>JAKWBJ010000216.1:2860000-4060000 GCA_023159175.1 Wohlfahrtia magnifica | reverse complement strand
AAAAATGTTCACATTGCGTTGTAGGTCTTACTCAGAGTTGGCTAATATAGGCACATCGTTTGCGTAGGTAAGTAAAGATATTTTTGCCGGTTGCATTTTCTAATTTCCGATGGATAGCATATTTTGAAGACTTCATTCATTAGTATTATAAAAATACATGGGCTCAATATGTCACCCTATCTTACACCTTGCGTTGCCTTGAATTCTCCGGACGTTGCATTCTCTACTCTGACATAGTTTCAGCATATTTCATATCTTTTTTCTCTTATAAGTATGCTGTCTGTCTGTCCTTCACAGTCTATATTTGTTGCCATTTTCCTGTGTGAACGTGTGCTCTTTTATTGAATTCCATGGTTTTCTCAGATATTTAGCGCATTGTAAAGATTTGATCCTGGTCCCCACGCTTCGGCTTGAATCCGCATTGATTTCCCTTAAATTGATGTTCGATTTCAGATATTAGTCTTTCCATAAGAATTACAGTTTTCTGGCTACCGGTAGCAGGGATATAACTCGATGATGTGGGCACAATTAATTATCCCCTTTTTTGAATATTTCAATAGGCTGATAATTGCCACTTACCAGTCTGTGGATTTGCCATTATTCTCCATTACATATTTATTATGCGTAGCAGAATTTAGTTTCCATCATTACCCATATTTCGGAGAGGTTACGGGATATTATTTAGTTCATCCTACGATATCGAGCTTGGTTCTTCGTAATCTTTTATAATTTTGGCATACCTCCGCCGTCTTGATTAAACTTACCACTTTAGAATGAAAGTTAAATCAGTCAAATGTGACCAATGTTTCCCATGCTTACAAGTTCACTAAGATGAATGTGGGCTTATATCGTTACTCCAAAAAGTCTAAAGGCTAATCAAAAATTACTTCCAATAGTACTTTCATATTGAAAAGCCATAATCAATATAAAAAGCCTACTATTCATCAGAAAATTAAATATATGTAATTATAAAGGCGAAGTAAAAACTATGAAAACTTCTGAGCACTGGCGTACCAAATAAAAGACAGAATGTAAAAACAAGATCAACATTTGAAATATTGCTTCAAGATAAGCAAAGATTTATTAATTGATTGTGTGAATTCGAAAATTTAATTAAAAAACAAACTTTTTTTAATTTTAGAATATTTAATTTCTTTCGGTCACTGAAAAATGCATACAAGGAATCTACATCGCAGGCGGAAACTGTTAACTTGATTGAGTTGTACAGCAGCGTACTTTCATATCTTCATCGAAAATTGTTCATAAACTTGTCCTAATATATTGAAACCTTCTATGAGGTAAGCATAACGTTTAAACTACATACACATTTATTTTTAAATATAACGACTCACACGTAAAATGGAACTCACAGAAAATCTGTCAGAACCATACTTTAGATCGCAAAATACATTAAACGGTTGGTTAAATTTATGAACTTTTTTATATTATACCTTTATTTCTTAAACAATTATAAAAGATATTAGAAAAAAAATTAATCAGTTCCAAAAAAAAATCATCAAAATTAAACATCTATAATATACCTGCTTAAACCGACGAAGCCCGCACTCAAAATGGGACACCGTGTTTTTGTTATTAATTTTTTTAAATAAATACATTTTTAGTACTTGGAACACTTTCCATTACTTAAAGTCACAGCTTGAAGACATCGTGGTGCACTTTCAAACAAGTTTCTACAAACTTCTGGGTCATCATAGTACCATTATTTTGCTACGACTTCCTTAAGGGGAAAAATTCGTGATGATCTTTGTTTGGTCTGATAACATTTAAGTCTGGAGACTGAGGAGGATTCTCAATTACTTTTGGGCACTTTAATTTAATTTCGTGCAATCCAAGACTTATGCTTGAAATCATTGTTCTGGTAGAATACAAAGTCGTCCTTGTTTCCAAGATTTCTGGCACTTTCTTTTAGATTATCAATATACGTCTACAAAATGTATTTAGCCAACCTAAGATGTAAACTTACAGCCATATTTCGTAACGAAACAACCACAGTGTTTGACGGTTATTTTATTAGCCTATGTATTGATCCTTCATATTGAATATATTCTCTAGGTATAGCAAAATTGCTGGTGTTCCTTTAGCTTATGATACGTACCAAGCAGAAAAAGATTTACTTGACTTAAACCTTATGCAGAACTTCAAGAAAAGGAATGACTAAAGTATAGTTTTAATAGAGTTTGTGTGTGTCCCATTTTACGTGTGAGTAGCTGTATAAATAAAAATCTTGACGTTAATAAGTCTTCTGGGCCGGATGGCATTCCAGCACTGGTCCTAAAGCGGTGCTCTTCGACGCTTGCGCGTCCATTGGCTAATCTTTTGCTTGCGTCTTATCGTGCGGGTATTTTTCAATCTTGCTAGAAGGTTGCCAATGTGATGCCAATCCCTAAAAAGAGTGACGCTAGCAACCCTGCAAAATACCGCTTAATTGCAGTTTGTTCGGCACTTTCCAAAGTTATGGAGACTATGATTAATCAGCAACTTGAAAAAATATTTGGAGTCCAACAATTTGCTGAGCGATCGCCAATATGGTTTCCGTAAAGATCGCTCTACTGATGATCTGCTGGCGTTACTCTCTGAAGGGTGGAACAGCTCCACTCATGGATTTAATGAGAGTAAGGTTGTGACCATGGATATTTCCCAGGCGTTTGACAGAGTCTGGCACGAGGCTCTCATATCCAAACTTATTGCTTTTGGTGTCGATAGTCACTTCTCTCGATTTATATCCAGCTTTCTCAGAAATCGCACTATAAAAGTGGTTATAGATAAGATTTTATCCGACGAGTTCGGAATAAATTCAGGGGTACCGCAATGCTCTGTTCTTTCTCCAACTCTATTTCTAATATTTCTTAACGACTTTCTTTTTCTCACTTCTTACCCTACCTACTCTTTTGCAGATGACAGCAGCATTTGTCATTCATATTCTTTCGATCGTAGGCCGAGCCTTTTGGAGATTGGGGCGAAAAAGCGGAATATGAACGACACACTTACAAACGACCTGGCGAAAAACTATAAGTGGGATCGCGCGAACAGGGTCGAATTTAATGCGCGCAAGACCTAATGTTGTTTTCTGACACACAAACGTGGTAGTGTTGTCATCTGTATCTATGGTTAATGTAGATATTGAGGAATCAGACGGTCTTGATGTTCTGTGCATGAGAATTCACTGTGACGTTCGTAGGAATGAGCACATATTCCGAGTGTCGAAAGAAGCATTCAAGTGCCTATGGTTTTTAAGATGGTGTAAGAATTTCTTCACTCCATCTGATCTTCTTAATATTTACAAGACTTATATCCGACCCAAATTGGAATACAACTCTCATGTATGGGCTGGCACTTCAAAGTCTATCAGGAGAGGGCGAAGGTTTTTATTAATGATGGTAGTGTAGCCAACTCTATCGATTCATTATAGCATCGTCGTATTGTTCTATCGGTACTATAACGGAATGTGTTCTGACGAAATTAAGGAACTAATTCCTAGTAATCACATATTTTTACGTAGTACTTGTATTTCTCGTAGACCATATCCCTTTGTAGTTGATTGTTCACTAAATCATACAACGCCTTATAGGAAGAATTCGTTCTTTGATCGCATTATTCGTTTGTTAGACAATCTTCCTGCGAATGTGTTCCCTGACACTTACGACATGAGCAAATTTAAATCGAACGTCCACAGACACTACTCTATCTATCCTCCTTCCCACAACCTATTTTCCTAGTATCAGCACAATGTACTGCATGAGTAGGGGTTATCCCCTGAGTGCTGGTCTCAGGAGAAAAAAACAACAGTTTTTTGAAAAACTTTAAATATCGTACCGTATTACTAAAAAAGATTTTTTTGTTTTTTTAGGCCAAAATTTTTTTACGTCAAACTATTTTTCCATTTACAAGTGTGTGAAAATACTTATTGGGCTCACTAATAAATTTATTTACGACTACTAACAGTATGACCAGCATAAATATGCCCCATATGATGCAGGGTATTTAACAATTTTTATGAGGACATGTTTTATGTCGAAATGTTGCTAAATACTCGTAAATAAATAAAAATATAAATAGAAATGAAAATAGTTTAAGAGTCTCTGTGGTGTCCATCCCAAAGAGAAATGGAAAAAAACCGAATATAATAAAGTAATCGCTTAATCTTAAATGGTTTTTTTTTCGTTCTGTTTCTGGCATAAAACAAACCCTTAAACCTTTTGCATTTGACATACTGTTTGAAAAACCAGCAAAAAAATAAAAAATAAATTAAACATAAATAAAACTGACACTTTCTGTTCTTTTTCTACTTTTTTGAGGGAAACCAAAAAATCAAAAAATCAAAAAAAAAAATAAATAGAAAAGACACAACTATGGGTATTTTAACTTTTGTAGAGATTAAACAAATGTATGTACTCGTATGTATGTATTTGGAAAGAAACTATAATAATCATATAATTAAGTCAAGAATGAAATTTATGTTAGAAAGGGTTTGTTAAACTAAGACATTAAAACCAAAGTCCTTTTTAACAAACAAACAAAAAAATACAAATAAATAAATATAAAATAGTTTAAAGCAATAGACAGGAATTTGGTTATATAATTGGGTCTGCATATACGTCATAATTTGCCCCATTTAATGACATAATAAAATTCTGTTAATTGTTGGCCTAAATTTACATTTTCAAAATAGAACAGAAAGGGGATTTATATGTTTTAAAAAATTTAATAATTTAAGCAAATTAAGTAAAAAATAATAGTATTTATTCGTTAATTTTTTTTATTGGGGAATGGATTACAAATTTTTTACAGACTAATAATATAATGTTAAATACAAACATTTTAAATTTATAATAATTTATTTAATAGATATATAATTTTTCTATTTACATCATTAAAATCGCTGGAATCAATTAAATTATTTAAACTATTAAATTTAAAACGTAACTGACTCAAACTTTAAATACCTGAATTTAAAATACGTATTAAATTGTGGTGTTAATTTCTCTTTTAGTATAGTATTCTGCTGAAAATTACGAATTTGAATGGTCCTGGAAAGCTCCAGAACCAAAAAAGGTACATACGATGTTCACAAAAATTTTTATTTGAATAAAATCGTTGTTGATTTACCTTTATAACTCCATAATATGAAAGTAAAGATTCAAAGTTCTTACTGAAGCGAACCTATAATTTTTCTAAATTAAATTTTCACCAGCAATTCTTTTCTCTTTTTGCATACAAGTTGATCATTGATTTTGCATTTTAATTGGTACCGTTATTTTGAGAATTTTGTACTCTTTTTAACTGTTAGGCTTGCCAAAGAGTACAGTGTGCTGATTTTGTTTAATCCTGTTGTTTCTGATGACCGTCGTGTAGACGGTCTTGGTGTTTAGAGGTTAACGGATGATCTAAAACTAATTTCACTTACTATGTTAGATAATGAGAATCGAGCATGAGCCTATATATGCAGATTCAATAATGGTAATGTAAGTGTAAAAAGTGGGAAAAAAATTGCAAAGTTAAAGTAAAGATCACCACCAATTAGTAAGGATATTCACCACTACGCGAATATCATATAGAGGAAGCTACAGCGGATTAATCATCTACTTAGCTTGAAAAGATCAAATTGATTAAAGAAACTGATACAAAGCAATGGAAAAAAGTGTTAAAGTAAGGATCCCTTTTAATTCATATACAAACATGGGGCAAACCAAAGATGCATATATGTACATACATATGTATGAAAATGTATCGTGACATTTGGTATACACATGGGGTGTAGATAAATTCGAATTTGAAAAGCCAAGATACCAACCATATATTTTTAACATCCTTAAATTGTGCGTTAACAGTAGTTTAGAGAAATGCCCACTCATTCTCCCAAGTAATGTCAAATTTTTCAATAAGTAATTTTTTAAAATTCGTTTTTTAGGAATGCGGTAATTATTTCAGACATACCACTATATGAGCTCTGTTCTAGATCCCTTGGATAACCATATGTATATAGTGGTATAGGTGAGCAGTTCCATATTTTAGAGAAATCACCACTTATACTCTGAAGATATTTTACATCCTGTGTGTAGTCACTCTTAACCTCTTAACAGTAATCGGTTTACGTAAAATTTAAGCATGTTAAATATATATGGTTGATGTCTTGGCTTTTTAAATTCGAATTTATCATATTATTTTTTTAACTGAATCAAAAAACTCGAGAGGATGTTACATTTTACTTTTATATAAAAAATAATCGAATAGCTGCTGACCGAATGCAAAATTATACAAAGAATAATAAAGTTCCCGTCCATAATGGTAATTGAAATCAAATTGTGCGAACTATATAGATAGCCAGAGTTACTTCTCGCGTTGCTGGGAGTTTTTGTGTTGTTTGTATACCCATTAAATGTAATCGTCATAAGCAAGATGTAAAGGAATGCATTAAATTAATGACTTTTATTGACTACCAAGTCAATTAGACCAAGTTCAGAAAGTAAAATTCTGACCGTTCTCCACATATACAAAAATCAATATTTACTTTGTATAGGCGATACCGCTCCCACTTATCCAATTCCGCCCACTTTTTGACTGATGATTTGTACTGACCACAAGGTTGTTTGAACCAAATTTGGAACTATTAGTCATTTTATTTAATTAAGGCAGTGTGTAGCAAAGCACGACGGGTCTAAGCTATACAAAAGTATGTTTGGTTGAAGACTAAACAGCTAATAAACAGAAAAAAATATTTTAAAATTCTTACAGTGCTTTTCTGGATGGAACTATATGCTAAATTTAACATTCAGATTTGGACCGGAACTATATAAAATAGGGAAATAAAGTAAAAATTTATAATTAACACAAAATAATAGTTAAGATAATAATTGAAATAGGGGTAGCGGAGCATGACAAATTAGTTACAAAGAAATACCAATTAGAAAAGGCTGACGTGAAGAAAAAAGAAGAGAATGTCTTTTATCGCAGGCCAGCAACTCAAAATTTCTCAAAATCGTTTTTCTTTTTTTTGAAAAGATCGAATCTCTATTGACCTTACGAATTGTGTTTGCATATCTGTCTTCTTTAACTAGTAAACTACTGTTACTTTAGCTAAAGGTTTAGTTAGAGGTGATTTTTTTTAACGCCATAGTTGTAATGTAACAAACCAACCTTACTGGCAACACTATGATAGATGAGCGGTGGCGTATCATAACTTCATAACTGATCAATTTATTTTGACAACAATGTTTTCAAAACCGTTTTTTGCCTCTCCCAAACATTTTAAAATTTTGAGTTGTGACTGTTCATGATTTAGTGTGCGATATGTATATGTAGCACAAGAACTTTACTAAAGTTGTCAAAAATCACTTGTGTTTGGACCCAAGCTGACCTATATTTTATCCAAAAACCGTAAAGTTTTGTTATTTTATTATCAATACAGCCAAGTTAAGTGATATTTTCCACACAATATTCCAGCCAAGTTTTACGTAACCTAGTCAACGCAGACTACCTAAGGTGTGGTAGGATTTATAGGAATGGCAATGAATAGCTTTGTTTAATGCTTAAAAGGCTAAGTTAGCACGACCCTAAGCCAGGCAGAACTCGAAGCTGCGTTGGTTAGAAAGATCTGTGATATCAATTAACAAAAAGTGATCTAATAGTATAGGTGATCAAAGCTGCAGTTACATGTTAAAGGAGTCTGACATATTCTTAAATTAAAAACACTCAAGCGCGGGCTTAATATTTTTATGGTATAAAAGAAGAAGAGATCATGTCCGTCGATTTTAAAAACAGCTGGGCTATACGTTTTATGAAAATGTTTGAACTCAGTAAATTATTTGAAACGAACCTAACTTTTGTTTAACGAAACTTCAAAGGAAGGCAGAATATAACGAAAATATTATTGAAAAACAAAATATTCGAAATGATTACTCTTCGACTATAATATTATTTATTTCATTTACACAGAAGAGATGCTATAAACATTATTGTTTAAAAAAATACAATTTTAATTTCACTTTAAATACAATTCACAAACAATATGTATTACCTTCACTACTGTATAATTTAATGCTCCTCCTGCCATTCTCAATGCCTGCTTATTTTCTTTTTTTATAATTTTTTGCACATTTTCACTTTAGAACACGTGTTTCGGGATTTTTTTTTATTTCATTTTATTTTTGTTTTTTCATATTATTTCTAAACAATGTAAAAGAGGTCATTTTTAACGGGTCACTACGAGAAATGCATGTATTGACTTCCTCTTTTGTTTTCATTGCAACAAAATAACAAACCAACAAAAATTGAAGCTGAAGACAAAGGAAAAAAAAACATTTGGAACATTCACATGAGGCATACAAATACATACATACATACATACATATATTAGAAGTGCGCCATTAGTACTGTTGCCCTAAAATTTAATCATGATATGCCTTTATATGCCCATATATGAATGAATGAGTAAATAAGTAAATAAATAAACGCCAGTAGAAAGATAGAAAACTAAAAGGGTAAAACAATATCGTGCTTTAAGCATTTAAAAACAAAAATACCACAATAACAATAAAGTGATTAACGGAAAAAAAGTAATATATTGGCTAAGGGAAAGCAAATTCCATCTTAGTCATATTGAAAGTCAAATATCGAAGTCATTATTATTTTGACTTAAAAACAGGAACGCCCTTAATATATACTACGACATAATTGCAATGTTTTACCATCAATTCTAACATACCACAATTCCAATTACCATAATCAGTTACCAAATTTAGAATCTAGATGTGTAACAAATGATTATTTCACAGAAAGTTTACAACGGCAAATGTTTTTTTTAAATCGAACCATTTCGGTGCAAATCATTGCCAAGCTATTAATTGATGTACTAGAGCTAAAGCAGAATAGCTTACGCGACTTGGACTAAGCAAACGACGTCTTTATTATGGTGCACAATCTTGAGGTTCTGAAAGTCCCATTAAAACAATAGATAATAAGTCGTAACTTAACATAAAGCCAAAATTAATCGCTACAAACATTCTATGACCTGTGACCTGAAAATTGAACTGTAATTAGTGGAGAGGACAATATATAATCCAACCAGCTGTAGCTGGTAATCATAGCAACTAATGATTACTCTTATACGCTTTGAATTTACACTACTCAACAAAACAAAAAAATCGTCTGTTTTATGGGATATCCTTTTTGTTTCTGTATCAAATTGACGCGCATTTTTCAAATATGGCAACAGTTTTACTCCAACAGCTTTTGTTTTTGAGTTATAGCTAACAACCCTTATTTATTATTTTTATTTAGATTTTGTTTTTTATTGGACACTAAAATATATTTTCTTGATATTTTAGATATGACTTCGTTAAGAATATGCCTCTAAACGGCAAACCTGCCATTAGGCGGGGTATTTTGTTTGTGTTATTATGCAGAGTTTTTTTTTAGAAGTTCCATTATAACGGTAAATATGTGCAGATAAATACACAATTTACTTATTATGACAAATAACAACATACACTTGTCTCTTGGTTTTATTATTTCGATCCGTAAAGTCAAACTTCTAGATAAAGTGTGTAAAACAATTATTTGTGATTTAAGTGAAAGATAAAACTATTTTTATAAAGATAAATATCTTTATTTTACATTTAGTGTTTTGTTTTTTAATTTTTTTGTAAAGCTTAGCTATTTATTGGTGGAAATTGGACTCCGCCTAAAGACGTAACTGCCGGCTACCAGTTCGTTTTGCATACACATCTTTTTCTCTTTTTATAGACCTTTTTCTTATTTTAATAAAAATGTCGCAGTTTCAAATATAATTGTCTCTTAAAATGTTGCAACGAACAACCATGAAAAATAAATACTTTATTTAAGTAGACCCCAATATAATCAAAGAATACAATTGTAAAATAGGTGGCGATGATACGATACCATATTAGAATGAAAATGGACTTTACCTTAAAGTTATCGTCTAATTGATATTTCATTATTGAATTCATATCTCCTTTTTAAATGCATTCATGATATTGATTGCAACGATATCTTTCATATAAAATTACCAAATTTCCTTAGTGGCAGATGTACTTTGCTATTATGCAAATACTTCCATCATCCAAACCTGTGGGAAGACCTCAAAACCAAAGCTTTCAAGCAAAGAAAGTAAAATGATCTTATAATTCACCAAATGACATCTGCTTTGATAAAGTTAGACGTATGCCTGATGTTTTGGGCCGGAGTGGTGAAAGAATTTGAAAACTGCGGAGGAATAAAAATCAGAATCGCAAATGTTTTAAACGAAGTGTAAGCTAAGTTTCTGCTTATCAAATAATAAAAAATGTTTCCAAAGTTACCACACAAAATAAACAAAATGTATAAATAAGGCATATTAAAGATCCTCCTTTGGTAAAAATATTGCTTTGACTTAACAGGCAAGTCCGCCTCTTAGCTGGAACGTAAGTTTTTAATGTTTTTCAACTTTTTACTTTAAAGTATTGTTTTTCTCCCCAACTACCAGCCCAGTGTAATTTTTTTAGCTCAAAATAAAGTTGGGCAGTTAGCGGGTTAATCCAGAGTATTTTTGCTAAGAATGTGGTAATTATATATTTAAAAAAATATCAAAAACCTATATCTGATTTGTGAAAACTGCATTACTTTAATACTTTAAAATAAAATTGGGTAATCGGCACAAGCCAAGGGTAGTTTTGATGACTGAAACCGAATTCAAAGCTTGTAACTCATTCGTTCTGGTTATGAGAAGTTTTCTAGGCAAAAGGAAATCTTTAGACTGATTTCCACAAAATCTGGGTGATATTATCTTCGGATAATGGAAGAAAGTTATCAGGGAAGATGGTACTCTCATATAATGGCAGACTACTGCTGGAGCTTGCAACGAGATCTACCTTAAGACATTCATTCAGGGAAATCTTATAAAAGATCATTTGATAGAGTTCAGTGGAAATTTTTAAATTAATTTTTTGCATTTTTTTCGCCAAAGTTTTTCATCTGCATTTTTCACAATAAAACACCATAGAAATAGCCAATAACACAACAACAAAAATTAAAGGTAACCAAACTTGTGTTGAGCACTGTTATCACAGCTGACAAAAAGCTTTTTTTAACATTTCCTTTTCTTAAAAAACTGTTAAGGGAGTTGAACTACTTCAGTGCAAGTCTTAAATTTTTTTCATTTTACTTTGAGTTTCGCTATTGTGTACTTACTTTGGACTAAAAGCAATCATTTACATCGCATCAGTATACAGCAAAAGAATTGTTAAAAAACATATTTAAAAAATAAGTTTTTATATTTATATTAACTTTTCTTAATTGAGTTTTTCAATTTAGCTCTGAGATCAGAATTAAAATGTTCTCTTTCCAAGTGAATAAAAACTGTTCTTTTTCAATGATTATTCAATTAAGATAATTGACAATCATAAAGGCATATGCAACAACAACAACGCTAGCAAAACTGAATATGTTTTCGACCTCAGCTATATAAATCATCATCAGAGTTCTTTGTCTTGGTAATATTCATTTTTCGAACATCAACTACTTAACTCACACTTTTCAAAAATCGCATATCGAAATAATCAATTTCTATGTGGTAATGAGTTAGTCAAAGTTCTTCTTTTACTATCACACAAGTAATTACAACATTATATTGATCCCTACACCATATTGCTATTGCATAGACGACACTAAAGCTCGTATATACTATACATAGTCGAGGAGGTTAATGGGTCGCCGTGGCTCGCATTTTATTAAGATTATTTTATTTTTTGAATTTGAGCTTAAGCCCTTTTGATCTGCATAATTTTTAATTGAGTTTTACAATTTCGCTTTGAGATCAGAATTGAAATTTTATCAATTTAAAATTATACAGATCAACGGGGTATTGATCGCAAACTCCGAAAAATTAAATAATTTATATGGATGTATAACTGTTAACCGTTCTCAAGATAAATAAGTATCAATATTTGGTTTGTATAGGAGGTACCATGCCCACTTATTAAATTCCACCCACCTTTTAACTGACGATTTGTATTAACTACGAAGTCATTTATACTAAATTCAGAAACTTTACCATTAACCGTTCTCAAAATGCCATACCCACTTTACCGATTCCGCCTATATTTCAACTGATGATTTATATTGACTACGAAACTATTCGGACCAAATTTAGTTATTCTTACTGTTTCCGTTTTGAAGATATGGAGAAATAAATATTCGCTTTTATGGGCGTGGCACTGCCCAGTCGGCATTTAAAATTTAAATAGCCTATATTTCCCTCCAGACATTTATAAAGATACCGTAAATATTTCAATTAAATCGGTTTAGCCATTTAGCTGTATAAAAACTACAAACAGACATACAGTGGTGGTCAAAACATTTGCAATTAAAGCAGTATTCTAGTTCTTCAATTACCCATTTCTTTTCTACTTGTTTTTAATCCATGATTTTTGGTATTTTTATAACTTTGTTGATTGCTTTTTTGTAATATCAGGAAGAAATCAACTTCTGATTAAAGACAACAATAAAAAAGAAATCTTTGACCAAGAGAATCTAAATATTGCTGTTCAAAAGTTTTGAACACCAATTTAGAGTCTTTCGCGCTATATTTAGCGCGTTCCAACTACCGAAAATTCGCATTTTTTCCCTTTTGCGCTTTTTTAAAAAACGCGCTAGGTTAACGCTTTTCAGCAATTTTTTTGTATGAAATAGGTAGTCACTCAATTCAATAAACTCATTGAAAATTACGTTGCTCCAGGTAATATTTGTGCAAAAATTAGTGTTTTTGGAAACGTATCTTAAATATAAGGCCCATTTATCAAGACGTATAAGTTCTTTTAAGTAAAATAGAATAATTATATATTATAAAGAAGGCTAGAAATTTTAATTATTAGTTACAACACTAAACTTGTAAGTTGTTATTCTTAGATCCTATAAAGATTCTAAGGGAATCAAGTCATTCTATGGGAACCAGCTTCTGTTTCAATCTGTCTTATTTATGAATGGGCTTCCATGTGTGTTCCAATAAATGGTCAGTTCCGTTAAGTGGTAGTTTGGTTTCCTCAGAGTGTGCCCAATCCATTTCCATTTCTTTCTCACAATTACCTTCATTAAAGGAATTTGCCAGAATATTTCAAAAATGCACTGTAAACAGCGGTTTATAAATTTCTGAATGTAATTGACAAAATCATAGCCGCATTCCATAACTCTCAACCATACTTTCCACACGAGTTAAGCATGTTAATTTTCGTTTTTATGCAGAGAACGACCTAAAACAATCAGTCGGCCAAAAGATTGGCTGCTTAGATTCAATCTCATATATAGTATATCGAAAATTTGGATGAGTGCTCCGTATTCTCACTATAGAAGAAGACGCTTCAACAGAGTGATTGACGATGAATTACCCCGATAAAGCCAGGTTTTTGTGTTAATGCTTAAGCACTCAGTAATCGTGTTATACTCTTTAATGTAATCGATTGATATGACACCTAGTGTATCCCAAATTAGTCGTATTAGCGTTGTGTTGTTGATCGATGTGTTGATTTGCATAATCTTGGTTTTGGAGATGTTTATCCGCAAGCCCGCTCTATATAATTCCGCCTGCATATAATCCAGCTTTCATTGCATGTCGCAATGTCTGTGAGCCAGGAGATAGATATTGTATGCATATTTCAGGTTTTCCAACTTTGTCGTAAGTCCCTATACCACGTTTCAACTAACAATCGAGGACAAAGATAAATAGCAGCGGAGAAAGAACACAATCTTGTTTAGCACCAGCTCCTCTAAAAGGTATTCTCTTAATATTACAGCTGAACCCAAAAATGGAAAAAGTTTTTAAGTTGTTGTTTTGTTCTAAAACGTATTTAATTTTACTTTTTAAGCAATCGTTCATATTATCAAAAAAATCTTTTGTAAAAAATAAAAATGTAAATAATTTAGTATATTTTTTTGTTTTTAAATAGATTTAACGCTTCGTTATAGTGGGTTTTGATAGCGTATAGTTACATAAATTATAATTTAGTGCTTTTAAGCGCCTTTTGAATGGGAGGTCTGCGCGTTCCGATCATAACAAGTTGACAACACTACTTAAAACATTTGCAACTCTCACCTCTTTTACTCTATATGAACTTTTTTTCTTACAAACCTTTAAGAATGACTTTAATTATATATCCTTTTCATCATGCGAGTGTCCGACATTAGTAATTTATTATAAAATTACACATTAGCTATTTAGCTTTTCAAGAAATAACATTTTAGCTAAAAGAGATCCTCGTGCATTGAAATTTTGGAAAAATAGCCGGCAGCAAATACAATTCTGAATTAAAATTCAAAATTTTGCATGATTATCGTAGCGGAATTCCACACAAATATGTCACCAAGTATTCTATTTGAAAATCAACAATTTTTCGAAAAGTCAATAATGGAATATCCATACGTGCATAAGGTAGTAAGACCTCGTGTAACAACAGTAAAAATTAAAAACTTGTTTCTGAAATATCAGAATGTAATACTAGGAAAAGCAAAAACTGAAACTCTCATTAATAGAAGAGCCAGGAAATATGGTCTCAGAGCTATAAGGATGCAAAAAAACTCCTTATATCCGAAAGGAATAGAGAAATTCGTCTTAACTTTGCACGAGCACATGCGCATTGGACTCCACAGCAATGCAGAACAATATTGTGCTATGACGAGTCTTTGAGGATTAAAAGGAAGATTTTCTGTTTGAAGATCAGGAGACCATACAAATACATAACAATTTTTATATATCATATAAGATATTTGTAAATTGAAATCACTTTTTCCCCTAACCAATTAAATAAAACTTCCAAATAATAAAAAATTTTGCACAGTTACATACATATCTAGAAAAAAGCTAATAACGACGAATATAAAGGCCCTATTAATAACAGGAAACGTTTAACAACAACAACAAGATCAACATTAATATATAGAAATTTAATGGCAACAACAATAAAAATGTATTATTTGTCAAAAAGCGAAAGAGAAACAACAAAAATTCTGGAAAAAGTTTACCAAGCGTAACCATCACATTTGTGTGCACGAATATATTCAAATTAGGCGGAAAGCGATACACATACTTGCGCATTTCAATAAGAAAAGAAACCAACCCACAACAATAAAAAAACTAATACGGAATTATACAGTTTTCGTTACAAAGATCATGGCTAGAGAATGATGATGGTTGGCAGCTGTATGCACATGTGCACATTGAAAACATACACACAAGCCTGCCACATTTAGAATTTCTGCGCAACATACGAACGAAATATAAATTTCTATTCCCTAAACTAAAGTGGGTGCTTGCAACAGAATTGGTGTAACGGTTCTGTTTTTCTTTTTTCATCCAACTCGCATAATGTTGTTCTACTTGAGTCATGAGTTGCAACTGCTGTTGTTGTGTTAACTCATTGATTAGTTTTTCAATTATGGCTGGTTTGTTGACTTTTAATACCGAGTTATGAGAGTACTCTTGCATTTTGCAATTTAGCACACCTGGAAAGCCAGTTTTGCTTTGCTTTGCTAATTTCCTTTAATTTTTTTTAATTTTTTTTTTTGTTAACTTTGTGGCCCCAAAATGTTTATTGAAAAATGAATCATCTATTTTAACCCGTACTTTACATTGTTTTTTCAGCAAAAAGTGTTAAATTTTAAAGATTTTTAAGAAACAGAAAAACTTAAAACTTTTTACCTTTTTTCGCGTTCAAGTTCGCATTTTAACATTTTACGCTGTACAAAATTTTCACACGCTTCATCACAGCGGTTGTTTTTTTATTTTTTTGCGAAACAATGATTTGCTTTTAAAATTATGAGTTTTTTCTTCCTGTTGTTATTATTCTTGTTGTTGTTGCTGCTGCTATTATTGTTAGTTTAACATCTATTTTAGTAGTCTCTTCCAAGAACTGTTTTATATTTTTGTTAAGAATTTTTTTTATTGAACCATTTGAAGTTTTACAAGATAAAAGGGAATAAACATTTTTTACTCAAAGATTTTAGCTCGAAAACTTTGTTGCAGAAAACAAATTATTTGCCATTTGCTTGGTTTTTTGTTAAAATGAATTGTGATTTTAGTCAAATTTGACACAAATGGTATAACGGGTAATTCAATAAGTCCGTAGATAACGTTACTAGAATTTTGTCCATATGATTTTTATTTAGTACTAACCTTCCAACGATACGCGTATAAATTTGAGAGCAATCTGACTATTGATTTGTGAGTTATAGCATTTTGTGTAAAGCAGCTTTGATTATTGGAAAAAAGTGAATTTCAAGTTTTGATACAGCATTGCTTTTTGAGAAAGGAAAATACAGTGGCAAACAAACAATGGCTTGATAAACATTATTCGAACTCTACTCCATCGAGACAAGTGTTAAAGAAGTGGTTTGCTGAATTTAAATGTGGTCGTACCAGCACAAATGATACAAAGCGCAGTGGATTTTCAAATTAGGCTGTTATTCCAGAAAAAATCAAAAACATCAACTAATTGGTTATGAACGATCAGAAATTGAAGATGCACGAGCTAGCTGACATTGTGAAGATATCATTTACACGAACATTTGGGTATGCGAAAGCTCTGTTCAAAGTGGGTACCCCGTGAACTCACAAATGTGCCACAAATCGATGAAAACGATGTATCCGTATTCTCAGATTTAGCCCCCATCGACTTTTCCCTGTTTTCAGATCTCAAGAGAATGCTTGCTAGAAAAAAATTTAAGTCCAATGATAAAGTAATCACTGAAACTTAGGTTTATTTTGACGAGAAAGAGAAATCGTACTATAAAAGTGATATCGTAAAGTTTAAAAATCGCTATACTCGTTCTATCGCCCTCTAAAACAATCATGTTGAATAATAATATCGATGGGACCGCCATATTTGGCAAAAAAAAGTTGGGCAACTTTCAACTTTCTGAAGCATTGACAGTTAAGTAGATGACTTGCGGTTGTGTAATGTGTTGAATTGTTTTAAAAAACAAAACAAACTCTTCCCCATCTAAGCAATATCTTTCCAGTTATTTTTTGCAGGCAGATATTAGGATAGGATAGCAAGGAGTGGCAACCTCGTTAAATCAAATCACTTGCGCACGCAGAACGGTCCGTGTAATACCACATGCAGCTTTGTCTCTGTGTTATTCACCAGACTAACAGGTCCTGATGACCAACCAGAGGCATCGCACAGAAGCACAATTCCCAAATTTAAGTCGGAAACCAGACCGACATTCTAATTATCTTGGCTATCAACCCAATGTCAAGCACCGATAGCTCCGATAAGCCATCGAAAAAGGAGAGCCAAGTATGAGAAGTCTCCTCCGAGTCAGAGACGGCCACTAACAGATGAAGTGGACCACGCTCTCTTCCTCTTCAACCATCCCACAACCTCGATAGAAGTCATTCGCAGATAAGAGGTACATCCTCCCTCCTGTCGTGATAGTATCCCATGGTCCCTAGCCAGTCTAGAGCTGATGGTCACACCCATAAGAGATCTGATCGCCGCCTGGTTATCAGGAAAATTAAATATGTCATTTGTAGAAACGACCATTACTTAGACCTGAAACACACTACAGTAATCCGGTGAGCTGGAGAGATATCGGAAGTCTGAGCTTCTCGTATAAAATTCCACTGCCAACCATATTTTCAAGTTTGAAGCCGTCCGTATAGACCTCCATCGAATCACCGGGGCTAAAGTTCCAGTCATCTCCACTAGGAATCACTATTTGGAATCCTCTATACAGTTTAGGTCCAGACGAGATATAGTCGATAGAATAGAGGAGTGACCAAAGCGATAATATGCAGCGTAACAGGGCGTTCGGTCCCACCGCCACAATCTTAGCCTGTTTCCTGACGAGCATTCCGGATGGAAGCCAACCAAGCATAACTAAAAACGCCTCTGTCAGGGTGGTGCATTATCAAGAAGTCTAACACTGCGATCTTTATCGAAAGCGATCCACCAGAAGACCACTCGGTGAAGAACATTAGGTTCAATAACCGTTGAATAGATCTAGCAACCAATGCCAGGACCCCATTTGGCACCCACTGCTCCTCTAGAGCAGTAGTTGGCACAAGCCTACGAGCTCCCCTTAGTTAAGTTGGGTTTCCAACTTAACTTGGGGTCGAGAACAAGGACCAGATTTTTGTCAGTGGGACTTAAACTAAGCCTGGCGCCACTCATACTAGGCAATGTAAAGTGAAGTATCTTGTAGTGAAGAGCATTTTATCGGTCTTAGAAGTTTTCACAATACCAAGTCCGAACCCCCTGCACCATCTATATAAAATTCACAAAGAAAAATCAAGCTTATCTGACAGTGTCTGTGGACAAATAACAGACACTGCAATGGCGATATCATCCGCATAAGCGATGACTCTATCGCCAGAGGATTCAAGCCGAGTAAGGAGCATGTTAACCAAGAGATTGCAGAGAAGCGAGGATAGGACGCTGTACGTCCCAGAAAGATCAGGTAACAAACCAAGATTTAGGAAGGAAGTAATTAAGGTTACATAGAGCATTGACTATTGAATTAGAGCAAACCTTTTGAAAACCTACACAACATCAAGAAAAACATCTGCGAGATTAATTAGTCGTGCGCTGTCTCCTCTGGTCTATAGCCCTCGTATACGCATACTTAGAGGCAGACATGAGTTAAGAACTGATCGAGTTCCTAATATGTAGGTTAAGAACTCTCTCCAGTGCAATAGTAAAGATCTGTTCTTTTGTTCAGTGTGTAATGCCTTTTCTGTTTTGGGAATAAGCACCACATTTGAACTCCACCAACACAGAGGAATGTAAATGAGACTAAGATGCGCATTATAGATAGTTTACAACCAGAGAAGAATAAAATCCTTTCTATACTGGACAACAGACGGAATAAGGACACGAGTCCCGGTGATTTGAAAAGTTTAAAAGAACCAATAGCCTAGTGTAACTGATCGGAAGTTACCTGAACTAAAGAGCGATGCCCATATGTGGGTACATTAGACATCATTCAATGCTCTCGCAGAAATTCCTTCATGATACTCTTTTGCCACTTAATTGTATATTTATGCGATTTTACATTAGGCGGATATTACGAGATCGTGGTGAAAATAATAGTAATATGATTATGACAAATGATATGATAAAATATGAATTTTTCCACAGGATAATATTCCTGTTCACAAAAATTACTAAAAGCGTCTGTTATTGGAGTCACAAAATTTGAGGTATTGTCAATTTGTCATCATTACAAATTTTTAAATTCACAGCTATAAGAAAAAAATAGCTGATAAAAGCTAGTGCGACTATAATACTGGTCTTGAGTGTATTTATTTTTCCAAAAATTCCCTTTGAAGTGTGGAAATATTTCGAACGCTATGGAAAGGATAAGTCTAGATGTATCAAGTGTTATAAAAAACTAAGATGCAAATACTCTTCGAAACCAGGACCAAGGAAAATGTGATTCTGCACCGAGTAGTTCCAAGGCGTCGACAAATCACACTCCTCAAAAAATAGGCTGTAAAAATTAATCACTGGCTGAAATATTAGCTCGTTTTTTTTGTCGGGGATGGAATGTCCGTTAAGGCCCACCAAATGGCGAATGTTGTTTTAGCATACCGTACTTGCTAGGAACTACAACAATAAACGAAATTGATCAACTTTATTTGATAAATTATTTGAAAATAATTTAATTAAAATTAAAGGAACAGTTAACCGGTTATTTGATTAATTTTTAACCGAAAACCAGTCTTTTAAAAATCGTAACTTTTTTATTCGATATCCCTCTGTATGATCAAAAATTATTCCACATTTTTGAATACAGAATGTCAAATAAATATTTTCAAAGTAGAAAAAATTAAAATTTTATTTTCATTTAAGAAATCCAACAATAAATTCTTAACAAGTTTGTTTTTTAGCCTATATTCCGTTACTGTAACTGTTAAGAGCCATCAGACGTCATAACTTTTTGAGTAGACCCACACATTACAACGCCAACAATAAAAGAAGATTTTTACCTGATTGCTACGATTTCTAATTATTCTTAAGAGTTACAGTAACGAAATGTGTGCAACAAAACAAACATGCTAAGAGTTTGTTCTTGGAATTCTTAAATGAATATAAGATTTTCATTATTACTTTACTTTGAAAATACTTATTTGACAAACTGTATATATATGTCGAATCTTTCAGCATTTAAAAATGATATAAAGGTAATGGCTTAAAATGGTAAAAAGCCATTAAATGTACAATAATTTAATTGAGTATACAATGTATGGACAACGTGCTTGAGGTGTAAACTTTGGCGCCAAATAAAAACATTGCATGACCACAACTAAATCAAGATTACAGGTTTACTGGTTAACACAAAATTAATAACAACTTTGACCTCGACCTTGTGTATAATGCCGATGTGCAATACAAATACTATGTACTCGTATATGGAAATAAATGAAATATGAATTTGAAAATAAATTGCCAAATGGGAAGTGTCCGATTTTATTGGAAAATATAAAATTGCCAAAGGTGTATGCATTCAAAAACATTATGGTTAAATTTTATATTAGAAAAATACTAAATGTTCGGTTAGAATTTATTAAAAAGCTTAAAAAAATTTTAAACTTGTTCGAGGAGTAAACAAGTGTTACGATACTGTTTAGGGAATTTTGGGAAAATAAACTTTTTTTAAATATTAATTACATATATCAGAATAAGAACTTGTTTAAATTAAGAAGCTGTGGTATAGTAGGTAATACAACCGCCTACCAACTAAAAGTTCCTCGGTTCAATACCAGACCAGACTATCAGATAATTTTCAATAGCGGTATTACCCACCACATAGCACTGCTAGCGACTGGTTATGAGAATTTACGCTATGAAAAACTTCTCTAACTAATGCTTATGCCGTTCGAAGTCGGCGTTAAGTTGTAGATCCCTTTCAATGAGAATAAAAATAGAATGGGATGCATTTCATTGATTGAGAGAAGTGCCCCTAGTGCCACTAGTGATATGTGTTAAATTAAGCCACTTTGAGATTATTCGCGAAAGTATTAATATCAAAACTAACACGTTGAGTAAATTTGATCTGTTGCGATCCAAAACATTTTTGGGCTTGAGAGGAAGCATAGTACTATTAAGGTCAGAGGCCGTAAAAACAAAAATATTTAATTTTAACTTAATGATCTGAAACAAAGCAAACTAATGAATTGTAATTACTAATCATCAATTTCATACCACATTCACATGCGTAAGGGCAGTAGCTTGAAATAAACAAAAATCTTAAATTGCCGACTATTGGTACATTCACCCTATGAGTTTTATTTTCCATTTTATTTATAAACATAAAGAAATACTTAAATAAGTACATATTTATGTGGTTGTTTCCCAGTGTTACAGAAATGCTAGGTTTATGTATAAAGCAGCCTCAAAAGATATTTTATAACTTGAACTTCATCCATTTTTCGGTTGCACAGTATAATGGAGTATGACGACTAACCCTACGATCTTCTGAATACTTCGCCACTACGTGAGAGTATGCAAGAGACTACGAGGCAGTTTTTAAATCTTTGTACGGTTATATAGAATTGGATATTGATATATATCTTGTAGTGTCATCTGAATTAATAATACATACTTAACTTTAAAATTATTTCTCTACCAATTGACAAAATTGTAAAAACAAATTTAAAAATTATTATTATTATTGCCTGGAAAATTATATATGTATGTATATGAGTATCGGCGTTACAGCTTTGATGCAAACGGATCAAAATTGGAAGCTTTTCGTTGTTTAAAAAGAATTTGGTAGTTTGGTTAGTTTGTTGCGATTTTCTTCAATTCTTGGTAGATTGTTGCTCTCGAAAACACTGTACTTACTATTTTGCAAAAAAATAAAACCTTGATTTGAATAAACAACAATGTTCACTAATGTTAACACGGTCTTAAAAAATTGTTCTAAATGTAATAATTCTATGTTCTTCCGCTTATAGACTGTTTACCCTGTTTTCACACATGTAAAGTTCCAAAAGACCACAGACTGTGTCGAATTATCTTCAAGTAGGTTCAAATATCTGAAGCGATATATAGTTGTATCAATATCAACTTAAAAACGAAGCTCAGCCGCCGATATGAATCGCCAAACCATAACGAAACTACCTACAGCCATACCGTTGTATGACATCAATTTTTTATGTCGGAATTCCCTGTTTTTCGCCGAACTTTTTCTTTTTCGTCACATTCGAATAATGTATAATATACTTACTTTCATCGCTCAACACAACTGGAATACAGTAGGCAGTATATAACTGTTTTGCAGCTTTTCAGAAAGTACTTTCATTTGTAAAGGCTGCCTAACTGAATAAATTTTGGATGTTAATTAAAAAATGCAGTTTTACATTTTTACTTGCATTTTTGGTAGGCTGGGAACGCTTTTGGTACAATTTTAGAATGATGTGTATTATATATGGAAGACAAATTCCATTTTTCCAGATCCTATCCGTTTTTTTTTCTGACTTTATAAAGAAAATTATAAGGCGATTTTGACGTTTCCCACAAATATCGGGTGATTTTTGAAGAGCTTTTGGATTTGATTTACGTAAATTTACGTAATTAGGGAAATGCATGAAATCTTTATTTGAGTCGATAGAACGATCTATATACATAATCCAATGTTTTTAAATGACCTATTAGCCCCTCAAAGTGCACATTCTGAAAATGTACTTTGACTTTTTTCACCTGTGTTTGATGTTCTGAGATCCAATTTTGAAAAAAAAAAACACCCTGTTGTACTTTCGTGATTTATATATCTGCACTCCAAATTTCAACAAAATAGATTTAGTCATTTACGCGTGATTGACTCATAACCAAACTGAATAAACAAAATTCTCATATAACTTAATTTGGTACGTTTTCCCCAGATTTTAAACTCCGCCAGATTCCAAAAAAGTATGCACCGTAATACTTTCCTTAGCGTGATTCATATTTCACCAAAATCTAAATGTTAGTAAACAAAAAAAATGTCAGTTATATTGCCAGTTTTCCCCCGAGCTTAACTCCTCTTGGATCTATCAACATATACCAACATTAAAAGCTATAAACTTTAATATGGAAGTTATTGTATTGGTTTGTGTCAAGGCTACGATTACCCTACCAAGGCTGTGGTTATTTGAACAGTGCTACCAACTTCAATGTGGGTGTATTAAGACTTTACATTTGAATTAACGTAGCTGAATAGGACATTGTAGAATATACTATAACATTCTCTTTAGTCAGTCAGTTATAATTTAGCAGTTATAGAGTGAAACTGTACTAAGAGTTGAGTATTGAATAAATTTGTGTATTAAGCGGAATTTAAATAAGTTGAACACTGTACAAAATTAAATTCTACAAAGGACTGTATAAAACATCATTTCTCATCATCATCACATTCATTTATTTTATTCTACGCAACTTAAAAGAACTCAAACGTTTTAAAAAGTTTAAAACGTAACAATATGTACATATATATGCAATTACATTGCCTTGATCAAAATGATCCAGGAATTTATTGAGAAAATTAAAAATACAAGTTTATTCATCTAAATCCATATCGTCCCCTTCAAAGTAGTCCACATCGACTGCAACACACTGATGCCAGCGCTTGATACAATACTCGAAGCATTTTTTATATTCGGTTTTCAGTTTGTCCATCATTGCTTCACGCAAACGTCTCATAATGCTCAAATAATACTCTTTGTTTACTGTCTGACCTTCTGGCAAAAATTCATGATGCACGAAAACCGTGTGCATTGCCTTCTTTTTTGAGTGAAAACGACATGGTTTTTTGCTCTCGGCTCATTTGGTGAACGCCACTCATTTGCCTAATGTCTAGATTACGTGTGGTACTCATAAACCCACGTCTCGGCTCCAGCAATGATTCTTTTGATGAATGTGGGATCTGATACAGCCTCGCAAATCATGTCTTTTGCGACTACAACACGGTCTTTTTTTTGGCACGAACTTTACTGCTACACAACGGAAACCCGAATCATTAACCAAAATGTCTTGGACGGCTTCATAGCAGGTTTGGCAAAAACCCGGGTTTTTTAAAAAAAAAACCCAGCCCACCGGGTTTTATTGGGGTTTTTGATGGGTTTTTTTTTTGGATTTTATTGGGTTTTATAAATACGTCCAAATTTCGTTCAAGTCGACAATATTTTTTGTTTGTGTATACAATCACGTTATTTTAGTATTTATGATGTAATTGGTGGGATCAAGACGTCATTGTGTACTATGATCTGCTAAAACTGGATGATCGAAGCAGACTGAAATTACTTCGTTTGAATGGTGCTTTATGCGATAAACGGTCGGCATATAAAGACAGACATGATTAAATTAATCTTTTGCATGATAAAACTCGACCTCATGTCGCAAAAGCTTCAAACAATTATTAGAAACGTTCAAATGCTGCAACCGCCGTATTCTCCGAACATTGTTCCGTCGGCTATTGCGACGAATACAATATACTCACCTCTTTATACAGGTTTTCTTGACATGGCATTTCGCTATAAAGACCTGTTTGTATTATGGAACACATTCGCTTTAAGAGCAATTTACCTCGTTCTACGGTTAAAAAACGTGGATTCTTCGTTTTTTTAAAAAAAGTGTAAGGGAAGCAAACGCAACACATATTCATCTCGTATAAAGGCATTTCGATTTACGGCCTACATTTTTCTTTTTAAATTTTAACATGTCACTAAATCATTTCCTTTGAAGAAGTACAAAACCGGCTTCAAAGTAGCAGCGCCTTAAAAGACGAGAAGTTTTCTGAGACGGGATTTGTGAATTGGCTCAGAAGTGGGAAAAGATGTCCACTTCTGAGCCAAGCAGTGATTTGATAAAGTTTTTATTTCATTATCTGTTTGAAGTCAAAAACGGAACAAATAAATTTGTAGTCTTACACCTATTTTTGTTGTAAATGAACTACGAAAACCTTTAAATACGAAAAACAAACCACCCGGGTTTTTTTTAAATATAATACCCAATAAAACCTGGCTGGATTTAATTAAGTTACCCAGTGGGTTTCCAACCCTGATTCAAGGGCAATGTTTAAGTCCTCCGGTATCTCTCTGATGGTTAATTACTGTTATTAACCAAGATTTCTTTCACTTTATCAATGTTTTCGTCGATTTTCGATGTCGATGGTCTGTCGCTGCGTTCATCGTCTTCGATTGACTCATGACCACTTTTGAACAGCTCTTGCCATTGGTAAACGACCGTTTTCTTTAGAGAATAGTTGCCGAAACAGTTTCCCAACATTTCCAACGTTCGCGCTCCATTAAATCTTGTTTTTTCTTTCGGAAAATTTAATACAAATTCGTTGTTGCAAATTTAAATCCATTTCTAAAATTGTAAAAAATCGGCAATATACATGTACTCTTGGCTACGTAGCTTTTGCAAATGTCAAACTATGACACTAAGATTTAGCGGGAATATCAACAATAGATGTACCACCTTAACAAAAAAAAAAGAAAAACTCAAATCGGAACGATGGTACCGCCATACGAGGGTTATCCCGGAAACTATTTGTGGTGGTATACTAATACTAAATATTACTTGTTAAAATTTCATAATCAAACATATGTCCAAACAAATGATTTCTGTTGCAGATCCTTCTTTTAAACTTCCACTAGATGCCTTTGCATATTAATATTGTTACGAAAATAAGGTTGGACACCACAGCGTTTATTAGGTAGATGTTCACAAACGCATGGCTACAAAAGAACTAAAAAGAAATTAAAAGAAAGAAATGGAATCTACCTGAAATATCGAGAGCTTTCGATGTATTGTTTACTCGGCCATATAAAAAGCACATCGTTGCGAACAGCAATCAGTTTATGTGTCGTAAACTCAGCGAGTGCAGTTTAAGTAAAGTAAACCCAGCGAATGCAGTTTGTGTGAAGAGAGTTTATAAGGAGTAAAATCGTGAAGTGAATCGTGAAGGAAAAAAGTTAGTTGGAGCTAACTAAGTAAAGAGAGTTAAGTGTGGATAACCTCTGGTTGAAAAGGTTGTGATCGAACCTATGTTATAACTGCGATCGGATTGGAAGATCTTTAAGTAGAAAGATCTGTCGAGTAATTGTTGTTGTTTACAAGATTGTAAACAGACAGAGTAATTAAAGATAAAAATTGTTATTGCCTGTAAAAAGATTACAAGCAGTAGTGCACATAACTGTGTTGAATAAAGGCTTTTTAATTAAAACCAAACACAAAATTTATTTTATTTTAACTACAATCTACGAACTGATAAAAACACGTTTTTCAAAACGTAAAAACGTAACAATATTTTGAAAATAAAATTTCTGCATTTTTCCTTAGTATGTCGCTCCCTAATTATTACAAATGATTACGATTTTGTTATTTTTCTTTTTTCCGAATCTGTGTCATCAAAATGAAAATAAAATTGAAACCGTCACTACAGGTGGCAGCAAATAAACAAAAACGACTAAAGAGAAAAACAAAACAAAATCATCTACAATTGCTGCTTTTATATCCTTTTTGATCCTGTATTTTTTATTTTTATTTTTGTCATATGAAGCAGCAAAAAGAATTTAAAAGATTTTATTTTGCATAGAAAACGAAAGTCCTTTGACTTGAGCCCAACAAAAGTGGAATAGAACCAAAAAGCAAAAGAATGATAATCAACTCTCAGCTACTGTTCTACGAGAAATTTATGAATAAAAATAGATTTTTATAGGATTTAAACTAAAATAACTAAAGAGAAGAACATTTGTTCAGCTGAAAAGTGATTTTTCTCTTAAAAGTTTTGCATAAATTTTTCTATGCAAACAAAAAAAGAAAAAAATTATAAATTTAAATGGAATTGTGACTTTTGAAATGTGAAGAAGATTTTAATAAAAATGAGTGGGTTTTAGGAGAAATTTCGCATTTTATTAACATTCTTACTTACTGTCTTACTAGAGATATGTGATTCAATTATAATGTTAACAGTAGAATGGGAGTTTACCTGAAATTGGGCAAAATAAATATTATTAAAAACAGAAAGAATATTTTTACATAAAACTTTTAGATGAATTTATTCAAATCTTTAAATTAAACTTTGTTTTCATTTTTCTAATGCTAAACCCTGCTGTTAGGTAACAAAAGTTTTACGAATCTTAGCTAAAGGACGATTTTGATCTATATTCCATTACAAAGATATAACTAATGAAGAACAGATGGTAGCTTTTCGAGGTCGTTGTCTTTGTAGGCAATAAATGCCCTCAAAACATGCGAAGTATAGCCTAAAATTATGGCTACCTGTCGATTTCAAATTAGCATATGTATGGAAAGTCCAACCATACCTTAGAAAATCAAAAAATTAAAAGCCTGATAAAAAATTAGGTGGAACGGGTCATTTTGGATCTATTTGAACCCCTTAAAAGTCAGAATAACTTTTTTCATTTTTGAATTAGAAGGAAAGGAAGCTGATACAGATCAGTACAGTTTGAAAAAAATATAACTTTTACTCCTTCAATTGTGCAGTATCCGCGAGCGGTGTAGGAAACGAGGGACATGCAGCCGCTGCAAATCTAAGTGCGGTAGCAAGTGCATCATATGCAGCAAATTTATATGCAAAATCCAACGAAAATAATTTTCTTTTCATTTACTCTTCAAGTTTTCATTTCTGCACTTGTTTTGTAAGCCTAATTCATAAAAATAAATCGATAAACGTGAATAGACCATCATCCTTTACATCATAGAACACGAAAAAATTTCTCGAAGTGTTTTTTTTTCTTTTTTTAGTTACTCCTCTTGGGAGCATATGGCGTCCACAAAGCATCTCCATATAACACGGTTTACAGCTGTTTACTTTGTCTCTTCCCATGTTGGGTTGTTCTGTTTCTTGGATAATGGTGCGTCTCCAGGTTTTTTTAGTCGACCACGATTTCTTAAGCCTTAAGGATTCCAATCGAGTGACATTCTGGTGATAATTTCTGTACTTTTTCGGATGGTGTGATCGATCCATCACCACTTTCTTTTCCTTATCTGTTTCAGGTTGGCTTCCTCATTAGTCATGCTCTACAGTTCCGTTTTACTTATGGTGTTAGGCCAGAATATTCTGCATATGATTCTGAGGCACTTGTTAATGAACACCTGGAGTTTCTTATTCGATACAAGCCAGGTTTCACTGCCATACAGCAGTACTGATTTAATACATCAGTTGAATATTCTGAGCTTAGTCCGTCTGAATATATGTGAGCTTCACAATACTGACTGCAGTTGTCCAAATGCCGCTCTCGCTTTATTGAGCCTGTTATCTACGTCTGTTTCTGCGCCATCGTTTGCAGTCATTGTACTTCCTAGATAGCCGAAGCTATCTACATACTCGACTGCTTGACCCTGTAGCATGATGTTTTCCGCGCTCGTATTGTTTATTCTCATGGCTTCGGTTTTCTTGACGTTAATCTCAAGCCCAACACTACGAGCCAATCTTTCTCCAGTTTCGACTGTATATTGAAAATCTTATGCGAGAGTAGACAAATGTCATCCGCATAGTCCAAGTCTTCGAGTTGGCGTGAGAGAATCCATGTGATCCCTCTTCTTTTCGAACAGACTTTGCTCATTATGTCATCCAGCACGATGGTGTATAGCTGAGGTGATAGTGGCCATCCTTGTTTAACTCCAGCATTGGTGTAGAATGTTTGGCTGATGTTCTCGTTGTGAAAAACAGAAAGTTCTGCATCCTCATACATCGCTCTGATTATTCGAATTATCTTTTGGGGTACTCCTTTTGCTCTTAGTGCTCACTTCTAGTTTGGCTGTCGGAGTGTAAAGACGTGTTTTTATCAAAGCGGAGAATTTAAGTTTGTTGCAAACGATTCGTGTATGAAAGCAAAGTGTTTACAAGTGTGAGTGTTACAATTGTGAAGAATTGTTGTTTTAAAGTTGAGACTCCCAGGGGTAATTCTGTGGTGTCTCAGTTTTTGACTTCAAGGTCAGTAACAATTTGAAGAAGTGAGGTTAGATAGGACTAACGGAGTGGAGTTACCATACTCGTGCGGTGGGTTTTGGTGCTACCAGAGTGTTTTTTGTTGACGGTTCGGCGTGTTTATTGGACTTTGATTTTCGAGTTGCATTTCGGTTTCGGGCGTGTTTAATTGGAATTGGTGACGGACTTGGCTACGATTTTTGACTTCCTGTTGGCTGTGTTTATTATTGAATCTGGTGAGTCGTTGGATTCTTTAAATTTGAATTTTATATTATGCCTCCTGCGGGGAAACCTCGCAAGACGGCGAAGGGTGATGCCTCTGACGCTGCGTCTGGGGCAGTCACTGATGAGGTGATGGGGCCCCCTCCACCTGCGAAGTCTCGTCTCCGTCATACGGAGAGCGAGCTGAGCAGTTCGGGGTCGGAAGCTGATGTAAAGGCGAGTGGTGGTAAGGCGACCACCAAGCGCTTTAAGTCTGCTCCTGTTGCTGATGCTGCTGCTGCTGCTGCTGCTGTTGATGGTGTTAAGAGTGGTGCTGGTCGCGGTTCTGCTATTGGTACTGCTGCTCGTGGTGGTGCTGGTGGTGGTGATGGTGGTGGTGTTGTTGGTGGTGCTGCTGGTGGTGCAGTTGGTGGTGTTGCTGGTGGTGCTGCTGTTTCTGGCGCATGTACCACGTCAGATGCTGGTGCTGCTGCTGCTATCTCTGATAGCTCTGCGGTTGGTGGTGGTTTTGCTGCGGCGTTTCCCCCGTTGCCATCTGTTGGCAGGGAAAGTAGGCAGCGTAAAAGGGCTGTGGCTTCGGCTGCTGCCTTTTCCATGTGTGATGGGGGTGTTACGGTGGCCGACGTTAAGGTTGTCACCGACAGTTTCCGTGAGGTGCTGTTCGGTGAGAACCTTAGTGCGGAGACGATGGGCAGACTCATGAGTCAGGCTAGTGGGTATGAGGAGCTGGTGATGAAACTGCTGGTGGACAACGAGCGGTTGAGGGGTAGGCTGGACATCCTCCAGTCTCCCAGGCCGGTTCAGTCTGTGACCACAGTGCCAGCTCCCGCTGCTAGGCCTGTTGCTCAGGCCCCAACGGTTGCTGCGGTGGTTAGGGCACAGGGTGTCGTGGTTCCCAGGCCTACACCCAAGCCTGTGGAAACCTGGTCGGTGGTAGTTCGCGACAAGAAGAAGGGCGCAACTTCTAAGGAGGTAGTGAGTAAGGTCGTCGAGCAGGTCGGACCTACCCTTGGAGTCAGAGTGCATGAGATGCGGCCGCTGAAGAGAACTAGCGGTGCGGTCATTCGCACACCTTCGGTGGCGGAGAGGTCGAGGATTGCCTCGAACAAAAAGTTTGAGGAGGTCGGCCTTGAGGTGACGGTCAGCGACAAGCTTGGTCCAAGGGTGGTGGTTGCCGGAGTGCATGCGGCGATCACTCCTGACGAATTTATGTCCGAACTGTTCGAGATGAACCTTAAGGAGCGTATGAGTTATGAGGTTTTCAAGAAGAGCGTTCGTCTGGTTACCAGTCCCTGGAGGTCTGACCCTGCCGGACAGGTCAGCGTTGTTTTGGAGTGCAGTGAGCGTGCTGCGAATGCGCTCCTGGATGTCGGTAGGGTCTACGTGAAGTGGTTTAGCTTCAGGTTGCGGCAACAGGATGCGATCCCGCACTGCTACCGCTGCCTCGGTTTTGACCACCTGCAGCGTGAGTGCAGGATGGGGCAGGATGTGTGCAGGACGTGCGGGACGATGGGGCATCTGGCCTCACGTTGTGTTAACCCGGTGAGGTGCCGCAACTGTGAGATGAGGGGCCTGCCAGCGGACCATAGTATGCTGTCGTTTGCGTGCCCCACGTACTCGGCTATGGTTGCCAGGGCGAACGCCAGACACTAATGGAGTTGCGCCTTTTGCAGCTGAATTGTCAGCGCTCGAAGGCGGTGACGTGCGAGCTAGGGCAAGCTATGTGTCAGCTGGACGCTAGCTTTGCCCTGATCCAGGAGCCGTATTTCGCGAATGGTGATGTTAGGGGGATTCCGGGGGGGTTTCGCGTATTTACTGACGGTGTGGGAAAGGCCGCGATTATAGTTAGGGACAGCGACGTGGACTGTACGAAATCAGTTGATAGCCAGCTTGGGGTGTGTGTTAGGGTAAAAGGGTGGTTTGGGGAGATGTTTCTGGCTAGCATCTACTGTAGGCCTGGCGTTTCATTGGAACCCTATCTAGGGTATATGGATACGGTACTACTCGCGGCGAGTAGTATTCCTGTTATCCTCGGCCTAGATGCGAACGCCTCCTCTCGTATGTGGTTCAGTAAGATTTCCAGACTTGGGTCTGGACATCCGAACCTCATACGAGGAGGAGTGCTTAGTGAATGGTTGCTCTCGAGAGATTTGAGCGTTTTGAATGAGCCGAGTGAGCTATATACTTTCGATGGGCCAATGGGCGTCAGTGACATTGACGTGACAGCTGCGAATGGGGCGGCAATTACTGCTTTGGACTTTAGTTGGGGAGTTTGTGACGATTGGGGGATAAGTGACCATAATCTCATCGAGATTAGGGTTACTTGTCCACAACGGACTAGGGAGACTGGTGGCGTTTTACGATGGCGAACGCGTGACGTTGATTGGGACCATTATCGGTACTGTTTTAGGGAGGCATTGTCATCGGTGCCAATTGAAGACTTTAGGCTACTAACGATTGACGACCAGGTTGACAAGATTGTCCGGACGGCATCTGCGGTGAATGATGCACTGTTGGGCCGAGCTAGTTATGCGAAGCCCAAGAGGGTCAAATGGTGGACCCCTGAGTTGGAAACGATGCGGCGGCGCGTTCGACACCTCCGGAGACGTTTCCAGAGGGGTAGGCGTACCAATGCTGAAGATCTAGCTCAGCGTAGGACCGAATATCTTGGCAGCCTTAAGACGTACAAGGACATGATTGTAACAGTTAAGGAGGACGAGTGGAGGAGATTTGTACAGGACAATAGGGATGACCCCTGGGGTAGGGTTTACCGTATCTGCAGGGGTAGAAAGAGTCAGGTGGACATAGGATGCCTCCATGTTGGCGACACCGTGTTGTCTTCATGGAGGGACTGCACGGACGCATTGTTGGGGGTCTTCTTTCCAAGGGCGGAGCCAGGCAACTATCCTCCCCCACCGGTGGAGGTTGCTGACCCTCCAAACTTGGTGAGGTCGGAATTAGATGACTGTTTTTGTCGGGTGAGAAGCAGGAAGTCCCCAGGTTTGGATGGGTTGACCGGAGAGATGTGTAAGAACATCTGGAAGGCCATCCCTGAATACCTGGAGGCGGTGTACGGTAGGTGCATTAATGAGGGCTACTTCCCGAAGGCATGGAAATGTGCTCGTGTTGTGGTACTCCTTAAGTCGCCTGATAGAGTGAGGAGTAATCCTCGCTCTTATCGGGGCATCAGCCTCTTGCCAGTTTTTGGAAAAGTGCTGGAAAGAGTTATGGTGTACAGACTCAAGGAATGCTACAGCGAGGGCCCTTCATGCTACCAGTTTGGTTTTAGGGAGGGCAAATGCGTCGAAGACGCTTGGATGCATGTGAAGAGTTCTGTCGAACAATCATCTGCGAAGTATGTGCTTGGGCTTTTCATCGATTTTAAGGGAGCTTTCGATTATCTTTCGTGGGACAAGGTCTTACGAAGGCTATCGGAGGTTGGCTGTCGTGAGATGGGCATTTGGAGCAGCTATTTCGAGGATAGAAAAGCGTGTGTTGTTGGATCCTTTGAAACGGTTTGGATGGAGGTTGTTCGGGGTAGTCCGCAGGGGTCCATCTGTGGTCCATTCATTTGGAATCTCATGATGGATACTCTGTTGAGGCAGCTCGGGCTGACATTCAAACTGTGTGCGTATGCGGATGACTTGCTCATCCTGATCGAAGGCCGGTCTCGTGCTGAGCTGGAGAGAAGGGGTGCCCAGGCCATTCGCATTGCTTGTGAGTGGGGTGTAGGGGTTGGTGTGGACGTCGCAGTGGATAAGACGGTGATGATGTTGCTTAAGGGCATATTGTCAACCGGGCGACCTCCACTCATTAGAATTGGTGACAACAGCATTCGCTATGTGACTCAGGTCAGGTACCTCGGAATAGTTGTTGGGGAGCGTATGAGCTTCCAGGCTCATCTCACCCATGTCAGGCATAAACTGGCAGCTATCGTTGGAAAGGTTAGGCGCATATTGAGGAGTGATTGGGGACTCAGCAGGCGTGCCGTCCGTATCATATACGATGGGCTTTTCGTCGCTTGTGCGGCGTATGGCGCGTCGGTGTGGTATAAGACGGTCATGTCTGTTGTTGGACAGAGTAAGATTCTCACGTGTCAGAGAATTGCACTCTTGGCATGTGTTCCGGTGTGTCGGACGGTCTCTACCGATGCTTTGCAGGTCCTTGTTGGTGTACCTCCGCTTGACTTGGAAGTGGTGCGTCGTAGCATTGCTTTCAGGGTCAAGAGGGGACTGCCACTTGGGACGAACGACTGGCTTTCTGTTTCGGAGCTCGAGACTGGGAGAGATAGGTATAAGGCCCTTTTGCAGGGGTGCCTCGTAGATAGGTGGCAGACGAGATGGACGAACAGCGACAAGGGAAGGGTGACTTATGGATTTATTCCGGACGTTACGTTCGTACGGGAACACCCTGAGTTTGGCTTTGGCTTGAGTCTGGGGTTCATACTGACGGGACATGGCTCTTTCAATGCATTTTTGCATCGAATTGGCCAGACTGAATCAGCTGACTGTCGGTGTGGGAGGGGAATTGAGGACTGGAGGCATGTACTGACTTCGTGCCCGGACTATGATGACGTTAGGGATTTAGATAGTATGGGTATTACTCATACTGAGGGGGTGTGGGATTTCAGTAGGGTATTGTTGGACGATCGTACTTATGGTAGGTTGGGCGTTTTTGCCCTTGAGGTGTTTAGGCGTAGAAGGACGGCACTTTTAGCGGAGGTTGAACCTGCATCACCATCTTAGCGGTCTCCTGGCTAGCCTTTTTCTAGCTTGGCGTCCCGCTGGGGTGCTGACGGTTTTGATGTGTTATGCTGCTTGCTGTGATTGTCTGCTGTTTGCTGTTTCCCGACCTGCTGTTTGCGGCTTGATTTGTGGCTGCAGTTTTGGGTGTTGTGTGTTTGTACTGGTCAGCGTTTGACTGGTTGTGTTCTTGTTGTTGTGTATTGTGTCCGTGGCGCACGATGTCACTTTGAGTTCTCCCGTGAGGGTGGCTCCGTTTATTGTTGTGTTGTTTGAGTGTTTCTTGTTTGTTGTTAATACCATCTTGGTCACCAGTCCGAAGTTGTTTGGGACTTAAACTGGTAGTAGCATTTATGCTACGAGGCCTGACCGGAGGCTTAATTCTGGTGCCACGGGTGTCGGGAGCCCCAGGAATTTCGGTTCCTGCCCGACTATGGTGAGGCCCCCTTGTGGGAGCAACGTGGTGGCTGTGGTTTAGACCCAAATCGCGGGGAGAGCTATGCTGGCTCGGTGTGGAGTTACATTTTTAACCGGGTGCCGTGACCCATAGATCGGTAGGAGTTTAGATAGTCTCCGGCACCCTACCAAGGTGTGAGGTCATGTCCAAATAACATGGCTTTAAATTGGTACTCACTGGTGATTTTAATCATAGGTGGGGGCGTTGGTGGACGCATTGTATTCACTCGTGCTTTGGCACCGTGAGGTAACGTCCTAGGGCAGGTACTCACGTTAAACCATTGACTTAATGCTCTTAGTGCTTTCCATATAGCCGTTCGCCTGATGGTATCAAACGCTATCTTGAAATCGACGAACAATAGATACAGGGGGGTACGCCATTCTATGGACTGTTCAACGATTATTCGTAAAGTGTTGGCCTGATCTAGACAGCTTCTATTCGGTCTGAAGCCAACTTGTTCGCCTCGCAGTATGTTGTCTATTCTGCTCTGAAGCCTTCCCTGTATTATGACTGCAAGTATCTTACATATGGTGTTAAGTAGAGTAATCCCTCTCTAATAATTACAGTCTTTCAAGTCACCACTTTTCGATAATTTTACAATCATGTCCTTCTTCCACGTAGGAGGCAGCCTCCCCTCCTTCCATGATGTGATGTGAGGCAGTAAAAGTTCAACTGTGGTTTAGATGTCAACCCGTAGAATTTCCGCTGCTAGTCCATTTTTTCCTGCCGCTTTATTATTTTTCAATTTACCAATCGCTTCTTTTATCTCATTCAGATTGGGAGGATTTCATGGTATTCTTAAACTGTTATCTTCATCTATGTTCTCAACCGTTTCGCTGTCCTCAATAGTGTTCGTGGCATCACTAATTTCACTGAAATATTCTCTCCATCTCTGTGTTTGTGCATCATTGTTCGTTATTAGAGTACCATTTCTATCAGTAACAGCTTGGTGCCTATTACACTTTTGATTAGTGAACTATTTAATCGTCTGGTGTAGTTTTCTCATTATATTCTCGCCAGCTGCTTCTTCTGCCGCCGTTGCCAATTGTTCCAGGAACTTTCTTCTGTCCCTTTCTGCAGCTTTCTTTACTTGTTTTGCCAGCTGATGGTATTGCTGCTTCAAGGTATTGTTGCCATTCAGTTGCAATTTCAGTTCCCTTCTTTGAGAAACCAGGTTTCAAGTGTAATCTGATATCCAAAATCTTCTATTTGGCCGCACTACACCAAGTGTTTCCTCCGCGACTTGATTATATATTACTTTGATATCTTCCCATGAGTGACGTTGGATTATTGGTAGCTGTTCACGGATTGCCAAGGTTAATGCGTACCTTTTTGTATCATTCTGGAGTTTTTATAGTTTTCACTTGTGTGCCTGATGGTGCTTCTTTTACATTTCAATTAAATCTTGATTTCACCAGTGATGAGCCCGTGGTCACTACCGATATCAGCTCCTCTCCTATTTCTGACATCTGATAAAGAGCTCCTCCATCTTCTGCTCACGCATATATGGTCTATCTGATTGCGCGCATTGCCGCTCGGGGATACTTGTGTATCCCCTTATGTGGGAAGATGGAGCCACCTATGACTAAATGAAATATCTGGCACAATTCTATGAGTCGCTCTCCATTCTTACTAGAAGTGATAAAATATAAAATTGTTACCTGAGCTAACCCTTTAAGTTAATATGCAGAACCGTTCCGTAGTTAAAGCAAAAAGAAAACAATGTTTACCAAAATAGTCCAAACCTAAAAGCAGGGTTAAACAATTAAATGATTTGCTATTTCTTTCTGTATGAAAATACATCCCAGAGAGTACCATTAGAATTTATGCTCCGGGACCAAAACAACAAAAGCAATATCATAATTCAAAAGCTAATTAATGAACTGCATGACTTTTTTATTTTTAAATCACTTCAATCACAATTTAATTTGAATATTTACACCCTGGTAACTCTCAATGCATTGCAGTTCCCATTAGCTGCTTATTACTAAAATTACGTTTTTTTTCATAAACTTAACTTTAACCACTCCGCACTAGCGATTTCAAATGGTTCACTAAGTTCAGTTGTGATCATACCGCGAAAAAGGGGTCTTCTGGCAACGCTTAACTGGACTGTCCGGATATTTACTACGTGAAGACAGAAATTTTTATGATCAATCAATATGAAATTTGAATAACTCATACACAAACTATAAAAAATGTTTATTGCGAACGTGTGTCTATATTTTGAATCAAAATTGTACAGAAAGGGCTTGTAAACTTGTTGGGATCATGTATTTGAGATCGAACCATTACTAACTTTTTGCAGTAATTGTAAGGAATAAATTATGTGAGGTTGGCTATAAAAAAAACCTCATGTTCAGAAATGTTATCTTTGATACAGATTACAAAAAAGAGTTTAATTTCATTCTAAAAAGTACGCTTCTTCTTTTTTTTAATAATGTTAACCATTCCTTAAGCATTTAGCCATTCCATTGCTCACGCATTATTCTCATTGATGGCGTCGAGAATAAGGCGATAGGGGCTCTCAGGGCAAGTCGCTCCTCCTACAGTAAGACATGGGATCATTCGCTGAGAATGACACTATGGATATATAGTATTCAGCCTTATTATCTCTTATGTGGCAATAGCTCGGTGGAGAAAGGCTGAGGAAGCTACCACCATGATACACACATATGTTTGTTTTTTTTTTTTTGTTTTGTTAATGACAAAAATGAAGTAAGAACATGTTATAGAAGACTACTAAATGACATTCATAAAGTCACCAAACGTCAAAATACTACTTAAGTTTTAGCTCTTACCTAGTTAATAGGGGTAATAGAAGCTTAATTTCACTTTTAAATGATCATCCCACTGAAAAAGAAGGATACATTTTGTTGAATGAATAAGTACTTTCTTTCTTTCCAACTTCACTTCAACTTTGGTTTAATGCATTTTTGCATAAAAAGAGCCTAAATAGGCAGCGGACTGTCGATGTGGGTTGGGGCCATAGAAAAGGCGCATTATACTGACAATACTGACAGCACATCTGATTCAATGACAGGAAATGGACTTCTCTCAACCAATGAGCTGAACTCGATTTTATTCTTTGGACTCATTGAAAAGGATCTACTGCTTGATAGCCGGGTGTCATATTTACCACCCCACAGTGGCACACTTGATTATGATGACGTATCGCGCATGCCAAAACTCTATGACTTTTACTGTTGAGGTTAATTTTCATTGCACGAGTACCAAGTACTTTGTGTTCCTGGTTTCCCTAACTACTTTGGCGGCTGTGTATGTGTTTTTTGTGGCATAACTGTATTGGAAACAAATTTCGTTTAAGCTTTCCTATGTACGGGGTGAGAGCTGTGTTCATTGTTGGTTTATTGTCTGTCGTCCTTTTCGTACTTCGTGTCGTCCTTTATGTATTTTGTAATGCTGTTGGCTTCCAGTTTCAAACTATGTGGACTTTAGCTGGTAGATATGTATCCGTTTATCCTGCGAGTTCCGATTAAAAGGTTCCTTTCTGGTTTGTGGTCTCACTGTTATATCCCATGGGAAGTTATGTGCTTTATTCGCAAATTGCTTGGAGCACGTAAACAAGGCTTTCACCTTTGTTACTGAAAACCATGACCTTAAAAAGTTTTAAGAAAGTTCTGATTACTAACGAGGAGAGTATTCTTGTTCAAATGCTTAGCTTTGAATTATTACTGGAGTGCAACTGTACAGGTCGACATAATGTATTCTCTTATGAGCAAACGAGCATATCCCATTCTACCCAGTCGATCGGTATTACTCGAACTTAATAGTTTTAGAACTTTCTATGTATAGAGTGTTACAAATGTCAACAAATCTACAATACATCCAAACGAATAATGCGTTGTAGGGTAAGTTCGTTTCGCTTTATCCTCGACAGAGGACAAATAAAAGATATGACAATCAGTAGAAAGCAAAAACCGATACATATTCCCTATGCCTTAAAAGGCCATTGGAAGCAAAACACATTTTTAACAGCCATTTAGACAACAGCCACTACTTGTACTTTCTAAGCCATCAACTCAAGGCCACATTTAAACGGAAAAGTTATTTCGACTGTTTTATAACCTCGAAGGTAAATTACGGAAATAATTATAAACGGGAGGAAGAGATAAAGTTAAGGAGGCAGAATAATAAAATATTTTAAATTCAGCTAAAAGAACGTTTCAATGTGCGTAAGAATGTGTGTCGTAAAACAGTTGATTTTTCACTTTAAACAGCTTAATATATGACTTTCCTTTTCTCTATTTCTTTATTTAAATTGGGTAAGTATGTCTTTAGGTGAATGTGAATGAATCTAAAGTAAAACCGCCTTTCAATTTCAAGGAAAATTACCATTTTATGGTAATATTGATATTTTTTTTTTTTTTTTGTCATGGATAACTTGGTTCACTGTTTTTCTTTACATGATTTTTGTTTTATTAATTCCAAAATATAGATTTACCCCTTTGAAGACTATTAAGTAATTTAAAGATTTTTTAAAAGTTTAAAGGAAATTATAAAAAAAAATAGAAGCCTTTGGATTTTTATGCCCAGTTAAAGCTCGTTTCATTAAATTACTTAAGCCGTTTATTGCGAAAATAGCATAAATCACTATAAATATTATTAAAATCAAATTAAAATTACCACCTTTTATTACTTTTTAATTTATTTAATTTCTAAAAATTAAATTACTTTTTTCAAAAAGTTACTTACCTACTACCTTTTCAAAATAAACTACTCATGTTTTGTCGGAATTACATTCACTTTGAAAGCCTTGATGACATCAACTTTTTATTGCTCTATTAGAGTTTGAATCGCTAATACAATTTTGTCACGATATCATTTAAAACATGACATTTGAATGTATTTCATTATGTCAGTGGCAAAAAATTTGCAATAGAAATATTTTGAAAAATATAATCGTCAGACAGCAATTTCGTATGTAAGTATAAATCAATATTTGAACCTTAACCAGCATATTAGACTGGTGCTTATTTTCCAAAATCAAAATTTTTTAATGGGTAACCCCTTAAAATGTTGTTTTTAGTAAAAAAAAAAGTATTCTGTGAAAATTTGAAATCGATATTATAACTTTAGCACGTGCCTCATTGAGGTTGAACTTTATACCTATAGTTAGACTGGTCTTTATATGGCACAAAACTTTTTTTTAATTTCTCAATGTGGAACCTCTTATAGTGTTCTTTCGTTTGCTTGTTATTGTGAAAACGTTATTAACAGAACAGCTCTTGGGAGTTCCTCACATTTCTTCAGGATCTGGCAAAAAAATTTCTACATATTGCTATCTGGCCTGACGATAAGCCCGATGTTTTCGTATTTTATTTCCTTTCGGAAGCTTTGCTCCCAGAAGTATTACTACGAGTTCTAAAAGTTCTCTGTAGTCGTGATGGTGCTGCTGATTATTTTTTAGTATCCTGAGAGAGAATAAGAGAGTTTTCTCACGGTTTTCAGCAAGAGGTCTCAGTTTAAGAGGTTGTCAGTAGTGTTGCCATGAAAGAAATTGATTTCCTACCAAAAATTTTCTAAAATTCTACCAAATTCGATTGCAGCCTACCAAAAATTCAAGAAATTCAAATTAGTTTTTGAATTAAAATTGAAAATTTTTTCAGTTACCTAGCCTTTACACAAAAAAGTACTTTCTTGAAAGTTGCAATACATTCATGAGAATTCATTGTGATGTTCGTTGAAATGATTACATACTTCGAGTGCCGAAAAAAAGTATTCAAAAGTGTGGGTCTTTTAAGACGGTGTAAGACGGTGTATACTTCATCCCATCTGATCTCCTTAATATTTACAAGACCCATATCTGACCTGAAATGGCATATAACATTCATGTATGAGCCGGTGCTTCAAAGTCTATCTATCGGTACTATAACAGATGTGTTCTGATAAAATAAATCAATTAATTTCTTATAATCATATATCCTTTCGCATTCCTTTGCAGTTCATTGTCCAGTGAATCGCACAATTCATTTTAGGAAGGATGAGTAGTTTAGTCGCACTTTTAGTTTGTGGAACAATCTTCCCGCAAAAATCTTTCCTACTACTTACAGCATGAGTAAATTGAAGCTGAACGTACATTAACTTGTGGATAGCAGGAGGAAATCTGAAAGGTCCGGCTTAATCACGAAGCTGACTTGGCTTAAATGTGATATAAGGTGCACTCGATCGATCATTGGTCGTGGTAGAAGAGATGTGTCCCGGTTGATAGCTATTCTTAACGGACACAGACCGATTGGAAAACCTACCCGCGGAATGGGGTTACAGTACAACGATCACTGCCGCAGCTGTGGCGAGATGGAGGAGGAAGAGACTGTCCGGAGAGCTTTCGGCGAGTGGTTTCTACACGACATTTTAGCAATATGCGGCGTTGAACCTGGTGATCTCCTCAGACATATCAATCAGAGGGGGTGTGAGGTTTTTCCCCACATTATGCGGCTTTCGAGTCTGTGACAGTTCTCGAAAAAGTTGTGTTGAGCGATGAATGTATGTTTATTAAAGAGTATTTGGGTGCGACAAAAAACAAAAGATTTTGGCAAAAAGAAAAATCCGACATAAAAACTTGATGTCAACGATAGAGCACGAATCTAGGCAGTTTCGTTATGGTTTGGCGGTGAATATCGACGACTGAGGTTGGCATATAAATTCTTATTAATACGTCTATGGCGTTCGAAAATAATACGAAGCAATCTGTGAACAAAATAGTTTTTTGTTTTTGAAAGCTGATACATTTGTAAAGGCAGGGTAAACAGTTTCTGAGTAAAAGAACATACTTAGTTATTACAAGTTTTTTTTTCTTTTTTTTTCAGTAGTCTTTTATTTACAATCTATTTAAAAAAATATTAAGTAAATGGTATTAATAAATTTACAACACTACACTAATGCTTAACATGCTACAATATAGCTTAATAATGGTTATATACAATACTATTTACAATTTTATGTTTAGTAATGAATGTATGTATTAAAAAAATCTATTTACATATGTACATATTTACATTTGGTGTTTTTTTTTCATTATTTTCTGTAAGGAAGATCAAGAATATGGAATTTTTTTAGTCTCTCAATCTCTTCAGTTTCATCTAGTAAGGCTATGGCTGGGTATTGCAGTGATTACTCAATCTATCTAGATAACGAGAACTGAATCTTTTTATTTCATCTAAAATAAATGGTATATGAAGATCTTCATGAATTCTTGTGTTAGCTATAAACCACGGAACATTAACTATAAGTCTTAAAGTTGTAGATGGATATCGTTGTAGTATTTCTATGTTAGAGTTACTCGGTGTCTCCCACAACTAGATACCGTAGGTCCATACAGGTTCCAAGATAACTTTGTATATTTATAATTTTTTTCTAAGGTTCAATGTAGACCTAGGACCTAATAACCTATTTCTAGTTAATACGTTCAGGTAATCCATTTTTGCTTTTACATGATACTTTCAGGTTAATCTTTTGTCAAGATGCACCCCTAGATATTTGACTTTCTCCGATTTAGGAATTTGTTTATTATAAAGAAAAATTGGTGGACACTGGTTTCTTCTCAAGGTGAATGAAATAAGATTGGGCTTATCAGTATTGATAGTAATTTTTCATTTTGTAAGCCAATCTTGTTGTAGGTTAAGCTGATTCTGTACATATAATGAAGCTGTAGCCGAGGATTCATGATAAGCTATTATTGCTGTATCAGCAGCGTACGTTGCTATTGTTGCTTTCTCATAAGTGGGCATGTCAGACGTATATATTGTGTACAGTATTGGACCCAGTAGGCTTCGCTGTGGGACACCGGCGTAAATAAATCTTATTTTAGATGTTTCATCACTCACTCTTACATAAAACGAACTTTTTTCCAAGTATGACAATAAAGAAATGGGAGCTGGTAGATGTTGTTTGAGTTTGAAAAGTAAACCTTGGTGCCAGACCCTGTCAAAAGCATGTTTGACATCAAGAAACACTGCTGAGCAATATAATTTCTTCTCAAAAACCTCACTAATTAATTTATTATTCGGTGACATTGTACCATGTTTGTGACGAAAATCCAATTCATAATCCGGAATTATATTCTGTCTCTCAAGAAGAGGAACCAGACGACTTGAAACAATTCTCTCAAATATTTTTGAAAATAACGGTAGCAAACTAATTGACCTATAAGAAGAAGGTTTGTTTTCTGGCTTATTTGATTTTAGGATTATTATAATTTCCGCGCAATTGCATTCCTTAAGATAATGAGACAGTCTTAGGATCGGGAACTCCATTTTACATGAAACTCGGGAACTCCATTTTACATGAAAAATCTAAAAAATCCAAAATATTATTCTCATCTGAACAATTAGTAGATGGAAAAGTTTCAAAAGTTTGTTGAAGGTGTTTCGAAAAAAGATCTGCTTTGCTTTTGCTTGATCTGCACCAAGGACCGTTGTCCACCCTAATCGGCACATTTCTTTCAATTGGCCTTTTAAGTATTTTGTAGCTTTCAATATAATATGTGTGTTGTTGCCTGCATTATTGATTTTTTGTAAGAAATTAGCTGTTTCGTTTTTACTCCGTATAATCTTTTCGTTAGGATATTGGAAACTCGATTAAAATTTGTTTTATCAATTGGGTTTCTTGTTGTTTGCCATACTCTTCTCAATCTCCGTTTGTGCAAAATTATTTGTCTTATTTTCATTGGCAGAAACACTTGATTGTTATTAGTTTGCATTTGTTGGGGTGTTGATAATAGTGTCTCTTCATGAATGAGACTTGTAAAGTCTTTTAAGGCAGTGTCCAAGTCATAGCCAGTTTCAATTTGGGTGTTTAAATTTAAATTTTTATCTAACCAACACTGAAAAGAAGCAATGTCCGTTTTAGGTGAAATAAGTTTCCGGCTTAAGTACTTGTTCTTCGGCAAAGTGTTATAATTAAGTATGATTGGTGAGTGATCCGAACTTAAGTCGTAATTATCTTTAATATTTAAAAGATGTCTTGGTACTCCAGAATAGACAAAAAAATCGAGTAGATATCGTTCTATAATTGTTTGTGGTTACGCATTTGTAAAGTTATTTTTCTTTTGGGTTTGTAATTTTACATCCCAATTTTTTCCTAATAGTGTACGATGTTTCTGAAAGCAAAAATCTACCAAAAATGTAACAAATTTGTAACAAACCAACCCAGCTACCAAATTGTTTTTTAAGAGCTAAAAACTACCAATTTTGGTCCGATTGGACCAAAACGGCAACACTGGTTGTCAGAGTTAATTTTTGGAAAAAATAATTTGAATTAAAAAAAAATTGAATATCGGGAACGCTGGAAGAATTAAGAGCTTGTAAAACGATTTAATTAAAAAATGTGGTGGCGACATTCAAGGAACAGTGTATTCCGTCCAATTTTTATCTCTAGAAGTGTACAAATGTTTTATCCAAGACGAAAGATTGAATTTTTTGCAGAAAACCCCATTTCTACAAAGTATCAATACGGTACTAGAAATTGCTTTGCCTGAACCTGAAGGGCTATATGGAACAACCAAAAGCTGTTCAGTAAATAAAGTTTTCACAATAACAAGCAAACAATCTTATTTCCAAAAAAAAAATCTTAATACAGAGTGTTTATTATAGTGGTATAGAAGTTTAAGTTGGTATTACTTTTCAAGATGGCGACCAATTTAACAGCTGTCAAGTGATTTATTCTCAGTTTGGTTTGACAATTCATTGCAAATAGACTCACGCCCGGCGTAGATTTGTCGAATGGGCCCAAAACGAGATTACCGTTGTTCCCGATTTTCATAAACGAATTTTGTTTAGCGATGAAGCGCACTTCTGGTTGAATGGCTACGTCAACAAGGTAATCCTCAAGTGTATGTGAAAAAACCGTTACATCCAGATATACCGACTGTTTGGTGCGCTTTATGGGCTGGTGGAATCATTGGTCCGTACTTTTTTAAAAACGATGGTGACCAGAACGTTACAGTCAATGGTGATCGGTATAGAGCTCTGATTACTAACTTTTTCATTTCTGAATTGAGTAACCATGATGTCCAGGAGATGTGGCGCCACAATAGATTTATTGAAAGACACGTTTGGTGACCACCTAATTTCACGTTTTGAACCTGTGAATTGGCCTCCACGATCTGGTGATTTAACATCGCTAGACTACTTTCTGTGGGGCTATGTAAAGTCATTGGTCTATGCGGTAAAGCCACAAACGCTTGACCATTTCGAAGACAACATACGCCGTGTTATTGCCGATATATATTTCACAAATGTTGGAAAAAGTCATCGAAAATTGGACGTCCAGATTGGACTACATCCGCGCCAGCCGTAGCGGTCATGTGCCAGAAATCATATTTGAAATGTAATGTCACAAGATTATCTTTCGGATAAATAAAATTCATATCAATCGAAAAATCTATCGTTGTTTTATTGCAACTTCAATTTCTATACCTCTATAAAAAACACCCCTCATAAAGAACTATTAAAAATTAAGAACCAGTCTACAGGACATACAGTGGCATTATAGTTGTGATACTTAAGTCAAACTTAATTTGAATAAACTTCTTTCATGAACCATAAAAAGTATATGTCTAAAAAGTAACTGTGTGCCGCTGTAGTATGGTAGGTAAGACATTCGCATACCAAAATGTTCTCAGTTCAATCCTAGCCAGATTATCTGAAAATTTTCAGCAGCGGTTTCACCTCATAACAATGCTAGCGGCTGTTTATATGAGTATTTCGCTAGAAAAACTTCCCCAACTAATGCATTTAAAATTCGAAATCGATGTTAAACTGTAAGTCTCTGTCAATGATTAGTCTAAAAATGTAATCTGGTATAGTTCATTGATTGAGAGAAGTTCCTCCTATTCCATTATTGTCGTGTAACTGTGAAGTAACTGTATCAGTAGAATTTAAGAGACCAACGCATAATCGGTCACAAATTTAGAAAAGTCCTCTAAGCGTAATATATACAATAAATATATACATTGATTTTTCGGGAGCTTATGTAAACTTCTGATATGTATCTTTATGAACAAGAAAAAAAATGCAAAAACAAAAATAGCTCAAATCTTTAAAGCTAAGTTTGACTTACTAAAATGCAGTAATCGACCAATCAATAATAATTTCCATATCCTTTGTAACCTTGCAAAGTCTGTAAGCATCTTAGAATTGATTTTATGATGCTTCCGGCTCAGTGGAGTTCAGTATTGGTAAAATAATGTCAGATTAAGCTCTACAATAGACGTCCAATTACATGAGTTACTGAAGTCTATAGGATGGGCTACCTATCGGCTTAAATTTGAACCAGCGATTATTTCGAATCTGGCAATTTAGTATATTATCTCCACTAAAGGAAATGGATCGACTTACGCTTGAAGGGCCGTTAAAGAGACAATCGGGATTTTGAAGGCCAACACTCGTTAAGCTATTACCGAGCTACGACACTATACACTCGAAAAAGTTCTCAAAAATTGGTCCGATCGAACGGCGTACTGTAAGGCCAGCACCGCTAGCCATATGGATGAAATAATATTTAATTTCTAGCCGGAACAATTGTGCTGCACAACAAAAGAATGAATTTGGCAAAATTTCAATCCGTTTTTGTTTTATTTCATTTTTAAATTCAAACTTTTAAATTGCACACCCTATAGAAGTTTCCAAATTAGGCTCAAACGAAATCGTGAACTATACAGATCATCAGAATGAATTAGATAAGTGGGAGTGCGTCTTCCATTCCTACCAAATATTGAATTTTTTATAAATGGTCCGCCAACTAAAGTTTTTTTTTCAACGAGTGCTTATTTCGTGAATGGTAATTTGATTTGACAGATAAATAGTTTTATCCTTCCGCTGAACGAATATGGTTGTGTATACGCTTGAACTTGGGAAAAATTGCGACATTACTTTGAAAATCATGGTAATGTTGCAGAATCAAAAGTCATCTTTTCAGATGAAGCTCATTTTGATCTAGACGGGTATGTAAACAAGCAAAGTTGTCGCATTTGGGGCACATACATTGAAAAGCCGATACACCCAAGACGAGTCACTGTTTGGAGCGGATTTTGGTCCAGAGGCATAATTGGGTCATTTTTCATCGAAAATGAGCAAGGAGTGGCCGTTACAGTCAATGGCGATAGTTATCGGGCCATGTTGAACGAATTTTTGTTCACAAAAATTGAAGAGGAAGATATTAGCAACATTTGGTTTCAACAGGACGGCGCTACGTGCCACGCCTTGTTTTTGAAGATCGCATTATCAGCCGCAGAGCTGATGTCGTTTGGCCACCTCGGAGCTGCGATTTGACACCGTTGGACTATTATTTGTGGGGTGCCGTCAAAGATAAGTGTTACGCCAGCAAGCCAGAGACAATTGACGCTTTAAAGGACAATATTCGTGAAGCCATTAGTGAAATACAGCTGCACACAATCGATAATGTGCTTAAAAATTGGACCGATCGCGAAGGCTACTGCATGGACAGCCGAGACAAAGCTATCTATATACATATGTATGTATCTTATATACCTGTAAAAATTATTATGTTGAAGACTGTAAACGACAGATTCTACACTGTTTTTGTGGAAGCAACTATAGGCCATCTCAAATGTTTGGATTTGGACCGGAAGGGACAAAAGGTGGAAAAAAGTTAAAAAATTGAACTAAAACAACATTTAAGATAATAACTATGATGGGGGTGGTGAAGTATGCCGGGTTTTAGGTAGTTTTAGAATAAATTCGTTTAATATCTGTAATAATCCCACATAGTATTTATGCATATATGGTATTGTTATAATTTTAAGCAAAAAAAAGCAACAAAAAAACCTGAGCATTTAACAGTTTCTATTTCCAAATATACCATAATCGCTGAAAATAAAAATAAATTGTACAATAAAACCCATTTGTAATAATAGAAATCGATTATTCTTGTAAAGGGCTTTCTCGGTTACGCAAATTCAAACTCAACCTGTGGGCTTCAATTTATGTAATCGAAAATGCTGGAAATAATTTAAAATTGTGGTCAAATAGACCAATAAAATTACAATTTCAAACCATTAATTAAAAAGGTAGCCAATCAAAAAAAAAAAAAAAAAAGTAAATTTAGTGAAAAAAAATATGTTTCATTAAACTGTGTAGCTGAGTGTAGGATAATAAAGAAGAGGTACAGACAAAATGGAATGATTTTTAAGCGATTTTTTTTTTTTTTTTTTTTTTTGATATATGACATGAAAGTAAAGAAAGAAATTTTAGATCTTTTGACAAATAACCGGTTAACCGGTTCCTTTAAATAATTTTATTTTTCAATTTCTTTTTAATTTATTGAACTTAATTGTTAGTCAACTCGCAGAACAAGATTGGAATAATCTCTGATGAATGAAAAGTAAATTTGGAAGTTTATACCGAATCTCTTTTTGCTCGCAATAATAAAAACAAACAATACGGCAGCCAACATCCAGCTAACAAGTTTGCAAATCATAAAATGCGAAATATCACTGGCTATCAGGATATCAAAACAAAATAAAGCCGCTAAGCCAGATGAAATTCCTGCTGAACTAACTCATCAAATTATTTAATGACGAAAACCTGACGATCTATGTGGGACTTTTTAATCGAACTGTGAATACTGGTATATTTCCCGATGAATGGTAAGTATCTAGTTTCATTACAATCTCAAAGAAAGTAAACGTTAAATCGTGTAACGATCACAGAGTTATAAGTCTAATGAGCTATGCACTGAAAATTTTCTTAAAGCTTCTTCACGTTCATTTATATAACAATTGTGAAAGTAATATGGGAAATATTCAATTCGGATTTTAAAAAAGTACCGGAACTGGAGAAGCATTGTTCAGCATTCAGCATTAGTTCAAAACTACGCTTACCCCATAAACAATTTGCACTGGACAAACTAAATCTCTTGTGCTGGATTGCGGCTCATAGTAAATTGTTTTTGGTACTTTGCTTAAAATTCTCAGTGTCAATTACATTTTTGTCTGTCTGGTGGTTTTATAACTCGATTCTTCATACTTTTTCCGCGCGGGATATGATATTGTACACGGCGCTGAAAACAAGTCAGAATATTTTCCATCTGAATATTTTCATTTAAATATAGAGTTACTGTTGCACGTTTGTTCAATTTTTTATTGCTAAACACTATGTGGCGTCTTTTACATACGATAACATTCATGAAAAACCCAATATCTTTTTCATAAAAGACCCAAATTCTAAGAAGTTACAAACTGTACATTAACAACATACGATATGCAGATGACGCCACTAAAAAAGAGGACAATATCACGAATCTTCAATACTTAATTGACAATAACTCGAAAACAAAATACATGATTGTTAGCAGAAAAAATACTCCATATGCAGATGCCTAATCGATAGCTATTGCAAACACTGCTATTAAAAGAGTCTCAAGTTTCAAATATTTGGGTAGTTGGTTAACTGATGATTGGACATCTGAGAAAGAAATAATTTGTAGTATTAAAACAGCTCGATACTGCTTTAACAACATAAGGAATATCCTTACCAATCGAGATTTGGACATTGATTTAAGACTACGTAAGGTAAGTGGACAGTAAAAGTCGCTCATATGAACAGAATGGAAGCTTTTGAAATGTGAATATTTAAAGGAGTTTTATAAGTCCCTTGGGAAGATCACATAACAATTAAAGATGTTTTAAGTCGCATGAGCACCATGGTCGGCAACCCACTGGCTATATATTTAAAAAACACGGGTGGGTTTTTTATTTAAAGGTTCTCATAGTTTATTTACAACAAAAATAAGTGTAATTTACGTATTGGGACTACAAATTTCATTGTTTCGTTTTTGACCCCAAACTGATGAAGAAATAACAAATTTATCAAATCACTGCTTATATCTTTTCTCCACTTTTGAGCCAATTTCTAAATCAGGAAATGATTCGGTGACATGTTAACACATAAACTCATATCTCTTTATACGCCCTAGAGAGATTCTGAAAATGTAAGCCGTAAATCGAAATGCCTTCAAAAGAGTTGAATATGTGTTGCGTTTGCTTCCCTTACACTTTTTGTTATAATACGAGGAATCGACGGTTATTTAACCGTAGAACGAGGCAATTTGCGCTTAAAGCAAATGTGTTCCATAATTTAAACTGGTAGTTATAGTAAAATGCCATTTAAGGAAAGTCCGTATAAAGAGGTGTGAGTATATTTTATCCGCCGTAACAGCCGGAGAATACTGCTAATGCGGCATTTGATTGTTTCTAATAATCGGATGCTGTCATGATAAAGAATAACTTAATCACGTCTGTCTTTATATACCGGCCGTTTTTCTCATAACTTATGATTCAAACGAAATAATTGTGGTCTGCTCCGATCACTGAGTTGCAGCAGCTCATAGTATAAAATGCCGCCTTAATCCCACCAATTCTGCACCATAAATAACAAAACAACGTGATTGTATAAACAAACCCAATAAAACCCAAAAAAGGCTTTCAAAAATCCCAATAAAACCCAGAGGGCTGGGTTTTTTAAGAAAACCCGGGCTTTTGCCAACCATGATGCGAACAGACAGAAAACTTCTTCAAAAAACTAAAAGACGAAAAGTTGCTTATTATTATCATTTATGGTGCCAAATACACCCTTCAAAGGTCCCTTCCGACGATATATCTAATAATATATTGGAGGATAAACATTCGCCAATGGACTGGATGAAGACCAGCGAATGAGCTGATTCATCTAATGGCAAATAGATAGGAATACTATATTCCTATTTCATTAATCAAATTATTGGTAATAAAATATAAAAACTTGTAATTGCATTGTAAAAATGTGTTGTAAAAAATTATTGTAATTTATTGAAACGAAAATAAAGGATTGTAGCGCAGAAAGAAACGATAGATTATTCCGCAAGCATATTGTAGTTTCTAGCAAGTAAGCGTGGTAGAACAACTTTTAGCTTTTTTAGGGTCTTAACGGACATTTCGTTCTCCACAAACAACGTGCTAATATTTCGCCCAGTAACTTATTTTTGACAGCGTATTTTGAAAGAGTGGTTTTTGGCGGAGCCTTAGAACTACTTGGTATAGAGTCAAGATTTCCTTGCTGCACAATTATTTCAATCTTATGGACATTTTGAAGGTGGTTGATAAGTCGTTATATTAAAGAGCCTTTGCAGCTTAATATCTTCGAACACTTAATACATTTAGCCTTATCCATTCTATGACATTCGATATATTTTAGATAGGAATGATCGCTTAAGCCACAGAAGCTATTGTAAGCTTACAAAGCCCAGGGAATAAAGCGAATAAATTCTAAGGATGTACGATTAGCACAACTGTTCGAAAAATTTAACTAAAGACGAAAAGTGTACTCAATAGAAAACTAATGATTCTTCAAATTACATCATAGTGCAAATATGGTTAAACTTGGCCTTCTTGCTTATATTTATTGCAGCGTGAATTTCGATTATATTGAACTGAATTTATAGCATTTATTCCATAATATGGTATTTCATTGATTTCATTTGTTTTATCTTTATGTTTAATATTTTATGCGTGTTGTAAGCAGAGTTATATGATTCTAATCCGTTTAAACATTTCAAATAATTGTTCAATTATTTCGATTGAATGGTTTTCAGCATAAAATTATTATTTTCGCTACTACTTACCCTTCCCACCCTGACTCTTTTACTCGTAAGTATAAGTATTCAAAATCGTGTATAATTTCGTTTACTAATGGTTTCTGGTGCGTGCGTAATTCGAAATATTTTTGAAACATTATTTTTCTTTTTTTTATATTGTTTTCAATAAGTTTATGTTCCTAATATACGAATTTTTCCACCCTCTGAGACCCATAATGGACTGCCATCAATTGAATATATTGCTGCACGTTTCTCTTGTTTTAAATGTTGAAATTTAATGGCCATTTTTTCTTTTGGCGAGATGTGCCACGAAAATTTTTGAAAAATTTCAATCGTCTGGATAAATTTATAGCGTAAATACAATTAAATTAATCACATTGATGATATTTCGATCAACAATTAATTGGAATTTTATTATCGTTTAAAGGATATGAAGATGAAAATTTTTAACAAAATAATATAAAAAACGTTCTTTAATCATCTTCGGTTAAATAATGTGTATGCCTCCACATTTAGTTCTTACACCCTACACCAAGTAAAAGTTAGTTATGATTGTTGTCAAATACAAATAAGCCGATTGCGTGTATAACTTACTCTCAATTGATGTCCTATGTTTAACACATGGCTTGCGTTTTAACAACTTCTATAGCATTTCAGAAGGTAAATATCTATTACTTACTCTCAACATTACAGAGGTGATGACTTTGACTCTATAAATATTCTTGTAAGCCCCACAATACCATTAGGAGTCACAGCAGTATTTGTCAGAAAATTTCATATCTAAAACAGTCCTAAAAATAAGAAAAATCCTAGCATCGAATCATTACTGGCTATAAAAAGAATGGAACCAATCGGAGCCAATATATATATTCTCTGAAATTTACATATTCTCTGACAGCAAAACTGCCTTATCTACACTTATCTTGAATCGAATGACATTTAGGCTGGTGAAATATTGCTACGATACGCTGCAAAATTTTTGCTTGGAAATAAAGTTCAGTTGTTTTGAATACCTGGACACTGTGAGATAGCTGGTTATGAAATAGCGGATGCACCCCATATCGGTCAGAAAACCTTGCTCTGCAGCGCCACTTACTACTAGTCAAGGATTGGGAAATTGTCAGATGCTTGGAACACTGGAATGTTCAAAGGGGACTTCGTCACTTCATTTGAAACTACTAACAGTGTTTCTTACGGGTCACTGTAGAATAAAAGCACATTTGAAAAGTATGGCGGTCACAGATGTGGATATTTATAGACTGTGCTCACAGGCATTAGAGACAGCGGAACACAAACTATGTGAATGTGGGGTTCTTGATAGGTTTAGGTAGACCTATGGCCTCACTAGGTGATATGTCCACCATTTTGGTTTCAGATATGTTGAACAAACTATAGACCGGAAGGGCCACGATAGATCTCAATAGTCGCAGTGTCAGCGATAATAACAATAAAAATAATCAGCGCCGAAGTAATGCTCTATATTTAGAGTAACCAGAAGAGTCTGAAATAGTACCAGAAGTTCATAGTGGACTTATACCAAACATAGTTGATTCGTTTAAAGTGATCATTGGCCGAAAAATGCTGGAACTTGCGACCAGACATAAAAACCGAAATAATCCGAAATAACCTTGATTCACGTCCGTACTTTCTACAAACAGATACCTGGTCGTGTTCGTACCTAGCAGTTAAAAGAATTTTGGTAATTTCAACCTTTCTTTTGCCTACGCGTTTTTATCGTCGATAATATGGCAACATTGTCGAATATATACATGTTTGTTGCTCCATATTATTTCGCTACTCCTATTTTAATTATTATGGGAGTTAACTCCCATCTTTGTTAGCATTTTTTGCACTTATTCTCAATTTTATCGCATTCAATTCTGATGGACATTGTAAAAATTTCAGAATTGCTTCTGCCCTCAAACATATAAACACAATTAATTTTTATATACATAAAAGATGGTGTAAAGTACACTGAGCTTTAATCAGAAGGTAAGATTAAAATTATAAAAAACTCCTTACACTATGTACATCTACACAGAGCTAGATATCTATTTGTAGAAATTAGGGGCATTAATCTTGATCTTAAAAAAAGATGAGAAAGAGTCACAACTAACTATGGAAAATACTTTGAATATTTTTATTTTGTAATAATTTTTTTCTTCTAAACAAATGTGCAAAATTTGAAAAAAAATTCAGCAAATTTAAGTTCAATTCAATTAATGACAAATTATATAAATTTTAATTTATGCCCTACTACTCAATCAAATCAAAAACTTCTGCTCTGTATCGTAGCTGCAACCAGTATGATATACAATTTCAGTATTAATTTAAAATATTTAAGAAAATACTGATCCCCTTTTGCTTCATTGATCAATCAGAAAATTTCCTTTTAAATATGTCCTCTCAGTATTAGGTAAACATCTAAGTATTCACTGATCCTTTTTTGTTTAATTGTCAGCTGTTTATTTTTTATTGGTTGTGCGAAGAGGGAAGATTGGAAGACTCGAATGCTTATTATTTAACAGAGTGACGTGAATATAAATTATTAATACCATGTACGAGTATACCTCAAATTATTTATTGTTAAATTTTTATAAAATTTATTTTTATGTTATTGATGATGTTTCTCATGATGGAACCATATCAATGTTGATCTTATGCGATTGGCTTGATGCAGGTGGAGTAGTGAGTTTAGCTAAAATTTGACGAATTTCTGAATCCACAATGACGTAGCATAGATAGGTTTAGCGCTGTGCAACTTATGACACTTTAAATACGCAAGCGTTGGCTTAGGAGCCAATACGTAGAGTATGCACTTTTCCTGCCATTTAGATTTTTCAGCATAAGATGCTCATCTGCACTGTCTCCTATCTCTTTCTTTGTATCTGCCATACTTCATTGGTTGTCTCTTTTTGTCTCTTTGATGGGTGTCCTGATCAAATTTTATTTTAATCCTAATAGTCTTCATATCCTTCTTCCTTTTTCTTTACAATGGCGCCAACGGTTTAGTGGAAATATGTTGAACTCACACTTCAGTTTCGACCAGCGATTGGATATTAATTTGACCAAAACTTGCATTTGCCTTCGTATATGGTAATCCATTAAAAAGTTGTTAAAAAGATTTGCTTGGACCCTGCTGATGAGCAGTTTTTTGTAACTCCTTTTTCTCCTCCCTACTGCTAACGAGTTTGTTTCAAATGAGCAGGAATTCGGCACAAATAAGTATGTACTCGTATATGTCAGTATTTTGATTGCGATCTAACCCAGGCTATTTAGAAGCAAATTTTAAACATAGAAACATTTTTAAATTTATTTATCATTAGGTCCGATCACCTACCTATGTATACATAAGACTAAAAATAATAACCAAAAATGTGAATGGATTTTCTGCCATTAAGTTCAGATTTAGTTCTTGAATTGGTCTTGAACGGATTGCTGATTTGATTTCTCATTTTGTAGGGAAGTCAAAAAAATTTTTAAATGTTTTAAATTTACGAATTATTTTTTTTTTTTTTTCAAACTTATAATGAAACAGAATTTTTAAAGTTTTTGTTTAATCTTTAACAATTAAAACAGTTGACTTAAAATTTTAACAAATATTTACAAAAAAAAAGAAATATTTTTTTTTCTGATTAAAAAAAAAAAAAAAAAAAATATCACAAAAAAAGGGCAACCACTTTATTTAATTCATTCAAAGAGACATCCCAATTCAGAATGTAAAAAGAGTGTAAAAGTGTAAAAGTGAAAAAGCAAAGTGGGTTGAAAGAAAACAAACAAAAATTTTTCACAAATATTAGTTTTATCACTAAAGCTACCACGACTAACTACTAACATTATAATTTCGCCATTTGCCTTTACTAATTTTGTTTAAAAATACTTTAAATATATTTTTTAGAACTTACTCTTCCTCCCTTATTAATTTATTTGCCGAGAAATATTGTATCCTGCACTAAATACAGCAACGGGTCATTGGACCCGCTATGTTAGGAATAGGTATACATGCTGTGTCGGTAGGCTTAGAACCAAAAACATCTACTTATTATTTAAAACGAATATAACCCGATTTAAACTAATATTTGAATGAATACATATATACCGGACGAAACATATTACAATATTATACGACAGCCAAATTAGCTTTTGTATATCGGTTAATGTTCACTAATCTATGTATACAAATTCGACACATAATTCACACAAAGAATTTTAATAAAACTCTCATAGCTCGGCCGTATAATTATTAATGGATGTTAATTCTCCATAATAATCACTGAATATTGTATGTTAGGATGAGTTCTAGTAAAATTAGTAGTAAAGACTAAACCCATCTTCTTTGCAATGCATTTTTTGGTAAGCAAAGCATTTTACTCACTTATTACGCTTTAAGAGATTATCAATCCTTTAAAATATATACTCAAGGTGGTTTCTTCACAAACCATGTCTCTATGGATACAATATTAATCTATTTTTTGGAGGAACCTTTGAAACATAATTTTCGCATGTTGTAATATTTTACCACTCCGTTTAAAAACTAGAATTAGCTCTTAAATGAAGTATATTTAAGAAACATTAAGTAGTTAGCATCCAAAAAAGTTCGCTAGTTATGCCAACATTTTTAAATCGCCAATTATCATTTCACTTCTTGCTGCTCTCAAGGATAAATGATAAAATGATATCTTCGATCTGCTATATACGAGGGGTACTATTTATTTTTCGGTAATAGCAAATAATAACAAATATTTTTAAATGAAAATGGCTTTATTGTTTTTTAAAATATTCCCCTTGATGATCAACACACTTTTGTGTTCGATCAAACCATTTCTCAAAGAAGTTTTTCCGTTCCTCTTAGGACACCTCCACAACATGGTTTTTGAACGCTTCTACTGCTTCTTCGAAGCTCATAAACCATGTAGTTTAACTTTGAGTTTCGGGAACAAAAAGTCCTTGCGTGCCACATCAGGACTGTACCGAGGATGTTTTGAGCTGTCAAAAGTTCACCTATTTGACGAGATGTGTGAGAGATCGCATTGTCATTACGGAGAATGATTCTATGAGAAGACTTTCGGCAAAGAAATGGTCGCGTACAACTTAAAAATGACCGCTCTACATTGCTCAAGCGGAACATTCCGCTGAAGAAATAGGTAATCATTTGCTTCGCTTTGCTTTTTCCACGATAAACTTTTGTTGGATTTAGCTCGCCTTGGAATACCCACACGGTCGATTGCTATTTTGTTACCAGATCATAGGCACGTATCTATGATTCGTCACCTGTCACTATTTTATACACGTCTTTTAAAGCACCACCGTCGAACTTTTTAATCATTTCCTTACACCAATCGACGAGTCTTTTTTAAGCGATTAATAAATTATGGGGTATCCGACGAGAACAAATTTTTTTACACTTAAGTGTTCATGCAAAATAGTATGTATTGAATCGGAACTGATGTACAAGAATGCCTCTATCTCACAATATGTCACATGACGATCTTTCAAATCGATCTTTCTTTACATCAAACCGTTGTGAGTACGTTTATGCTAAAAAAATGTCAAACTTTGTTATGGTGTTGCCAGATTTTAGCTATTGACATTAATGGTGCCAGTTCCCAAAAAATAAATAGTACCCTTGTATATGAAAGAGGATTATAAAGTGCGATGTAATTGATGTTCTTTGAAATGTTCCAACCGATTTTATTTTGAAAAAGGTTTTTATAGATATGCGGTTTTTGTATGTTAGGTCCACTGGCTCGCAAGTTATTGCAGTTAAAGTGAATCCCTTTGTAATAAAATATATAAAAGTAAGTTGTCCTATGTTCATCACTTTATAACTCGAGAACGACTAAGCCAATTTACAAGCCAATACATGCGTTTGGTAGCTGTATTTTCACTGATGGTTTTTGTTCAACTGGGTGGTGCCACGCCTATATAAAATTTTTATTTATATGTCTATATCCTTAAAACGGTAGTAGTGTAAAAAGGGTCCGTGCAAATCTCAACGTTAACAAGTCTTCTGGGCCGGATGGCATACCAGCACTGGTCCTGAAGCAGTGCTCTTCGACGCTTGCGCGTCCATTAGCTCACCTTTTCAGTGCGTCATATCGCGCCGGTAGTTTTCCATCTTGCTGGAAGGTTGCTAATGTAACGCCGATCCCCAAAAAGGGCGAGGCTAGTAACCCTGAGAACTACCGTCTAATAGCAGTTTGTTTCGCACTCTCAAGGTTATGGAAAATATGATTAATCACCACCTTGTGGGATATCTGGAGTCCAACGATTTATTTAGCGATCGTCAGTACGGTTTCCGAAATGGCCGTTCTACTGGTGACCTGCTGGCGTTGCTCTCGGAGAAGTGGAACAAGTCCATTCATGGTTTTGGCGAGAGTAAGGTTGTGTCTCCGGATATCTCAAAAGCGTTTGATAGAGTTTGGCACGAGGCTCTCATTTCGAAACTTAATGCTTTTAGTGTCGGTAGTCACTTCTCTCGATTTATATCGAGCTTTCCCAGAGATCGCTCTATAATTATAGATGGGGTCTCATCCGACGAGTTCAGGGTAAACGCAGGGGTAGCTCAAGGCTCTGTTCTATCTCCTACTCTTTTTCTATATTTCTTAACGACTTTCTTCTTCTCACTTCTAATCCTATCTACTCTTTTGCGGATGACAGCAACATTTGTCACTCATATTCTTTTGATCATAGACCGAGCCTTTTGGAGGTTGGGGCAAGAAGGATGAATATGAACGTCACACTCACAAGTGACCTGGTGAAGGTCTCCGAGTGTGGTCGTGCGAACAGGGTCGATTTTAATGCACGTAAGACTCAATGTTGTTTTTTAACACACAGGCGTGGTGATGTGCTGTCATCTGTGTCAATGGGTAATGTGGATATTGAGGAATCAGATGGTCTTGATGTTCTGGGCATGAGAATTCACTGTGACGTTCGTTGGAATGATCACATATTTCAAGTGTCGAAAGAAGCATTCAAGTGCCTTGGTTTTTTGAGACGGTGCAAGATATACTTCACCCCATCTGATCTTCTTAACATTTACAAGACCTATATCCGACCCAAAATGGAATACAACTCTCATGTATGGGCCGGTGCTTCAAAGTCTCTTTTGGAGCTTCTCGACCGCGTACAGGAGAGGGCGAAGATGCTCATCAATGACGGTAGGGTAGCCAATTCTATCGATTCATTGGAGCACCGTTGCAATGTGGCGTGTGTTTCATTGTTCTATCGGTACTATAACGGAATGTGTTCTTACGAAATTAAGGAATTAATTCCCAAAAATCATATATTTTTACGTAGTACTCGTATTTCTTGTAGAGCGCATCCCTTTATAGTTGATTGTCCAGTAAATCGTACAACGCCTTATAGGGAGAATTCGTTCTTTGGTCGCACTGTTCGGTTGTGGATAATCTTCCAGCGAAAGTATTTCCTGCCACTTACGACATGAGTAAATTTAAATCTAACGTTCATAAACACTAATCCCTCTATCCTCCTTCCAATAACCTATTTACCTAGTACCATAACAATGCACTGCATGAGTAGGGGCCATCCCCTGTGTGCTGGTGTTATAAAAAAAAAGTAGTGAGTGTTTCTAAATTTAGTCCAAATAATTTTGTGGTCAATGCTGACCATCAATCAAAAAGTTGGTAGAATTGAATAAGTGGGAGTGGTATCTGCTATACAAAGTAAATATTGTTTTTTGTATATCTTTGGAACAGTAATAGTGGAAGGTTTTGACTTTGGTCTAACTAACTTTGTAACATCATCAGTAGAAATATGGGCGAAATTGTATATTGATTCTTGTATGTCTAGAGAACGGTAGTAGTGAAAATTTATAAATTTAGTCCAAATAATTTTGTGGTCAATATAAATCATCAAGCAAAAAGTGGGCGGAATTGAATAAGTGGGTGTGGCATCTGCTATACAAAGTTAATATTTATTTTTATATAAAATTCAATAAGTAAATATTGATTTTTGTAAATCTAGAAAAAGATTAGACTGGCGGTTTATTAATTAAATGGTTTGGTACTCAAACCATTAGTTTTAGTGCATTCCTTTAAATTTTTCTTATGAGTAATACATTTCATAGGTATAGAACACGAAAGCTCCTTGCAACGCGGTAAGGAATACTTCAGTATTGTATATAAGCTATGTATGTCTAGAGCCCCAAAAAACATGCGTTTCGATTAAGTATAATAAGCTTCTCTCTTTAAAACAAATGTCTTTTAGAGTTAATTTAACTAAAATACTTTTTTTGTTGGTGTATAAATTCATACTATTATTGTTAGTCAAACTGTACCACTGTGCCAGAAAAAACTTAAATGCACGTAAAGTCAATGGAATGTTTCTTTGAAAGTTGATGATGTAAGAACATCAACAACATTCGTATTCTGCAGAATATTTATGAAAAAAATTCTATAAATTATTATTGTTGTTGTGTTATTGTTTGAAGATAAAAATAAATTTTATCATTTGAAAATTTTTAAGAAGAATTTAAAACTTGAAACTTAAGAAAGTAAACAATAAAATAAATGGATGATGAAATATTTTAATCCATATATAGAATTTTAAAAGGAATATTAAACGCATTGATATAAAAGAACAACAGGAATTATAGAGTGAACATATATTTTTCAATATTTACGCTTTAAACAAACAAAAAATTATAATTATCGGCCAAGCGTAACTCTCATAAAATTTTTTTATTTTTATAATAATTACTATACATGACATAGGCGCCATCGAGTACAATCAGAGGTGTCCACAATACCATATGTTAATAAACAAATATAAACTCCATTTTACTCATTTTTGTATTGATCAAACGCCCACTTACAATAAAGGTCAAAGTAAACAAATACGATGGTAGATATGAAATGTGGATTCGACGGTGCCAATTATAATCTTACAGCAGTTTCAAACTGTCTTCGACGCGATATTAGACATAAAGCATAGAATTTTTGATTCAAATTTCATCACAATTTAGACCAATTTGAGCAAAATTTAGCAAAATCGTAAAACAGTATTGTACTAAATATAATCTCTACCAAATATTTCCAATGTGCTAAATTGGTCTTGACAACAGACATGAATGAATCGTAATCATATTTCAACCCAAATTTAACAGACCTGCAGCACAAGTAAAATATACCATAGAACGATCAAATCGAACAAATCGAAATTAAATTCTACTTTTGATCGTTGCAAACTTCCAACTTATCAGTAGTTGAAGGAAAGTAAAATTTTCGGCAATACATTATCACTATCATTCTGACCACTCTTGCAGAACATTGCGATCCTTAGGATCTATTGTACTCCTTACGGTCTTCAGTTTCTTTAGCATATGTGTTGCCTACCTAATGAAGACCTTATGTTCCACTAACAGCTCTATCTAAACCTATGACGAACTGTTCCGTCGTTTTTAATGCCACTCACATCCTTGATCGTCATCCTTTTCAGATACGATCGCAGACCCCAATGGCCGGTAAGAAAATCCGTCAGAAGCTTCAAGTCCAGCCTGCAATAATAGAGAAACTCGGTGCGGTGCTCAAATTGCGGACTGATCGACCCTCTAAAGGCTCTAAGATCAAGTGTGGAATCATCATGTTTTCGTTTTTTTTGAAATAATATTAGGATATGTATGTTTGTGCATAGTGCATCAAGCATGATTTTGAGTCGATAGTAGTAGTTGGACCTTTATTATCACTATTCTCCTAATACAATATGTAGGTGGTATACAGTAAAATAATTGTGTATGGCTTGACAGACCAATTTTTTTTTTTTTTTTTTTTTTCTTTAACTCAACTCTACCGTTTGCAAAAACTTATATAGGCTTCATAATGGTTAATTCAATATGATACAGAACTAAAATTAGACGGCAATAATGTAGAGATGAAATTCAAAAATAACAACCCTTTATGGCCCACTCTGTACATTTACTCACATTTGTAGAAAAATATAAAAAGACGCAGTTCCAAAGAAGGCGTACGCATATAAGTTCTACAATGCACTCTCTTTAGATTTTTTAAGAAATCAGAATAATAAAACACATATAAATACCTCTAAACATTACCAATACAAAGACGCACGGACACACATACATACACATTACACATAAGCCATACATTATTATCAGCGTTGCCACAACTTCGATTTTTTTCTAACCAATATTCAATAAAAAAGTAACCAAAATATAACCAAAAATTTTAAATCGTAATTTTAACACCAAATACATTAAAATATCTTTTTATATATGCGATCGAAATATATAAATTTTAAGAGTGTAATCGTAATAGTGAAACGTATTAGTGTAATCACAATTGTGTATCCGTTATAATGAAATCGTAATAGAGCATTTTTAATAATGTAATCGTAACGGAATAATCGAATTAGTGTAAAAGTAAAAGTGTAATTGTAAATGTGAAATCGTAATAGTGCAATTTTAATAGTGTTATCGTAACAAAATACTGAATTTTCTAATTGTAAAAATGCGATCGAAATATATCATTTTTAATAGAACATTTTAAGTAGTGTAATCGTTACAGTCTAATTGCAATAGTGAAACGTATTGGTGTAATCGGAATTGTGTATCCGTTATAGTGGAATCGTATATATATATGGAATTTATAACAGTATTGACTGAATATCAGGGTTGGCAAAAACCCGGGTTTAAAAAATAAAATCCAGTCCACCGGGTTTTATTGGGTTTTTTGATGGGTACTTTGATGGGTTTTTTTTTGGTTTTATTGGGTTTTATAACTGATTCCAAATTTCGTTTAATTCGACAATATTTTGTGTTTGTTAGAATAATTAGTCTGTCTTACTATTTATAATGCAGATTACAATTACTTCAAGACAAACAGACACATAAAGTTTTCCTTTTGCATAACAACGCTCAGACTCTCGTGGCAATTTTTAGAAACGATCAAATTCTCCAAACATAGCTCCTTCTGACTATTGGTTTTCGATGTCTGCAATATCCATTACAGTAGTAAATCACCGAATCGGCTTCAAAGTGGATCGCCTGAAAAAACGGGATTCGGACATTAGCTCAGAGCCGGTGGATAGATATAAGCCACTGATTTGATAATTTCTCATTTTGATAAAATTGTTAATTCATTATCATTTTGGAGCTAAAAAGCAACCGAATTAACTTGTACTTCCATTACACACATACGTACATTTTTAATTTTCTTGTTGTAAATAAACAACAAAACCCTTGACTTAAAAAACCTGCATGGGTTTCTTTTTTTAATATAAAACCCCAGTGGGTTGTCAACCCTGCTGAATATAGACGACTCCCTGAAAAATGGCCACAAAGAAAAATTACCCCAACGTAAAAAATGATATAAAATATGAAATTTGGCACCAAACCAAAGTGAAAAACTGCCACAAAAAAACACAGTTTTCTAAAAGTAAAATAAAAGCAATATCGTAAAAATGATAAATGACCACTTAATCAGAAAAGCCTTAAAACTATTTTAAAAATTTGTATTCCTTGAAAAAAATTAATATATTGATTAAACACTTTAATGCATCTCGTACTTTTGATCTGCTGTAAGGACAATTAAAGCTGCAAATATGATTGTTATTTATTAGTTAATTTTTAAGTATTAGCATCTCAACAAAAACAAATTATTTAAAGAAATCGTAAGATTACAGCCAAACTTTATTTTATTATATCGCGCAATAACCAAATACAGTTTCGTTGTAATCGATTTCTTTATCATTTATTTTACTACGGAGCCATATACCACCAAATTCAAAAAAATTTCTTCTATTATTAATACAGACAAACAAAGCTTATCCTGAATATGTTCCACCGATTTCAATGTGCGAGGGATTACTTATGCAGTTCAGAAGTCATGATTTTACCATGAAAAAGGAGAACCTCCAAAGGAAAGCCAAAAACGTTCAGAGATGATGAATTGAAGGCATTACTCTATGAAGATTGTTTTCAAACTCAAAAGGCTATTCAAGCTAGAAAAAATTGTAGTGGCATCCAGTGATTACTGGCGATGAAAAATAGATCTATTAGGACAACGCTCGACCAAATGTTCCAAGATCAGTTGAAACCATTAAGAAAATAGTTTCTGACATTGCCCGTCAGACTACCATTTGTTTCGATTAGAGTACCTTTCACTTTAGAACGGAATATAAGAAATAGGTTCGATTCGTTCTTGGCCTCAAAAAATGTGCACTCTTTTGGCACGAAATCCATATGTTATCAGAAGGATTGGAAAGGTCACAACAAGAAGCCAAAGTTTGCCAAAAATCCCGTTTTTACAGTGATACACTCAGTAGGAACCTGGATAGTAAACGTTTAAAGAAATCATTATCTTGTTTGTTAACTTCAAGAAAAAAAGGACCAAAATGGAAAAAAATTACACATCTACACATCAAGGGAAAAAGAACCAATATTGGTTAAAAATAACCAAATTGGCAACACTTATTCTTCTATTTTCAAGCAAAAAAAATAATTTTTTTTTTTAAATCAAGTCTTGTGTATGCATAACAACACATGCAACGTTTACATTGGAGTCGAAATAAACAAAGAAACGAATCGAAGGAAATAAAAACTTTTCTTTTAAAATTCGTAAGTAAATGTTGCATCATAGGAGTACAACAGAAAAAAAGAAATTGTTCAAGTAAATAAGAGAACAACAAATACAAAAATACAAATAAATACAAAAAAAGAACATTTACATTCTTGCAACAAGTCTGTATATTTGTTGTACAATTGTTTTGGCCTGCATAGTTACACTTTAAGATGTCAGCATGTGCATTGTGTGCGTATGTTTGTGCATAATTGTGGCAAGAACGATTTAAAATGCCACACTTTTTAAACTAAACTTTTGTGTATTCGATCGTATGTCTATGTGTGTGTTGAATAACTTAAACGAACAAAATGAAAAAATTGAAGTGACGTGCACTTCAACACCCTTTATTTGGTTCAATAACTTCATAAAAAAAAGGAAAATTTCTAAAAAATCAAATTTTGTGTGATTTTCTTAAAAGAATAAGTTGCGAGGAAATTTGATAAGCATTTTTAATAAAACTTTATTAGTAACATGGCAAGAACAACAAAATCAATTTAAAAAATTTATTTAAAAAATACTCTTTAAATTGAAGAGATTGAAAGATTGTTTAATAAAGGGAATATAGGCACTACAAAATAAATATTGGCATCGTCTGTCAGAAGAGAATTGTTTTGAATACATCCAGACAATGAATTTCAAAATTATATTTTGCTTAAAAATTAAATAATTAAACCACTATCGCCTCCTTTATCTCAATCTAAAAGAATTTTCAATTTGATTTTTTGATCTTGATTACCATTCCTTTGACGAAACAATATTTCAACAATTTGCAAGCGTTGCTCTGGTGTGAGTCTATCCATAACGAAATGTCAAGCAAAAAACAACTATGAGCTGTTAAATTGGTTATCAAATAAAGCAGTGCTGCCAACTCTAAGTCATGACCTCTTAAATAAAACCCCGATACATATGTATGAATGTATGTATGTATATACTATATACATACACTCGGGCTGAATATAAAATCGTAGTAAACATACAGTAGCTCCAATTTTTTATTTTTATATTTTGTGTATATCTTCCACATACAAAAGGTAAAACGAAATTGGAAATTAAATAATTGTACGTAAAATTGAAGTTTAAAACGCTTGGAAAGTCAAAATGACTTGCACAAGCCAAACTCGAACAATAACTTTTATGGGTTAATAACTACAACTCTGTAATTTCAGTATTGCCAACTTCGCTGATATAATTTACATATTTAGGGGAAAACTCTTTAGTTCAGTTTTCGAAAAGATGGCTAGACAACGGAGACAAGCTAGTATCAAAGTAAGAAAGCTGATTATTGACCATGCAAGAAAAGAACAACATAATGAAACGTTTCAAAGTCATTAAAACGGTGGAAAATAGACCAAAACCTGCCCAAAACAAAATATTTTCTGAGGCAAAGAACTTTTTTTTGTCAGAAAAATAAAAACAAATCCCTTTCTAAGTGCTCCAAACTTGCTGCTATTGCTGAAAGTGACCTCGATAAGAAAGCAAGCCCATCAACAAGAAGAAACTTGCTTTACAGATATGGTTCTAATGGTAGAAGAGCTAGACAAAAACCTCCTATTAGTAAGCGCAATCAAACCAAAAGACTTAAATTTGCAAAAGAGTACCAAACTAAGGGTTTTTCTTTTTGGAGAAACGTTATGTTCAGCGACGAAAGCAAATTTAACGTATTTGGGTAGGATGGTAAACCAATAGTATGGAGTAGGCAAAATCAGGAGCTACGTTTGAATAACTTAAAACCGAAAGTAAAGCATGAAGGTGGTTCAGTGCTTGTCTGGGGCTCATTTGCTGCATCAGGTCCAGGATCTTTGCATTTTATTGACACTATCAAGAATCAAAATATTTATTTAAACATTTTAAAAGAAAACTTGCCAAAAAGTGTGAAGAAGCTTGCTCTGCACAACGCTTTCTTGCTAACGGCGGCCAATTAAAGACCTTACAAAGTTTGAGGAAGTTCACCCTTGAAGAATGGTAAATATATCGCTCAGAACGTTACGAAATCTAGTCGAATCTAATCATAAGCCCGCTTAAAATATATTGATAATATTTATTTGTACGCTATACTTATTTCGTTCGAAAAAAATATAATTTCTTAATTATATTATAATACAATAAAATGATTCAATACATAAGTTTTATATTCACATTGAGTTCTTCCTTTAAAATATATTGATTTGCTAGTTTCTGAAATAAAATCATTTGGTTTTTAAGAAAACGAAATAAGTGTTGTACGCAATAATTAATTCGTAGGGCGTAAGATTGGCAGGGGAAGGCTTAACAGGTCATCGTGAAGTATTAAAACCTTAGTTAACAGAGGCAATGAAGTAAAAATATCTATCTTAGCCACGAGAGCACTAAAAGATGACTATTGAGGACTTGATAAAATTAAATTCCCAGAAATTTTGTTATTTTGCATCAAATAAAGTGTTATTTTTAGAAATTTTAAGAGTCATTTAAATTTTTTAAATGACTCAACTTTTAAAATTCTAGCCGATAAGTGTAGCTTTGTCAGGTGACGACCAAGTGAAAAATAGCACCATGATTTCATCGTTGGAAAGGCAAAACACTGTAATAAGCGCAAAGGAACTGGAGCGTTGAGGGAACCACGAAACAAGATCAATACAGACAAGCTTTATAATCTCGCCAGTTACCAACTTTTAGAGAATGATTCCCAAATGGTAAATAAAATGTTTTTATGCATGATTCTGCACCATGTCATAACGCTAAAATCGTAATCAAGTTTTAAGAGAACAACGACATTTCAGTTTTAATTTGGCCTGGCAATTTCTCTACCATGAACCCTATCGATAATCTATGGAAGATTACGAAGGTGGAAACAGCCAAGGAATAAAACTTATTGTAATTCTTAGTAATGCTGGGCATCACAACCCAAAATTAAAAGCAAGTGCCTCACAGTGCCCAAGCGACTAAGAGCACTTATCAAAGCACAAGGATATGTTATAAATACTAATTAGATTGTAATAAATTCCTTGTACCTTATATACTTATGTTTTTTCACCATAATCTTTGCCTTGTTATATGTTTTTTTTACTGTCCCTACTAATTTGGCAACTGCCTGTAAATTAAACAATAGTTGCTTATCCTACTAACTATTAAGCATTATATTAATGCTTCACTTAAGATTTCTTGAACTTTCCATTATCCAAATAGTGAATTTATTTTACCACGAGTTGCAATTCCAAAGGAAGATGTCTAGGTTTAGTGACGTAATTTTAAATATGCAAGATTATCCCTTTGTTAGTTTTAGTTCGTGTGACACAAAATTTGCTTGCTTTAAAATTTTCTATGTTATTGTCTGATCGCAGTTTAATAATATTTCAAAGATGACTCCTTTTTTAATCGAGTAACAGTGGTGGCTCTCTGTATCATTAACATCGAAGTTATTTAGGTTATTTAAATGGCAAAAAACAAACCACGGCGGTTTACTTCAAGAAACTAATAACTAAATTGCCGTTGATTATTACAGTAATATACGAATGTATAGAGTCCGCAAAATGATTTCTTTTTTTTGAAAATGCTATAAAAAAACTACTGAATATTCATCTGAAAAGATGATTTTTTGGCAAAATCGGCATCTTCTGTAAGTCGATCGCAGGCCCAGATTCCCAGCATTGTTCAAGCGTATACACAACCATATTCGTTCAGCGGAAGGATAAAACTAATTATCTGTCAAATCAGACATTAGCTAAAACGTTAGATGGCGGACCCTATATAACAGCGAATCGATTAATGCCACTGTAAACTGCTAAGTAATTTTGCCATAAAAATCACAAAGAAAAAATCAAAAAAGTGTAACAATGACAATGAAATGTTTCTTCTTTTTATTTGTATTCAAATCATGATTCTAATGATTTCCCAGACATACATATATCGTAGCCAAGATAACTACTAATACTTTTTTAAAATAACGTGAGTCATGGAAAAACAAAATGTAATTGTTAAAAACAAAAATAGAATATAAAAAATGAACCAAAAAATTACAATAATCGGCAGCATTATTGTCATCATCATCATCATTGTTGTCATATAAGAAACACAGAAAAAAAAAATAATAAACAAATAAGTACGTACTGTGGGCGTCGAAATAGAATTACGTCTTCATTTCAGTCTTAAAGAAGAATTAAAAATTTTATACTTTTTTAAAAATTATTGAGAAACAACAAAAGAATTCTTGCAGCAACTAAATTATACAACAAAAACGAAAGATTCTCTATTTTTTAAGCGTCAAAAAAGTTAAAAAACAAAATATTATGTCACAAAAAATAATACCTGGGAAGTGATGTCACTTTTCTGATAGGTGCTTTCGAGTACAATAAGAAATTTATTTTAAAATTTACGAAACACCTTTAAAAACTTAGGCTACGGGTAAAAAACCGGTTTTTTGAAAAGTCATGCATTCTTAAGCTAATAACTTAGCTGAATATTATCGATTTTAAACTTCTTAACGGATTTGGAAAGAAGAGGAATGAACCTATTAAATGGTGTGTACTTCACTTAAGTAAACTTAAGGAATCTATGTATATTTCTCAAGCATAAACATTTTCATTTCAAATTTTCCACGTTTAGAGACGCTATTACACGTTATTTTATATAGGAGCCTTCATATATTTAGATTTGTTAAAGTAGTTATTTTCAAAATCCAATGTAAATTGATGGAGTTATAGAACCTAGGTGTACACATTATTTTGTCGCTCACGGTATGTTGAAGGGAATAAGCCACAACAAAAATTTGTGTCATTTTTCTATTTAAAAGAAAAGACAAATGAAGAAAACAAATAAAATAGTGAAAAAAATTAAAAATTAAATTCAAAACAAAAGTTTTGTTCAAGTTTACCGCTAACTTGCCACTATTTCTGTATATGCTTAGAACAAAAAAGCATGAAAAATAAAAACAAAAACAATAATAATAATAATAACAGCAACAACAACAACAACAATAGTAATAACAGAAAAATCATTACATGCGGAAAAACTTGTGCAAGATATACGAGTAGTTTTTCCTTTATGGTGTTCGCTTATCGTGTATGTGAAATGTCATACAAAACAATGGAACAATACATTGAAACATATCGTTGTGTGTGTGTGTGTGTGTATGTGTGTATTCGAATAGACTTGTGTAGACATGTGCGATTATCAACGTTGTTTTCCTATAACATGCACTCACTTTTACGTACAGTTCTAACATTTAGGCTATTCACAGTTGAGCTAATAAGTCTACGATTAATAAATAGTAGTCTCAACGTCTGGCTTTTATATCCTTAAAGTTAATTTTTTATTATTGACACAGTCGATGCAAATCAGGGTTGGCAACACACTGGAAAACCCATATTATATTTTTAAACACCATATTTATAAACACAATAGGTTCGAATCCTTTTATCTTTTACCCGATTTTTTTTAAATTTATTTTATATTATTGTATGCTTTTATGAAACTACAATTTGTACAATAACAATAAATGTTTTACATTTTCTTTAATAAATATTTTAGAATTTCTTCATTCACATTACTTTTTCAGATTTTAGTGTTTTTTAATTACCTTTCAAAAAATTATTAAAAAAGAATACAACTTACGAAGCTAACTTCACACCTTTTCATGTTAAATAACAGTGGCTGTTAGAATAACAAAAATGATTAAAAAAAGACTTTAACTTACGAAGCTAACTTCACACCCTTAAAAAGTGCTATGTATGTTGTCACTGCATTGACCAAATAAACTATAACATTTTATTGCAGATATTTTTTAAATAATTTTTTTCAAAATTTCATTCAGTTCATAATTTTCTATCGCGCATCTATCTCTCCATATATCTGTAATGTGGAAATGCTGTTAACAATGTTATTGGGGGTACTTTTGCTTTTCTTCTGTTGATACACTTGGAAACATGTCCAATGATCCATGTGACAATATAATAGAGGTCACAAAATAGAGGTGTATACCATAAATATAATAAACAAATCAACATATATTAATTGATGATAAATGTTATCTAGAGATCCATTTCTACAAAAAAAGATACATATTATTTCAGAAGTCACTTAGAGTGCGATTACGGCCCTCGACTCTGAGAGTAATATTATTTTGGTTTTAATATTCACAGTTTATTTATTTTATTTAATAGCTTACATAGCTTAAGAAAAATAAATATAAATAACATACATACATGCATTTATATGTATATTAAATTTCTTTAGATTATAAAAAACAACAAATAAATTAAAAATAATACAAATTTAAAATAAATACGTAATTAACATACTGTGTGCATAAGTATGTACATATTTTCTGAAACTAGTGAAGTAACGAGATGAGCAGTCTTTTCTTCAATATTTTGTCATTCATTTCTTCCACCAATTTCTACGCTGACACAAATAAAATGTAAATTTACATCAATCAATCACAAACAACGTCAGACATATTTTGAAATTCTTCAAACTTCATACTTTTTTTATTTTTTACGTACAAAGTGTTTGTACAAACATGTTTGCCAGTTTATCAGCCCTTTAACAAACAAAAAATATTTTCGAATTGAAGAAAATTTGGAAGCAGTTGTAAAGCCCAATAAAACCCAGTGGATTAAGTCTTTAGAAAAATTTATCCAAGTTTTTACCAACACTGGTGCAAATAGATATTCACAACGTCAACTTTAATTCTTTACAATTTCTTTAACTCTTTTATTGAACTGGGTCGTACACTTACCACTCATAAAAAAATCATATGTGTAAATTGGGTGATACATTCGCAAACATTTGTTTGCAAACATCGCAAATAGCCAATCGCATTCAAGGAAAAGTAAGTTATCCATGTATGCGATTGGCTATTTGCGATGTTTGCAAACAAATGTTTGTATCGCCCCCTTAAAACAAAAATTGTATTCATGCATTTTTTGTTGAAAGTGAACGAACTAGGTCATTAAAAGAGCCCAAATTTAATTTATTTCTACAATATTTTTTGTTTGCAAGTACAATTGCGTTGTTTTGGGATAAAGGCGGCATTGTGTACTAGGAGATGCTATAACTCTTTGATCGAAGCAGACTGCAATTACTTTGAAGCGTGCATTATGAGAAAAACGGCTGAGAAATAAAGACAGACAGATAAAGATTTCTTTTTGCATGACAATGCTCGGTCTTACGTAGGAAAAGTAGCCAAAAACTTGTTGAACGCGATCAAATGCGGCTACGGCCGTATTTTTCAAATATTACAATATCTTTAGGCATGTCACCGAATAACTTCTTTTAAAAAAATATCAAATCGGATTCAAAGTGGATTGCCTTAATAGGCGAGCAATTTTTCTGGGACGGGATTCGGACATTGGCTCAGAGGTGGGGAAAAAATGTAAACAGAGTTTGATAAATTTGTTAATTCATTATCCTTTTTTAGCTAAAAAAAAGCGGACCGAATTAATTTGTACCCCCAATACGTAAATTTTAATTATTTTTTCTGTACTGTAACTGTAAACCCTGTAAAGAACCAAGCTTTAATAAAGATAGTAAGTTTACAATGTGCTCGGCGAAATTCTACTGTAGGACTAAGTATTATTGTGAAAAGATATTTGAAGACCGTGACCTTTTGATCTATTTTACAGCCTTCGACTTTATAGGTTTCTCTATAATATACCTCCGAACTTCATTGTACTAACAAACTTCAGGATGGTGGTTGCCACCAGTAGAGTGGTAGGTCACTACTCACTGTTTGAAATGCATCAAATCCAAGCAAATATTAAGGATGTTCATTGAGTCTACAATGCCCGCTTAAATGGCCGGTATTCACTCTCAGACTTTTCCAGATTATTATTATTACCTGCATTGCAGGTCGGAGAAGCCCAACTGGCCATGGCACTGCGACCTAGAAAGTACTATTGTGCCAAACACTCCGGAGTAAAACCCGCCACCTCAATAGCGGGCGGCAGTAAAAGTTCCAGTGAGTCAATACCCCTGGGCGGATCTCCAGAAGAATACCCTGGAAGAAGACTATGAAATAGCAATAAAACCAATGGATAGCCGGTGTACCTGCTCAGGCCCAATAAAGGGCTCCATAAAAGTTTATCAGCTTATGTTTGCCAAAGCAACACATTCACAGTGAATATGCTACGTTGTCTCCTCTTCCTCCAAGCACAAGCAGTACTCCCAATATTGAACTACATTGAGATTGAAGATGTGATATTTAAGACAGTAATGGCCCGTCAGAAAGCCCACAAGGCTTTCAATAGTTGTCTTGCTCATGTGGCGCAACTCTCTATTGTGTATAGAGGATCTTATCAGCCGCTTCGCCTGCCTCAGACCCGGGCATTGTACCCAATATGACGAACGGATTTCAGGCTCACATTGATCGATCCTCCCCCTGGCCTTGCACCACAGTACTGCTCTGTTCCCACGATACCAGTGGCGGAGCCTCGCCTTGCCAGTTCGTCAGCAATCTCGTTCCCCATAACACCAGTATGTCCAGGAACTCAACAAAACGTTTACCTGTTGACATTCGTGTAGCACTCGAGTATCAGTCTCGAATATATATACTCCGATGAAAAGGTCCTTAGTGCTGCTTGACTATCGTAATATATATTAATAGAAGCGCCCCTAATCCTACACTCTATATTAATCAGAGCACAGATGGAATTAGCCACCTGCCCATGGGTTCCCGAAGTCCGCAACACCATCCATTTTAGATTCATTCGTGTACTACTGTAAACAGTTGGAGTTGACACTATGGACACCATGGTCCCACTTCCCACGATCATGTATAATAACCTCGAAATTGCGACAGAAGATTAAGCCACGAGTGCATACGTCACTACTGCTCAACAATGGGTCAAAGTCAAGAATACGCCACCGGATGCTCATGTGACCCCTATGGCCACAGATAGTCTGATACAAGAGCCAAATTTTTTTCTTATCAAAGTTTCATAGCAAAACTTTTCACTGCCGTTTGATTTCCGAAAAGAATACGCCTCTCATTCAAATAATAGTCTTGTGATTACCCCTCATTTGTGTTATCGTTGTAGTGTTTCCAAGCCTATTGTTTGTTGTGTTATTGCTGTTGCAATAGATAAACAGCTACAGCTAAACGTAAACCTATACACGTTAGAAGTCATTTGTATGTTTTGTTGTATTCAGATATCGTTACGGTTTTTCTTTTCACTCGTAGTTCTGTTAAATTATGGCAGTTTTTAAAAGTCAACAAGTTTTGCAGGTCACATCGAGAATCACATGCAAATAAAAACCATGAACTTGGCCATTAAAAAATCTGTGTGTTTGGCTGTATTTTACTTGGCTGACATATAAAACCTTTGAAACACGATAACGACAGCAACGGCGTCGGTAACAACGTCAGTAATAAAGGCAACAACAATAGCAACGAAAACTTATTTCTTTATTTTGTGTATTAACTAAACTTAAATTTTATTTGCAAGTTTTGTGTTTTCCGCAAACAAATAATTGACTGACAAAAAAAAAAGAAAAAACTCCGGAAACAGAAACAAAATTCGAGGCAAATTGCTTTCAAATAAAATACGAAATAGTTTTAAAAAAATGCAATACACGGCGGCATTATTTATTGGCGAAAAGGAAGAACGTCATCACTTTTAATGGCTTTAACTGAGAAAGTTACTGATAAAATGGTATTTAAACAGAAATGTTTAAGTTGAAGTTTTGTTTAATAAAAAAAAGTTAATAACTAGAGATTAAATACGAAGAATATAAAAGCTCCTAACAAGCCTAACTATACGAAATTTGGACTAACAGAGTTAAACACTGATCACCAAAGTAAAATTTTAGTGTTCTGATCAATTTCTTTTTTTATTTTTAAATAATTTATTATAACTTATCAAGGCTAATTTTGTTTACATTAGACTTACCGCTAAGATCTTTTTTCTTTTTGTTGTAAAAACATATATAAAATTTAGAATCAACTATGGACCGATGTTTTGCCAAACACATTTTAAACTATGTACCGAACCAAGAAATTACTGATTTTATGACATTTTTGGAATAAAGTTTGTACCAGAGCTGGATGATGTAGTTTTTAAAACATAGAAAATGCTCTTGCAAGTTATTTTTTTAATACCCACTGTTTGCATAGATTTCAAGAAAAGTGTTGCCAAGTTTAATAGAATAATCTTATGTTGGATGTTACTGAGCTTTAGGTTTAAGTCATTTTGTAATTGGTGTTGAAAAATTAATTCCTTTCAATCACTTCTTATTTCTTTCTACTCGGTCGTACAAATAAGTTTTGTGTTTATCAATATGATTTAAGATATATTTTGTTATGGCATCAATAACATAAAACTTTTTCGGAAGAATAATCTTGTTTTTGGGAGAGAGTAATGTCTACCTTATATAACATTCATATTACACGGTGCGACAAAAAAAAAACCTACCAAATGATACCATTTTTATGATTAGCGCTGACAAGCAGAACAAGGATCTGTTCTTAAAATTTTCGAAACACCTCCTAAATTTCGATTTACGGGTAAAAAGATGGTTTTTTGGACCTTCATGCACTTATGAGCTAATAACTTAGCTGAGTATTTTTGCAGTTCGTGGACTCGATGACACTCAGACTTGGCCAAATGGTCATTCATAAGTTCGAACATTGGGGATATTAGTTTGCTGATATATCCACCATTAGGGACGTAATAGCTCCCAAGGGTTGCAGTGTCATACGTATGTGTCTAGTCAGGACGATAGTAATACTTTGGTATCATGAATTTCGATGGTAAGTAAATGAGTATCCAATTATTCGACTTTTATTTTCGTTCGAGTAAGAAATTAAACTTCTAAAATTGCTCGATTAAGCGAGTAAAATATCCAAATTATTCGAATGACTCGAACAATTAAAAAATTATACAAAAATATAATCTAATGAAAAAACAAACATGTGTATTTGGTTTTTTGCTTTTTTTATTTAAAAACGAGGTCGATGTTTTTTTTCTTTTGAGTTTAGCACTCAGGGGATGGCCCCTACTCATGAAGTGCATTGTGCTGGTAATAGAAAAATAGGTTACTGGAATGAGGATAGAATACAGTATGAACGTTCTTATTAAATTAATTTATGTCGTAAGCGGCAGGGTAAACTGTCGAGGGTAGATCATTCCACAGACGAACGGTGCGGCAAAAAAAAACGAAATATCTCTATATTGCATTGTGCGATTTATTAGACAATCAACTACAAAGGAATACGCTCTGCGAGAAAAACTAGTAGTACGTGAATATATGTGATTATTAGGAATTAATTCCCTTTATTTGACATTCCGTTATAGTGCCGATAGAGCAATAAGATACACACCACATTGCGACGATACTCTAACGAATCGATAGATTCGACAACTCTACCGTCATTAATAAGTACCATCGCCCTCTCCTGTTCGCGGTAGAGAAGCTCCAAAATAGACTTTGAAGTACCGGCCCATACATGAGAGTTATATTCCATCTTGGGCCGGATAAAGGTCTCGCACATATTGAGAAGGTCAGATGGAGTGAAGTAGGGAAAGGTACGGTTGGCTAGTGTCTACTGTAGGAAGAGGGAAGCTTTGGGACCGTATTTGGAGTTTATGGACTCGGTGTTGTTGCGTGAGGGTAACGTGCACAGTCTTAATGCTTGAATGCTTCTTTCGACACATGAAATATGTAATCGTTCCAACGAACGTCACGGGGAATTCTCTTACCCAGAACATCAATAGCATCTGATTTCCCAATATCTACATTACCCATGGACACAGATGACAACAAGCCACCACGTCTGAGTGTAAAAAAACAACATTGGGTCTTGTTTGCATTAAAATCGAGACTGTTCGCACGACCCTCTCCAGAGGGCTTGGCCTACGATCAAAAGACTATGAATGATAAATGTTGCTGTCATCTGCGAAAGAGTAGATAGGATTGGAAGTAAGAAGAAGAAAGTCGTTAAGAAATATTAGAAATAGTGTAGGAGAAAAAAACAAAACCCCGCGGTGTGATGTTGGTGATAACGATAAAATTGCATTAAAACGTTCTTTTTAATTTTCTCTTTGTCTGGCTTGCATACATGAAATCATCTGTTATACTGATACTTTTTGTAGTAGATTTTTGAAAATTTTCAATATTTTGTATTTATTGTTTTGTTGAGCTGGTCTAGAAGATTGTTTTCATTTAGATCCACATCTTCTTCTTCTTCTTTCAAATCATCGTCTGGTACATTTTGGTCAGATCCAATATTAAATAATCGATTGCACGATTTGATTGCAAATCTTTGTTTTAGTTTTTGAAATATATTTTAAAAAGTTATCGTTATTGGGGAACCTTGCGGAATTTAGGTTGAGTTTAATACCTTTAACTAAAATCTCTAACAAACCAGTAACGTCTGATCAGAAAGCAAGCAAAATTATGTTCGAAAAGTGTGTAATGAAAACAAATTTTGACAGATACTATAAGCGTTAAACTAAATAATCATAAACATTTGCTATTTTACACCCCAAATTTTACATACAAAAGATGCTCGATTAATTGACACACATTGTTCGAGTTGTTTGTTACTCAAAATTAGCTATTTTTACTATTCGATCAAGTAATGACCAAAAAAATCTTCGATTAATCGTTGTTCGAACAACGATACTCTACTACTTAGCTTGGAGAACCACTGATATATGAAACTAAAGCATGGCAATGGATACTTTGTGGAAAACCAAATGGTCCCAATAAGAGTGAGTGGTTCCAAGAACAATGTTTATAATCAAGTACAATCAAGAGGTTAACATAGAGCCAACCATTTCGATAGTAACCTTTTCATATCAAAATATTTATGCTAAATTTTATGTACCATACGTATGTACCTACTCAGGTAATACGCTTACAATATCAACCTTCCCACGCACTTGCATTTATCGATCGTTTAATACCATTCCATGACTTTTATTGACCATTCCATGTGTAACGATCAGCACTTTTGGCGTACAATCATAACGGAAATCAATAAACAATTATTTATTCATTATCAAGACTTTTTTTGATCGACTGATTTTAAAAACTATCAAAGACAAATTCTAGGCATAGATTACTTAAAAACCGAAGTTTGTTCAGTCATGGAAAATAGTTAACAGTTATTGCACTGAAAATACAAGTAGTCACCACGTTCTCAAACTGCCTTTATACGTCCACTAAAGCACTTTACTCGTAATTAAAAACAATTTTGTAGATTTTTTGTATAAAAATTTTTATGAGAACTTGGTCAACTTGGAGCCAATCATAATAATTAAGGGTTTTAAGAAGCTGATCTTAATGATATTTTTTGAGAAAAATTTATTGTTCATCTATGAGATCTTTCAGGGTAAGTACTCAAAACCGTTAACCAGTCCGACTAATTGGTTAATGATTGTCTTTTAAAGCTGTGACAGACATCGCTATATATTCCCTATACCTTTGATAATTTCCGCAGAAGCGGAAACTGAATGTCTGTCTGTCATGTGACATGACAGTAAATTTGTGAATTTAAATAAAGTTTTAACGACAAACTAGTGAACGAACATACATAAGTATGTATGAATGAAGAATACCTGAATGAATGTGAAAGAAAAAACGCAAATCGTATATGAATGTCACATACAATATAACAATAAAACATATACGAGTATGTATGTAAATATGTAAGTATATACTCATAGAATATGTAGAAAATAAATTATTTATTGATTTTATCAAACAAAAATAAAATTAATGACATTTCGTGTGGACATTTTTGTTTTAATATGAAACGAAAATGGTTTGGAATAATACGAAAAGTGTCATCCTCTAATTGAGTAGGGTTTCGATGCCTTTTACCTTAGAATTTAAAACTGAAATAAAATTGTAAATTTAAAATCCATGTTTTACTTACCTTAGCTTGAAATGTAATGCCATTGAGAAAAGCCTGATCGGCATGTAATGGCACTCTCAGATCCTGATCGTCTTGCACCAAATCGTACGGTGTTGAAGGCATTCTTAAATAATTTAATATCACTGATTCAGACCACTTGTAATATCATGAAATTGTTTTCATCTTTTTCGTACTACGCTTGCAAAATGATTTCTTTAGATTCCATATGAGACCCGTTGAATTACGACGAGAGTTCATATACAATTTTTTACTTAATTGAAACAAATTTACAACAAAATATCAATTTTATTTATAAAAACTAACCGTTGAAAACACTTTTTCACTCTTCCAATACAATTTTTGTTTTTTTTTTCTCTAAATGAAAATAAATGAAAAATTTTTGTAAAACTTTTTATTGATTTATTGAAATTTTTTTTAAGTAATCCACTTTCAATTTTTTTTCTTTTTTTTTTTTTTTGTTATACAAAAAACTAATTTACTGTTGCCTGTTTCTTTTTTTATTAAATTTTTTATTTTGCGGCAACAGGTGGCACTTTTTTATAATTTTACTTAAGTGGGAAGAAATATTTTGTTTTATTTTATTTTACACTTTTTGTCTTATAATATTAGAAGAATATTGATAATTTTTATGGAAAACATTTAATTTTGTTTTAATCAAAATAATTTATTCAGTTGTAGGCTGTGTCTGCTGTCGAATTACAAGCATACGAGTATATTTGATTTAAATTTTCTGTAATGAAAAAAGAAATGGAAAAAATTAATTTTAGAAAAGTATTTCAAAGAGAATTTTAATAAATATTTTTATAATATTGTTACGAAAATCGTCTGTCGTCTATTACATCGCTAAAACAACATTAACAACAGCCACAATAACAATAAATTGTTTACAATTATAATTAAAGCTACAACAACAAAATTATCAACAAAGAAACGAATAAGAGACAATAACAACGCAATAATGTAAACAAACAAGTTGTTTACGATTGAACTGCTTTGACGCCTTTTGTCTGACAACGTTTGCGGAAACAAAAAGGGCAAATTCCTTATCCGAAGAGGAAGCAAGTAATATTTATATAACGCCAAACAGTATTAAATATATTTTCAAAAACTTGAGCAATAAAACTTCAACAGGCTTAGATAACATACGAAATATAGTGTTAAAAAATATACCCGAAATATAAATTTTAGACTATTGCACATTGTTCAATAATATCATTAACAACTCATATTATCCAAAAGATTGGAAAATAGCGAAAGTCGTTATCATTCCCAAAAGAGATAAAGATCTCTCTAAACCAGAAAACCTCAGTCCTATTAGTTTATTACCAAGCATATGTAAGATTAAAAATACTATTAATAAATTTTGCAAAAATAATAATCTGGTAAACGACAAGCAATTTGGATTTAAACATAAACATTCAACAATCAATGCCATTAACATATTGGTATCGATAGATACCAAAATTGGTATTGATAGATATGGAAAAAGCTTTTGAAACTGTTTGGGTACAAGGATTAATATGCAAACTACTCGACTACAGGTTTCCCTTGAACTTAATAATATTATTGTATAACATGCTATCTGGTTAATCATTCATAGTGAATCACAGGAACAAATCTAGCAAAACATTCAATATGGTGAATGGCCGTCAGCAAGGCACAGTCAATGCACCAATTCTTTTTAATATTTATATCCTCGAATTAATAAACAAAATTGATAATATTAGATCATTCGCAGACAACATAATAATTTACCACGCAGGCAAGAAAATCATAAATTTAAATCAAAGTCTCCAAACAAGAGTCTCAAAGTCTGGAAACAATAAATTGGCATATGAAAATTAACGTTGAAAAATGTGAAACAATCTTATTTCGTCCAACCGTTGACAAATGTAATCACAATATCAAAACCAATTGGAAATAATGTCAAATCAAGCAAAAATAGCAAAATAAAAAATAAAGAAACAGTCAAATACCTTGGAATTTATTTGGACAAATTTTTATTTTATGACAAGCATGTCGTCAATACCATAGAAAGTCACGAAAGTATTTTTCGTATATAAAAACTTTTCTATTCTAAGTTCTTAGAGAAAAGAGTAAAATTGTCATGTACCAATTGTTAATTAGGCCCACAATTACTTACGGGCGCTTAACATGATTCAACATGTCACCATCCTATATGGAAAAGATAAGAATTTTCGAAAGAAAATGTTTGAGAATATGTCCTCACTGAATAGATCTCACCAAAGCAATTACCGAAAATATATTTCAAACTCTAAATTATACTACGCTTTAAAAATAAGTAGAATAGATTATTATTATTATCCATCTTATAAGGAAACATATATTAAGGTGCACCCTATGCGAAGACTTTAACCTTATAATGGCTCCATATTATACGAATATATAGTACATTAAAAGCTCTATTACACAAGAATTTGTGCCCCCAAAATCCTTCCTATTTCTAGATTCCAAACACATTTTTCAAAATGATGCAGAAGTCCCAATTTTCTACCACTTGTTTAGACGGGCAACCAACAGATCTATTGATTATAATAGAGTCGATATGGAAAACCTAAGGCATGACACTTAAATTCCTCAAAAGGATAAGTATTTTGGGCGAAATATCTGTAATAAAAAATATTGGTGGCTACACTCACAGTAATAACTCTTTTGTAGTACCTGACTTGCTTTTAATTTAAGTAGTAATATTATGTAATGTTTTTTAAATTTTCATTACAAACAAAATATAATAAAAAACCAAAATATAAATAAATCTAAACTTACTAATAATAATTTAACTCATAAGAATAAAAGGCTTTACTAGAGTACCCTATTGGGGCCGTTGTAAAAATTTGTAAATATTATTTTGTCTTTTGTTTATCACAGTAATTAATATATAAAAATTGAAAATAAATAAACGAATTTAAAAAAAAAGTACTTTGCAAAATCTTGAGTTTGTAAGGGAGAAGAAAAAACCGAGCGGGGGTGAGTACAAACTTTGATGTACTCGGAAAGTTGCTCTGTTCTTCGTTCGTATTTATATGAGAACATAGTTGTATTTGGTTACATTTTTTATTTGACAAAATTTGTCAAAGCAAAATTTAAACATGCAGAAGCGAAACAAAGTTTAAAAGAAAATGTAAAAAAGTTTTTCAAAGTGCAGAAGGTATGTAATTTACTCAGCCACATAAAAAGCACATCAATGCGAACAGCAGTCAGCTTGTTTGGTGTAAAATCAGTGAGTAGAATTTATTCGATGTATAAGTTCAGTGTGAAGAGGGTTTAGTGTGGATAAACTCCGGTTGAAAAGGTTGTGATCGAACCTAAGCTGTGACAGCGATCGGGTGTGAAGATCTTTAGATAGAAAGATCTGTGTAATATTTGTTATTGCTTTACACAAATGGTGTAAACAGAGAATAATTAAAAGTATTTGTTATTGGTTGTAAAAAGGTTACGAGCAGTGAAACATAATGAAGGATTTTAATTAAAAATCAAACACAATTTTATTTTTATTTTTAACAGCAATCTCAAAAATAAAAACGTAACAATATGTATTAACACATTGGCCGAAAAGCCCCGGGCCTAACAAAAAAAAAAAAAAACACTTGTAAGCTTTATGTATCAACGTATCCCCGTCTAAAGCAATGCATACATTTCAATACCACTTTTCAGTTTCAGCGATAACCTCTGCATTCGTACGAAATTTCATACCGGCCATCATTTTTTTGAAGCCTGCGAACAGCCACTAGTCGCTGGGAACCAAATATGGCGAATACGGTGGATGTGGGAACAATTCGTAGTTCAATTCATTGAATCATCAACACGTTCTTGTTTTTGGTCAACAGTGAGAAAACGCGGTTTCTACTTTGAACAGAGCTTTCTCGCAAACAAATGCTAATGCAATATAAAGTCAACATGTTTTTTTGATATCTTTACGATGTCAGCTAACTCACGCAACTTTACTCTTCGATCATTCAGAACGATCTTGTGGATTTTTTGATGATCCTCATATGGACGCCCACTGCGATATGCAACATTTACGACGTTTGAAAGCAGCAAACCAACGTTTTATTGTCAAGAAGCAGTGTGGAATTAAAACACGAGATTGTTTTTATCCATTGCTCTGAAAATAACAATAGTAGCGTCACTCTCAGCACAATAATATCCTAAAATTTTAACAGCTGTAAAAGCAATAAAACTAACGCCATCTATGTGTCAGGCCCGGGACTCTTCAGCCCATATGTTAGGCACTTTATACCGAAAAACAATTTTTTGCACTACAATATCTAAAGTGGTATTTTAGATTTGTATTGATGATTGTAACAAATAAAAGCATAACCTACCAGCCAACTTTAAGTTCAAAATCTTTTATTTTTTCATTTAATTGGAATATATTCGATCACCGAATTAAGTGTACATTTATATCAGATTCGAGCAGGGAATTGCTCTTCTCTTCTATTCGCATAGGCAAAGAATAAACATAGAGAGGTAAAGAGAAAACAAGTGGAAAAATACAGTGCAAGGTGGCCTGAATACGAATCTCTCAAATTACTACTACATTGTAAAATGCATTAATATTAGTTTGCCGAACACTTATTTATATCGTCAAACTAGAGATCACAATTTTAAAAATATTTTTATAACACGATGTAGATTGTTCCACGATGTCGGTTACTTTCTGGCAGAAAACCTTACTAGATTAACTTATGCGGCGTTGCTCGCACATCTATATACAGCAAAACCTTGATATATTGGACTTCGCTAATTCGGATTTTTCGGTAATCCGGACACCATTTTTCATTCATTTTTGTACTCAAACTGTTCTGTAGTATTAATATCTATTAGTTTTTACTCGAAGAACATAGCGTTTTCTCTTTTTTTGGTACAAAAACAAACTATTTTGCTAGTTTTAAGAGTTTTTTGAAACATGTTTTAACTCTTTTTTAGAAAATTTAGATAAATAATAAGATAATTAGATAATTAGATAATTAATATATATAATATACCATTCGATATGTGTCTTGGGAGCATTTTTAATACAAAAACAATGTTCTAAATTTTTATTTGGTAATCCCTGGGCAATTTAATAATCTGGATTATGGTCTGCATTAAATTATCCGGATTATGAAGGTTTTACTGTATGTAGGTACAGTGGCTCATAGCTTATTTCATACAAGTTCAAAATATATGTAGCTTTGTACGTTTACAGCATGAAATCTAAGCATGATATCAAAAAGTTACATATAAACGTACAATTCTTATAAAAATACTTCTTAATCTAAATTAAAATTATGTATATATTTTGGAATTTGGTAAAAGTAATTTAAAGAAAATTGCAAGTCACAGCTTATTTCTTGTACTGTCAGTAGTCTTAGGATAAACTATATGAAACATGGTTTAGTATTTGGTGTGACCTTCGTTTTGCTTAATTACATTTTTAAGACGATTTTTATCGATGCAACAATTTTTTTGGTAGTTTCGGTGGGAGTCTTGTTTCACTGCGACCAGAGCAGTTTGTAAATCATTCATTATTACTAATCTGCTTCTTACGTATTCCCAGGTGCAAAATTGCCAACAACTTATATTTCGGATCATTATCCTGCTAATATCGAAACAATCCATTGCCTTAACTGCTAGTTGGTCTCTGTTGTGTTATGGTGGATCACGTTTAATTCACGGCTATCAATGTTATGTTTTTTTTGCAACTAAGTTATAAATAACTCTAAAACTGTTGAAAATATAAAAAAATGCTATTCAGGTGGTTTATAGGAAATTTTGTTCCTAAACCTGCATTAAAATCGGTCAAGTCGTTTTGAAGTTATGATGAAATATATTGACATAACTACCATATCTTGAAAAAAAAAGCTGAAAACGGATTTGAATTCAGCGAATCAAAATCATTATATTCCGTATAGCTTTATTTAAAGGTTTTTTTTGCTGCAGAACAATGTAATCTAAAGATGTGTGTGGTCTGACGTTGTCATAATGAAACAAAACACCTTTTCTGTGGATTAATTCTGGCCGTTTAATTAAATTGCTTACTTCAATAGCCTTAATTGTTGACTGAGATCAGAATCAATTGTTTGATCAGGTTGTAGAAGCTCATAATTAACAGGATTGTTCATTAATGAACAGGAACTTTAATTCTTGCTTTACCACCATCTGCGAAATTTCACCTTGCTTCTTTCATGATACCCGTAATCATTACGATCTATCAAACAAGCTATAGTGTTTCTGATGAGATAGTTATTACCGGAGATATTTCATTTTAGAGCCAATATTTTGACTGTTAAGATTCTTTTCAATGTTGAATCTGACTATCAAACACTAACTAACGCAACTTGTTCAAATTTTGACAGAAGTGAACAACAGATTTCTATTGACAAGAGCAGTATTGTCCTTTCAGCTAAGAGGCAGAAACTGCAAAAAGCCAGAGATTTATTGACCCGCTCTTATGCCAGATACACCATCTTATTTATCCGCTGCATGTACGTTTGTTTCTGTGCGCCTTATGGACAACTAATTACAATTTTTACAGTATCCCTTTGTATATCCGGAGGGAACTATAGGCTGTATAAATTTGAAAAATCCAACTGGGTAGTGCCAAATATATTGAATATTTTCTATATCCTCAAAATGGTAACAAAAATATCTAAATTTGGTCCAAATAGTTTCATAGACAATACAAATTAGCAGCACAAGTTGCTGTGGTACTCCCATACAAAGTAATTATTGATTTCTGTATATCATGAGAACGGTTAAAGCAAAAGTTTCAGAATTTGGTCTAAATGACTTTAAAGTTAATACAAATTCTCAGTCAAAAAATGAGTGGAATTGGACAAGTAGGCGTAGTACCTCCCATACGAAGTAAATATTGATTTTGTATATCTTGAGAACGGTAATAGTAGAAGTATGTAAATAAGGCTCAATCAAAGTCGGGAACAATAAACATCATCAGCCATTAACTGAGTGATTTAGATAAGTGAGTGTTCACCTTTCATTCATACAATTGATGCAGCGTTATTTATCCACATTAGCCAAAAAGCAGGTATTCCAGAAAGCATACTGAATAAAAGCTATTTATACATGTATCTTATATACAAAAATAAATATGTTTGTTTCAAGACTGTATATAGAGTCTTTCTGGAAGCAACTCGATTGATTGGGTTTGGACCGGAAGTGGACAAAAGGTGGAAAAAAGGTAAAGGAAGGCGGTAGCTTCAGCTGGTATTTTAATATATTTAAATTGAAAATGTTTGTTCAATATTATGATGGTTTAATTTATGATGCAATTGAAAAAAAAAATTATAGCCCCAGTGGGGCTATAAATACATCTATGTATGCCTTCATATATATCTAAAACGTAATATGTGAATATATAGTCAAATAGCTTTTCCAAAATATATTGTACGTACGAGTATCTCGTTAAATTTAAAGTTTTATACTTAGAATTTTGTAATGAATTTTGCTTGTATCTTAATGCTTCAATGGTCATTATTTACAGCACCATCAATGAAAATCTTTAATCATTAAAATCATTCGTATAAAATTTATTCATTAATATTATAGAGGCAATAATTATAATTCGTTGAGTTATTTATGATTTTCAAACACACAAAATCAATGAGACGTCATTGATTTATAATAGTATATTTGATACCAACAACAATAACAAATATTTCTCAATGAATCATTTCCTATAATAATACATAACAAAAACTGGAAATAATGCAAATAAAAAACACAATTGAAACAATTAAAGTGATTAATGAAATTCTAAAATAATTACAAAAAAATTGTCTACGATTATATCGTTTTTCTAAACAAAGTGATTCACCAATAACGAAAAAAAATGTGAACATTATTTGTGACTCGCAATAAACTAATATTTCGACTCAATAACGGAAAACAATAAATAAAATAGAACAAGTAGAAAAATAAGATCTAATCAAACCTAACTGTGATATTATATACCACAACGGGTTTTTATAATAATAAAATTCGAAAATAATGACAATCATACTCCAATCAAATTGGAAAAATTGATCAGGAATTAAACAGCAATTATCAGGTTTGCATTTCACCATAATTTAATGAATTTTAAGATTTTTTGAGAAAAAAATGATATAAACAATTTCTGAATCGAATCGACATTCATCTTGACTCTACTGTAGATGTTCTACATGTATCTTTTAAGCCTGATATTGTATACGAAACTTAAACATAATGCAATAGGTTTCATATCTGGATATCATAGCATATCACTAAATATAATATAATAGCAGGACTTGTATAGATAGTCGGACGGATAAGCTTAATTCACATCAAAATATATCCGTGGCACCCTGTTATTCTTTCTTTTTACGTTTATCACTTTACCTACATTGTAACTATAATTTTAAAAGTCTAAACAGTTAGAATTACATTTTTTATTTCATCATTCCTTTGTACTTTTTACTATCGTGTCCACCGATACCGGTACGCGCCTTTTAAAATCAATTAAAAATATTTTTTGTAATATTAATTTTAATTTAAATAAAATATATCAATTAGATTAATATAAACGCCAAGATTATTTTTTATGGTAATCATCAGAATTACCAAATATCTATAAATCGATTGGAATGATTTATAATTTTTCATAGACTGAGTCTGTTGGATTATTTCATAATTGATCTTTATTTTAGTCAATTTCTAACGGAGTGAAAAATAATTGTTTTTACGAATAGCTCGTTTGCACCATTGACCAATGATTTCTGATTTATCGTTATTGATCTATATTTGCTGGTTAGTGTTAGCTTCTAACGTGAGATGACCATGCGATTATGTACATATGTATGTATGTAAGTATATTGAACTATAAATTTATTTGATATGATTTGATTTTTAAAACAATTTAATGTCTCTAAGCTTTTTATACATGTATCTTATTTGAGAGGAGACTGTTCAATTGGGACTATATATGGGGAACAAATATAGAAATGAAACACAGTTAAGCACTCAGGAATTACTTTGGATGAAAGGCAGACATAACTAGGGCCAAATCAGAATTAAATTTAAGCAAATAACTTGGAATCTATAAAACTATCTTGAAGCATGTACAAATCAAATATTGATCTGACAGATGTTAGACAAAAACTTTAAGACTAGTTGTCAGGGACCCAGAAATGTGCTCTTAAAAAGTGTAAGTCCGAAAATATGCTCCAAAAACAAAAATTTTTTCTTTGTTGATAAAAAAAGGTGGCTTGATGCTTCTTTGTCACAATGTACTGAAATCCATAAAGGTGGACCGTTAAACGCGTATGTCCTCTAACATTTTTGGTAAATCTTTTTGACATACAAACATTGCTTAAGATTCTCGTAAGCTGTAATAAATTTACTGTAAGTTTCAGTTGACAGTAAGTTTCAATTTACAATAAGTTTCAGTTGACAGATACATAACTCAAATTTGCCAAGGCCATGGTTAGAGTTTAAAATAAAAATTTAGTTTCCGCTCTAGAAACATTTTAGATCACAAAAAATCCAAATATGCCCTAAAAAGGGTTAAAATGCTCTTTTAATACGAAAAAAAATGTCGAAAACATGCTTTTAAAACCGAAATATGCATACAATTCTATTATGAGCACAATGTGCAAAAATATGCACCAACAAATCGATGCCAATATTCATAAAATGGATGAATATCCTATATAAGACTTGATCGGTTGCATGAAAAAAACATGCAACTGCATATTTCTAGTTTCCCTGCTAATTACTTCACTCCAGGGTCTGCATCAAAAAAATTTGCAATATTAGTATAGATCGGTAATGTTAAAATCGTGGGAAAACGATTAAAATTATGTACTTTTTTTATAAATTGACACGATTCTTTTCTTTTTAAAGCAAAGTTTTTTGTGTGCCACTTACGGCTAATGGAGTACTTTCAATAATCGAGCCAGACATTTTAAATTTTCTATAATATTTATTCTTAAGGTTTTTTAAATTCACATGAATTACAATCATTCACATCATTAATGAAGACCAAGTTCAGTATTTTCCCGAAGTCATTGCAAGCAGTATTATTTTGTTATAGAGATAATGCAAAAATGTTATCCTAAAAGTCATCATGGCTATTTCTATTCTTTACCGGAATTAAATAAGGCGCCTCAGTTGATTGTTTCCATGAAAGTGAGGGTAAGTTCAAACCTCCAACAACAAAAACAAAATAATTTTTTCCAGCTAGAGGTACAACCGATTATTATCGCACATTTCAATAAATATACCTGCTGGATATGTCAAAAATCGTCATAGCATTTTCTTTATAAGGACAGACAGGTGGCAAAAAACGGATAGGATTAGGAAAAGAGGGAATTTATCTCCAATCTCGCTCCATCCTCCATCTTAATTATTATTTTAAATGCTATCTTAGTTACATTTTGTTATCGGTTTTTCTAATTATTTTTCGGCCAAAATCTAGTCATTTAAGATTGCTTATTATAATTTCTTCCAGGAAGACACCGTAGGTTCTGCTTTTTACCCGTATACAGTTTTCAGACAAATAAACATTCATTTTTATATAGGATAACCTTTATCCTCTGTGCTTTGTTCTATACCCGTTTATCCAATCTTTCCCGCTTTTTAGCTGATGTAGATAGATAATGAAGCTTTAATTGCTGTTCTTCATATATGAAAAATTGTATATTTTGTATGAATGGAAGATGCCACGCCCATTTATCCAATCTCGCCCAGTTACTGACTGATGATGTGTCTTGTTCACGACGTTGTTTGAACCTAATTTAGAAACTTTTACTATTGCCTTTCTCAAGAAATACAGAAATCAATATTTAGTTGGTATGGAAGGTACTATAAAGGCATTCAGGCCAAATACTGAAAATTCATCTTTAACCGTTCTCAAGATAAAATTAAATCAATATATAATTTGTATTGTATGTACCACCCCCACTTTTCCAATTCCGTCCACTTTCTGCCTTATGATTTGTATTGACTACAAAATCATTTAGACCAAATTCAGAAGCTTTTACTTTAACCGTTCTCAAGATATACAAAATTCAATATTCAATTTGTATGGGACGTACCGTGTGCCGCTGTAGTATGGTAGTCGAGGTAGACACTCGACAGCAGTTCACCTCATAACATTAGCTAGTAACTGGTTGTGAGTATTACTTACTATTGACAACTTCTCTAATACATTTGCCGTTCGGAGCCGGCATTAAACTGTAGGTCCCTTTCAATGAGTTTAAAAATAGAATCGAGTGCAGCTCATTGACTGAGAGAAGTCCCCATGTTCCTTCATGGAATGTTATGGGAATTAATATATATAACATATGTGAGGTACCACGCCAACTTTTTGACTGATGATTTATAATGAATCAATTTGGGTCAAATTTAGAAAGCCTTTCTGATACCATTTTGAAGAAATAGACAAATAAATATTCACTTTGTATGGATGTAGCATTGCCCAGCTAGAATTTTTGGATTTATACAGCCTCTAGTTTCTTCCAGACATACAGAGTGATACTGTTAAAATTTCAAGCAAATCTGTTAAGCTGTCTATAAGGCACGAACAAGCAAATATACATACAAACAAACGCTCATTTTTATATATAAAAAGATAGATTTCCGAGCAACGGCGGATGGATAAAGTGTATTTATGTGCTCTAAGGTATCAAATAGTCTAGATTGACTGACTAAAATTATTTTTTTTATGTTTTTACTCGTATATTGTTTAATGTTACTCATCACTACCAAACTTATTTCAAGTTAAGCGAGACTTTCAAAAATAGGTTAAAAATAAATTCTAACATTTCATTCACTTTACGATTCCAATGAAATATGTTAATTTAGTTGTTTTCGCGACAAAAACAAATAAAATAAAATAGAAAGAAAATAAATATAAAACAAAATAGACAAAATGTGACCAGAGTGATTCATAAAGTTATAATGAGATCAACATATCGACAGAATTCAAACGAAAAATAGTAAAAAAATATTCTATTACTGCATATAAATGGAAAACTTACAATAAAAAAAGATTGATTTTAAAATAAAATATTTTAATTATTGATTTACTAGTTAGGCCTATTAAATATACCCACGCTTAGTAAAAATAAAAAAATAAATTTAATGTATTCGATCAGGTTTACCTCTGCAAATGGTGTAAAAAAAGTATTTTTAAATGATAATTTGAAATACAAAATGCTCTTTAAAATAAAACAATACGCCCCACGAAAACTGTATTGTATTGGAGAGAAAGCTTAAAGCATTTGGTTGGATATCACTACTGCGACTAGTGCTGCCAGTAAATTTTGTTGAAATTTCGAATACTAAAAAAAATGCGATTTTTCCCTAGTCGTTAAAAAGATTTCGCCTACAAAAATCCCTGCCCATTTCACTCATTAAAATGTAAGGGGAAAAATTATTATAAAAATTATTTGTATTCTCATATGAGAATTAACAGCCGTATTCATACACACATACTTATGTATGTACATAAATAAATAAATAATCCACACGACATTCAAAGGTGAATAAGGGTGAATTCTCTCAATCAATAAGCTGCACCCGATTCTATTTTTTATACACATTGAGAGGAACCTACACTTTAACGCCGGCTCCGAATGGCGAAATACATTCATAGTGTAAGTATTATGTCGCTAGCAATGTTTTGAGGTGATAACGCTATTGAAAATTGTCCGATAGTCTGGCCTGATATTGAACCGACGTTGGTAGGCGGGTATCTTACATACCATACCACAGCGGCACACCAGTTGTATTCATAGAAATATCTTATTTTAGGTTTAACATTCAGGCATTTTCGTCGTTAAGCACTAAATAATTAAAAAAATCAAGTGCAGCATAACTAAGAATAAGGATGCCAGATGTGCTCTTTAAAGAGTGCATGTACTCTTGTTTACAAAACGTACTCTAAAAACATAAAAGACCAATAGAGTACCAAAATGTACTCCTTTTTACAGAATGCTCTTTTTTGTATTCCATATTGACTATTTTTAAATTTATTTTTTTGTTTGTTTGCATTGACTTACTTTGGCCGGTATGAATACAAAGCTTTTAAAGTTCTTCAGAAGAATGTTCTAAAGATGTGGAAAATTACTTGAAACTCTACCTAAGTTAAGTTAGCATTACTAGCTTTTCTGCCGATAACGATAGTGTTAACTTTGAACACCATTTATTTTTTAAATTCTTATTCATATTGCGTATTTGTACAATATTAAGAATTTATTTACTTAAATTAAGTTCAATAAAAGATCTTTCTTGAAAATCTATGAAAAAATGTACATATTAAAGAAGGATACTTTTAAATTATTGGTTTTTGGTCAGATTATTCACAAGACGATATAGTTGAAAATAATAATATATTTGAGCCGCTTGCCAAGTTTGGAGAACGGGTCACTTCCATTTTGTAAACTTTCGTTTTGAAATTCGGGTAATATTCTCTATTATAAGCAAATTGGTAATAAAACCAAAAAATTTTCAAGCTTAAATATAGGGTGTACATTACTTTGAAAATTTGTTTTTCAGATTTTATGATAATTTTTGTACAATAATGTCTTAAAAAAGCTTGAAAATAGGGTCGAATCAATTTAAAAATCGTTTATTTACACGTGATTTTAAATATGAATTTCAAGTATAAATTCGTTTATGAAGAACATTTTATTGAATTTTACTTAAAATTGTATTGAAATCTTCTTTATTTTTTATGAATACGGCTGTAAAGCTTTTATAACAAAAAAAAAGGAATAATACTGGAAATAATTAAAGGTTTAGAACACACACAACTTCTCGGTTCACTTTTTGGTAAAACACGTCTTTTTTAACCTTTTTGTACAAAAAATAACATAAAAAATTATTATTACAAATATTTTTTTTTTTTACATTTATTTCATAAATAATGCACAATTAGAAAAACTTCCTACATTTTGGAGGATTTGCAAAATCTGTCCGATTTTCTCTACGCTTCTATTTTAGTAGCAAAAAAACCTACATGTAGGAATTATTCTTTTCTTCTGGCAACACTGACTTCGACTACGAAAATAATAAAGCGGTATGATATATATGATTCTTTCTTTCAACTGTATTGTAAATGATGGAATATAGCTTTGTTTAGACGTGTCTCAGATCCAACAATATTGTCCAACCTGGCCATTTACTGACGACCAGATAATTTAAGCTAAAGAAGCCAAATTAGTAAAATTCTTAAGGTAACTCTAAGGGTTCCAGTATATAAGTATGTATTGCCAAAGTAAAATGTGGTATAAGTGTACATTATCAAAAAAGTAATAACAGATACCATATTTATCTAATTTTTATTTTCTTTAATTGCAATGTCGCCAATAGCAACCAAACCTTTTGACTAAAATATTAGTTTTCCAAAAGGTAAAAAAAAATAAATTTCAAAGAAATTTAGATCACTATAGCACTCAAACGCTCATACATTACTCAAGTTTATTTCCATTCCAGTCAGTCATTCATTAATTTTTTAGTGACGTCATTTCTACTTTTTGTTCATAAAACTTTTAAGGTGTTTCTTAAAAATGTTAGTGACCTCTAAGCTAATTTCTTTTCTTTAAAAACTATTTTGCAACTTTTTCTTTAATTATTCTCTTCCATTTTTAGTAGATAATTAAGATTTAAATTGTGTGAGTTTTTAAAATGGATTTTTTTTTCTGAATTTAAACTTTTGTGTGTGTGTTTCATATAATCTTTCTTGGGAGAGTTAAAAAAATTTCTGTCAACTTAAAAAAAAAACATATTTTTTTGTATTTATTTAAAAAACAAAAATTATTCCAAAAACTACTTTTTGATTAAAAAAAAGTTGTAAACTAAACTGGTTATTAAAATTAAAATGTCACTGGTTTTGCCGTTATAGTTACTGTCACCTACTGATATACATATATTTGGATTAATAAGTTATCCATTAAATATGTGCATACAAAAGTATTTTTTTAATTTTTTTTTTAATTCAGCAGCTATATTTAAGTGCGATCGCATTTTACCTTATATACCCCACATCAACAGCACAGGTAAATGGGAGAATAATATAATGTGTCTGCGTTAACGCTTGTTATACTTTTATGAAACTTTTATTGTGCCGATCGACTCAGAAAAGACTTTCTAAGTGCAAGTGTTATAAGAATTTACACGAAATTTTATCCAAAGCTATCGCTGTGCCAAATTATGTCTAAAATTCGAAAATATTCCTTAATATTCCGAGGTTAAGTACTAATATCGCAATATTTTATCGCAGTGCGGAATTTAATGATAAATTGGTGAATTCTTATATATATTTTATTCATATATTTTATATATAAAAATGAATGTGTGTTTGTATGTAGGTTTGTTTTTACCTTATCGACAACTGAATGGCTGAACTGATGAACCGATTTTATTGATATTTTTACAGCGTCTCTCTGTATGTCTGGAAGGAACTATGGGCTGTATACATTTCAAAAATACCAACTGGGTGGTGCCATGCCCCTACAAAGTAAATATTTATGTGTTTATAACATTAATATTGATTATTGTGTATCTTCAGAATAGTTGAAGTGTAAGTTTCTGAATTTGGTTTGAACGATTTCGCAGTCAATACAAATTATCAGTCAAAAAAGGGGTAAAATTAAATGAGTGGGCATGGTTCCTCTCATACAAAGTAAATATTGAATTTGTATAACTTGAGAACGATCAAAGTCTAAATTGCTGAATTTAACTCAAATGACTTCGTAGTTGATAAAAATCATTAGTTAAAGCATATTGGCTTTCCACAAAGCATCAAATTCAAATAGATTATTAATCCACTATATTTCTCCTCTATATGATTGTGTTGTCCTGAAGAATCCTTGATGAGTAGTGGCTGTGATTTTTCCTTAGCATTGTAATTTCTTTCCCACTAGATGACGTTATCTCCAGATTTTTTGTCATTATCGCCAGAGGCAAAGTGGAAGGTCAGGATAAGCTGGAGTTGTCAGGAGGTAGGTGAAAGTCTCTTGGTTAAACAGTCGAAACTACAATTAAAATTTTTTGTCACTACACTACTCCACCACAAACAAAGTTACTATTAATTTTTGTATATCTTGAGAACAGCAATAGTAGAAGTCCCAAATTTGGTTCTAACAATTTCTTGGACAGAACACATTATCAGTCAATAGCTGGACGAGATTGAATAAGTGGGCGTGGTACCTTCCATTCACACTAAGTACGGAATCAATTGGAATTTTACTTGTGCGGAAAACGGTAAAAGTTAAAGTTTCGTTGTCTATCAACTGTATTTTAGGATTTTGGTATATTTAGTATTAATGTATCACCCTGTCAATGTCGTATTTATTTCTGTATTTGGCAGCACTGCCAATTCCACATCTTTGTGTATTACATTTGATTTGACGGATATAAAATAGAGGATAGAGACATTTCCGCAACTTTCCAATATATGTAAATAGGCTGCTTTAGATATGGCTATCGTTTTGCTATCATATAGTAAAGTCGTTTTTAGGCGTAAATAAAAGTGTTGTATAAACGAATATTGAGCGCAAGAAAATTAAGTTTCTGTATCAAGATTAACTGTATAAAAGATAAAGTGAGGAAATAAAAACTGGCGCAATTAAAAGGAACTCAAACGTTTTAAAAAGGTTAAAACGTAACAGTATATAAGTATATAGAAATAAAAACCACTTAGTCGACTTACAAGTCAATATATGGAATAGAAAGGTCTTCTCCAACTAATGGTTAAGAACAACCTCACAACATCTTATTTTATAGAGGTATACAACAAAAGACTCCCAGAAACGCGGGCAGGGCTCCTCTGGTAAATATTATAAATTTCTTTGTTATTCGTTCAGTGAAGCGTAAACGACTGAAAGTGTCTAAATTTTTCAAAATTGAGCCTAGAAGAGGTTCAAACCGGGAGAAATGGACCAAATTAGGTCATATAAGCTTGGAATACTTTTTAATTTTATTAACGTACCCAACAAAATGAAAATGACATTCATCCGAAAAGATAATTTTTTGGCAAAATCGACATTATCTTGCAGTTTCTCGTTGACCCATCTAGCGAAGCGAATTCTCATTCGGCTTTAGCTCTTGAACCAGTTGAACTTTGTAAGGCGTCATACAGAGATCTTTTCGCAAAATTCGATGTAAACTGGTGCGTGATATGTTCATTTCTTGAGAACGATAACAAGTTGACTTTCAGCCACAGCTTCGGTATTTTCAGGTGAACGCACTGTACGAGCACGCTTTCGTTTTTAGTAATAAACTTGTGTATATCGGGCACTAATGGTGCTTCTCTGCGACCAAATGTTGTACGACATTTTCGTAAAATTTCCGACCAACTGTCTTTGCTTTGGAAATAAATTTCCAATAAATCTCAACGTTGCTTAATCGTAAATCGATTTATTTCGTTCAGTGGAGATAATTTATTAAATTTTGTGAGAGAATAGATTGACACAAGTATTTACAGATTCGAAATAGCCGCTGGTGCAAACTTAAACCGATAGATGGCCCACCTGATATAACAATACATACATATTTTTTTGGAAAAATTACGTTGTCTGGCTATTAATCCCTTGTTTGAATGTGGTCAATCCAAAACATTCGCCAGCATTAGTGTATTCTAAAAGATATTTGTTAACATGTTTAAATTATCAAAATGGTTAACTGCAGTATATCAAACTCTACGCCTCTTTCTAATAGGTTTTACAAGTCACTAATGAAAATATTATACTCCAGGACCTCTTCGTCATTTATTTTAATAATTAAAGCCTTGTTCGACGAACTAATAAAATTTCCAAATACAAAATGAAAATAATGCAAACAAAATGAAAGAATGGGAAAGTTGTAGGCCAACAGCATCATCGGTCGATATTTTTCTCAAAATAAGTTGTGACTGGTGTTACAGTGAATGGAATACATTATCAACGTATGTCCAATTAATTTTTGTTTTCAACTATCGATGAGATAAACATAAACAACTTGTAGTTGCGACAGGACGGTGCTAGAGGTCACCCATCATCGAATTTTATTGACATGCAATGTTAAATAAAGAAATTGAAGATAAAAATAATTAAATAAAAGATAAATAAAAGAAAAGTAAATCTTTTTTATTCAATTTGGGTCTATGTTAAGTCCAGCAAACCAACAAAGAGGTCGTACAGCATGTAGTCGACTTATAACAGACAATGTCGCTAAATTTCAGCATGTAGTCGACAATGTCGCTTAATTTCAGCTTTCTTTACTTTGGTGACATTCCAATGAAGTTGTCGTACATTCCCTTTATTTGTCCCATTACCACGGCATTCATTTTCATTTTTTCATTTATGATAATTTCATAGAAATTTCGACTTGATACTGATTTTTTGATGATGGTTCATCGATAATCACCGGGTAATTCAGTAATTTTTTGTTGTTTTATTTCAAATTTACATACTAATTCAAACAAATCTTTGTGGTATAGCGCATGCTATATTCGGGTTTTCTTAAATATTGTTTTTAGCTTTTTTGTGTTAAAGCAGCTTGGAAAAAGTGCTCCATCATCGATTTACGTATTCCGCATATTTAGAGCACTTGCAAAGTATATGTATTCCAATTGAAATACACATTTATTTTCCATATTAATGCAAATCGTAATAAAAAAAGGGTTGAATACAAGTTTCCAATTTATTTCTTTAACTTTAAAATTTGCTTTTAGCGTTTCTGTCTCTAATGATAAAATTTGTTTTGAATCAAAAGAAAACAATAAAATTTCTTTTTTAAGTAAAACATTCCAAATTATTGTGTTACTTACATGTGTCTCTATTATGACCCTGACCCTGTAGGTCACACACAGCTGATGCGGTCTTTCTCTTTTTGGGGTGAAATAGCAAAAGTACAAAAACAACAGACAAGATGTTTATGTGAGATTTTCTTTGGCACAAATTAAAATTAAAAAGTTTTGTTTTTGAAACAATTCCAAATTCAAGGAAGTATTTATACAGTTTTAAAGAAAAAAGAAGTACAACGCAATAAATAAGAGATTGTTATTATATTTTTCTATGGGAATTTAAGAATAGAGATACAAAATTGGCAATCCATTAAAAGTGGAACCTATTATATACTTAAAAATTAATTGACTGAATTGCCGACCATATTGTTACGTTTTAACCTTTTTAAAACATTTGAGTTCTTTTAAATTGCGTTAAATTAATTAAATGACACGAATTTATGTTTAAACAGTCTTTTCATTTCCATATAATAACTTTAGACAATAACTTATTTAACTTGTACTTAATAGACAAATTACTCAGCATTTTTACTAACCCCTTAGCACGACTTTACTTTTTACTGTTAAAATATGACTGACTGACTAAGCACAATGCGCCGCCTTTTATAGTACATTGACATTAATTTCGAATGTTCCAGCATAATCTATAACCTTCTTTTCATCTGCGTTAATTCAAATGTAAAGCTTAGTACTCAATATTGAATTGGCTAAGCCTTCAAATATTCATAGCATTGACATGGCGATTATTATATGGTCAGTAAATTAAAGCGATATCAAAAGCACTACATTTGGTATAGAAATAATCCAAACTATGACATAGAATACAAAATTCAATGTAGGGAACGAATGTTTCCATAATTGACAACTCTCATGGTTGAGCTACTCAAGATATTGGATTATTTAAGAGCATACAAATCGTAGCTTTGAACGGTTTACATATTCAGTCCATTTACTACTCGGGGTAGGTGTCACATATCAGGCAAAGTGCCTTAACTGAGTCATTTTATATAAAAGAACCATCTATACTCATGTGTCTTGCCACTGTGACTAATGTACAAAGGCAGATGTAATATCTCATATAAGGACTATTACCGTAATTGCAATGATAGGAAAAAAGGAGAAACAATCCACCTTCTCTGCGAATGACCAGCTATACCTATCAAGAGATACAGATTCCTAGACTTGTCAAATCGAAGCGGAATTAAAACCACTGGACTGTTTGCGAGCAGTGAACTACCGCAGAAACCAATCAAACAACCGTGTGTGATTGTTAAATTTTCTTTCAACTAATGACGTTTTCTTTGCTGAACAAAGTTTTACCATTGAAAAAGATAATATCTTGAAATGCTACATTACGCTGTCAAAATGTTGCCGCTTTTCTTATCGACAAAACAGTTTATGGGTAATGTCAAACAAACAAAAATTATAATTAAATTGTTAGCTGTTTTTAGGTCCACATTTTTAACCAGTGATTTTTTTGTATAGTTAAAAAGTGCAACATTTTTAAAAAATAACACGATCTTAGTGTTACCATTTTGGTAGCAAAAACACATAAAAACCATTTAGGGTCAAAGGAGAAAAATTACTAAATAATATTACTACATTAACAATAGGTTACATTTTTAATTGATTTCTTTCATTAGAGAAAATTATTGCCGTGTAATACATACGTATTTAAAAAGTAATTCTATGGTAGCTTCACAACGTTTTAACACATCCAATAAACTGTAACCATTTCATCATTATATTGTGTTCCGAGAAATTCTTTTAAATTTCGCATACTTTTATAAAATCATCATCATTATTACCATCTTCTATCTTCTAAAGGACCAATTGGTTCGTTCCAATTAAAAACAGGCTGGCAATTAAAGTGCCCACACAAATACAAACTCATTTCTCATCAAAAGGTATTCATCAGGTAATCAAAGTCGGCAAAAAGAGAGTTTAAAACAGCGAATAAAAACAAATAAAAACACTGACAGCAGTCAGCAGTCAGCAGCCAGAGCCACACACGTCTCAAACGAATTGGTTTTAGAGTGCACTGTTCAACAGCACTGTGTTATGGAAACTTGTTTCAAAGTGTTTTTTTTCTTTTTTTTTTTTTGTATAAAGAATACGTCATAATAGAGAAACCACAGAGAAAAAGAAAAATGATTGATAGTACAAGTTTAGTATGTGTATGTATATAAATACATATGGAGAAGTATACCCAAATGAAAAAATTTGAAAACTCTGTGTTTTAATCTTTAGCATTATGGCTTTTAATACATAACCATGATAGTCTTTATGCCGAGTCAAATAATGATTTAATGCAGTGCTAAGCTTATAGGGTAGAAACAGCAAGATATTTTATCTTAAGTGCCTTAATACTCCACACCACTAAAGGCAGAGCTTGACTGGCTGCATCATATTTATGTTGTTTTTTGTTTCACCTTAAAAAATAGTTCTTTCATCATTGTATCATCGGCAAACAAAAAGCCTATTTAAATGGAACCTAATTAAAGTAAACTTTCTTAATTTTTTACTTATTTTCAAATTCTAATAATATTATTTATTTAGTTGCACATTCCTGTGTGCTGCCCTAAAAATGGAGCTTCTAACAACATAAATAAAAGCAGTCAACTGAAAACACCAACATTCTCTGTCCAGTTATAATTACTTAACAAAGATTCTTCAACTAGCTCTGTCCCGCACCATACAAACATGATTTGTCCCGATGTTCAGACTTCAGTAATCTTCGCTGCTGATTCTGTGGCGGCTTACATTGCACATGCTCTGAGGATTCTACTACAGGCTTATTTTGCAGAGTGTCTATTTCCTATCACAAATTTCCTTCGCAATTCGTTTCTGGTTGCTAATTGATAGCAAGTCGAGATTAGAAATGTTTTTCGCTGTACCGGAGTTAGTTACCTTCCATGTTTTGCAACCATATAGAAGAACAAATTTAACTCAAGAGTTTAATATTCCCATTTCGACTCATTTCGATGCTTGTGAGGAGTTCCATACTCTGCAAAGTAAGCTATATGCACATCTCGCCATATTAATCTGAACCACCGTTCGTTGAAATAATGCTCCCGAGATAGGTAAAACGAAACACGTCTTTAATTGCCACCACATTTAGGATGAAAGGTCAGAGTTTATCATTTAAATTCTCATAATTTTGTCCTCGAAAGGTTTTTCCTCAGCCAGACTCTTTGCGCATTTTTATATAACCTATCAAGTTTATCCTGTGGGCATTCGAGAGTATGAGACATCAAATATCGTCGGCATAATCCAAGTCATATAGTCGATGGTTCAGATGTCAACGAGTGCCGGCTGGTGCCTTTGCGTTTGGTTCATGTCAAACAGTGTTCAGTTAGACCAAAAAGAGTATCGCTCTACTATCCTGCCCACTGAAAGGTGTCATACAAAGGGATCTAATTCCCCGGTATAATGCTATTGACTATATTGAGTCACTGTTTATTATATCGAAGACCCTCTCGAAGTCGGCGAAAAAAAAGAATAGTGGTGAGTTAAATTCCGCCGGCTGCTAGTATTTCTGCAGCGTATTGATGTGTTCTATGAATAAGCGGTTTGATCTGACACCACTCTGCTCATTGTGTGACTCAATGGTTGGAGATAAGCGGTCCAATATAATCAATCACTATACTCGTCAAAGGATTTATCAAGCCCTCTTTCCTTTCAGTTAGGTTCCATATGAAATCCATGCTTCCTTAATGTGCGACCAGGTACATTTGGCCAAAACCAAAACAGTTCTGAATATTTCCGGCGGAATCATATTGATGCATGTTGCTTTGCCCCTCTTTAACCTCGAAATCGCACTTTTTATTCCAGCGAGTATGGCAGCAGATGTGCTTATCACCTATAGTTTTTCCTGTTTTCTCCAGAGAATGGTGTTAACTCTGCTATAACCGTTATTGCTGACGCAAATAATTATCTCTACCTTTTCAAATTCGCGTCACCATTGCTGTTCGTCTTGCTATCTTTGTCGCTAATATTCTGGTAGTGGAAAGTTTAGTACACTCAAGTTTTTGATCGCAACATAAGCCTCACGGGTTTTCCCCCGTGCAGCAGCATTTTATACTTTTCTCACAATGTCTTTAAAATATAATCGGCGATAAGAACGAACTATTTGTTGAATCCTAATTTTCCATTAACTTATTTAAATATAAAAAAATAAAAGCTTTGAATAAACTGCTTTAAATTCGGTAAAATTTAGTTCCTAATAGATCCCTAATTGCCATGCATAAATATTGATAAGGCGAAACATTTTCGAAAAACAAAAATTAAACAGATTTAAGGCTCTACTAAGTTAATGTAACAATGATACAACCCAGTTCAATCGAACTATTCACGCAAGTGAACTAAGTAAACCGGTCGTTACAATGCGATCTTTCAGCTCCGTAGTTCGTGTTTGTTTTCAGTTCATGTTGCTTTTTCGTTCATATGTTTGATACACCAGTTGAAAAAAGAAACGTTAATAGTGCAATTAATTAAACACAACTTGTTGAATGGTTATGATAATCATCTACAAAATTTAACTTACTTCCCATTCCAATAGAGGTTGCTATTGTTAACCAACCACTTTGCTTCATACGATTATTATTGTAACTTTTGTTACTCATATCATACAAGCATTCCCTGCCCGGCTTTTTATTTCTGAAATAAGCTTTAGTGCAACTGATTCATATAACTCCAGGTTAATATTTATTTAATTTGATTTTTAATAAAATAACATTAATCAACAGTGACTTTTTAAAACAAAAAATGCATAACAAGTAATATGTATTGTAATATACATACATATGTAAATATAATATGATGTGGCAGCTCAGTTCAACTTTGCTTAAAAAATTTAAGTAGTTGGCAACACAGTTCAATTGTTTCGGAACAAAAATTAAAATTAAACCAACTCAAGCTGAGATTGTTCCGAAGAAAGTAACTCTCTTTCGCTCTCTCTCTCTCTCTCTCTCTCTCTCACACAAATAGAAACGTCAGACTACATATAAAAAAAATGGTTTCGGAGCAAAAATTTTGAATTTTTGAATGGGTGAATTCAGTTTAATTGTCAAAAATTTTAAATAATTGTTTTACTCAATATCTTGAAAACTAGAACCATTTTAAAAAACGGGGAGCATATTTCAATTCAGCGCTCCTAATACTCTTAGAAATAACTTTTAGTTTCATTGATTCAAAACCATGCATACTTGTGTTATAGCTTACATGGCATGTAGCGAAATAGAATTAAAGCCACATTGGTTTACTGAATGGTAATGACTTAAATGAATGGTGTTGTCACCTGTGACGAAAATAATGTCGCCATACCATAAATCGTAGAAAGCAGTTGATCATTGAGCTGCATTGATGCTTGAAAGAGAAGAATTTTTTTTATTTTACCAGTTGATACATATTGTCACTTCTACACAGTCAGAGTAATTGATTGCCAACGTTTTTGAAAGACAGCGAATTTATTTCCAAATCTTTCACGAAATTATCAATCACGTTTACTGTTGTCAGTGGTTGATATCTGCTGGACAATATTGGTTTTAAACTCTCCAACTGTTGTGGGATTATTGCTGTACACTTTCGATTTCAAAAAACCAAACAAAAAAATATGAAAGTGTCAAATCGCAAATCTCCTCTACGAGAAATAATGCTATATTCGAACTTTTCTTTCAAAAGATCTATTGTTTCTCTTGCTGTGTGACATGTGGCACCATCCTGATGATGTAAAAAAGTAAACATATAGTTGTGTTAGTGAGAACAAGGAATTTACTCTTTCAGAGAGAGTGATTTGAAAAAATTAAAAAAAAAATCAACATGTATACGCCACACATTTGCATTTGTTGCTGTTTCAGTGACAACTAAAAGCAAGATCGTAAGAAACTTTTTAAATTAGTTTTCTGTACCTAAAAAAATCTGCGTACATTCTGTACATATGTGCATTCGTCGTTTTTTCATTGATGACTAAAAGCAAGAGCGTAAGAATACGTGTGAATTGAACGTGAACAATTGTTTTATGAAAAGATCATGCCTGTTATAAATCATCAATTTTCCGCCGCAATAATCTTCGGATCATCTTCCTGTAGCGATTTCAATTGGCGAATAGATGTTATCAGATCTTCTTCAACACTCCTGCTGACAGCTGTTATATTCTCGGTTTAACGATAAATTCTGTTTCTGTTGTCATGAACGGATCCAATTTCTTCAAATTTCTCAACCATCAGCTTGATGGCACGATTGGTTTGATCAATTTCGCTACCGAGCTATGTTCTAAATTTCTTAATTACATCTTGAAAACTTTAGCTATTTTCACAAAATGTTTTAATAATAAAAACATGTTGTTCCTTCGTGTAACGCTCCATATTAACTAACCGGAATCTGAAAATAAAAATTACAGGTAAGAAAAAATTGCAGTAAAATTAAAATGATACCTCAATTTTGGATACCCTTTATATTATTTACATAACGCTTTAAAGTCAGTGATGAAAAGCCATTTTCTTTGGTTATAAACTTAAAAGCTTTTGTTTTAAGTTCAACAAGTTGAAATCGATTTACATCTTCTTTGACATACTCTTATGGACAGCAACGTAGTTTCCATTCACACACTACTATTTACTATGCACTATTTGCACCAGCTTTATTAAATGCCAAACAATACTGAATGGAACAATCAATAAAGGAATTGATGAATTACATCGAAACTCAGTGCTTAAATCAAAGTTTTTTGAAGTTCAAGAATTAAAGCTACTAAGTTAACAATTCTTTAAAGAAGAGCTGGCTTTAAGTAATAATTTTTAATACTATTTTTGTTCAAAGAGGGGGCTATTTCCCTACCAATTTATTAAAAAAAATTTCACGTCACTTACATACATATTATATATGAGAAGTTAGGTACCGAGCAAAAAGCAATTTACTTTAATTTTTTGCACAAAATAAAAAAAAAGTTAATACGACTTTTTAATCATGTACTTTTCACATGAATTAAAAAAAGGCTGTGAACGATACAAATACAAGTGAGTAAGTTTTTTTTTCTACAATTTGCCTTCACTTTTCATTTGATTAACGAACATTATTGGAGTGAATAAAGGAGAAGAAAAAAATTATGCCCAAGCCTACTGGCTGACTGCTGGACTGACATCATCCATTTAGATACACATATAGGCAGACAGTCATGAAAATATTTAAACAAAAGGTAATCGAAATAAAATGAAAATGTAACACTCTTCAGGAGCCAATTTTCGTGTTCAGAAATTACAATATATTCATGAACTATATCATCATCAAAGTAACACCATCACTTCAACAAATGTACCTATTTTCCCATCCCCTCTTATATGATATTCTTAAAAGAGTATTCTTTACTTGTTTTATGGCTATGAAGAGACACACTATCTTATATACAAAAATGAATAAGTGTTTGTTTGTTTGTCCTTATAGATAGCTAAACGGCTGAACCGATTTTCTTGAAATTTTAGCAGTATCTCTCTATATGTCTGGAAGAAACTATAGGCTATAAAAATTTTAAAAATTCCAACTGCGAGGGCGTGTATGGGCGTGGCACATACAATGTAAATATGTATTTGTCTATATCTCTAAATGTAGTCCAAATAGCTATGTGGTGAATACAAACCATCAGTCAAAAACTGGGTGGAATCGGATAAATGGGCATGGTATCTCCCACACAAACTAAAAATTGGTTTTAATATATCTTGAGAGCGGTTAAAGATACAGTTTCAGTATTAGGTCTGAATACCATAAAGTTGTATTCAATACTAATCATCATTCAAAAAGTGGGCGCAATTGGACAAATTGGCATATTACCTCTCGTACAAACTAAATGTTGATTTTTATTTATCTTGAGAATAGTTAAAGCTAAAGTTTCTGAATCAACTCATTTTATTTTTTCCGTCATTTGGTTTCCACAAAGCACCTTTGATTTGTTTGAGTTTTTTCAAGCTACGTAGATAATTAATCTATTGTAGGTCGCCTCCATATGATTGTGTGGTGGTGAAAATGGTGGTCTTTACTTAACATTGTAAGTTTTTTCCTAATCTGGAAGCGGGCAGCTTTTAAATGGATTTGTTTAGAGGGAGGTTGAGGTCTCTTTATTAAACACTTGAAGTCTGAATAAAATTTTTTGTCATGGAACTCATATGGACTTCCTTCATATGAAAGCAGACTCGCTCTAATTAAGTTACCTACTTCAAAAAGCCGGAGAATAATGCAAAGTGTTTCATTTTTATTCAATTTAATACGTGGTCTTCCCGTTACTTTCAGTTAATAAATATAAAATATCACAGATCTGTGGAGTGGCGTGGTGTAGTGGTTAGAGCGAACGCATAACAACACAAACGACCCAGGTTCGAGCCCCAGCAGAGGACATGACGAAAAAATTTTATTCAAACTTCGAGTGTTTAACAAAGAGACCTCAACCTCCCTCCAGATAAATCCATCTAAAAGTCGCCCAATTCCAGATTAGCAAGGAACTTCACCACTAAGGCGAGTAGATTAATTATCTACTTAGCTTGAAAAGCAATAATTTGTTATATGTTGAGAACAACAATTAAAACTATACTATCTATCCACATCAGCCAAGAAGCGAGCGAAGAACTGGGTAAAATCTATCTACTATATACTCATTTACTATATTCAAATTAATGGGTGTTTATTTGAAGACTATACAACTAAACAGCAGATTCTGAAGTGTCTTTCTGGAAGGAACTGTAGGACATCTTAAATGTTTGGATTTAAGCGGGAAGGGAATAAAATGAGAAAAAAAGTAACAAGCGATAACTAAGATAGTAGTTAAAATAATAATCAATATAGAGGTAGCGAAGTCTGCCGGGTTTCAGCTAGCATTCCATAAAATAGAATAACAAGTCCCAAAAGGAAAAAATTGATGGATAAATACTGGTACTCGTCATGTTCTCTACCTGTGTTCTGCTCTTCGTATTAATGCACTCACTATGGCAAGTCAGCCATACCACATAACTTGGACTTTATCAGGAATATTTTCATTTCATACTTCTTTGTTTGAGTAGCATTCAATATTTTCTTTTCATTTAGACTTGAGATGATTTGATGAAACAACTTTTTTTTTTCTTTAGAAAAAAAAGGAACATGTTCGTTACAAATCGATTGTTCTTAAATGCAACTACAAGTGATGTTTAATGTATACAACGCTCTAAAGATCAAAAACCCAGTTCAGCCTATTGCTGGTCAGTAGAGAAAAAAACATGTACGTTTTTAAGCAATCAAGAATCATTATGAAGTTGTTATGGATAATTATAACAGATACTTTATTTCTATTTCAAAAGGCATAATTTTCATTTTCAAATTGTTGGAAAATGTGAAAACAAATCAAAGATCAAGAAAATAACAAAATTACAGAGGAAATTTAAAAAGCAATTTGCAATTTAGCGGCAACAATATCTAGAGCGATCATTAGATTTTATGCCTTAAAAAACATGTCCATGCAGTAGTGGATTTGTTATTTCAGAATTCAGATTTTGACGTCAGTCTTTGTTTAATAAAAAATTTTCCAAATGATCAATACCAATACCAAAATCATTGTAATGCATACACTTAAGCGATTAAACCAAGTTCTATAGAATCTATTACTAAGAAAAGTTGATCTATAACTTGGAGTTTAAGCCCAAAGGATAAAAAAAATTTTAACAAAAATAAGTTAATTCAAGATGCGGCGTGCTATAGTGCTTAAAGTGCTTGCACAAAAAACCTTGCAACCTAGGTTCGAGCATTTTGTACAAATCTTCTGACAAGTAAAATTTTAGTGGTTAATATTAAGGTTCGAGTACTAGCGATGACGAGGAAAGCTTTATACACGATTTCGAATTTTAAATAATTAAGAAGCTTTGATCCCCTCCAGATGAAAAAAGGTAAAAGTACAACATCAACTACAAACGTTATAGAAAGTTTGGACAAAACTACCTCTTGGGAAAAAAAGAACGGAATCTATGATAAGCAGTAAAAATTCAGTACCACTAACTAAAATACAGAAAGGGCGTTGTATCTAGGCAACGATAGCTAGCCGCACCATCATCCATCCTCGCAAGATGGCTAAGGAAGAAAGATGTAAAATCACGTATAGCTAAATTTGTAAGTGTTATGGACAATTGAATTTAATTTACAGAAATTACTTATTTTACTGCAATATCCTGTTTGCAAACTTTTTAGTTATAAATTTAGAAATAAAATTAAATTGTTAAATATTCTACTCTGTATGATATCCGCAAAACTCAAACTCCTTTAAGAAAGCTAGACCATTTCATAAAAAAATTTTAGGATTGGATCATCATAGTCTTCCCATTTTTTAGAATCAGGAATTCCTAGTAACCTAGTAGAGAGCGTCCTCACTTCTGACTCGAATCATTTTATTTATTTATTTAAATAAACTAGAGTACTCAGCAATCGACACAATAGACCGCATTCTAGAAACATATACTCGTATATATATATTTTAATAGATATATCATTGAAGGAAAGTCCTCCGCTTAAATTAAAAAAAGAAAAAATATTTAGGGTTGATATTTGGAAATCTTTGTGCCTCGGCATAAGCCAAATATATGTGTTCTGTTCATTGGTGTTAGCAATAATTTGATAGTCGTAAAGTACTGAACCGATCTAAATGAAAGCTTGTAGATATCTGTACAGAAAAAGCTTTAAACGCATAAATCAGTGGAAGAGTAAAGGCATGAAAGGGTTTACGAAAAATGCGTGTGGAACTAGTCAATCACTGTAATCAAAGGTGGGTCTAAGGTTTTTAGAATTTAGAAAAACACAATGTACATACGTTTCACGCTTTGATGGTATACAAGTTAGAGAATTGGGTCTTTGGAACCTATTTATTTTCTACTGAGAAACTGAAAATCGGTTAATATCCCGGTTTTTAACCCTTAACATCAAAATTTTGGAGGTGTTTGGAAAATTTTAAAAATTTCTTATTGTAATCGATAGCGTTTATACCAGCGTTCGGCAAACTAGTATTAATGCATTTTACAATTGTGGTATTAATTGAGAGTCTCTTACTCAGTCCACTTTGCACGGTGCTTTTCCACTTGTTTTCTCTTTACTTATCTTTGAATATTTTTTGCTTATTTTTTGCCTATGTGTGTGACTACGTACGTGTGAAAGCAGAAAAGAAGAGCAGCTGATATTATTTTAGGTATTTTAAAGATAGGATCACACGATTGTCGTAATTCGCCAATAATAAGTCTATTTCTATTAAACAATTTATTGGCTCATACGGCAACTCACAACATTACTGTGCTCAGTGATAGCTTTAAATACAATCATGCATTGTGCGGCAATTGAAGCAGATAATACTCACCAATTTTTATTTTTTTTATTGATTTCCTTCCGAAAAAACATGTTTTGTACGGTATTTGTAATTGTCATCCCTTAATATATGCACTTTTTAATGATTTATATGTAAATTGCATCACAAACTTCTTCCATTTTTTTTTCATTATTATTTTTTCTTTTTTTTAACAAGCGGACAGATAATCAAAGCCGATTCAATGTTTATTTTTTAGAGAACAAATCATAGGAATAATTTGTAATTATATTCCAACTTAGATAAGCAAATATTTTAGTGAAATGTTTTTTTTTCCAACTTAGATAAGTAAATACTTTAGTGAATTGATTTTTTTTTTTAATTTATTGTAATGTAAACAAAACAAAATTTATAATCTAGTACAACTACTGTTTCTCAGATTTACTATATACTAGAACAACCGTGTGACTGCAAGGCGGTAATTTTTTCCATTTAATCATTTTGCGCTAATTTGCGACAATCAAATTTATTGAAACTGGTGCTATTTTATGACTACAAATAATTTGATTGAAACAATTTCTTTATTGTGCTCAATACAGCACAATAAAAATTGCATTGACTGCATTAATTGTTGCATTGACACAATCGTGTGAGCCTACCTTAACTTCTCACCCTATAATATGACAACAATACTACAAATTCAAACAATTGCAGTTTTTTCTTCAAGTGTACTCGTAACAATAGCCTCATGCTTGAGCTCATGCGCATTGGTATTGTTTCAACGCTCTTTGTGCTTTTCTTTGTCGCCTTTGTTGCTTTTTTACAACTTTTATGTTTTGTTGTAAATATTCTTTAAAGTTCTTTAAGTTATTCTCTCTTTGTTCTTTCTTGCTTTCTGTTATTCTCGTCGTTCTTGCAATTTTCATTTTTCTCTATCGTTCTACAATGCGTTTACTGTTCAACTGTAGCTTAAGGTTAAGGACCCTTAAAAGAATAGCAATAACAGCATGAAAAATACAACAACAAGAACAACAACAACAATAACAAACAAACAAAACCAAAATGCATTACGATTATGCATTATTTATTACCAACATCGAAATTAATAGTAAGACACACACACACATACAAATACATACTTGCAGTGGCATATAAAAACACTTAAAATGCTCTTAAGAGCGTGGCTTAAATGTTTATTTTGTTGCTTCTTTCCTTTTCTTGGCTGTTTCTTTAGCCAAGTTAAGTGTGTTATTTGTACAAGTAATTTGCTATTATTATTGTTGTTGTTTTCATTGTAATCTTTAAATATATTACTTTTTATACCCGTACAGGCGTAAAGAAAGTCAAAAACATAATTAAAAAATAAAAACGAAAAAAGAATAAGAAAAAACCTGCTTCAGATTAAAAGAACATTTAAGCGTTTTGCGAATTTCTTCCACCATTTTACGGCGTTCAAAGTACGTGTGGGATATTGACCAAAAAAGTTGAAGGTGGTTAAAGAAATATTATGTTGCGGTAGGTTAATAAAGCCTTTATTTATTTCTCTGTATTTCAAAATGTATGATGATATACACAACGAATTAATTTGTTAAGGAGTATGTAATACTTCAAAGTTTTCAAATTATTATTATTATTTCTTTTTAATTAATCAACAAAATTATCGATCTTATTAATTTTTTAATGAAATTGTACAATTTAAAAAATCGCTATGACTAATAGCAAAATGCAAACAATAAAAAAAGTAAATTTAAAAGTTAAATTAAGTCTGGTTAAGTTCTGGAAGACATCATTCAAATGGTTGCTTTCATTTCGTTGGCTGTGCTGATGGTGGCATAAGTCGAGGCGTGTAATTGATTAACGCTCTAAGTCAAATAACCTCATTGTAAAACCTTTAAATTACAATTTAGATCAAATAATTCTATTATGTTGGAACCACCACTTGGCTATATATATTGATGATTTTTAGATACAAACTTTTACATAATCGAAGTTAACATAACTGATTTAGATGGGTTCTAATAATGGTATCAGGTAATAAACTTTACCAAACAGCCAATCTTTGTACAAATTAATCCAATCCAATTATCGTTTGAATAATGCAATTTTTGATTGCTAACATATACTCTTAGTCAATTACATAAATGTTTTTGCCGAAATTCGAATTTCAGCTCAACAAAACAGTCTGCGTCCGGCTTTAATTCTCCAGCCAGAACAATCAAAACCCTAAAATTTTCATCAAAATATATCGGATTATGAAATGTCGGAATTTTTTTATATTGACAATATTGTCTTTTTCAGTAATTTGCAACTAAAACTATTACTACGACCAACCTCACAACGAAATTTATAGACCCGCAATAGCGTTGTAAAGAAATGTAAAGAAATTTTTTATTATACTTTAAACACATAGGAGACGGCAGGCTACCGACTACAAGCTACAAAAAATAAAATAGACACTTTTAAATTCGTACAATTATTTTAACAACAACACAACTACAAGGCTACACGACTACTTTTGCTGCAGTAGCCAACTTAGGCTTATTTCTATTTTGTTTGGCTATGAAATTATAACAAAAAAATATGTTTATAAAATAAAATGCTATAAAAGTAGGTATTGATAATCAAAATGCGTTAAAAATGTAATTTACATGTTCTTGCGTTATAATGTATGTATGTATGTATGTTTTTTGTTTGTTTGTGTCTTATAGGCAGCTAAACGGCTGAACGGATGTTCTTGAAATTTTTACTGTATCTGTGTGTATCTATGGAAGAAACTCTAGACTATATAAATTTGAAAAATTACAACAGGACGGTGACATGCCCATACAAATTGAATAAGTAGACATGGTAACTCCCATACAAAGTAAATATTGACTTTTGCATATCTTGAAAATGACAAATGTGGGAAACTCTAAGCTTTGTGCACAATACACATCATAAGTACATAACTAAGCGAAATAAGATAAGTGTGTATTGCTCAAAGCACACCGGGTAAAAGCTATCTATATACATATAAATCGTATATATAAAAATAAATGTATTTTCAGAGTTGGCAGAAAATTTTTTGAATAATACCTACGCTTACTTAAAAAAATCCGATTACTCCCTATATATTAAAAACATTTTCTGTACGAAAATCCCTACGTATTTTAGTAATTAAAATGTAAGGAAAAACAACAGTCATATCCATAGAAATATTTTATATTTGGTTTTAAATTCAAATTAGTTAAAATACATATATTTTATGGATAAAAAAGCTTTTCTTCAAATTCTTATTCATAACATAAGTATACGCGGTTTCGGATTAAAGTACTAAATGCTATTTCTAAGGAGATTTGGGGCGCTGAATTCATATTATAATTTTTTTTTTTTTTTGGTTTTATAATTTAACTGAGTCGTTTGTATTGTTTAGGATGTATTTCACGCTTTGGGAAAACTCATCATGACCTCGCCATAAAATCCTTGATATCGAATTTCGTCTAATCTTGGTGTAGTTGCTATTCTTGCTCGTCGCTCGTATTACCTACACTAGGCGACAACTGAAAGCATAAATTCGTCACTAACACCATCATGTTGCTAAGAATAAAAACGCACTCGAGATATTCTCAAAACTCATATTAAAATAGCAGCCGTAACTGTAAAATAGAAGTTAGATTTGAAACATGCAACATAAAAAAAAAAAATTAATTTTTAGGGATTTTTTATAAATTAAAGAATAATTCACACGGGACAATTAATGTTTCTCAAGGAATCCTTGCTCATTTAACTTGTATCCTTGTTCAGAAGCTTATTAAAAAGACATATGCTATTTAAAAAGATTTTAAGGTCTCGAACTGGTGATACTTTATGAATGGGGTTCAAATCTGATAATTGAGACAAACGTTCCCATATGTGGTTTTTAATTAAAAAATGGCTTCGCAATGCGTTATGTGTATTCAATTAAAATTTTTCTTTATCATTTTATCAAACATATTAACTGCGATGTTTTCATCAATTTTTACTAAGATACAGACTCTTCTTTTTGAGAAACACACCTAAGCCGTACTACTCTTTCCCTAATGCTTACAGTCTGCTGAAAGAAATTAAGCCCAGTCTTAATATAGAAGCTCAACGGAAAAATTTAAATTAATGTTGTTCTTTTGAATTGAATTTTTTTAAATGATACGTACTTATGGTTGTTGTCGACTTTATAAACCCCAATTACTCTGTTTTCTTTTGGTAATATATTTATATTTAAGCGATTTTGGGAAAACACACTTCTTTAAGCGTTTTGGACAATAAAATCCCTACATTTTGGTGAATATGAAAAATCTGTCCGATTTTCCCTACGCTTCTATATTAGTAGCACATATATAGGGATTTTCCCTTACTTCTGGCAAAACTGTATGTATTTGAGCTTAAAAGCTGAACCGATTATTTAGAAAATTTTACAGTGTCTTTCTGGAAGTGACAATACGCTATTTTAAATGTTTGAACTTGAACCAGCTGAGTCTAAAATGGGGAAAAAGGGTAAAAAGTTACAATTATGATAATAGTTAAGGAAAATAAAATAGAGTTGCGAAGCACACCGGGTTTCATTTAGTAAAAATATAAAAAAATGGAAGAGTATTGAAAGAAGTTGCTAAAATTGTAATTTTAAGTTTTATTTATTAAAACGAAAAATTTGTTTGGGATCAGCTGCCAGTATATTTACGTAATTGACTACACAACTACAAATGCTGCTAACGGCAATGTTAGTCATGTAGTAGTGTAGTGTTTATGTGTTAAAATCATTAGACAGGTACTTTAATGTCAGTTAGGAATTTAGTTAAAATACATTCTGAACAAACCCACCATGATGAGTTAAGAGAGTTAATGCAAATCCTTATACTTAGTTCTTCTATCCTTCTAAAGCTGGGATTACACGTTTGCGCAGTTGCACCAATATGACACAATTTATATTCTTCTCTACTTGATACCCCTTGCTAACTAAAAAATCACTTTGGAGAAGTTGTTGTTAGAAAAACTTTATACAGACACCCGGCAATAAAATCTTTGCTAAACATTAAGCAAACCATGCAAATAAACGTGTCGGTCTCGCATTTGATCTTTTTCTACCAGGTTTCTTCTCGACCTTTTCAATTTTTTTACTAGAAAGAAAAATAATAAGAGGTAGATAACAAGATAGCGAACAGCTTTGGTGTCAAAAGTACCTACTATAGTCAAGATATTTCAGATCTCTCGAAAATAAAATAAAAAGATGATTATTTTTCTATATGACGGCCCACACCTTTTTAAAGAATTTCTTTTGTTTTAAAGTTCAAATCATAAAAATAAATTCTATGTCATTAAAACACCAACAATAGCAACATTAAGCGTCTTAATCAAATGATCAATCAGTCTTAATTAATGATTCTTTGATTCTTTAACAAACAAAAACAGTACAGCAGCTGCAGTTGCTGTACAAATCGATAATCATTCGAAGTCTTTATACATGTGGCCGATAGAGGAATGAAAACGTTAAAAAAATTATTTAAGAAAAATATTTGAGAGACTGTTTAACAAATTGCTGCAATTACAGCAACAACAAAACAAAACAATAGAAACAAGTTAGAAATGGAAAAAAAATTAATGAAAATCTTACATAACGTTTGAATAGAGCGACAAACATTAGATGAACAACGGAAGGACGGACAGAAAATAAATCGAATGAATGAAAAACGAAATTAATGCCGACGACAGACATTCTACTATTGAATGAATACAAACGAAGTGGGTAAGAAACAAATGGAAATGCTAGTGGATACTCTGTATGCTGCCATATAACGACAGTGATTTAAAGGAATTAAAACATCTAAAATGCAATGATTTAATACAGCAAGAATCTTTTAAAAACCGTCGAGACTTTGAAAATTTAAAAAGTTTTGCTAAGATTAATATCCAATAACAAAGACAGACTATATTGTCATTAATATATCTTGCAAGCATTTCAACTTTCTATCCAGTAGGCTAGATTTCGGCACTTGAAACCTTCTAGACCAGTTCCAATTTGCACATTAGCATTCCGAGGTAGGGTGTAATGCTAGAGGTAAAATATGTAATAGGACTGCCAATAGATGACAATAGAATGTTAACACAACAAGATATATTCGACATTCACTCTCTTGTTCATAATTTAACAACTAATTATGTGCCGAATTACACAATCTCCTATACAAAATATTGAAAGCGAATGACGCAAAATAAATGTCATTTAGCTTTAATTACCCTGTTTCGTTTTAAGTAATCAATGTAGTTTCTATTTATTATTATAGATATTTTTTGTCATCGTCAGATGTCAAGCATATAATTAGACCACATGATTTCAGCATACATTTGAGTTCTTGAATAAAATGTTTTTATCACACATTTAACATTAAAGATTTATTTAAATAACCTCCTTAAAGTATGTGAATAGAACTAAGAAATAATTTTGTTTATTTAGTTTGTTTATGTGGCAATTACGCTAAAAATAGCGTGTGGATAAGTGTGATTTGTGAAATTATATTTAACAGCGAACAACGTAATTTAAAATGTAGTGTCAACATGTTATAAGTCTTTGTAAGTTTTATAAACAACATTTTAAATCTACCCTACTACAGAACAGTAAAACTTCCTCTCATTACCTCTCTACGTTTACCTGTATAAGCTAGATGTCTAAAAATTAAGACATAAATTTTAATTTAGACTAATCCATTGGTTACGCATTAATATTCAAGGAACCAAATATTTAAATTTAATTTTTTTTGTCGATTATTATTATTATTATTATTATTGAGTTTTGAAAGTAATGCGACCTTCCGATTTATTGTACAGCCCTCCATCTATATAGGGTTTCCCTATAATATCTCCCACAACCTCGTCTATCTTACTAAATTAAGGATGCTTATTGGGAACAACCGCGATAATTCCCCACCTAGAATCTGATAGACACCCAGATACTTCTTTCTAGAGTGCATCAGAGCCCCACATGCACCCAGAATGTGCTCTGATGATTCGATTTCCTCATCACAGAATATGCAAATCAAGCTTGGGCCTAATCCCATTTTACTCAGTTGTTCATTTAGCCTGCAATGACCAGTCAAAAGCCCCGTCAGTATCGTCAGGTTGTCTCTGGACATTCCTATGCAGGTTTCGAATCTTCTCTTGTTATAGGTACCCAACAAAAGTATAGACTATCTCAGATCCGTGCGGCTGGAGAAGAGTACCCGCCTTTCAATATACACATTTTTGTTGAGTATGCCTTTCCAGGCTCCCCTTCCCAGGGTTCGGGCCACACTAGTGGATTGGAAGCTCCACTTCTAGCCAGATCATCGGCCCTTTCATTCCCCGGAACACCTATGTGACCCGGGACCCAATATAAGCTGACCCTATTGTCCCTGCCCAGCTGGTTTAGCTTACCCAGACATTCCCAAACTAGCCTTGAGTCAAGATCATAGGAGCCAAGTGCTCGAATGGCGGCCTGACTATCCGATAGTAAAGCTATGTCCTGTCCTCTATACTATATTTCTTCTCAAGGTTAAATTTAGCACATCTCTCAATTACCTGGAATATGCTGGCGTATTTTCCCATAGGTTACGGATATTCCTCCTAGGACCAAACACTTCAGCGCCTGTACCACTTTCGGTCTTTGACCCCTCTGTACTACAAAATGGTCTCTTCTCTAAACGAGTATGCAGTCTCTAAACCAATCACTCCTATTACTCAACATTGTCCTGAAGCTCTTACCAAAGTCAGAGTTATATGATACTGTCCATAGGACAGCCAAGTAGGGAGTAATCGACCACACGGCTAAGCAGAATAACATAACTTCATACCCAACTCATTTCCCATTATTCTTCTCATGGTCTATATGGCTCTATTTCTCACTGCAAAATGCAGCGGATTAAGGTCCAATATAACCTCGAGTGCAGCTGAAGGACAAGTTCTCCTTACCCCAGCTATGCCCATGCATGCTAATCTTTTTACCATATTCAGCTTTACCTGGACTGTTCCCAAACTCGCTCTTATCGCCCATACAACTGACCTATATATCACAATCGGTCTAACCATCACGGTATACATCCAGTATCATATTCTTGGGTTGCAGCCCCAAGATCTCACTGCAGGTCCCCTGCGCATCATAAGCTCATGCGTTTAGCTTTCCACGTCAGCCAGCTTACTATCCAGTAAGTATCCTAGATATTTAACCTCCTTTCTTGGTGGTATTTCCTCACCTAGTAGTTGAATATTCCTCCACCTTGGAAGTTTTTTTTCCTATCATGAATTTGCCGGTTTAATGTTTAACCCCGTCATACCATACCACTGATTCATTATTTTATGTCTCCTCTGTATGATTTCATACAGGGTATCCTCGAACCTTCTGCATCTCCTGTCATCTGCATAGCGCTACCAGTCAATGCTCGCCATAGATAGTATTCCTAAGAGCTCATCAACAACTAGACTCCACATTAAGGGCGAAAGGACCCCTTCCTGTGGGCAACGACTAGTAGTGCTGACACTCGTATTAAAGTTCCCTGCAATAGTTTCCTCAGATCTAGTATTAAGGACCTCTGCCATCCATCTGGATATATTAGGGACTACACCCCTTCCTACTAGCGTTTTCTCTATAACTTCATCTGAAGTGTTATCAAAGACCCCTTCTATGTTGATTACTAAAAAATTTTGCTAATCTAGTTTTGCTAAATCGTTTAAAGCATTGGTTGAACATTCGCTAATAGGATCAACATTCGCTAATAGCCTATCTATGCTATACCTTTACGCTTTAAACATTTTTTAAGTTCGCCTAAGACTTAAAGGCAGTATCCGAATTAAGGTTAAGCTAAATGGACGTCACAGATATTCAAACTACCTTTGATATTCTACTCCATTTTAAACAGATTCTTCTTGGACTCTAACGGAAAATTGTGTCTAAGTTTCTTTTACCTTTGCCTAATAAAATCTTCTTAACTATGATTAATAGACGATACATTCTAAAATCATAATGGGATTAACCTACATTTTCAAACGATTTTTAGTCCTCTGATATGCCAAGTCGATTTACTCCACTTTTTGAATTTTATTAGATAGTAATGTCAAAACAACGTATCGACATTTTATACCCAAAACAAAATTCTCTGATAGTAGGTAATTATCAAAACTATTGAATGACAATAATACTTATAAATGTTTTACTATTTTGTTATAAATTTTTAAACTACTTTTTCCTTTTTCTCATTTCTTCGCTTTATGGAGTTAATCGAATTGGCATTTAAGCAACATTTATCAGTAGTTTGTAATTTATTTTTTTAATTATTATTGCGACAAACTTATAAAAACTATAACTTCCAATCAATGCATTGTTTTAAGCCTCTGCTTTAATTAAACTTTTAATATTCGTGCAGATGTGTGTTTTTAAATTAATATTTAGTTGGAACGTTACGATCTTTATCGATCCACATCACGAATACAAATGCATTTGATTTTGAGTGAGTATTACCCTAAACCATGAAAACGAAATCGTTGCATGAGTGTATTAGCGAAATACTGGTGGGGCATATTCTCATAAAATGTTTACTGGGTAGATGAGAGTAATTTCAGTTTCAACATTTTGAAGCCGCAAGTGTTTTATATTATTTTTTTTCGTGCAATTTATGCAAGATGAAAAAATAAATGATTTTTTTTTAGAAACTGGAAAAACTGCATCCAACAAACGTGTGCACCTTTTTTTCTACATTTTTACTTAGAGAAATAAAAAAAATTGGTAAAAAAGAATTGCAAGAATATGAATAAATGAAATGAAAATCTGCTAAGAATTGTTTTATAGCGTATGTAACGAATATTCTACACCGTAAAGTGAAATTAAGAGTATTTTTAAGTGGCGAGCGCTATTATGTATGATATTCGTTTAGAATTATTTGCAAGACAAAGCTGGACAAATTCTTTGTTATGTTTTTGATAATTCAACACAACTTCTTTTTAAAGGCGAAGTAAAAGGTTAAGAAATCGAACCAATTTTATTTTATTTATTTTTTTATACGAGTATATATCGGGTGGGCCATTTAAAAGTTTAAATTTACAAATGCAATAAAAATGGTTGAAAATTTTGCTTTTTTTTTTTTTTTTTTTTTGTTGTGAAGTACAATTGTTCCGATTAGAAATGAGTTATTATATTATTCATATGGCTTCCGCGGCTGGTCTCACAATACCTCATTCGATCGGACCAATTTTCGTGAACTTTTCGAGTGTATGGGCTCGTTCACGGCAATGGCATCACGAATGTTGGCCTTCAAATGCTCAATTGCTCGTTGTTTGTCCGCATAACACTTGTCTTTAACGACGCCCCACAGGAAATAGTCAAACGGTGTCAAATTGCAGCTCTTAGGCAACCAACTGACACCAACATTTCAGCTAATTAAGCGGCCATCGAACGTTTGACTCAATAAATCGATTAGGACATGAGATGTGTGGCAAATTGATCATCCTGTTGATAGCAAACATCATTCACATCAATACCATGCAGAGCGGGCACAAAAAAATCGGTTATCATGGTGCGATATGTGACTCCATTGAAGATAATGGTTGCGCCGTCCTCACTTTCAAAGAAATATGGGCCAATGATGCTTCCGCTTCTCAAGCCGCACCAGACAGTCACTCGTAATGGGTGCATTGGCTTCTGTAAGACCATGTTTGCGTTTAAGGCTGCGACCAAATATGGCAAATTTGCTTCAGACGTACATCTTATACGTAAAACTAAATGTATGTTTGTTTGTGCCTTATAGACAGCTAAACGGCTAAACCAATTTTCTTGAAATGTTTTCAGTCTGGAAAGAACTATAGGCTGTATAAATTTCAAACATTCCAACTGGGCGGTCAACGTCTGCACAAAGTGGCCCAAATATATTCATAGTCAATACAAATCATTAGTAAAAAAGTGGGTCCACACCCTTCCCATACAAATTATATATTGATTTCTATATATCTTGATAACGGCTACAGAAAAAGCTTCTGAGTTTAGTCTTAATATCTTCATAGTCAATATAAACCATCGGTCAAAAATTAGGTGGAGTTAGACAAGTAGGCATATAAACTAAATATTAGTTTTTGTGTTTCTTGAGAATGGTGATTGTAGAAGTTTCTAAATTTGGTTAAAACAAAGTTGTGAACAACACACATCATCAACCTGTGACTAGGCGATATTAAATAAGTGCGCGTGGCACCTTCTAGTCCTACTAAATATGGAATTTTGTATATGTATAGAACGGAAGCAGTTAAAGCTTCGTTTCCTGTCCACATCAGCCAAAAAAGCGGGAATTGCAGAAATCACACTCGAAAAGGCTGTCTATGTACATATGTATCTTATATATAAAAATTAATATGTGCTTGTTTGAAGACTGTATACAGCTAAAAAGCAGAACCTACACTATCTTTCTGGAAGGGGTCGAGTTTAATGCACGCAAGACCCAATGTTGCTTTCTGATACACAGACGTGGTGGTGTGTTGTCATTTGTATCTATGGGTAATGTAGATACTGAGGAATCAAATGCTCTTGATGCTTTGGGCATGAGAATTCATTGTGACGTTCATTGGAACGAGCACATATTTCGAGTGTCGAAACAAGCATTCAAATGTTTCAGCTTCTTAAGATAGTGTAAGAATTACTTCACACCATCTGATCTCCTTAACATTTACAAGACCTATTTCCGACCCAAATTGGAATACAACTCTCATGTATGGGCCGGTGCTTCAGTCTATTTTGGAGCTTCTCGACCGCGTACAAGAGATGGCGAAGTTTCATATTAATGATGGTAGGGTGGCCAATTCTATCGATTCATTAGAGCATCGTCGCAATGTGGCGTATGTTTCATTGTTCTATCGGTACTATAACGGAATGTGATCTGACGTAATTAAGGAACTAATTCCAGGTAATCATATATTATTGAAAAAAAAGGAACTATAAACTAAGATGATAATTAAAACGGCCTACGAAGCACGCCGGGTTTTAGCTAGTAGACTATTTAACTTCCAAAAATTCCAACTGGGTGATGTCATGCCCATACAAAGTAAATGGTTAATTTTCTATATCATCAAAGTGATATCAATCATCAACCAAAAAGTCGGCATGGTACGTACCTCCCATACAAAGGATATATAAATTTTTGTATATCTTGCAAACGATAAAAGTGCAAGTTACTGAAATTAATTCGTAGTCAATAAAACCCATCTGTCAAGAAATGAATAAGTGGGCGTGGCGTCTCCATTAATAGTAAATATTAATTTTTGTATATCTTGAGGACGGTAGTAGTGAATGTTCCTAAATTTGATTCAAAAAAAATTATGAACAATTTACATTATCAGTCAATAGCCGGGAAATTTTTTTATATCAAATATGGAAATTTGTATATGTGAAGAATGGTAATAGTTAAAGCTTCATTATCTATCCACTTCAACCAAAAAGCGGGAACGATTAGATAATTGGATATTCACAAAGCACACCGAGTAAAAGTTATCCATATATGAGTTGTTTATTTTGATAGTAGAAAACAAGTTTATATTCCAATCGTTACACTACAATTACAGTGCTGACTAAAAAATAAGTGTTCTCCTTTAACTAAATTGATTTGCCTCACTTTTACAAGTAAAAGCTTAATATCTAGTTTCCAGCCCTAGTAGAGGACATGACGAAAAAATTAAAGTGTGGTATCGAGTGTTTCATAAACTGGCTTCAACTTTCAGCAAGACAACTCCATCTAATAAATAAAGAAGCCCCCTGACCTTCTACATTACTTCTGGCGGTGACGACAAACATCAGAGGAATGATCAGGAAAAAACGTCATCTACTGAAAAAAATTATAAGACTAAAGTAAAGATCACCACTACCGATTAGCAAGCATATTCACCACAACACAATCAAAAAAAAAATTATTTTTACTTAATATACTTTTCGCACAGAAAAATCATAACAAGTTTTATCTATAAATACCATTATCTAAATTTTTGTGAAAATGGACTTGCCTGACTTTCAAAATATACGGCTCATATATATAAAGCAGATATAAGTACCTTGAAATTTGTACAATGCCTTTCTGGAAAGAACTATAGACAATCTTTAACGTTTGGACTTCAACTGGAAGGGGATCAAATGGGAAAGGGGTAGACATAATAGTTAAGATAATAATTAGGAGTGAAGTAACGAAGCACGCCGTTCAGCTAGTTCATAGTATCTTAATCAATTCAATCAGCTTCTTAATTTCTACTTTCTTTTTTCCTACTGCATAATTTTAAATTTAAACCGAAATTATACACACAACTCTCACATATGAAACGACTGACCGCGTACAAGGAAGGGCGAATGTGCATATTAATGACGATATGGCTTCTAACTCTTTCACTATTCTGTCGGTAATATAACTGAATGTAAAGCAATTGATTCCTAAAACTGCACAAAAAATATATTCTCAATGATTCCGATGGAAACAAAAGCTATTTTCATGATCTAAGAATAGAGCAGTTTTTTCCAAACGCCGGTGGATGGAAGGTGGATTCATAATAGTATGGGTTGCAGTCTATTCTAAAAGTAAGAATTTTACAAAATATAACGACATTTAATAATCAAATGGTTACTGGTCTAGAGTTTATAAGTGAACACCCAATGTAGCAAAATATTTAGATCTTCTGAAAAGTCCAAAAATTTATATAAAAGATTTGAAACCCTAGATTACATTTGCCCTCATGATAACGCCTGCATTCATTCAGCATCAATCGTGAAAAATTGGTTTTCAGATAATGACATGGAAGTTTTGGAATGGCCTCCACAGTCGCCGGACCTAATCCAATCTACCATCGTAGAAAAGCTTTCGACCAAGGAAATCAATCTAAGACCGCTCAGGAACTCAAAAACTAAATTTTAGAAAAATTAACAAACATCACCTTGGATTATATAGAAAAACTATATAAAGATATGCCGAAAATAATTTTGCAAACAAAATTTTTAAAACAAAGGTGCGCTTAATTATAAAAATTTTTTATTTTCTAAATGAAATCGCAAAAAACACAGTGAACTTATATTTTACAACGGGATGTAATAAATTTTTTAAATCTATAAAATTTTTATTCATTATTTGATAGAATTTTTAATTTGTTACAAGTGCTTAATGATGTCAAGTATGCTGTATTTTCTAGAAGCAAATAAGTTCCATTAAAGAGGAGAAAAAAAATTAAAAATTGCATATAAGAAATAAGAAAACAATTTAATAAAATGATACCTACAGAAAATAAAGAAAAAGAGGAAGAAAAAGATTATGCATCACGAGCAAAAGAAAAAAAACAAACAATGCAGGTGATTGTTAAGGGATAATGACCACCAATCAAACTGGTTTAGATGCAGAGCAGCAGACAAAAAAAAATACTTTTTTATGAAGAGTATTACGGGCGATTTGCAAGAAGTTTTACAACATCCATTTGCACACACATATACACACATATGAAGTGAGTCATTGAAATGAAATGAATCGAAAATAATTTGAATAAAAAAAGCGAAGAAGCATATTTAATATTTTGTAGCAAAGATTGTATTCAGAAACCTTTGCTACCTCAAAAAAAATGTTAAAACTAAATGATTCTATGGGATGCAACACAGTGACAATTTATGCAAATTTTGTATTTCAGCAGCTCACAAAATTCTCAATAACATCCACACGCTTCATTTAACACTTGTTGAATATATAATGGAATTTTTGTTATCAGACGAGATCTTTTGACTCACTGTTGGAAGCCGTTTATGGCATACCTGCCTATTTCTATCTAAATGTTGAAATATATACAATTAATAATAAATAATAATACTAATAACTCCCATAACATTCCATGAAGACTTCTCTTAGTTAATGGGCTGCAGCATCCGATTCTATTTTTACACATTGAAAGAAACCGTCGGTTTAACGCTGGCTCCGAACGGCACATGCATTTAAGAAGATTTCAATAATGCTCATAACCAGTTACTAGCAATGTTATGAGGTGATACTGCTGCACAGTGGTTCCAATTAAAATCTTAGCACGTAAATAATCATACTCTTTTTAAAGAATACCTAGAACCATCAAAATTTATACGAACAAATACTTTGGTATGAAACGATTTCAAGCCAATAATAGGCGAATTCGATTGAGTGGATGTTGTACTTTTCTTATAAAATTAACATTTGTTATGTTGGCGGTGGCGTGGTGTAATGATTAGAGCGCACGCATAACAACACAAACGACCCAGGTTCGAGCCCCAGCAGTTTCAACTTCTTCCTTCCAGACAACTCCATCTAAAAAAATAAAGAAAAAAGCCCCCCTGACCCTTCTCGCATACCTCTGGCGATGATGACAAACATCAGACGAATGATCAGGACAACACGCCACCTACTGGGAAAAAATTACAATGCTAAAGTAAAGATCACCACCAATTAGCAAGGATTCTTCACTACTTCGCAAAAAAAATCATATGGAGGAAGCTACAGCTACATCATCTTACTTAGCTTGAAATATCAAATTGATTAAAGAAACTGAAACAAAGCAATAGATGCTTTGTAGAAAGCCAATATGCTCCCTAGAGGAGTGAGGGGGAAAAAATGTTGTCGTAAACTTGAAATACAGTCAATTTCTTGACTTATAAGTTTCTTGTTTTCCTCTTGAAATGCAAGTTAAGTCGGTTTGTAAAATGGCGTAAAAATAGTGGGTAGGTTTTGACATACACTGCAAACGAATGCTGATTTGCTCGTACTAATACATATATCGGGCTCACTGAGTAATTGCACACCACCGTTTACAACTAAGTATTAGTGATGAACTAGCAAATTCCTCAAGCTTTTCCCTATGGAGCTTTATTATAACAATTATTGTGTATTCGACTAAACTTTGTGTAGTCCCTTTTGCAGATGTTTCTGAAATCTTAAAAAAAAAAAATTTATTTTGGGCTACCAAAAGTTCCTGGTTCGGTGGACATATCGGGTGTTCAAGTCATAATAAACCAAAGAAATGTATTTTTAATATCAATGAAACGGGCGTGGACAAGGCTTAATCTTGCACTGTAATTTTCCAAAATTGTTCACAGCATATGCGACCGTATTTCACCAATAACTCTTTGAATGTCTCTGTTTTATCGACGTAGACAATTGACTTTACATGATCCCAAAGAAAATAATCCAATGAGGTTAATAAATCTTACGATCTTGGTTGTCAACTAATTGGTCCATTACGTGAAATTACTCTATCATCAGAAGTTTCCTTTAGTAATCAATTTTAGCGCGCGCTTTGTGGCATGTGGGTCTGTCCTGTTGGAACCACATGTCACCAAGATTAATATCAGCTAATTGAGGTACAAATACATTTTTAATCATGTCCCAATACCGTTTTCCATTGATAGTAATCAATAACTCACCAGCCCATAAACAGAAATTTTCTGTGGATGTAATAGTGTTTCGACAAAAGCTTGTGAATTATCTTTACTCAAAATGCGCCAATTCTGCTTAATTACGTACTCATTCAACGAAAAATGAGCTTAATCGGAGCACACGATAAGTTTGACGAACAGAACCATTTCTTCGATACCAAATTGATACCAAATTTCAATAATTTTCAAGCGTTGCTCTGGTGTAAGTCTATCCATGAAATGTCAAACCAAACTAAATAAAAAACAACTACCAGCTGTTAGATTGGTAGTTATAAAACTCTAAAAATACACCCGATATAAGCCGTACAAGAAACGTAACTTTTAACTCCGTAAAATTAGACTTGATCCCCTTTTTTATTTTGCTTGAGGTTACGTTACTAGCCGCTTGGGAAAAGCATTGGTGTTGAAATAACTCTGAACAACGCCTGACAGTCAAGCGGCACACATGTGGCCTCCAAATACGTATATCCAGAGTCATTTTTGCATCTCACATCATTATTGTTTTATTTAACTTTTCTTCTTTATTGTTTTTAGGTGATCACTGATGACATCAAAATGATTAAAAAATTTATTTTCTCACTGATTCCATTAACCCATTATTCTGATGGATAAAAATCAATAATTATTGGATTATATCAGTTAAAGAATACCTTTAAAGAAAAATCAATTTTCGAACATTTTTGTTTTCAAATAATTTGTTTATTCACACTTTATTGTATATTTTTAATCATATTTACTGATGTGAATTCAATTTTCCAATACTTCGTTCGGAATTTTTATAAACAATTAAAAAAATTTTACCAAATTTACTTTAATTTTCTTTTTTGTTATATTGTAAATTATCTAAATATTTCTTTCTTCTTCTTATTTTTATTAATGATTCAAAAACGTCGGCTGATAAACAGTCGAATAAAAAACATTCGAAAAGAATATATTTTTCATAAAAAAGAAACAACCAGCAGTCAAGGTGTGAAAATTTTTTCCTCCTAATGACCAGGCTGAGGTGTATGCTACGAAATAAGAATTTTAAAATAACACCAAAGGAAACTATAGTCGATCAAGCATGCTATACGATATAAATTCCTACACCATAACTCTCCTCTCATTCAACTCAACAACAAAAGATTGGACATGATTTAAGCAATGCCGCTGAGGAGGCATAAATTTATTGAATTTTACTGGTTTTCTTAGCAAAATTTATGTGACAACTGAGACCACTATCAGATCAAACTGAGTCGGTGAAATATTCGAGCATTTGTTTTCTAAGAAAGTTTCTTTTATAGAAACTAGAGTTAGTTATGCAATGGTCTAGTTCAGATGAAATAATTCATTAATTAATAGTTGATTTAAATAGTTGGATGAAAAAAGAGATACAATTTCGTTTTAAGAAGTATAGGCCATGGAGTAGAAAAAAAGGTTAACGCTTTTGTTTGATTACAAAGAAAATTTCATTTTATTCTGCCAGAAATGAACTACTGAACAAACTAGATTGACGTGAACTTAACGGTCTTTTAGTTGCCCGATCTTTCATTAGAGATAACCATCATGCGTAAAACTCTAAATCGTTTTTAAGAAATTCTTCTAAATTGTGATAATTTACTTCAAAAATCAGTGCTCTGTCCGACGAAATTATGGACCGTTTCGTGAATTTGGTGATGATAATCATTTTAGATTAAATGGAAATATTAAACGTAACTATTTTGTGTAGATTGTCAAACAACGGCAGCATCCATCCACATTTCATTTCATTACAGTGAACGGAGTACATTATCGACGAATGTTCAATAAATTTTTTTTTCCAAAAGTCGATCAATGACATAAATATTGTTACGATAATGAAATTGCCAACATTTGATACAAAAAAGTTAGAAACTCACCTCTACTTTTAGAAGTGACTCTATTGGTTGATGTCAATAGTACAAGTGTTATAGGGGTGATAGACTGGCAGACATTTTCTCCATGAATGGATAACTTACTTCTCCATGAATGTGATTGGCTATTTGCGATGTTTGCAAACAAATGTTTGCCAGTCTATCACCTCCAGTAGAATTGATATTTTATCAGTCACATCACCCTTTTAAATGTGTACGGCATTGGTGTATCAGTTGGACCAGCATTGCCAGCCATTTTGATATTTCGACATCAGTTACAACTCATTCAGCTCTATAACCCGAGGTTGGTTTTGGCTTTCTCCACAACTCTTCTCCATTCCTCTCCATTTTTAGCATGGGAGCGCCATTTCCTTACGCCCACTGCTCGCATATCCTCATCGATTATGTTCATCAGGCGCTTACATAGCCGATCTTTATTTCTTGAAATCTGTGGAATGTAGTCAAAGACAAATTTTTGCGCTCGACCCTGACCCATCTTTAATAATATCCTCGCTTTATTGAGCTGTAAAAGTTCTGCATTGCTCTTCAGGAAATATTCACCACTTTAATTTCTTCTTGGACCAAATATATAACAAAACATACGTCTGAGAGTTTTCCGTTCGAAAATACTGAGATAACAGAATTTGTCATAGACCAAACTTCTGATCCGTAAATAACTATCAGCCTTATGATAGTATCATAAACTCTCAGCTTGCATTCTCTTGTGTTGTTTGCTGGCACAATTTTGCTCTTGTATACAGTTTCTTGAACTGTTATCGTTACTAACTTGAACTTGAACTTTTCTACTACTTCAAAACGATGTTAACCCATGCGGATATCTCATGGCCTCCTTGTTAAACCGCCTTTAGATTGTATTGTTACGAAAATGAAAATGCCTAAAAAGATGTACCCAAATTTAAAGCTATAAACTTTATTATAAAAGTTATTCTGTTGGTTCGTGTCAAGGCTACGATCACCTTGCCAAGGCTGTATTTATTTAAATAGTGCTTTCAATTCAATTTAGGCAATAAGACTTTACATTTAAATTAACGTAGCTGAATAGTGGGTTGTGGAATATACTAGAACATTTGAATCTAATGTTAATTTACTACAAACGGGTGCCACAATAATAGTTGGTTTAAAAAGTAGGATGAAAAAAGAGATAAAATTTTGATTTAAGAAGTATAGGCCAGGGAGTAGAAAGAAAGGTTAACGCTTTTGAAATTTGTTTGATTACAAAGAAAATTAAACTTTATTCTGCTAGAAATGAACTACTGAACAAACTAGATTGATGTGAATTTAACGGTCTCTTAGTTGCCCCATCTTTCATTAGAGATAACCATCAAACCTAAAACTCTAAATTATTTTTAAGTTATCTGTTTTCAGTAAGTAGTTGGCAAATCACCAAAATAACGCTACAGAAATTCTTCTAAATTGTGAAAATTTACTTTAAAAAATCAGTGCTTTACCCGACGAAATTATAGACCGTTTCCTGAATTTGGTGATGAAAATCATTTTTGATTAAATGGAAACAATCCATATAAATTAATGAGACACTATTGCATCCAATAAACTTAACTTTTTTGTGTAAATTCTCATACAACAGCATCATTCATCTACATTTCATTTTATTACAGTGGAAGTCTATCAATGACCTAAATATTGATACAATAATGAAATCGCCAACATTTGATACAAAAAAGTTAGAAACTCGCCTCTACTTTTAGAAGTGATTCACAAGCACCGATGAAAGCCTTCGATATCATCAAACGGACTGCCATATGGAAATCATTGAGAGAAAATAATCCGAATAATAAGAGCAATGAATCTCTGTTCTTTACAACGGGAGCAACATCCACACTAACGCTGGAGTAAAGCAAGGATGTCACTTTCACCTCTACTATTCACTATCGTGCTGCATGAGATCATGAGCGAAGTCTGTCCACAGGGAAGGGGTATAACATGGAGTCTACCACGGCAACTCGAGGACCTGGATTATACAGAGGATATTTGTCTACTCTCACATTAGACCTTCAACATGCAGTTAAAATTAGAAGACCAGAAGAGACTGCCTCGCCGTGTTAGACTAGAGATAAGTATCAATAAAATCAAAGCCATGAGAATTGCCAATCATAGCACAGAAAACATTATGCTATGGTGCCTAACAATTGAGTATGTAGATAGCTTACGCTGTCTGGGAAGCACAACAAACGGTGGTGCAGAAACAGACGTTAAGAACATACTCAACAAAGCAAGACCGTCATTCGGACGACTACAGTCAGTATTGAAAAACTCATGCAGATCCACGCAAACGTAGCTCAGAATATTCAACTCAAGGGCTTTCGAACAGACGTTAAGAACATACTCAACAAAGCAAGACCGTCATTCGGACGACTACAGTCAGTATTGAAAAACTCTTGCAGATCCAGGCAAACGTAGCTCAGAATATTCAACTCAAGGGCTATCGAACCATATGCAATTATTTCGGCCTAACATCATAAGCAACATAGAACTATGAAATTTGACAAATGAAGACCCGATACTGAAGTAGATAAGACAAAGGAAGTGATGATGGATCGGCTATATCTTAAGAAAAAATACTCATAGTAATTGAGTGGAATCCGCATGGATTAAGGAACCACGGTCGACCAAGAAGCACCTATCGCACAATTATTCACGAACTAAGGGAAGAGACAAAGACAAGAAAGAAAGGCTTTGTAGAAGCCCTCTTCATAAGAGGAGTAAAAAAATGCTGCCGGACAACCCCTCGACCACTATCTTTCGGCGTACGTTAAGTTCATAAGAAGAGCTAGTTGTAGAAGTAATTTGTCAGATATATTTGACTTTAAAACATAAATGCCATGTAAGTATTTAAGTAGGTATTTAAAATTAAAACTCGAAAACCGTTATAATTAACGTTAACATAAGTGAGCAATTTAGCTCAGCCATGAAATAAATTGAGATAAATAAACTCTTAATTTTGTTGTAAGAACGTCTCCTAAATATCTCAAAGTCATTCCTTTTTACGTGGAATAGAAGAGAAGCATTATTGTTGCTTTTTGAAAAAGATCCTCTTAACTTTTATAATATTTTGTTTTTAATTTTTAAATTTAAAACTTTTAATATAGTTCAGTGAATGAAACATGGGATACCTTCCCAAACATATACAATTTATGTTGTAAACAAATTTGTATACAAAGAAAAAAATTTGGAATGAAAATACAATTTACTGCACGTTAATAAATTCTTTTAAACACAAGGAAATACATTTTTTACGTGTTTAAAACAAATAAATATTATTATGCAAGAAAATTACCAACAACAACAGCAATTGTAAAAGGAATCTCTGTTTCTAAGAAGGCATATTGGGCAAGACAAAACGAAAATTAAGAAATTAAAAGCAAAACGAAGAGCAAACTTTATAATTGTACGGTGCAAGTGAAATTGTTGTTATTGAGGGGGATGCTTACTTGCTTACAAATAGCGTAACCAATAACATAAAAATAAAAATTAAATTTTTCTTCTTTATTTTTCAATTTATTTTTAAAGGAATAACGAATAACAACAAGTTCAGCAGAAAAACAATATTAAAAACAAAACAACATGTGGAATAATGAAATAAAATCTTAAAAGAAAACAACAGAGCAACAATGAACCATAAAACGTTTAAAACAAACCAAATACAAGCTGGTCAAAAAAAAAGAGATTAAAAAAACCAAAAAAGAGCAATGGCATAGCTAAACAAGTAAAAAGACGCACTCAGATACACAGATACACATCCATAGATACTCATGCTCATTCCCTGATTGAACTGATTTTTAAATGGCCATCGAATTTTGTTGATGCTGCCTGCTGATGTCTGACTTAAAAGTTTTATTATTTTTTTTTATTGCGGCTTTAATAGTTGTCGTCGTCGTTTACTCAGCATTGTTGTCGCTGTTGTTGTCTGTTTCTTGTCTAAAACAGCGGCATTGAAAAAAAACTGTCTCTTTTCAAATCTAAAAGAATTTCGTTTTTTCCTTTCAGCTACACATTCATCTTCTAGTCGAACGAACACACAGATTCAACTACCACTCACTACTCGGACTCCAGCAAAGCAACACAGATAAGATACATAACCTGACTCTGGCAGACAAACTTATAAGTTTTCAAGTTGAAAATCGTTATGATGATACACAGTTTCGTTTTCATTTGTAACCAGATTTATTTGTTGAAATTTTGTATTTATTTTTTCCTCGTCTTTTATTTTATTTCGTTTGCCAAAAATAAAAACATTCTCAACTTTTGCGCGCTTTTTCTCCTCCTCCTTGAAAAATCGAAAATCGTATAAAAAGTTAAATGTTCTGGCAATATTTTATTCATTCAAAGCTTAAGAGGATACAATAAATTAACAATCTGTCAATAGTTTCAACGAATATAACTTCGTTTTTGGTATTTATAATTCTACTTCAAATTCTAACAGTCAGTTTTATACTTTTACGCACAGTTTATAATCGAATTAATATCGGGTGTTTTTTTTTACAGTTACACAAATTGAATTCATAATAAAAAACAGTCCATATTGAGCCTTTTTGATCTCTGACATAGAGTTCGGCTGCACTGCAGCTTAAACTTAAGAAATATATTTTTAATATCAATGAAATGGGCTTTGTTGGATAGAAAATTTTATGACAATAATGTTTAAACATGATTTCGGTCATGTCACTGAGACGGCTGACGCTTACAAGGTAATCTAGAACAGAAATTTTCCCAAACTCTTCTTTCTTTAACTTTCTGAATATTGAATTTCAAGTATGCAATTGTCCCTGGTAATTCGATGTACACAAGTGACTTTACATAAATAACCCCATTGGAGTTGAATCTCACGATCTTGGCATAGAGTTCGGCTGCACTGCAGCTTAAACTTAAGAAATATATTTTTAATATCAATGAAATGGGCTTTGTTGGATAGAAAATTTTATGACAATAATGTTTAAACATGATTTCGGTCATGTCACTGAGACGGCTGACGCTTACAAGGTAATCTAGAACAGAAATTTTCCCAAACTCTTCTTTCTTTAACTTTCTGAATATTGAATTTCAAGTATGCAATTGTTCCTGGTAATTCGATGTACACAAGTGACTTTACATAAATAACCCCATTGGAGTTGAATCTCACGATCTTGGTTGACAATTCATTCATCAAAAGTTTCTTTGAGTTAATCAATAGTAGTGCAAGATTAATGCCATCTAAGTGAGATACGAAAAAATTTCTAATCATGTTCTTATACATAAACTGATCTGATATATCTATCCTTAATGAGATGTCAAACCAAACTAAAGAAAAAGCACCTATCAGCTATTAAATCGGTAGTCGAATAAAGGCAGTGTTGCCAACACAAAGTTATGATCCACTAAAAAACCACTCGATACAAAGTTTTTTTATTTATTTTATGCTGTGGTCTATGAATTACAATTCCTTACAGACTAAATTATTAAATACAAGTATTGAAAATGTAAGTACAATAATTGATTTAAGTACAAAATTACTTATCTCTTTACAATATCAATAGCATCGCAGAAATCAGTTAAATTATAAAGATTGATAGATTTTGAACATACGTATATATGTACCTGCCAAAAATATGAGGATCAAGGCTAATAACACAATGTCCTTTCGAATTCGAAACAGAGATTTGGTAGATGTCTCGTCTTTTTGCTCTCTCGTCAGTATTCTCACTACGTCCGGCCGCTCCAATGCTAATATTCGGAGCCGATTGAACCTAGGCAGCTAATCTTTTGGCCAACTGAATGCTATATGATGTTCTCCACACATCTCTTTAAAAACGAAAATTAATATCCGTTGTCTACGAAGCATTAATATCCAACCTTCTCTTATAGCAAAAATCACACCAAGTTCCTGTAATGAAGGAAACTCTGAGAAGGATCTGGAGATTAATTGGGCATAACCTGAGGTGACCAAACGGCGACATGGCGAAACTGAAGATTGAATAGAACCAAAAGAGAAGCCGAAGAAAGGCAAGCCCATAAATGGAGAAGACAGACTGAAAGAGAATGACTTGCAGCCAAGTACGATCATTGGCTTTAGATAGACGTAATGAAAAGAATTTTTAATGGACCTATGGTCTCTTTGGAATTCTTAAAGGATCTGACAATAATCTGCCGAATTAAAAACAGTACGATTAAAAATAATTTTGCTTAATTAAAACTCCAAATAGGCATCACCACGATTTAAGCCCAAATGAAAGGAGATACTCAGCATTATTTGTCGAATTTTCAAAATAAATAACTTAACACTAGAAAGACGGGAATTTAACATATCCTAAAAGACGGGTGAAATGACCCCTGGTCTAACTAATTTTATATTAATTTCTATAGAGGAAAATGCATTGCCAGATTTTAAAATTTATTTATTTAGTTTAAAATTAACAAAAGAAATATATGAACGGCAATAAACCTTTTACAATGCGGTTGCCAGTTTTTCCTTTAGACAAAATCAGGAAACCATATAATTAATTGCGGACACGATCACAAGCATATAGACCCAACCATAATATGCGAAGGCTAGCTTCAACGACTGTGCGAATACACACAATCAAATGTGTATAATGTACTTAACAAACTCTTCGTCAAGTTTCGTTCAGTTTCATTGGCATAAGGCCCAACTATAATATACTTTTTCTTACTTAAACTACTGTAAAAAATTCAACGAAAAATCTGTCAAATACTTAATCAACTGAGAGTTGAGTTGAATGTGTCTATATCTTTAAAATGGTAACAGTGAGAGTCTCTAAATTTAGTCCAAATAGCTTCTTAGCTAATACAAATCATCAGTCAAAAAGTGGGCGGAATTGAATAAGTGGGCTGGCACATCCCATATAAACTAAATATTGATTTTTATATATCTTGAAACCGCTTTATGTGGAAGTTTATAAATTTGGTCTAAATAACTTCGTAGTCACTAAAATCATCAGCCAAAAAGTCGGTGGAACTAGCCAAGTGAACATGGTACCTCCCATATAAACTAAATATTAAGTTTTCACTCTCTTGTAAACGATGAAAGCTAAAGCTTCAGCATTAAGTCTGAATAACTTCATAGTCAATGCACATCATCAGACAAAGAGTCGGCTAAATTGAATAAGTGGGCATGATACCTCCAATACAAACTAAATATTGATTTTTATATATCTTGGGAACGGTTAAAAAGGAAGTTTCTGAATTTAGTCTAAATGACTTCATAGTCAATACAAATCATCAGTTAAAAAATGAGCGAGTTTGGATAAATGGGCGTGGCACCTTCCATTCATACTAAACGTGAAATTTTGTATATATGAACTCGTAGGGCAACAATTGAGGCTTCTTTATATATCTACATCAGCCAAAAAGCGGGAAAGATTAGTGGACGGGTATTAAGCAAATCAATAATAATAATAATAGCGATCTATACACATATCATATATATAAATATGAATGAAGACTGTATACAGTCAAAAAGCAGATTCTGCAGTGAATAAAATGTAGAAAAAGGGTTACAACTGAGGTAGCAGTTAAGATAATAAATCATGAGAGGATAGCGAAGCACGCCGATTGAAAAATATTTTTATTTTGTGTCAATCGATCAATTTGAAATTTTGGTTTGCTGCTGTTTAAGCGTCGCAAAATAAATCGTATTTTCACGGAATTACGGATGTTGGAAGCTTTATTAAAATTCAAAATGCGTAAAATTCTATGTAAAACCTAGTTAACTAGGAAATTCAAAACAAAGGCAGGATGTTTATTAAACCAAGGTAAGGCTTTGTATGAAAAAAATTATTTCATACATTCAATTACAGGATTTACTAAAGTTCCTGTAAAATTATTAAATAATAACAAACCCAATATACTCTAACCACATATGGTAGAGGTACATGCTATCTATACTCCAACTATTTTCAATTATTTTCACTTGACCTACACTTTTCTAAACTTCAAGTCATAAATTATTATTGTAATGGACAGAGTAGCAGCAACAGCAATATGGCCCTTTTTAATATTCTAAAGAAGAGGAGACAGCAACTAAGTGTTGGAAATTTCTATGGAAAAATATGCAAAAATTTATGTGAACACATACACACTCATACAGAGTTTATTTATTGGAATACTTGCAGAAAGAGATTATGTATTCTACGTAAGTATTATATACCCGTACATTTTTTACATACATACATATGTATGTATGCATACATACATACGTGCTAACTATGCTTTTAAGGGAGGAGCGTAGATCTAATTGTATTTTACTCGAATGCAATTTTACTCTTTCTTGTTGCGTTCCTTTGGCATTTAGGTTGGGTACGATGGAATTTTTCTTCCTTTTTTATTTTAACTAATATTGGTGTTTCTGGGCTGACTTTGTTCAAGATTTACGTATTTTGTATGTCGACATTTTTTCAATTTTCTTTTTTTCTGTGTCTCTTGGTATTTTTGTTTCTTTCAAATATTTGCAGTTTTGAGGTAAAGAATTCTACCAAAGTGTGTAGTACAACAGTAGTAGGTTTCACACACGACGTTCATGCGTATAGTATGTTCACCTAAATACACCCTATACTATAGAAATAATACCAAATCGTGTACTTAATAGGTTTGTATACCAGCGTAGTACATGTATATACATATGTATTTGTCCGTCTAGATGCGAGTATTTCCAGTCTCTTATTTTGTGCTTCTCTTTTTTCACCTGCACTGTGGCATAAAACGTTACACTGTGTAGTAAGAAACAAAAATCTTTTTATTGTTAAGAGCCGTTCTCTTCATGCCTTATTTCCTTTTCGACATACTCTCGTACTCTGTCAAATTCTTTTGGTAAAGTTTCCAAAAAAAAGAATACCAGTGGTGTCAATTAAAAAATTTTTGAAAATGATTTTGCTTTTAGATGCTTTGTTTTGTAAGAAGAAAAACAGAAAACTTTAATGAACTGGGAGGTAAATAAGCATACAAATTGCTGCAATATGCCACCAGAGCGCCCAATAACTATCTCTGAGGACCGCCTATTGGCAATACGGACCGCTATTACGCCGACATATTGTCAATGCCGGAACCCACAACGACGCTGTGGTATCATTGCTATACTCACCATTAGATTAGATCGGACATCAATATATTCTGATCTGATGTACTAGAGATCGCCTTGGCCATAAGAGCATTAAGAAATGACAAAGCATCAGGTGTAAATAGTATCAATCCCGAGCTGCTAATTGAAAATTTTTGGACTTCCTAACTTGGTGTAAGGGTGATAATAGCACTTCCAAAGAAGGGACCTTATTGAGTGTGGAAATTGAAGGGGAACAACTTTACTACCGATCATAAATAAGTCAACTTTTGGACACCTTGGGCTATAAAGGGATAAATGATTATGGGTTAAGCCCATCCTGGTTTTATTGGGTATTATATTTAAAAAAAACCCACTCGGGGGGTTTATTTAAAGGTTTTCGTAGTTTATCTACAACAAAAATAATTAAAATTTACTTATTTGGAGTACTTAGCTTAAAAAATATAAAGAATTAACAAACTTATCAAATCACTGCTTACATCTCTTCTCCACTTCTGAGTCAATTTCCAAATTCCGTTTCAGAAAGACTTCTCGTGTGCAGAGTGCAGAATTGCATCATAAATGCTAAAATAACGTGATTGTAAAAACAAGCAAAAAATATTGTCGACTTGAACGAAATTTGGAAGCATTTATAAAACCCAATAAAATCCAATAAAACCCAAAAAAACCAACAGAAACCCCAATAAGACCCGGTGGGTTGGGTTTTAAAAAATAAAACCCGGATTTTTGCCAACCCATCATTACAGGCACGCATTGCCAATTACTTACCAATTTTCAAATACATTTCTTCTAGAAACATCAGTTGTTTGTACATACGTAATTTTGTATTAAATTTTGCCAAACACAAATCCAATTACATTGGTAATTTAAAGTAGTTGATAAGTGGTATTTGTAATTACGCATAAGCTGTAACTAATACTTTTCAATTATCAATTACATTACCAATTCAATTAATTCTTAATGCTATTAATATAATTGCAATTAGTAATTACCAATTACATATCATTGCTTATTATTGAAAAACCGGCCTACTTCGCAAATCCAATTTTAATTATTATCCTTGGTCTCATTTTTGCCCTTTTTCTCCATTTTATCGACTTCCGCTGCAAATATGAGCATATATTCTTAAGATAATTAGTTCAACTTTTAAGCTACATACAGTCTTCAAACAAACACACATTCATTTGGATATATTAGTTAGATAGCCTTTACACCGGACTTTGTGCAATACCGGATAGTTTCTGATGAGGATAGTTTTTAGCTTTAACTGTAACCGCTCTCCTATATGTACAAAATTCCACATTTAGTACGAACACATTTAGAATTCCACATTTAGCATCTGTCACAATTTCTGACTGATGATCTGTTTTGTCCACGAAGTTATTTCAACCACCACTCACACAACAACTACTACTGTTTTCAAGATATACAAAAATTATTATTTACCATGATGGGATGCCATGCCCACTTAACTGATCCCGCCCACTTTTTGTCTAATGATTTGTATTGACCATGAAGCTATATGGATCACACTTAAAGACTTTTACTATTGCCATTTTGAAGATTTAGAAAAATAAATATCGACTTTGTATGGGCGTGGCACTGCCCAGTTAGAATTTTTGAAATTTATATAACCTGTAATTTACACAATTTATTACAAAATGTAATTGATAACGCCCAACTCTGACAATACTCTGTAACTACAATAACTCTGTAATACAATAAGATAATGTTGTTGAGTATTAAACAATCAGAAATTAAAGTTTAAGCAAATCGTCAGTATGAAATAATGAAACGTTTATTTTTTTACCAAAACTAATTTGCATACATTTCTTAGGAATTTATGCAGTAAAAATCAAGAATCAATTATTGTTTAGTTTAGAATTTCAGATTTCAATTGTCAAGTTGACCACACTTGTCGTACATTATATTCGTTCGCTCATGTGTATGTCGCTGACGTTGGTAAACGAAAAGTATTTCTGTGAACGGGTGAGTGAATGAGTGCGTCTCTTGTGCATGGAAGAAACATAACTTATGTATGTATGCATGTATGTGGCTAACATTCTGGTTTCTTTATATATTTGATTAAGTTATTGGCTGAATGGCTCTGCTTGATTTTATAGACACAATTTATGGGAAGACTATTTTTAGGTGGCCGTAGGAACCGAATCGAAAGAAAAACACAAAGTATGCGTTATATTTATCTCGTGCACACCCTTTAGTTTCGTTTTTATTTATATTTAAAATGTTTTACCGAATTTTCGATGCCACCTCAAATTTTCGCTTAAAAATTTGTTTGTAAAGCGTAAAATATAAATAAAAAATTAAAATAAAACATAGAAAAATGTTTGTGTGTGTGTTTTTTTAGCTGCCGGTTGAAATTATTATTTTTTTTCTTTTTCCTTTTTTCATTCAAATAGTACGCCAAACCTGTTCATTATTAAAAATTTCATTTTATTTTTCTCATTCGTTTCATTTGTTCGTTTTCAATAAATAAAAACTCGCAACTCATATGGAAAATTAATTGTTGTTTGTAGTGATGTACATACGTAGATATGTATGTATGTATGTATGTATGGTAGAGGAATGTTATTGTTGTGGTTTTATCTATTAATTTGTTAATAAATATAATTTATTTATTAAAACAAAAAATATTAGCATTTAAAACAAATGCTATTGCCATAGAGGCAGAAAAGTTCTATAAAATATACGAAAAAACGTTTATCGTGTATTTTAATAAAAACAGAAAAACTAAAAAATGAGTTGAACCAAATGCCCTTGAAATATTTTGGGCCTAAAATATAAAATGACCCCAATACAGTTTAATAACTAAAAAGTAAAAAAAATTATTTTCATGAAAATATTAAAATAAAATCCACAAGATGTTTCTCTAAAATGTTTTCTTTTTTAATGTAGTCACTTGTACGAAAAATGGGGATGACTAGTGTTTAGACTGTTGGATTGAATGTTTCAAAAAATGCCATCGATTCGTGGTGGTTTCATACAAAGGGTTTTAATTTTTCTTCATCTTAAACAAATTAATTGCCAGGCAGATGTTTTCTTTCTCAATAAAAACAAGCTCCATCCAAAAATTCAAAACAAGTTTAACGTTGAAGAACGTGATCCAAGCCACAGTTCAAATCATAAAAATAGCTGAACAAATTTAGGTCTCCCATAAATTTTATTATTTTAAGGGAAATATCTCAGCGGTAAATGGGAAATGATATCAAGACAACTCTCAAAGTTACCAATAACATTTTGTCGACAAAATATTCAGTAACACTTGACATCTCATCTCAAACAAAAAATTACCTACATATGTATACGTAACTCATTTAGTTCAATAGTGCGACAACTCAATTTCTAGCATTCAAATGAATTATTACTAAAACTTGTCTACATACATACAAACACATATACTACAAGCTTGTAAAATAATCATACGCATTGTAATAAAATTCTGCGTAAGAAAATTTGTAATGAATTTGTGTACATGTTTATGGGATTTGGGCTAAATCCCCAACATTTGCTTGTTATACATTATTATACTAGAATTTTTTTTTAGTTCGAAGGAACACATTTGTCTGTACGGACAGATATGAAACTACTACGTGTTCCAACACCACCTCTAAGCACAATTGACTCCTGAAATATGATTGTTACAGACTTAAAATAGCACTAATCCCAAAAAATGAGTGGGCAGTAAATTAGCACAAATTTAAAAAAAAAATTATTTTCGTCAAGAAAAAAAAGCTATGAATTTATTTTATTTAAAACTTAGTATTACATCTACTGAGAATACTCAAATTTGTAAGTTTAAGGGCCATTATTGCAACTTGCCTTTAACTAAAGCCAGGATTTTAACGGGCAGATAATTTGTTTTAAGTATACAGGCAAAAGTGAGCGTTAAGCTAAAGGAAAGATCATTCTACCTGTAACTTTTAAGGTTAAGTTTGTGTTTGAACTTGCCATATATGTATTTATATACAAGAGTAATCCTTCCCGCGTTTCTGCGAGCTTTTGTGTTTTACCTACTTTTTGACCAATGTGGATAGATAAAGAAAACTTTAACTGTTACAGTTTTTTAGACATGCAAAATTCCATAATATTTTTAATGATGGTTTGTATTAACTGCCAAGTTATTTAAACCAAATTTAGAAACTTCAACTCTAACCATTCTCAAGATATACAAAAATCATTATTTAATTTGTATGAAAGGTACCATGCGCATTTATCCGATTCCGCCCACTTTTTAACTGATGGTTTGTACTATCTAACAAGTCACTTAGACCAAATTCAGAACCTTTCATTCTAATCGTTCTGTAAATATACAAAAATTAATATTTAATTTGTATGGGAGAGGCCACACCCACTTATTAAATTTCGCCAATATTTCGACTGATGATGTGCATTAACCACTAGGGAGATCGAACGGTTATTATTCGACCGATTTTAACCGACTTTTTTGGTTTTGTCGAATACGGTTTTTTTTTAAATGACCATTTTTCGATTACTGAATATACCGATTAATTTAACACGAATAACTGGTCAATTTAAATATGTATAATTTTTATACGCTATGCTTAAGTATTTTTCTAAATTTAATATATAACCTCTTATTTTAATGTATATGGCAACCTTGAATGTCTCGCAAAGAATGTGAAAACCATGGTAGAGCGAAAAAGATATACACACTTGAACACCAATAACTTTTTCTAATTTTCTGTAAATAAATATGAATTTTTAAATACGGAGAATGATGATCAACTAAACTCATTGAAAGTGAACTACAAGGCTCCGAACGTCAGAGTATTTATTAGTAAAGGTTTTCGCAGCGTAGATGCTCATAAGTAGTCGGTAGCAATGTTGTGAGGTGATACCACTGTTGAAAATTGTGTGATGGCAGAGTGGCCTGGATTGAACCGAGCACTTCTTGATTGGAAGGCAAATGTCTTACCTAACATACTACAGTAATTAGAGACGTGGTGCATGCATAACATATCACAGTGGCACACAATATTAAGTACTTACCACATGCATTTATGTTTCTGCAGATGTTCACTAAAGTGTAAAATATATAAAAAACAATGGAAAGCATAAGTCTAGATATATTGAGTGTTTTTAAATTCTCAGCTGAAAAGACTCTTGAACACCAGGAACTATTAACCACCTTAAATATATCTATAAGATTGACGTTATTGTCCAGCAAGGAAAACTTAATTCTATACCAAGTATTCTCTAGGCGTTGGCAAATTAAACTCTTACAAAATACGCTGTAAAAAATGCATCAATGCATCAAAAATGCATCGAACATTGTTCTAGAAACTACCACACAACATGGGACAAAAATTTATTAACTTTATTTGTGAATACAACAAGAATTAAAAAGAATTTTATTGAAATAAAAGAACCGGTTAACCTGTTATTTGAGTGATTTTTAACCGAAATCCGGTTTTATAAAAAATTTTAATTTTTTAATTATTCGAAAACTGGTTTTTAAAAAATGCCGAATAATCGATCTCCCTATTAACCACTAAATTATTTAGACAAAATTCAGAAGCTTCCATTGTATGGGAGGTGCTACTCCCACTTATCCAAATTGGCCCAATTTTTGACTGATAATTTGTATTGACCAAAAAATTATTTGGGCTAAATTTAGAGACGCTTACTTTTACTGCTTTAAAGATATGGACATATAAATACAAATTTTATGTGTGCGTGGCACCTCAAAATTGAATAATAGTGAAGCCACACACCAAATGAAAGCTTTCAACATAAACTGTGTATATAAAAGTTTTGAAAATATTTTCTAACTCACAGAAAGCTTAGATGATGTAACAAATTTCGTTTTCAAGTAAAACGTATGCAATACACAGGGGTTCACTCTAACGTCAGTAACTCAGGCACATTTTTCTCTGTATATGGAACATTGTCTTTAAAAGCGTCTCTTTGTAAGCGTTTTGATTTGATTTCATATTGATTGTAGGACTCGAGCCACACCACCATATTTCCGCCACCGTGATTTGCTGCCCCAGTATGTGTTTGGAAGATGTCAAACACATACTGGTGGTGGTCCATGACCACTAACAGCGACACAGCCATAACTCCTTGGAACGCGAGTGATGCATTAGGATATAGAAATGATTAAAATAGGGACTGTAACGATGTATGTATGTATTTAAAACAAAACATTTTTGTTTGGAAAAGTACACATATTATAGGTAATGTGCTAAAATCATGTCCACCACTGTATATGAATCCTGTATTTAATATTTTTTGCCCCTTATTTCGTTATAATTTCTTAAAAATCTTAAAATTAAGCCGTTATTTCATCATTCTTTCCGCCTTTAATAATACAAAAAAAAGAAAAAGAAACAAAATTATAATTTGTGATTATTTCTTAAGACATCAACAAAGTAGCGTCACTTCATGAAACAATGACAGATGCTGCAGCAGACAAACACTCAGTCAGTCGATTGGTGATGGACAGCGGCTGTGGCTGACATTGTTTTCTTTTCGAATATAAGACATGGACTTTATTCGAAACATTTTTAATCATCTTAACGATAGTGTCTCTTTCAAAATATTTAATTGATTTAAAACATGGCAAACAAATATTGAAAATGATTAATTTTCGGCGTTTTTTTTAGTCACAAAGAAAAAAATTAAAAAATGTCATGTTTCATCTTTTATTTAAAAACTTTTTTGTTTTGTTTTTTTTTTTTTTTTTTAAATAATATTCTTTTATTTCTTGGAACTCTTCTTTTCAAATAGAAGTGCAAAAACATGGCATGTACGAGTAATAACATATTGATATTTTGAGGAATTGATCATAAATAAATTGGGATTAAAAAATGCTCTTTAATGTTTGATGAACATACATACATACATACATAAATGTACATACATATGTACATTTTTTACTAAGATTATTGAGAAATTAGCAATAATTACTCCTTAATTATTATCGTACGGACTCTTTTACTAAAAATGTTTTCAAAATTAGATACAAATCATACGAAAGTTGAAATATATTGCCACAAAAGTCTTCAGCAAACTTATCGAAGCGAAAAAAATTTAAAAGATTGCTAATGAACAAAGTGATTCCAATATTAATAGGTTTTTTGAAAATTGGAACTTTTTATTCAGTTTTTTTTTTAATAATTACAAAAATAGGTAGTATGGGAAACAATTATTTTACATTTTTCATAGATTTTAAAATTTTACTACGCGTATTTCATCAGCTTTAATTCGATTGTAATATTTTTGTCAATCTCCGCAAGAGAAGCATAACTTAACCGCTGTTTTTCTGAAACATAAAATATGTAATGCAGCTTAATTTTGGGGTATAATTTCAATCTGTCAAATTCGAAACATCAACTAACTTATTATCTACTTTAACTATAAAACAAATCGCTATCTGGATTATCATTCTCAGATCTGGTATTGTATTATCAGGAATAATAATTATCTATGGATTAGTGAAATGACAATCGAATAAATAATTCAGAAGCCATAATCAATCCCAATGTTCTCTTGCAAAAAAAAAAAAACATTTATATGTCTAAAACGACTGCACAGAGGAAAAATTGTTTTAGCCTTAGTTAAAGCAAATTTTATTACGGAATTTCGGTTTTTTAGCTTTTTCAATAAACTAAACCGTTTTTGAGTTACGCAAATATACATATGTTGTTGTGTACTACATTTTCGAAATAACGGTAGAAAAACGGTTAGAAACACCGCCGGGTGCCCTGATGTCGGAAAGAAGTGCCAAATGTTCGAGCAATGTGTCATTATATCATATTATTTATGTACATATATAACATTTAATTTGTTGTGTTATGATTGTATAGAAATAAAATTAGAAAGTAAATTATTGGGTATATTTTGTAAACCGAAATCGATTGAAATTGAAATCGGATTAAATTTCAAAAATCAGACAAGATGTTGATATATTTGTTTTATTAATTCACTTAATTAACCTTCTTTGATGATCAAAGGTTTAAAATAATATGAGCATTTAGGTTTTGTTTACTAGATTTCAATTACACTCGTTTTCGGTATATACAACATACCCGTATGTGTATATTTTTACTTTTTTAAATATGTGAAGATTTTTCACTTAAAAATCACTTTTTTCTTCTAAATTTTCAGTTTCTCTATAAAAATATGGCAAACTGATGTTTACGAGACGTATTGGTAACACTGTTATACAAATTACACTGTTATACAAATTACATTAAGTCGATGAGAATTACAACATACAGTGTTTTTTGTAAAAGTACGTTTTTAATTGATTTTCTTACTCTCTTTTATGCCAAGTTCTTTTATTTTATCCTTTCCAAGTACAAAGAGTCTAGTATTGTATTTTAAAAATAATTATTAAGGCTAATCATGTAACATCACGTTATAAATGGCAATATTCTATTTATTGTACGTAAACTTTTCTAATACACTATATACCAAAAAAGGATTAGAATTTTTTCTAATTTGCCTCTATTTCAACTTTTATTTTAGTTTAAGTTTTTTTTAATTATCTTCCAATATACAAATTTTTGTTATTAAAAACAAAATTTTTAAGTAAACCATACGACGTGAGTTTGCAATATGAAATAGATTTTTTTTACATTCATTATAACACGCTTTCGACGCCTCACCGACAGACATACCACAAAAATCCAAAATATTGGCAAAGAAAATTTTCTAAAAGAAAAATTGCAATAAATGCACGAGAAAATGCAATAAAGACAAAATAAAAATAAATAATAATGAAAATAATGCATTATTATAGCATTTTTAGCTCGAAAAAGTGAATTAAGAAAAACAAGAAAAATATTAGAAAAATTATTTAATTAACAATAACACAAGCAAACAAAAGCAATAGCAAATGAAAAATAAAATAAAAGTGGGTGATATGTGGGTAAGTGTATCGAGAGGCATTGTTTGAGGTTTTACGATTATTGTGTCTGATTATCGTGCAATCGTTATTACTTTATTTTTGGTTTTTGTAGAACATAATTTGGATCGCAAACTATTTTTTTTTATTTGTTAATGACGATAGAAAAAGTTAAATTTTGTTTATGTTTGAAAATTTTATAAAATTTGTTATCTTCAAAGATTGCTTAAATACTATCGATAATTTAGTTGAAATTATTTAATTATTTCATTAACAAACGATCTTTTACAATAAACATTATGACAAATAAATGCGAAATAAATAAATGATTAATGTGCTTTGCAATATTATCAAAACACAGTACAAGTTAAATAAATTACACCGATCTACTTATAATAACTTTTTGAGACGATTCCGAACGTGTAAACACAATTTAAGTCACTGCTTTAAAGATAATTTAGTTAATTTTGACAGAATGCATTGTTGTTTGGAATCGATTTGTATTCCATTTTATTTTTCATGCAAGCGTTTATGCAAAAAGAAAAGCTTTTAAGATTATAACTTCCAATTTAAAGCCTGTATAAAGCTTGATCTGAATAATCTTTGACCTCTTTTTCATATATAATTAAAAATAATTGCTTATTCTATGCCGCTGTGGTATGGTAGGTAAGACTTCCGCCTTCAATACCAGGCCAGACCATCTGAAAAAAGAGAAAGTTTTTCTAGAGCGGATCATCTCATAACATTAATTTGTAAACTGGTTATGAGTATTACTATTATTGCAACCTTTTAATGTGCCTTAGAATATAATCAGGTTCAGCTCATTGACTGAGAGAGTCCCCATGTTCCTTAATGGAATGTATGGGAATTAATATAATTGATTATTCTAACAGCTGCACTATGCAAATGCAAGTTTTGACGCTAGAAAAATAAACCTTAATGTATTGAGCTTTTGGATAGGCAAACGGTTTAAGTGACAATAAGATAAAACTTGTCCTAAATGAGTTTGTAATGATAACCTTTAACGAAAGTAATAATTTTGATGAGGATCAATATGTAACTAAATTTCTTTTTTGTAAAAAGCTTTTCAAATATTGTCACGAAAATAAAAATGCCTAAAAAGAAAATACACCACATCAGCGCCTATAAAGCTGTATTGTGTGATTTTGGTATATTTTTGCCATTGATGTGTCATTCTGTCAATGCCGTTCTTATTTGTGTATTTGGCAGCACTGCCAATTCGACCATCTTACATGTTTAAAGTTAACGGATATAAAATAGAGGATATGAGAGCGTTTGAGACATTTCCGAAACTTTCCATCCTGTAGGCAATTAGGTACATATATAATAAGGCTGATTAACCTACGTCGAATTGTTATAGTTTTGCTGTCATAAAGTATAGTCGTTTTTGGGCGTAAATAAAAGTGTTGCATAAACGAATATTGAGTGCAAGAAAAAATAAGTTGCTGTATTGAGATAAACTGTATAAAAGATAAAGTGAGTAAATAAAATCTGTAAAACAACAACAATGTGGTGTTTATTTTATTTTGGCGAATTTAAAAGGAACTTAAAAGTTTTGAAAAGGTTAAAACGTAACAATATGCTATTAAGGCCAGAATTTGGTGTTTATTTTATTTTGGCGCAATTAAAAAGAACTAAACATTTTAAAAAGGTTAAAACGTAACAATATGCTATTAAGTCCAACATTGGCACATAACCATGAAAGTAATTTATTGAAAGTTGCAATTGATATTGATAAGAAAATGAAAGCACCTAAGCAAATACACCAAAATTTAAAGCTATAAACTTTAATATCCAAGTTATTTTATTGGTTGGTGTCAATTCTACGATCACCCTGCCATGGTTGCACCTTTTTGAATAATGTTACCAATTCAACCGTAACAGAATAATAGGTTGTAGTAGATCATCATCATGTACTAGATCATTCGAAACTAATGACAGTGAACTCTCCTCAGGCAGTCAGTTATAAATTTAGATTCATAAAGTCGTACTAAGAGTTGAGTTTAATAAGCGTTGAATAATTGTGTATTAAATTAAGTTAAATAAGTTGGACATTGTGTATAAAGATAAATTGAAAATAAAGACAAATTCTCTTCGTTTATTTCATTTAACGTAACTTTAAAGAACACAAACGTTTTAAAAAGGTTAAAACGTAACAATATACTACGTACTTTATCCTACAGTAGCGTTGAGCGATGAAAGTAAGTTTATTTTACAATATTTTACTGTGACGATAAGCAAAAGATTTGGTGAAAGAACAAGTAAGCATTGCACTTATTTTCTAGTAATTATTGTTCTTCAGAGTTATCGCTTAAATTGTGTAAACTTGAAATAAAAACTAACTAACAATAGGCACGCAATGCAATTTAAGAGCAAAATATTAAATGACTAAAATAAAGGTACAATTGTAATCAACATATTATAGTTATTTTTAAATGTTTTCGTCCAGTAGAGTTATTAACACATTTTATATGGTTACATTTCGCGACGGAATTGTACCGGCCGCAGGGGGTTTTGTACAAGGATGAGCTAAAAATTTGTTTACCAGCCTACTAAATCTTTCTCTAAAAGCAACACAAGGAAACCATGCCTTTACACTAACCCGTACTAGTACGTGACCCACGCTCAAGTATCAATCGTCAGAAAACTTACCAGTATGTGTCCCGCTTACAGTGTGTAATGAAGGATTGTCGGTCGCGGAAAACTAACAGAGTGAACGTCGAGGCAATATTCCGAATTCTGCTAAGTATCGGGTGTGTTTTTAGCTGAATCAGAACTGCCGATATCGGTAACTATTTTTTGACAGCAGAGTATGTCACACTGTGTTGGCATTTCTGCTCAGTAAGGTATGTCAAGTGTCATCATGAATCGTTTAACGACAGAACAACGCTTCCAAATTGTCGCAACTTACTTTGAAAAAATAAATTTGTCCACGAAGTTCATAAAGCACTTTGATGAAGCTTATTTCTGGTTAAATGGCTACGTCGACAATCAAAATTGCCATACTTGGTGCGAAAGCAGTCTTCAAGCAGTTAATGAAACACCATTACATCCATTAAAATAGACTATTTGGTGCGGGTTACACGCTGGCGTGTATCTACGATTTATATATTTCCGATCTGGTACTTTACAACCCAAAATGGAAAACTGGTCGTGAACCCTTAATATCTTGGCTATCAAGCCGACTAAGTACAATTCCGGTGCCATGCTGACTGAAAATTTGTTTCCAAAAATTAATCTGCTAAACATCAACGACATTTAGTTCCAACAAGACGGCGCAACTTGCCATACAGCGAACTTAACAATCGATTTATTGCAAAATCAATTTGTTCACAACTTTCTTTCCAGAAGTGGCCCTCTCGTTTGTGCGATTTAACGCCTCTGGATTACTTTTTATAGGGCTATGTTAAGTCATTCGTTTATACCGACATACTAGCAATTCTTAAAGCAATAAAAGCTAATATTCAAGCCACCATTGAAAAAGTTGTCAAAAATTAGATTGATCGAATGGACCATGTAACTCGTAGGCGTGCTGGAAATACTGCCTTGATCAAAAAGTGTTCGTAATAATCTCCGTGTGGCGAACGCAACGTTCCGATTTGAATTTTTTTTTGTTTGTTAAGTTGCTACATCTGTTGTTGATATTCCCGTCATAGCTCGACATTTGCAAAAGCTATGTAGCCAAGAGTACATCTGACTACTGACTAAAACCCGGCGTGCTTCGTTACCCCTAATTATTATTTTAATTACTAACTTATAATATTTTTTACATTTGAGATAACCTATAGCTCCTTCCAGAAAGACACGGTAGAATCTGATGTTTAGCTGTATACGGTCTCCAAATAAACACACATTAATTTTTATATAATTATGTACATACATAGATATATATATGTAAATAAATAAAGGGAGAGGCAAATAAATATTTACTTTGTATGGGCGTGGCACCGCCAAGTTTAATTTTTTTAAAATTTACAGAGATATTTTCAAGAAAATTGTTAATGGAGATATAATCGATCAATGAAAAAGGTGGTGTAGTAGATCGTTTTATGTATAAATGTTTCCTGCAAAATATAATACTGCCCTAAGCATAGAAACTCAAATATTACACCTTTTAAACAAAGCATAATGACTTTAACATTTTTGAAAAGTAATGGTAATGGCTCACATAACCTAACCTAACCCCACATTATGGTAATGAATATTTATCATTATTTATCACGGGTCGTAGGTTCGATTTTCACCAAAGACTTTGGTCACTACGCCCAACATGATGGCCTTATTTGCCCCGTTCGTAATAATAATATAATTTGTAATTGAATATGCAATTTCAAAAAGGACACATCTCGCATATTTTGGCAAATGCGTTTTTTCGTATCAATGAGTCCCAAATGCTTCTCTGCATCTACTACGCTTGAAAAACTAACCTCCCTAGCATTATTTCTATTTTAGACGTCATAGCAGATAGGTCACAACTCTAAGAGATGTGCCCATTTCGAAATTATTGTTTAAACAAAGACTACAAAACATTTGCAAGGCAGCACCGTTTTTTTAACTTGAAAAGCCGTTATTTTTTCTTCTTCTTCCTTATCGAGCATATAGAGACAAAGTACCTATTAATTATCTGAAAATTGCAGATGTTGTAAAACTCAAGCAATATATACCGGCAGTAATTCGAGTATCGAATATCGAATATCGAATATCGAGTATCGAATATCGGGTATCGAATATCGAGTATCGAATATCGAATATCGAATATCGAGTATCGAATATCGAGTATCGAATATCGGGTATCGAATATCGAGTATCGAATATCGAGTATCGAATATCAAGTATCGAATATCGAATATCGAGTATCGAATATCGAGTATCGAATATCGACTATCGAAAATCGAGTATCGAAAATCGAGTATCGAATATCGGGTATCGAATATCGAGTATCGAATATCGAGTATCGAATATCGAATATCGAGTATCGAATATCGAGTATCGAATATCGGGTATCGAATATCGAGTATCGAATATCGAGTATCGAATATCAAGTATCGAATATCGAATATCGAGTATCGAATATCGAGTATCGAATATCGCGTATCGAATATCGAGTATCGAATATCGAGTATCGAATATCGAGTATCGAATATCGAGTATCGAGTATCGAATAAATAGTATCGAGTATCGAAAATCGAGTATCGAAAATCGAGTATCGAGTATCGAAAATCGAGTATCGAGTATCGAAAATCGAGTATCGAAAATCGAGTATCGAATATCGAGTATCGAATATCGAGTATCGAATATCGAGTATCGAAAAACGAGTATCGAAAATCGAGTATCGAATATCGAGTATCGAATATCGAGTATCGAATATCGAGTATCGAGTATCGAATATCGAGTATCGAATATCGAGTATCGAATATCGAGTATCGAAAATCGAGTATCGAGTATCGAAAATCGAGTATCGAATATCGAGTATCGAATATCGAGTATCGAATATCGAATATCGAGTATCGAAAATCGAGTATCGAAAAGCGAGTATCGAAAATCGAGTATCGAAAATCGAGTATCGAAAATCGAGTATCGAATATCGAATATCGAGTATCGAATATCGAGTATCGAATATCGAGTATCGAAAATCGAGTATCGAAAATCGAGTATCGAATATCGAGTATCGAATATCGAGTATCGAATATCGAGTATCGAATATCGAGTATCGAATATCGAGTATCGAATATCGAGTATCGAATATCGAGTATCGAATATCGAGTATCGAATATCGAGTATCGAATATCGAGTATCGAATATCGAGTATCGAATATCGAGTATCGAATATCGAGTATAGAATATCGAGTATCGAATATCGAGTATCGAATATCGAGTATCGAGTATCGAAAATCGAGTATCGAATATCGAGTATCGAATATCGAGTATCGAATATCGAGTATCGAATATCGAGTATCGAATATCGAGTATCGAGTATCGAATATCGAGTATCGAATATCGAGTATCGAATATCGAGTATCGAGTATCGAAATTCGAGTATCGAATATCGAGTATCGAATATCGAGTATCGAATATCGAGTATCGAGTATCGAATATCGAGTATCGAATATCGAGTATCGAAAATCGAGTATCGAGTATCGAAAATCGAGTATCGAATATCGAGTATCGAATATCGAGTATCGAATATCGAGTATCGAATATCGAATATCGAGTATCGAAAATCGAGTATCGAAAAGCGAGTATCGAAAATCGAGTATCGAAAATCGAGTATCGAAAATCGAGTATCGAATATCGAATATCGAGTATCGAATATCGAGTATCGAATATCGAGTATCGAAAATCGAGTATCGAAAATCGAGTATCGAATATCGAGTATCGAATATCGAGTATCGAATATCGAGTATCGAATATCGAGTATCGAGTTTCGAATATCGAGTATCGAATATCGAGTATCGAATATCGAGTATCGAATATCGAGTATCGAGTATCGAAAATCGAGTATCGAATATCGAGTATCGAATATCGAGTATCGAATATCGAGTATCGAATATCGAGTATCGAATATCGAATATCGAGTATCGAATATCGAGTATCGAATATCGAGTATCGAATATCGAGTATCGAATATCGAGTATCGAATATCGAGTATCGAATATCGAGTATCGAATATCGAGTATCGAATATCGAGTATCGAATATCGAGTATCGAGTATCGAAATTCGAGTATCGAATATCGAGTATCGAAAATCGAGTATCGAATATCGAGTATCGAATATCGAGTATCGAATATCGAGTATCGAATATCGAGTATCGAATATCGAGTATCGAATATCGAGTATCGAAAATCGAGTATCGAATATCGAGTATCGAGTATCTAAAATCGAGTATCGAATATAGAGTATCGAAAATCGAGTATCGAAAATCGAGTATCGAATATCGAGTATCGAAAATCGAGTATCGAAAATCGAGTATCGAATATCGAGTATCGAATATCGAATATCGAGTATCGAATATCGAGTATCGAGTATCGAATATCGAGTATCGAATATCGAATATCGAGTATCGAATATCGAGTATCGAATATCGAGTATTTATATAATATAATATATATAGTATTTATATAATATAATATAATATAATATAATATAATATAATATAATATAATATAATATAATATAATATAATATAATATAATATAATATAATATAATATAATATAATATAATATAATATAATATAATATAATATAAATATAATATAATATAATATAATATAATATAATATAATATAATATAATATAATATAATATAATATAATATAATATAATATAATATAATATAATATAATATAATATAATATAATATAATATAATATAATATAATATAATATAATATAATATAATATAATATAATATAATATAATATAATATAATATAATATAATATAATATAATATAATATAATATAATATAATATAATATAATATAATATAATATAATATAATATAATATAATATAATATAATATAATATAATATAATATAATATAATATAATATAATATAATATAATATAATATAATATAATATAATATAATATAATATAATATAATATAATATAATATAATATAATATAATATAATATAATATAATATAATATAATATAATATAATATAATATAATATAATATAATATAATATAATATAATATAATATAATATAATATAATATAATATAATATAATATAATATAATATAATATAATATAATATAATATAATATAATATAATATAATATAATATAATATAATATAATATAATATAATATAATATAATATAATATAATATAATATAATATAATATAATATAATATAATATAATATAATATAATATAATATAATATAATATAATATAATATAATATAATATAATATAATATAATATAATATAATATAATATAATATAATATAATATAATATAATATAATATAATATAATATAATATAATATAATATAATATAATATAATATAATATAATATAATATAATATAATATAATATAATATAATATAATATAATATAATATAATATAATATAATATAATATAATATAATATAATATAATATAATATAATATAATATAATATAATATAATATAATATAATATAATATAATATAATATAATATAATATAATATAATATAATATAATATAATATAATATAATATAATATAATATAATATAATATAATATAATATAATATAATATAATATAATATAATATAATATAATATAATATAATATAATATAATATAATATAATATAATATAATATAATATAATATAATATAATATAATATAATATAATATAATATAATATAATATAATATAATATAATATAATATAATATAATATAATATAATATAATATAATATAATATAATATAATATAATATAATATAATATAATATAATATAATATAATATAATATAATATAATATAATATAATATAATATAATATAATATAATATAATATAATATAATATAATATAATATAATATAATATAATATAATATAATATAATATAATATAATATAATATAATATAATATAATATAATATAATATAATATAATATAATATAATATAATATAATATAATATAATATAATATAATATAATATAATATAATATAATATAATATAATATAATATAATATAATATAATATAATATAATATAATATAATATAATATAATATAATATAATATAATATAATATAATATAATATAATATAATATAATATAATATAATATAATATAATATAATATAATATAATATAATATAATATAATATAATATAATATAATATAATATAATAATATAATATAATATAATATAATATAATATAATATAATATAATATAATATAATATAATATAATATAATATAATATAATATAATATAATATAATATAATATAATATAATATAATATAATATAATATAATATAATATAATATAATATAATATAATATAATATAATATAATATAATATAATATAATATAATATAATATAATATAATATAATATAATATAATATAATATAATATAATATAATATAATATAATATAATATAATATAATATAATATAATATAATATAATATAATATAATATAATATAATATAATATAATATAATATAATATAATTTCATGACGAAATACTACAATGGCCAATTACAAAAAGAGCTTCCTAACGAAGATTTTTGATAAGGTATATTATTTACTTTTAGTATAAGTTTTGCCCTTAATTTTTTAAACCTAAAATGAAATGTTCTGCAAATTAATATGGTTTCTTTCGTTAAGCTTTGTAGACTCGTTATCATAAATTTCGAAAAGGCCACATCTCATTAATTTTAAATATATAAACAATCATACATAACGAAGTAAATATCAAAATATTTCTGTAATTTTCGATTACAAATTAGCCCCAAAATATAATCCGTATAAAATTTTTTGAACTAAGGGTCCGCCATCTAACGTTTTTTTTTCAGCTAGTGCTTATTTCATGAATGGTTACACTTAATTCATGTCTAATTTGACAGATAATTAGTTTTATCCTTCCGCTGAACGAATATGGTTGTGTATACGCTTGAACTTCGCTTCGCCAAGTGGGCCTGCGATCGACTTACAGAAGATGCTGATTTTGCCAAAAGAATCTTCTTTTCAGATGAAGCTCATTTTGATCTTGGCGGGTATGTAAACAAGCAACATTGTCGCATTTGGGCCATAGAAAACCCGCACGCATACATTGCAAAGCCGATACACCCAAGACGAGTCACTGTTTGGTGCGTATTTTGGTCCAGAGGCATAATTAAACCATTTTTCTTCGAAAATGAGCAAGGAGTGAACGTTACAGTCAATGGCGATCGTTATCGGGCCATGTTGAACGAATTATTGTTCACAAAAATTGAAGAGGAGGATATTAGCAACATTTGGTTTCAACAGGACGGCGCCACGTGCCACACAGCCGAAGCTACACTCGATGTTTTGCGCCCTGTTTTTGAAGATCGCATTATCAGCCGCAGAGCTTATGTCGTTTGGCCACCTCGGAGCTGCGATTTGACACCGTTGGACTATTATTTGTGGGGTGCCGTCAAAGATAAATGTTACGCCAACAAGCCAGCGACAATTGACGCTTTAAAGGACAATATTCGTGAAGCCATTGGTGAAATACAGCTGCACACAATAGATAATGTGCTTAAAAATTGGACCGATCGTGTAGGCTACTGCATGGCCAGCCGAGGCAGCCATTTGAATGATATTATTTTCCATTATTAACCGGAATAATTGCACTTTCACCTATGCATTCGCCACATCACTCGTCTTCTCCACTATCAGTATCTTCGCCTGGCATGACTTTAATGGGTGGTGGTGATGGTAGCATATCTCCAATACCCTCTCCTATCGGCCATTTAGTGCAGCAACAACAGCATCAGCAGAATCATTTAAATAATCAAACGGCAAATCAAATGCACAACAATCAAACATCACATCACACTAATCATCAACACCACCTCCACCATCCTCAGCAACAAAGAAAAAAGAAATTTGAGAAAATATTCAGTAGTTCTTTTATAGCATTTTCAAAAACAAATTATAAAATAATTAGTTGTTTTCATTTCCGGACATGTGCCCTTTTCGAAATTGCACATTCAATTGTCTTCTACTTAAAAAATTTAAACAAATATGTATATACTATTATACTATAAGTTCTTCGTTATTTTGTTTCAAATTAAAAATGAACAACAACAAAATTCATTTAATTAATAAAATAATAATTAAAGACTCCAGCTTCGAAGAGATAATAAATCTATATTTTTTAGAACTTCTGCACTAAATGCGATAAAAATTTTACGAAACATATTTCAATTCATTAAACTGGTAAAAGAAAATTGTTACTCAAAATGATTGATATTGTTTTCTAAAAATAGCAAATTACCTTGATATTGTAAATATTTTATTTAAAATTTTTTGAGAAGGAAATACTTCTGTAATGACGTTGATATGAATGATGTTGGTAATACTTATAATCTGCTTCTTCTTTTTATAATTCTCGTTGTTGTTTTTAGTTTTAATAAATTCAAAATTCTATAGAAATAATGCTTAGATTGAAATTTTTGTTAACATTGCAAAAAAAAAATTTAAATTTTTATTTATTCATACATATGTACATATGCATTAATATGGGTATGTATGTTTGGCTAAATACATATCTGTATCTGTTATTATTGTTATTATTATTACACAAACAGACTGATGTAAACAATGTAAATAATTTCGTTTAAGAGAGTAAAATTAAATACTACCACAACGAAACATTAATAATTATTTAATAATAATAGTAATTAAAACAACAACAACAGCCATAAACCCTTATACACTTGTTGCGAATGCATATTTAATTACATTAACTTCTAACTCTCTTTTTGCTCTCACACTTTCGATGTATTTTAATTCTTACGTTGTTTTTAATTTTGTTTCTTTTTCTTTGTTTTTGTTATTGTTTGAGTTTTAAATTTTAACGGTTTGATTCGGAGAAAATAAATATGAGACCGAATATCGGTTGTTATTATAGTTGGTGTTAATGTTTGTTTATTATTTAATATTTTATGCAATAACAACAACTTTGCGTGTTGTGGTCAGTAAAAACTTCTCTTTTATGGAGCTCTGTTTTAACTCTGTTTTGCTTAACCGTTGTTGTTCTTGTTGTTGTTTTGGTTTGTGTGTATGGAAAATAAATGTAAAACTTGTTTAGAGACTTTATTCAAATGAAATCGAATAAGAATATCACCAACAACAACACCAACAGCAACAATAAAAAAGCATTAATGTTTATTCCAATAAAAAAAGAATAAAAAGAGTGGTTCGTTGTCTAGTAAAACATCATGCATAGGAGCAAAACACACACTGAGAACAAGAACAAAAACAAAAATGAAATGATATAAACAAAAATGGACGCGTATGAGAATTTAAATTAACTAATACACTGATATTTTAAGCACGTACGCAATAGTAATGGTTGCACACATACAATAATATACCGCACGGTAAAAATAGAAACACACAGAGAATTTCATTTTTCTTTAAAATGTTTTTAAAATTCGTCTTTTTTTAATTTTAAATGAAATTTTTCATATTTCAAAAAACGATAGACAAAGATTTAGTGCAGCACAGACACACACACAAACACACAGCTAAAGAAAATTTTTATATATTTTTTATTTAATTTTCAATATTTTTAATTTTTAAATGATTTGTAAAATGAAAATCGCGTTATAGAATAGTAATAAGAAAATCGAATATCGAATTTTTTCGCTTTTTTTAATTATCTGTTAATATCTAAACAAAAAACACACACACACACACAAATAAAGACAGACGACACTTTATGTGTAACGGACGAAGCGCAAATGCGTGCGTTAAAGATACCGTAACGTACGATACAGGTTTGTTCTTTCGTTAAAGGCCGATAAATAACAACTGTTGGTTCTGTTCATACATGCGGCTAACAAATGCTTAACCAAGCTAACAACATACACACCACATCTCTCAAATTCATACACACGCATAAGCTCTCACAAGCAAACAGCCACCCAAAGAGAAATGCCTCACATACTCGCAGAAACACATATATTGAATGCATATGGCTAAATAGTTGGATAGATGGATGTGGATGGTGGCATATTGGCAAAAACCAAAACAACAATAAGACTAACAGGGTGTTTCATAAATTAAAACATCACTTTAATTCTAACAAGAACGACGTCAGCCAACCATGCATTATTCAACCAGCCCTTTGTTTATTCTACTAGAAGAACAAGCAATGGACAAGGCGCTAGCAGTGTGGCACCAGCTACAAAACCTGTATTGAGTGCAATTGTTTTTTTTTCGTTTGTTTCATACTTTACGTTTTAAATTTAAAAACCAGTTCTCCACTGTAAGTCAGGCCAATATTGCTCTTATTACTGTAAGCGTTTTCTTGGCTATCATAGTAGCACTCTGTATTTTGCAGTTCAACTCTCTTTCCATGTCTTATTTACTCTCCCATTATTAAGTTCTTTCTTCTTTTATATTTGCTTATTGTTTACATAAATTTTATAACTCTCTTGTTATATTGTTTACTTGCTCTCTTCATGCGCTAATAGCGGTAATTCTGTTTTATATCAACCAATCAAAACGTTTAAAATAACGTGCTACACTTTGCAGACAAACGTTTATTCTCTGTTTTGATTCATTTCCTAATTAAAATAGGGCTGCCAACTTTAAATGGTTTGGCAACGTGTTATAGGAATTCCCGTTATACCTGAAATTACAGCCTATATGAACACTGTTGCCAACTTTTTTCCAAAAAATAACACTAAAGTGAAAAGTAGCTAGAAAATAGCTAAATCAAAAAAAATATATCAAAAATTTAGCTACAAGTCGCTATATTCGCATCCCTAATGCAGTCACGGTAATGGGTCGACGCCACCTGTGAGAGATTATTGTTCTCACTAAGAGCTGCCCCAGACACTTAACCATATTAGTGTCTAGCGTTCGCCCGCATTACCAATAACGTATTTCGGACATTACAACGACAAATTCATATGGGCCGATGCAACGCACCCTCACAGCCGAGGTAATATGGCCTCCTCCTTAAATCGACACTACCTGACCCGATGGTCGAATCCCAAGGCTCCGGTAGTAATCAATGAATGGGTGTCATACTTGCGCACAGGCAAAATGAACTACCATATTTTATGTAGCACCGGCCCACACTCAACAGAGTCGGTCTTTCCATACCGTCCAAAACAATATTAACAGGCCACCGATCCGGCCTCAGTGAACTACCAATGACCTTCATACTATCAACGAAGGCTTTGCGCGACATCTGGCCATTCAAATTCATTTCATGCAGGAGCGTCATGAAGACGTCAATAAATATCTCTGAATGAACCCTTTGGACCGCCACCCTAGAACCACGCTTCACCTCGACCGTCACTTTAAGGCTAATCTCCTCAAACTTCTTGTTCACCACAACCACAACCACCACCGTCCCGCGTTGACTTCACCGTTGTTAGCTCCCCTAACAACCACACCCTTCGTTTCCCTTGGCTTCCGAGAAACCACTGGATCTGTGCAGGCCAGTCGCAGCAGCAATAATAGGATCAGGCTGCCTAGCAAACAACTTCTTATATACCACTAATTTACCACGAATATGCGTATTCTCCGCCACCAACGACATGAGCACCGTCTCAAGCCGACTGGCACGCTCAAAAATCTTACGCGCCATCAGCGAATCCATCAAAAACTACCCCCATCAGACTATCATTGATAGCCTTAACACTTCCCAGATAATCCACATTACACGCCTTCTTGGGACAATCCTGACCAGCTGTACCTTTTCGGCATAGCCACCATCGCCGGTCTCTCGCCACCATCCATCAAAGGGGAACCTGGTCTAAGCCGCTTTATGGTCTCAAATATCAATAAATTCAACGACGAAAATCAAATTACACACTAAACCACCAACAAAATCTTAAACCGCTACACTAGAAAGCACAATTACCAACTATCGGGTAATTTTTTTAGTAATTTCTTTGTAACAACACTGTTTTTGGCAGCTGAGCTGTTTTCGTGTAACATGTTGTTATCAAATATGTTCAATTTGGACTATAATTTAACCATGAGTCAACCTGCAATTGAACAATTCTTGCAGATTATTGAATTTTATAATCAAAATTCAGTTGGATGAATATCCACTTTTTTATCGGAAAATTGTTTTTAGCGGCAAAGCTCATTTCTGGTTAAATCCATTTACCGTGAACAAGCAAAATTGCCGTATTTGGTGTGAAGAGGGGCCCGAAGCATTGCAAGGACTGTCAATGCATCCCGAAAAATTCACTGTTTAGTGTGAATTATGGGCGTACTTTTACAAAAACGACGAAGGCAGAAAAGTTAATGTGAATGGCGAAGAGCTGGCCTTGGCTGACATGTAGTTTCAACAACACGGCGCCTTATGCCACACAGTACGCAAAACAATGGTTCACTTGAAAGGCGAGTTCGGTGAACAATTTGTTTAACCTGTGGAGCCGGTCGGTTAACCTTTGGCCACCTAGATTGGGCGATATAAAGTCTTTAGACAATTTTTTATGTGGCTATATTAAGGCTCATGTCTATAGGGACAATCCCGAAACGGTTGTCGCACTGGAAACCAATATTAAAGAATTGATTCGTGAGATACCTGCCGATATGTTGGAGAGAGTATGCTAAAATTGGACCCGACGTATGAACCATTTGAGGTGTAGCCGCTGTCAACACTTAAATGAAATTATCTTAAAAATTGAATTCTATATGTAGATCAATCTATCGACTTACATTTAAAAAAAATAATTTTTTTATCAAATCCGAAAGCTCTTCCAAAAATCACCCGATATGAACTTCACACAATAGATAGCACACCAAAATTAATTATCACATCCAAACAACTTTTTAGATGTTACCAAATCAAATATGCAGCCACTTAACCAATACACGAACCACTTTCAAATATTTGAACAGGGACTCCTTGAGTTTTTGCAGAAGAATACACACAAAGACAGAAACCAAACACGAAATGCAAGTGAAATTAAAACTATTCGCAATAGATGGCGCCAGGCCAAAAAAAGCATCCAAAAGCACGAAAACAATTCCAAAATGTAGTGAACGTTTTACAAAATAAAAATTAGTCAACACTCAGTACTACAGCTCGATTAATGTTTTGCTAGCAAATATTTAATTGAATGATTTATTTATATAAAATAAAAATTATATATTCGAGTTTTTAAAATTTGTTTTTGTAGTTATTACAATTTTTTTTGTTTTTGTTTTTTTTTTTTTTTTTTTTGTTTCAATAGACACTAAAAATATATATACTGTTACGTTTTAACCTTTTTAAAACGTTTCAGTTCGTTTTTATTGCGTTAAAATATCGTAAAACACTATTTTTATTTTAGTTGTTTTACAATCAGTCTATTAATTCCACTGTACTTTAATACACCAAATTCGTTTTTAAAAAGACTTTTTATTTGCGCCTTAAACAGCCAATTCACAACTAACTAACTCAACAGCCGCAATTCGCCGCTTTTATAGTATTTCAATCTTAGTTTAGAATGCTCTAGTACGGACACGAATCTTCGATTTTTCTACGTTAATTCAAACTGGTCTAAAAGAACAAAAAGGTACCGATTAATACATTGGCAGCACTCTTAATTAGTACAGATAATTTTAGTTTTTAAGCCTTAACACAAGTCAATATATTTTTTAGCTAAAAGCTCATAATAGGCTCTGACGTGGTGAATTTTGTCTTTAGCATTTTCATTTTCGTAACAATACGTATCACGTAAAGGGTTAATTCTATCAATAGTCAAAAAAAGATAATATTTTTTATTCGAATTTATTTACATTTTATATATGTGTCAGAATCAAATTTTCGAAAGTTACAAATATTTTTCTTAAGGTTTGTGCCTGAACTAACTTTCTTTTGACAAAACTGTTTTGATTTTAAACTATTTTGCAATTATTGTTTTCCTTTTATAATATTGAAAAGAAATTGGAAAGGAACTTTTTATTGGTTTTGATGGAGATTGTAAATTACTATATAAATATGCATATAGTTCTTGGCATGCACATGTGATTAGGAAATGAAATTTACGGAAATTCGTTACATATGTATTTTTCATTGTATCTTACCGTCGATTAAAACTTTGACTATTTTTTTGGCTAAAATTACTGTTCAACTTTTTTATTAGACATTCGCCATTTGTCGAGGCTTCATAGCTTTAATCGACAAATTCAACTTCCTTTTTCTTTTCAACCGCGCAAGCAAGAATGATGGAATAGTAGAACGATTTAATCGAATCCAGAAGGAATACTTGCGAAAAGTAGTAAGCGAGTATCAGAAGGATTGGGACGAACACCTACCGAGGTTTTTACTGGCGTACCGATTAGCTGTCCATGACTCAACATCTAGATCATCCGCGAAGACTATTTTTGGGACTGAGCTAAAACTACCTGGTGACTTAGAGTTTGGTGTCAAACCTACCACAGACTGGAATACCAGATATGCTGGAAAACAGGAAAGTCTTCATGAACTTCAAGGATTTGTCCGCTCACAAATTAAAATGGTCTGCGATAGAATGAAAGCCAAATATGATCGTGCAGCAAATATGGAGGGCTTCCATGAGGGACAACTGGTTCTACTCTACCAACCACAGCGTACGAAAGTATTATCTACCAAGCTGCAAACTAACTGCGATGGACCTTACATAGTAGTCAAATGTTAACTGATGTGGCATACAGAATACAGAAGAACAATAGCCCGTGATTAAAAATGAAAGTGGTACATCTAGAGCGACTTGCAAGCTAGGGAAAGAAGGATAATGAGCCTATTCGGGACGAACAGGCTTAAGCGGGATGCAGTGTTACGAAATTAATAATGCTGAAGACAAAATTCACCACATTAGGGACTTATTATGAGATTTTAGCTATAAAATTTATTGGCTTGTGTCAAGGCTTAAAAACTGCCATCATTATCTGTACTAATTAAGAGTGTTACCATCCGCATGTCTAACGGTGTTGCCAGTTCGTTTCCTTTTTGTGTTTATAATTTCATTTAAACTAACGGAAAATGAAATTAGTGAAAAATTTAAAAAGCAAAATAATTTTCTTAATGATAGCCAAATGGAGGTAATAAAGTTATTTGAAAAAAATGTTGATATGATATACAAAGTTATACTTAAGTTAGGTAGTGATTCTTATATAAAGATAATGACATTTAAAATGCAAAGGATACAACCATACTATTAACCGTGTGAGAGTGAATAACAGGCTAAATCTAGGTTTGGATGAAAATCACTTAACCAATGCGAAAAAGTGAAGAAATGGTTTAGTTGCATAAAAATCATGGCAAATACATGGCATAAACACCAATACACAAGGAATATTAAATAACTACAATCAATTGGAAATTTTAATAGAAATGAAGAAGCCTGAATTTATTATACTTTCGGAAACCCATTTGGCTAAAGACGTTAATGAGGATGAAATGCAGCTTGGGAGCTACAATCTATTTATAGCTTTATCAAATTTAACTAGGACAGCTGGAGTAATAACATATTTCAATAAGAAGTGGAGTGTGCAAAAAAATCATTGAAAAAATTATTGACGCAAAAATATGGATAATAGCTTATATGGCAAAACACAATAACAAAAAATTTGTGGTTACATCTGTATACAGATCACCCAGCAGTGCCGAAACTGAACTTTTAGAAGTCTTAAGCTGAGATCACACGATTGACTCAAATACACCAATCTGATACAAATTTTATTGTGACAAATTAGCGCACAATAATAAAATTGTCCCAATTAAAAATTCTGTATTACACGGTTGTCATATTTTATACAAAACTTATTGTCACAAGATGACGCGAAACGATCTATTGACAATAATTGTCCCAATGCTGTCATACGATTGTTCTAGCTTACGGCAACTCTATGAATCAGCTGTTATGGTGAATTAAATTCATTTTTTTATTTTTAAAACGGTTCGTTCTTTGAAAAAAAGAAAATAGCGTCCTCCTATTTATATTGAGGCCATTTAGTGGACAAATAAATAAAAATAAATACAAAAATAAATAAAAGAAAAAGTGTGTGGGTCAGAGATTGGTTCACAAGAAGGACCATTGAAGGTGCATATGAGAAAATATTTCAATAAAATAAAAAAAATAATTCACTAAAATATTTATTTAATTAAATTGGAATATAACTACAAATTATATTTAATTTTCTACAGCAAAGATGTGTGGCAGCACCAAGTTTGTCAGCTAGTGAACGGAATGAATCTGGCAACACTTTAAAACACAAAAGAAAAAGAAAACAAATAATAATTCCTCGCGTCATCTTTGCTGGCACAACTGTAGACAATTCTTCTTGCAACTCAATTTGAATTCTTTTATACTTCCAAACATGAAAATAAAATAATAATAATAATTTTAAATAATTTAAGAGTAAAATAACGCGTTTTATTTACCACAAACCATATTGGTGACCCCGTGCTTGGAACAAATTACATCGAATACCAAATCGGTGAAAATTTCAGTAAAAAAAAAATATTTTTCGTGGAAACAGCGCAGTCGCAGATTATTTGAAATTTTAACGTTTCAACGCTGCGATCAATTTTTTTTCAGAACGAAGAAGATCAATCCTGCTTATGAATTCAGGCAAATACAACTTGAGAAGTAAGCAAACTGTTTCAATAGAAAAGACTTCATCCAGCAGTGACGAAATTAAAATGTCTGAAATGGATAATATTATTGTTCAAATGAGGGGCCTTCAACGAGAAGTGAATTTACTACGGTAGCATCGAAATGAAGCAGCAAAATCGAATCTTCAAAGGGTGCATATACCCAAATTCAATAAGCATAACCCACACCTTTGGTTTGCTAAGGTTGATAGGTCGTTTGCCTTGTGTGACATTACATCAGATACAGACAAATTTGATTTTGTTTCGGTTCATCTTGGAGACGATATCCTTTTATCTGTTGAGGATTTAATTACCAATCCGCCCGCAAACGACAAATTCAATGTACTCAGGGAAAGATTAATTTCAAAATTTGCTGAGTCACCCGAATCCAAATTGCGCCGTTTATTACAAGGTGGAGAAACCGTGAGTATGAAACCGTCTGAAGTCTTGGCACACATGAAACGACTAGCGCCTGGTAAGTGCAACGAAGCGATAGTCCGTACACTTTTTATTGGACAGATGCTAGAATCGATTCGACCACTTTTAAGTATATGGGAGCAAGACGATTTAGACAAATTAGCAAAAACGGCATATAAAATGTTAGAGGCGAACAACAACATGGTAAGTGCCATATCACACAGTACCTCAAGTAGTGAAACGCAACTTTCGGTAAGTGCTATTAACTCTTCAATGGCTGATCTCATTAAATCAATGAATATTTTATCGGATAAGATTGATAAAATGAAAATACAATCAAGTCACAATAATTGTCGTAATCGTTCAAGATTTCGGAGTCGCACACAATCGGGTCAGAATCCTTTTGAATCACAAGTTTGCTGGTATCATGTAAAATTTGGAAAGAATGCTAAACGCTGTAAACCAAATTTCCCACATTATAACAGTAATTCGGAAAATTAATTGAGCTGTTGTCAATCAACTCAATTGGCGACAGCGACAGCAATAATGGAATAATTTCGGAAAATCGTTTGCACGTATGTATATGATAACTCGACGAAATCTTACTTTTTATTTGACTCAGGATCGGTGGTCTCAGTTATACCCCCATCTTTGGTCAAGGCGAAACTTTTCCCCTCGAAAATTAAACTTTTGGCTGCCAATCAGAGTGAAATCACAACCTATGGTCACTCGGTTTTTAAACTAGACCTAGGGTTACATCGTGAGTTTAAGTGGCTATTCATTATGGCTGACGTTCAATCACCCATAATTGGTGCTGACTTTTTAATTCATTATAATTTATTAATTGATCTCAAGACCAAATGACTAGTAGATGGTACAATCAAACTTGCTAGTAGTGGTAGAATTCGTAAAACGGAAGATTTTAATATCTCAACAATGTCTTCAAGCACACCATTTGCAGCTTTGCTCCAAGAGTACGTTAGCATTACGACAACAACCTTAACTCGAAAGATCACAAGAAGTTCAACCGTCGCACATCATATCGAAACAACTGGTAAGCCGGTAGCAGATCGCCCACGTAGATTATCTGGAGATAAATTAGCAGCCGCAAAAGCAGAAGTAGATTTTCTTTTGGAACACGGTATATGCCGTATATCTAAGAGTCAATGAGCTAGTCCTATTCACATTGTGGCTAAAAAAAAACGGGTGGTTGCCGTGTACGTGGCGACTATCGAAAATTAAACGCTCAAACAGTTCCTGATCGCTATCCAATAGCTAATATCAACGACTTTGCTGAAAGACTATATGGTAAGTCCATTTTTACTACATTAGATCTAATAAGAGCCCATTACCAAATTCCGATGGTCGAAGAGGATATTGAAAAAACAGCTTTTTGCACCTCGCTTGGTTTAATAGAATTTTTATATATACCGTTTGGACTACGAAACCCCACGCAAACGTTCCAAAGGCTTATGGACTCAGTTCTAAGAGGTTTGAACTTCGTTTATTGTTACATCGACGATATTATCATAATGTCAAATTCAATAGAAGAGCATAACCACCATCTGCGATTAGTTTTTGATCGTCTTCGTCAGCATGGCTTAACAATCAATGTTAGGAAATGCCATTTTGGCCAAAATGAGGTCGAATTTTTGGGTTACACTATCAATAGCAGTGGTTGTCGACCTCCTAAAGATCGTGTTACTGCCATCGAAAATTACGCTAGACCCGAAACGATTTGTGAACTACGAAGATTTCTGGGTATCATTAACTACTATCGTCGGTGCATCTCACATGCAGCTTAACTGCAAGCACCGCTTAACAGTTTTCTCATAGACTCTAAGAAAAATGATAATAGAAAAATACCTTGGACACCAGAAGCCGAAAATGCCTTCGAAGCGTGTGAAAAAAGTATAAATGAGGCTACTACGCTGGCGCATCCTACCCCAAACTCCGAACTGGCACTCATAACGGACGCTTCTGATACAGCTATCGGTGCGGTTCTCGAGCAAAATTTTGATGGTTTATGGAGACCGCTAGGTTTTTTCTCCCGGAAATTGTCAAAGGCGGAAAGCAACTACAGCACATATGACAGGGAGTTACTTCCACTTTACGATTCCATTAAACATTTCCGTCATATGTTGGAGGCTCGTCATTTCGTCATTAAAACCGATCATTGACCGCTGATTTATGCATTTTCACAGAAGCCAGAGAAAGCTTCCCCACGTCAATTGAGACATTTGGATTTCATATCGCATTTACAACAGAGATAATACATTTGTCTGGTTCCAAGAATACTGTTGCTGATGCTTTTTTTCGTTTAAATGCAATTTCGATGCCGTTAACAATATCATACGAGGAACTACAATCATCACAAGAAACAGATGACGAATTGAAACCCTTACTGGAAGGTAACAATTCGTTAAAACTTCAAATAGTCCACTTCGATTCTTCTTCAATCTATTGTGACATTTCGACCGGTTATGTACGACCTTACATTCCTAATGAACTACGCCAACAAGTTTTCAATTCCATACATAATCTATCACATCCTGGTGGTAAAGCTACACTTCAAGAGATCCGAAGGAAATATGTTTGGCCTAGTATGAAAAAGCGAGTTATCAATTGGGTTCGTACTTGTTTACTATGTCAGAGAGCAAAGATAACTAAACATAATCGTTTAACACCGAACAAGATAGATGTACCTAATAATCGTTTTGACCACGCCCATCTGGATATTGTAATTATGCGAGTAATACAAGGTTTTTGATACTGCCTTACTATGATTGACAGGTTTTCGAGGTGGCCGGAATCAGTTCCCTTAAAAGACATGTCTGCTCAAACCGTTGCAACTGCTTTTTGGACTCATTGGATATCTAGATTCGGATGCCCAAAAACTATAACTACAGACCAAGGTACACAGTTTGAATCAGCTATTTAAATCATTGACTAATTTCATTGGATCTAAACGAGCCCGAACTACTGTATACCATCCGCAATCAAACGGTATGGTCGAACGTTGGCATAGAACATTTAAAACAGCTCTTATATGCCATCCTAATACTTCATGGTTTGATATACTGCCGATAATATTATTTGGTTTAAGAACCTCTTTCAAAGAGGATATTCAGGCTTCTCCATCGGACTTATTATATGGTGGCCCAGTACGTTTACCAAATGAATTTTTTGAAAAGACTAACGATAAAACTAAGCCAGATGAATTTCTTAAAAAACTTCGCAACCATTTTAGTCTTCTACGACCTATACCAACAAAAGCAAAATGTTTGTTTTGAAAAATATTAATGATTGCACTCATGTATTTCTGCGCACCGATTCAGTCCGAGAACCACTTCAGACGCCTTACACAGGACCTTATGAGGTAGTCCAACGTTTATTCGATCGTTTATATACCATAAAAATTAAAGATAAAGAAGTAAACGTCAGCGTCGACCAATTAAAACCAGCCTTTATCATCAATGATATTCAAGACAATTTTCTACACCAAAGACCTCAAGACTCTAAGTTAAAGCAGCATACCACATCAGGACAACTGGAAACTTCAATCAAAAATGATCTTGAAATTACCACTGACGAAAGTACATCGTTCCCAGCAGTTCCTGACTTAGTCATTGGAGAGGGAGTGGATGTGGCAGCACCAAGTTTGTCAGCTAGTGAACGGAGTGAATCTGGCAACACTTTAGAACACAAAAGAAAAAGAAAACAAATATTAATTCCTCGCGTCATCTTTGCTGCCACAACTGTAAACAATTCTTCTTGTAACTCAATTTGAATTCTTTTATACTTCCAAACATGAAAATAAAATAATAATAATTTTAAATAGTTTAAGAGTAAAAAAAACGCATTTTATTTACCACAAACCATAGATGATTTGTTCTCTAAAAATAAAAATTGCATTGGCTTTGGTTATTAGGTGTCCGCTTGATAAAAAAAAAGTAAAAAATAATGAAAACAAAAATGGTGGAAGTTTGTGATGCAATTTACATATACATATAATATAAAATGCATATTTTAAAGGATGACAATTATAAACACGGTATAAACACGTGTTTTTTCAGAAAGAAATGAATTAAAAATAAAAATCGGTGATTATTGTCTTCTTTAATTGCCACACCAGAATTCAATAAGTATTGGTGTATTTTTGGAATTTACATTGGTGCATAACTGCGGATAAAGCTTTCACACAATTGTCGCGCCAGGGTTGCATTTTATTGGGATAAATAAGCACAATAATATTCTGAGTTGCCGTATGAGCCAATAAATTGTATAATCACACGATTGACATATAAAAGCACTAATTATTGGTGCAGTACGACAATCGTGTGATCCTACCTTTGGAAGAAATAAGTGAAACAATCTGTGATATAATAGCAGCTGGTGATTTTAACATGGTGTAAGGACGGTTATATAAAAATAAATTACAATGTTTACTTAATGATAATGGCATTAAACAGATAATAGGAGAGTTTACAAGAATTACACAGAACTCAAAAACATTAATTGATTTTAACAACAAAAATATATCGGTAAAGACTAATAGTTCAAATAAAATTTCAGATCATGAGGCAATAGACATAATAATTGATAGTATAAAACACAACCCTAATAGTACTGAATATAAAGAAATTGATATAAGTATTTAAATACAACAAAATTCAATACAATAGAGAAATATGGAACATCCAACAAATAAATATGAATATGGACTTAAATAATATCTTGAATATGTTTGATAATTATATAGAAAATGCAGTTAAAAATATGACAAGAAGGCGACAGTTGAAGATAATTTCAAAATGAATTGGTTCAGTAAGTAAATAAGACGTGAAAAAGAGAAAAAAAACTGATATATACAGAATTGCGAAAATAGAAAATTCGAATGAAGCATGGGGTAGGTATAAGGCTATGCGAAATTTATATAAAATTGAAATTTATAATAAATTGAAAATGCGAAAAACAATTATATACGAGGGCGAATTGATATTGAAGCTACCTAAGTAGGAAAAAACATTTTTTTGTTTTCAAAAACCATTCATTTCTCAACATAGTCTCCTTTTACCTCAATACACTTAGTAAGACGATTTTCCAACATTTTTATACCATCTGAATAATACGATTTTGGGAACTCCTCAAAATACGCATTAGTTTCGGTAAACACTTCTTCGGTTGAGATGAATCTTTTGCCTGCGAGCCATTTTTTCAAGTTTGGAAACAGGAAAAGATCCCTAGGGGCTAAATCCGGACTATAAGGTGGATGATCAGCCAATTCGAAGAGGATTTCTCGTAATTTTAGCATCGTATCTAATGCTGTGTGAACCGGTGCGTTGTCTTGAAGAACGCGCACTTTTTTCTTGTTTAAATGTGGTCGTTGTTCCTTGATTGCATCAACCAATTGATCCAATAATGCATGATAATACTCTCCTGTGATTGTGGATCCCTTTTCAAGATAATCGATGAGCAATATTCCGTGTGCATCTCAAAATACAGTGGCCATAACCTTGCCAGCCGATTTCGCTGTCTTCGCCTTCTACGGAGCACTTCGATTGATTTTTGGTTTCAGGTGTGTAGTGGTGGACCCACGTTTCATCAACTGTTATTAATCTATGCCAAAAATCAGCAGGATTATGCTTTATCATGTCCAAACACCGCTGTGAAGTGATCTGTCGAACTCGTTTTTGTTCAACATTGAGCAAACGCGGCACCAATCTTGCCGATAGCTTTTTCATATGCAAATGTTCATGCAAAATATTGAACACACGTTCATATGATATGTTTACCATTTCAGCAAAATCACGTATTTTGACCCGGCGATCATTCATAACGATATCGAGGATTTTCTTGAAATTCTTTTTTTGGCCTTCCTGTTGATGGTATTGTTGCAGTGCTTGTTCGGCCCCGTTTAAATTCAGCAATCCAATATTTTACCATATAATCTGACGGAGCAGATTCGCCGTAATGTTTATCAAGCTTTTCTGTTGTCTCTTTCACCGTTTTGCTTTTCAAATAATAGTGTTTAATCACTACACAAAATTCACTTTTTTCCATTTTCCAAGAAACACAAAAGTTGCTTACTTCAAACGACTACAACAAATAAACTAATCGATGAATTTGGCTAAAATTTTAACAGCTGACGTTTGACAGATCGTAATTTCTAAGAAAGAAAAAGTTTTTGTGTCTGTGCTGCCATCTAGCTCTAGGTAGGTTCAATATCAATCCGCCTTCTAAACAACAAAATTAATAATGTTACAGATCAAAGACAAATGTGTAAGTAGGTTAAAAAGCTAATTTTAAGAAGAACAAAAGCGTAATAAAAAGTGTAATATTTAATCAAGTAGAATGTAAAGACAATTTTAAAAAAGCAGATAATTTTAATAAATATTTTATAAATAGCATTAAAACGATGAGAGATGAAATAAATAATGTGCAATATGTCAATAGAATAACTGTGATAAATTCCAAATTTAAATTTCGAGAAATATCTTTAGAGGAATTAAAGAGGATTTGTAAAAGCCTAAAGAAAAAACCAGACTATAATAAAGTGGAAATTGACGTGATTTTAAATAGTCGGCATATCCTTGGCAGAATAATGCTTGGAATAGTTAACAAATCACTGGAGACAGAAGTATTTCCCGAAAATTGGAAGACAACAATGGTAACACCAATTGAGAAGGTTGCAAAAAGAATAAATTCATTGAAGATATGTGAAAAGATAATAGAAAAAGTAGTTAAGGAACAACTGGAGCAGTACTAAAATACTATCGAAGTATCAGTCAAGTTTCAAAAGGAAATTCGCATGTGAAACGGCAATTAATTATTTAATAAACAGATGGAAGAAAATCGAGCGAAATAACAAAATAGTGGGTATTTTCCTAGACTTGGCATCGAGGAAATAGAAATAAAATAGAAATAAAAGTTTTGTATGCTGATGCCACGCTTATTTTTACGGAAGGAGAATCTGATAATATATGTTATAACAATATCGACGAGGATATTGGAAATCTTAATATATGTATGGCTTAATATGAATAAACTTAAATTAAATGAGAATAAAACAACAATTATGGAAATAAATACAAACAGCAAAATAAATTTTAAAATAAATAATCAAGTAATAGAAAAAGTAAACGAAATGAAATATTTAGGACTTGTTATTGATAAAAACCTAAAATTTAAATCTCATTTTGATTACATATATGAATATGTAAAAAGATCGACAAAAAAATTAAATTTTTTTAAACGAATAAGAAACCAAATTTCAATTTAAACGCAGTTAATATATATATATAACACTATTCTAAAGCCTCACTTCGAATATGGTTCAACAATACTATTCACATGCTGCACATCTCAACAAATAGAACGGCTACAAAAATTACAAAATAAGGCAATGGGAATCATACGGAAGGTCAACAGATATACGTCGATTACCTTCATACTGCAATGGTTAACCGTAGAACAAAGGCTTAAACTGAACACGCTAAATTTTATACAGAAAATTAAATACGAAGATACGCTCAACCATATCATCTGCGAAACGTGGAACATTTTAGAATTGAAAGGGTATCATCTAATGCATTGCAGCGGTTACTATTCTGTAAGGGCTGACAACTTTACAATTCCCTACCAAATAACATAAAAATGGAACGTAATTTATATATATGTATGTATTTAAAACCAAATTGCCTTTTTTGTGAAATATAATATGTAATATTAGATAAAATTTTGAAATGTGATAAAATTATAGTACAATTTCTTTTTAAGATTTTTAGTACTAATTAAGAAATATTAATTAATATAATAACTGTCATAATTACCTGTACTAATTAAGAGTGCTACCATCCGCATGTCTAACGGTGTTGCCAGTTCGATTCCTTTTTGTGTTTATAATTTTAGACCATTTGAATTAACGTCGATAAATCGAAGATTTGTGTCTGTACTAGAACACTCGAAACTAATGATGAAATACTATAGAAAGATGGCGCATTGCGGTTGGTGAGTTAGTTATTATTTGTCTGTCAATAAATAAAGTTGTATTAAAGCGAAAATAAAAAATGTTGTATAAGCGAATATCAATTTGCTGGATTAAGACATAGTGTATAAAAGTTATAGTGGAATAAATAAAATTGTAGCAACAACAAACGTTTATTTTATTTTAAGAAAATGTAAAAACGTAACATTATACATATACTCTGCAAAGATCTCCACCATACCATTTTTTTATTTTTATATGCAAGAAATTTTTTTATTTTATTTTATATTAAAGTTATAATTTTTGACTCATCATAATATATGATATCGTAGACACCTCTCGAACAATATGGCCTTATGGCTGCAATAAATGATCATCATGCTGTTTCAAAATTTAAAAATCTTAAATATAGTACACTGTTAGGTTTAATTTAGATTAAGAAATATAGAGCTTAGTTTTAAGAAAAAAATTTAATTCATAAATATATATACAGTGGACGCTCGTAAATTAGAACTCGGTGAAATTCGAATCCTTCGGAAATTAGAATCAACGTTTTTAATACATTACATGCTCAATAATTAGAACTGTCGGTTCTAATTTCATTTTCATTTTTTTCATTTTTTGTTACCTTTTGACACTTAAAAATTGTCTCCATAGTTTTTATTTGATTTTAACATAGTAAAAAAAGGGGACTCCCATAATATTTATGTAATTTTTATTTTCTTCGCACTTTGTTCATTAGTGTGTGATATATTTGCGCAGTTAAACTTGAAAAGTGTGTATATAGAGTGTTGTTTTTCTATATAAAATGCCAAATAAACGTAAAAAGAAAACTCTGTCTTTAGAAACGAAGCTAAAGATATTGGAAAAGATCGACGAAGGCGTTCAGGGAAAGCGTTTAGCTCTTGGTTTTAACGTAACAAAATCTGCTATCAGCTATATCAAAATAAAATAGATCATCTACTCGTATATTAAAAGCAGTTACCAACACCTATCAGGAAGCAACGAAAAATCTTTACACAGTTGTGAATATCCCAAAATGAAAATTCAGTTCTATGAATGGTTTCTGAATCAACGTGAAAGAATATCTACAATGACTGGAGCAATACTGAAAGAACAAGCTAAACAGATTTTTCGACAAGATTATCCCAATAATAAAGATCATTTTCGAGCAAGTGATTGATGGTTTTCCAACATGGCATTCGATTTTTAAAAATTGGTGGTGAGATTCTTTCTAGTGATGTTGACGCAGGCAATCCTTTCATTCATAAGTTCCGTTCTAAGGTGGCTGAGATGGGTCTTACACACTCACAAATATAATATGTGGATGAAACCGGATTATTCTTGCATTGTCTTCCAGAAAGAACATATGTGTCTGCCTGTGAAAAAGTGCTCCCGGATTTAAAATCCAAAAAGAACGTGTGTAAATTTTACTTGGATCAAACTCCGATGGCTCGCATAAATTGGTGCCATTGGTAATTGGAAAAGCCAAAAAACCGAGGAGTATGAGAGGGTTTAATAATCCTCTTCACTACGATTTTTCAAAAAATACCTGGATGACGTCCCGTATCTTTAGTAATTGGTTCCATAACATATTCATTAAAGAGGTAAGGAAAAATTATCTTAAGCTTAGGTTTGGTAATTAAAAATTTTGACAAAGAATTTATGGTTTTGTTTACCAGGTCATTCGTTTTTCTAGAGAAAATAATTTACCTCCAAAAGCACTTTTACTTATTGACAACTGTTCCGCTCATATGCCAATTGAAAGTCTTCGCTTCGACGATGGGAACATAGTTGCATGCCTTTTTCCACCAAATGTGAATGCAGCTGTGCAACCAATGGATCAAAGTCCCATAAAATTAACAAAACTTATTTACAGAAGTAAGTTACTTACCCAATTAGTAGCTGAAAATGGTGAACTAAATAACCTTCTAATATCCTTCTCAATACGTGATGCAATAATATTATTCAAGCAAGCTTGGGACGAGTTGACTCAAAGAGTGTTAAAGAGTTCTTGGTCTAGATTGAAAAACTGGTATTCGGACCAATACGACAGCGACGACAACATTTCTATAGCCCACTTAGTGCAAAGCAATGACTGCGATGAAGTTATCCAAATTAATCAAACGCTTTTAGAAGAAATTGCTTCAAACCATTCCATCAGCGCAGATGAAATCGAAAAATGGAATGAGGACATGTTTGAGTACTTATCGGAACATGAACAAAGTAGCGATGATGAAAATTTGGACAGCGGCGATAAGGATACTGTTGAAGTCACAAGAGTTACTTCTAATGCTTTAGCCACTGAGGGCGTAAATAATTTAATAAATTGGTGTAGAACTAGTGAATTGTTTTCTACAAAGTACATGAGCAATCTTTTAGCCCTGCGCAATGATATTGTTATGACAAATTTAATAAAGCCAAAAAAGATTAGTAATTTTGAAATCTGACGCACTGAGCACTAAGAAATTTAAATAATCTAACAACTCTTTCAACTTTAGATACATATACATATGTATGTATATTTTTCTTAAATTAGCTGTAATATATTTCAATGAAATAGTATGTTTTATGCTCGCTTCATATAAATAAAATTAAAATATCTACGCCGAAGAGTTCTTTTATTATATTTTCTAAACGAAGATACACTTTTATGTTGCTTTATACATATTAAAAAAAAAACCTTTGGAAATTAGAACTTCTCGAAAATTAGAATCACCCCAGGTTCTAATTTACGAGCGTCTATTGTATTTTTTTATAGGAATGTAAGGAATAAATATAAACTAATATACTTAGCGGCAGACAGTATCAGCCGCATTCTAAAATCTAACATTCATTTTAATTATGTACATATGTATATATGTATGTATGTTTATAAATTGGTGTATGTTATGTATGTTATAAATTAGTCTTTTTTTATTATCAATCCCCATATATATATGTACATACATATCTAAAATTTAAAATGAGTTTTAAATGTATTTTATTTCAAATTTGTCATAAAGGGTCCGCCATCTAACGTTCTAAGCAAAATTGTTGCATTTTGGGCACAGAAAACCCGCACGCGTACATTGAAAAGCCGATACACCCAAGACGAGTCACTGTTTGGTGCGGATTTTGGTCCAGAGGCATAACTGGGCCAGTTTTCTTCGAAAATGAGCAAGGAGTGACCGTTACAGTCAATAGCGATCGTTATCGGGCCATGTTGAACGAATTTTTGTTCATAAAAATTGAAAAGAGGATATTAGCAACATTAGGTTTCAACAGGACGGCGCTGATGTCGTTTGGCCACCTCGGAGCGATTTGACACCGTTGGACTATTATTTGTGGGATGCCGACAAAGATAAGTGTTGCGCCAACAAGCCAGAGACAAATGACGCTTTAAGGACAATATTCGTGAAGCTATTGGTGAAATACAGCTGCACACACTCGATATGTGCTTAAAAATTGGACCGATCGTGTAGGCTACTGCACGGCCAGCTGAGGCAGCCATTTGAATGTATATTAAAAATTCAGTAGTTTTTTTTATAGCATTCTCAAAAAAAAATTATTTGGTGCACCCTACACAACATTTTTTTTAAATAGATTTCAAATACGTTTTATTTAATATAAGCCTAAAAATATAAAATTAATTTTTTCCCAAAAACATTTCTTTTTTAAAATCCAAAAAAAACAAATATACATATATTTTTACATGACAAATAAAAAAAATATCCGTATACACATAAGCTTTAAGTCCATATATGTATATCTTTACAAAATCGGTGCAGTAGAACGGGCGTAAAAGGTATACAAAGAAATATTTTAGCCTATTAAATATACAGGTTTATTATGAATGAAACTTTAAGTGGAATATAATTATAAGATTAATGCTTTGGCTTTGAAATTCAAATGGATTATTTTCCTATATTGATAATGTTTTTTTTTTCAGGCAAAAAAATATTTTATTTTAAACCACATAAGACAATATTAGAATAAAAGAAAAAGTATGCTTTGTAATTGTATGTCGATTCACGAGAATATTTAAATTGTTTTCTTGTAATATTATAAACTGGCAACATTTTCAAAGTTCTTGAGCCAACTTATTGGGCTACCACTGTGAAAGTCTTCAGGAATATTCATCTATTTGGGTATTTATCAATTCCGATTTTTGACGTTATTCAACATATATATTTATTCAATATTTCGGTTAATATACATAAATTGTCTGGCCATCAATTGTTTAACTAGCATTGATAGATCCAATAAAAAAAAACAAAAATGTCTAAATTCCCGATGAAAAGATATTTGGCCTCCTTACCAGCCAAAACTCGAAAACAAAAGTAAAAATCAGGAAACCCTGTCCCAAATTAAGAAATAAAACAAATTTTTATGTCCAATTGAAGAATATTTCTGTGAAAGAAAAAGAATTCGTAAAATTAACTGGAAAAATACGGTTCCCAAGAGACAAATCAAAGAAAAAATTACGTAATTTCCATAATTCACTACATACCTCACCGTTATGGAAAAAAAGGAAAATCCTTTTCCCGATGTTTCCAATTATAGATGGTTACACAATAGAAAAATTCAAATGTTACACAAATTTAAAAAAATAATTTAAAAATCAAATTCAAAATTTTCATTTAAAAAAAGTTTAAACTTTTCACTTTCACAATTTATATCTACATATCGCACTCTGTCAACAAAAGGGTATTAACTCAAAATTTTAAAATTTTTAGTAAGTGATAAACTGTTTGAGGTTACATTTTAACAGAAGTTGAAAATCTGAATACATCATAGTAAGCAAAAAAATAATAGAGTTTTTAAGAAAATATTTGATACATTTCTACTTCCTCTCTTTTATTAACTCAAAATAATACCTTTTTGGTGATACAAAGGTAGTCACTACACTATCACGAAAATGATTCAAATGTGGTTTTCGGGATGAAAGAGTAAAGGGACAGTTATTGATGTTATTAGTTGATTTCCTTTAATAACCTCTTATTGATCAAGTACGTAAGTATATCTATATATGTACGTATATAAAAGGGGACTATAAAATCCGTTGTAATTGATGTTTTCTGAAATGCGCCAACCAAAGGATGAACTCAATACCAAGGTCTTTGTATTTGCGGTTTTTGTAGGTCGATTTGTTCGCGAGTTATTGACGTTAGAGCAAACCCTTTTTCATTGCATAAATTTTACTTGAAAACGAAATTTATTACAGCATTTAAACTCTGTGCGAGTTGGATAATATTTTTAAAACCGTGTATATAAAAAGCATATGTAGAAAGCTTTCATTTGGTTTGTGGCTTCACTATTGTTCAACTGGCGGTGCCCAGGCAAAGTACATATTGATTTTTGTATATCTTTGAAACGGTAATAAGTTGTGCTTCAAAGTGACAAGGTCTCCTCGATATTTGCTCAATTCATCCAAACTATAAAATGTTACTATAAAATGATTTTGAAGCACATCTTACTGCAAGATTCAGAATTTGATCTAAATAACTTAGTAGTTAATACACATCAATCAAAATATAGGCGAAATTGCCTACAAATAAGGGGTGTTTTTTATAGAGGTATAGAACTTTAAGTTGCAATAAAACAACGATGGATTATTCGATTGATATGAATTTTATTTATCCAAAAGATAATCTTGTGGCATTAGAGTTTAAATATGATTTTTGGCATATGACCGCTACGGCTGGCTCGGATATAGTCCAGTCTGGACGTCCAATTTTCGATGACTTTTTCCAACATTTGTGGCCGTATATCGGCAATAACACTTCGAATGTTGTCTTCCAAATGGTCAAGTGTTTGTGGCTTCACCGCATAAACCAATGACTTTACATAGCCCCACGGAAAGTAGTCCAGCGATGTTAACTCACAAGATCTTGGAGGCCAATTCACAGGTGCAAACGTGAAATTAGGCGGTCACCAAACGTGTCTTTCAATAAATCTATTGTGGCACGAGCTGTGTGACATGTTGCGCCGTCTTGTTGAAACCACATTTCCGGGACATCATGGTTATTCAATTCAGGAATGAAAAAGTTAGTAATCACGGCTGTATACCGATCACCATTGACTGTAACGTTCTGGCCACCGTCGTTTTTGAAAAAGTACGGACCAATGATTCCACCAGCCCATAAAACGCACCAAACAGTAAGTTTTTCTGGATGTAATGGTGTTTCCACATATACTTGAGGATTACTTTCACTCCAAATGCGGCAGTTTTGTTTGTTGACGTAGCCATTCCACCAGAAGTGCGCTTCATCGCTAAACAAAATTCGCTTATGAAAATCGGGAACAAATGGAAATATAATGCACTATTTGCAAGCTTTGTTCAGGCGTGAGTCTATTTATGATGAATTGCCAAACCAAACTGAGAATAAATCACTTGACAGCTGTTCAATCGGTCGCCATCTTGAAAAGTAAATGCCAACTTAAAGTTCTATACATCTATTAAAAACACACTTTACAAAACGAATATCATACAAAATTAATATAAATTTTGTATATCTAGAGAACGATTAGAATTTGGTCTAAGTGACTTCTTAGATAGTACAAAACATCAGTTAAAAAGTGGGCGGAATCGAATAAGTGGCCATGGTATCTCCCATACAAATTTAATAATCGTTTTTGTATATCTAGAGAGTAGCTAAAAAATGGAATTTTGCATGTGTAGAGAACGATAACAGTTAAATATTTCTTTATCTGTCCACATCAGTCAAAAGGCAGGTACAACACAAAGGCTCAGCAACGCGGGAGGGATTACTCCACTTCTATTATAACTGAAAAAAAAATCTATATTCCATTCTTTACAACGTTACCTCTGTTGGAAAAAAATACCATATGTACCACTGATGCCAGATGTGACGACTTATCGCTATTTTGACGATTTTAGGTGCCAAAAACAACCAGAAGCAACCAAATGGCGACTTGACGATTTTTCCTCTTAAAATGACGATTTTTGTTAAATAATAAAAATTTATTACATTTTGAGTAAGAACTGTTTTACTAAATAAAGTATGTCAAGGTACATATGTATGCATTATTAACCAAATAGAAGAATAAAACTATTGTAAAGAAATATTTATGTGAGTAGAAAGTAAAGTGTTAAAAGGACCAAAAGTTATAAATTTTTTCAATGATTTGCTTTAATAAAAAGCTAAATACCTTCGTTACTTTCCAACGAATTTCTAAACCTTAAATCTCATTTTTTCATAACTTTAAATTAATTAATTCATAAATAGAACGGTTCCTATATAAAACAGTGCGCAAGAACGCTTCAATACTCAATTTGATGACAAATTTTGTTTGAGAAATACACCCAAATTTAAGGATACGTAAATGACATATACTTCATTTAAAAGGTCTGTTTCTTTACTTTCCAAACAAAAAATCGTGCAATATTCGGCTAAGTTATTAGCTTATAAGTGCATGAAGATCCGAAAAACCCGTAACTCAAGAGTTTGGAATTCTTTTGAAAATTCCAAAAACAGTTCCTTGTTCTATTCTATAGAACCTATCAGAAAAGTAGCATCACCGTGTAATCAACAATGTCGATATAGGAAAAATATAACGGTTGTTGAAAAAAGTGGACAAAAATTAAAAAATTTAATTTTTATACAAAAATTTTAAGGTACAGTGTTGCTCCCCACTGTACCAATGCATATTTTGAAGTTGAACAAAAAAGTTCCTGCAAAACTTTAAATACGCCTTTAAATGAAACAAAAACTTACATATGTATTTATTAATTGTTAGTTCCTTAAAAGAAACATTCACAAAAGGTATCATATTCAAATACTGGAATGAGAGTAAAGCGATTATCTAAAATAATCCGCATTTATGTACTTGGTTTTGCACTTTTCGCTTAAATAGAGGGGAATTCATATTTTTAATACACTTCTTAGAGCTCTTTATTTATTGTGGCGTTATGAAAGCGTTAAGACGTACTCTCTATAATATTGCCCAAAAGCGTAAGAGAAATCTGATCCCATTTGTATTATACTCGTTCCCGTAGCTCCAACATGTTCCTCGAAGACCAATTATCTTTTTCAAGGCGTTTTTCACTTTTGTCCAAAAATTCTCCATGGAATTGAAATTAGAGCTTAATAATGGTCTATACTTTATCTAAAACTTTTATTGCAACAGCCATTCTTGAACAATTTTAGCGGTCTGTCTTGGATCACTATCTTACAGAAAGAAGACTTTTTTCATTATTGTTTGTTTTCTGTTAATAAATCCTACGAAAATAAACGATTTTCCAAAACATGATGACGATTTTGATTTTTTTTTTTTTTTTTTTTTTTTTAATTAGACGATTTAATGCCCAACGGACATGGCAACACTGATGTATACTAGATATTTTGAACAACAAGTAGAAACAAGTGAGGTATGAATATAAGTACTATTTATATGCAAATCATACATTGTTTATCCACTCAAAATGTTCCTCAAATATACGTATATTCTGACCTAAGTGCAGTAATATACATGTGGAATAGGGCCCTCGGTGTACGGAGTAACGTTTCCTACAGGAAGCTGGTTGTTTTTCAGGTTAATATTGCTTATATCAAAACCATCAATATAGACCATCAATATTCGCTCTGCATTTCAATATTAACATCATTGATTATCTTTAAGACATAAGACAAATAATAAAAATGTTATTTCATTGTATCGTCTTTTCAATTATTCAAAATAAAACTAGTTTTTTATTTTTCTTAACAGTCCGATTATTCTATTTACAGCTGTTTGGCGTGATAACCATATAGTGACTGATTTCTCTTATTAATGAATCGATTGTTTTAGGCAAACATTGCGTAGCATTTTGTAACGTCAAATTTAAATTGTGGCAGACGCAACCAATCACGTACAAATCTGGTTGAATTTCTTTTAACAGAGCCTGCACACCATTATTTTTCCCTATCATGACCGAACAATTTTCTGCACCAAATTAAATTATCCTGTCAAATGCTAATAATAGCATTAAAAATCGAATTAGCAGAAGCGTCAGGTACTTAAGCTAAGTTCAAAAATTAATCAAAACATTTTGCAACATACATACAAATGTACCAAAATGACCAAATTTTTAGGCACCATGCAGTTGCATATACTTACGACATGCTTTGTGTTGGCTGGTCCAATGCAATCTGCAATGAAAGCATGAAATACGCTTTTTCTACGATTAGAATTAAATTTTTTACGATGCATGAATCCAGTATCCCGTTTTTTAGTCCAAATTCTTAGCTTTGTTACTAATAGAATCTGAAGCTGTCACCTTTGTGATAAAATTATCTCATTTTGGTAGCTTTCGACTTTAATTTCAAACATGTGCAAATTGTAAAATTAACAATTTATGTACAATTTGTGCGATTTTTTTTTTTATGCAAATTTAAATTTTTGCGATTTTGAATTTTTTGCACGCTTTTTTTGTGCAAGGTTTTGTTTGTACAAATTTTTTTGGTTGTGGCAACACTGCTTGTGACCTTTATTGCAGCGCGCTGTTACTTAGTGTGAATATGGTTCTAGTTTTCAACTTAGGGGAAATCCCTCTTAATCAACAAGTTAAGTATAATAGTTTATTGTAGTGTTTTTTTTCACGGCTTAGTGAATATTACTCGTATAAAAAATTGAGATTAATTTATCGTAAAAGTGATTAAAATGAGAACTTATAAAGTTTTGTTATTTTAAAGTTTCTGTGCTCAAAAATATAATATTTGTACGTCTTCAGATTACAGTATGGATAAAAATAAGAAAAAACTACAAACAATATCCCTAGAGACAAAAATTAAAATTCTCGAACTCTTAGAAAATGGTGCAAAGTATACATCCCTTTGAAAGGAGTTCAACTTAGGAGAATCAACTATACGCTCGATTAAAAAAAATGAAGATTCCATAAGAAAATCCGTAATTTCGGGCACAGAAATGACTTCATATTATACGTCTTATACAAGAGACATACTGATTGAAAAAATAGAAAAACCTCTTAATTTGTGGATTGAGGATTTAACTAAAAAGAGGATTCCCATAAGCGGATATATGATACAAGAAAAAACCCTAATATTTTACGATATTATAAAGCAAAATCAGCCATCAACTACTGAACCAAAAGAAAAAGCTAGCAATGGGTGGCTTGCACCGGATTATTTTGGAAAAATTTGCCAAATAAAACCTTCATTGCTAAAACAGAAAAAAGAGCCAGTGGATTTAATCTTAGTAAAGAAAGATTAACGGTTTTACTATGCAGCAACGCTTCGGGAGATAAAATGTTAAAACCATTAGTCGTAAATAAGTTTTTAAAAACACGGGCCCTTAAAGGAAAAGACTTAAAATGTTTGCCAGTTCACTGGATGGCAAACACTAAAGCTTGCGTAACCTCTGCATTATTTAGTGAATGGTTTCAAAAATGTTATGTACTAGAAGTTGAATTCTATATGAAGGAAAAAAGCCTTGAATTCAAAATTTTACTTGTTATAGATAATGCTCCTGGACACCCACATTTGGAACATTCAAATATTAAGATTGAATTTTTGCCACCAAATACAACCAGTATTCTTCAACCACTAGGTCAAGGAATAATCTTCACTTTTAAAAAATATTATATAAAAAGCACATACCAATTTATTTTAAATAAAATTGAAAATGAAGAATTAACATTGACCGAGGCGTGGAAAAATTTAATATTTTCGACTGCATATTTTTGGTTGCATCTGCAGTATCCAGTATACGACCAAAAATATTAAATGGGTGCTGGAAAGCTGTATGGCCAGGTTGTGTTCGGAGTAATACTGCTGATGAAATATCTGTATTATCTGAAGAAATTTTAATGCTGGCTCGACAAACTGAAAGCGATGGATTTGATTCTTTGAACCATAATGATATAGAAGAGCTTCTCGTAGATGTTTCGTTATCTGATGACGACATTGTTAGTCTAACTGCTGATAATATGGAAGATAATAATTGCGAAAGTGATTGTGAAGAACTTGTAGAGTCCCTTACTTGAAAAAAGATGGATAAAATTCTTAAAACAGTTAAAGACTTACAGAGCGAAATTCTTAATGTGGATCCCAATATGGAACGGACACTAAAAATTCAGCATGGGCTTAACAACACATTTTCGGCATATCGCGAATTACAAAAAGAGTTAAAAAAATCGACATCACAAAAACTTATGACAAATTACTTTCAACAAGTACCTAAAGAGAAAGAACTGACTGAAAACTTTGATGTTCCTTGCAGCCAAAGTGAGAACATTTGTAGTGATAAAAATAGTAATCTAGAAACTCGACACACGCCATATTAGTGATTCTGATTATGAGATATTATTTATTTCTTCAATGTAAATATTTTTTTCGTTGTTAAGTACGTAGTGAAATGATGTTAATTTGTTTTTTTAATAAATGAGTTACTTTTTTGTTGACTTTTTTATGCGATTTTGTTTGAGTTTTAATGCTTTACTTTGAATTTATGCGTTGTTTCAAAATTCAGGGACGAATCATTAAATTTAGTATAGAGCTAGTGTATCGTTTTATGCGATTTTCTCTGGAACGGATCAATCGCATTAAACGAGGTTTGAGCGTATAAGCTATTTGTTATTTATAAAAGGTACACCCACTTTAATTGTATTACTTATACAAACACTGTAAAAAAAAACTAACCAAGTTTTTTACACACACAGAATGAAAAGTAACATATGTATGTACACTCCGTTGCAAAATATGAGTTCACTCAATTTTTTCGATTTTTTTTTTCGGAAAAATAAATAAATTTTTTAGATGGTTTCTGTTTTTTAATTATTTATTCATATTTATTATAACACCTTCATGTCGCTCACTAAATCATAAACAGTCACAACTCGAAAGTTGTAAATGTTCAGAAGAGGAAAAAAACTGCAAACGGAGTTCTACATTGAAGTTTACTGTCTTCTAAGATTTCTAAGACAGTTTATTTAATTATTTTTTTTTAAATTTTTTTGAATAATTTTGCAAATAAGAGGTAGTTTTGAGTTGTGACTGTTTAGTTGAAAATTTCATTGAATCAAATTGTTACTCTTTAACTGGGAATATGTTCGTTAATAACGTCACAACTCCAAATAATACTGTTGATGTGAAATAAAACTATTGTGACGACAAAAGTCATCGAGGTTTCGTTTTTGGACCCACATGCTGCATCAGGTCGAATATTTAATTTTTACTATTAATTTATATAGTATTATTGTTATAATAGAGAATTATGTTATGTTATTATTCATTTTGTTTTGCTATTTACTTTACCATTTTTTTGTTGTTGTAATATTGAAATAAATATCTTCGTTTTGTCGTTTTGTTGTTGTACCAAATTTCCTATATAAATAGTATTTACAATATGATTGTACTTTTTTTAATTAGATATGTAGACTAGGATGACGGTATTAACACGTGTTCGCTTTGTGATACAACCGATCGTTTATTCGTTGAATCTTCGCTCTCACCTTGCAGCCGCGAGTATGATTGGTTTGATGTTGCGGACACCAATGTCGCACCGTCATTGATATGATCTCATACCATTGCCAAGGGTATAAAAGGGCGAACACTCCAAGAAAAAGGAGTTGGTGCTCAGCTTCAGAAGGTGAAGTTTGGTTTTGTTTGTGGTCAACCGAGAAAAACTGGAACAATATTTGAAAGAAATTAACATTACTGGCTCCAGTAATATTATGCCTGACATCAACTCGTGGATAATTCACAGTGTGGTGAACGTCTGCGACTGGGACAACCCAGGAGGCGAGATATCTCTATCACCATTGGGATATCCACGGTGACCCAAATATTTAGCTTTTCCCCAACAACAACAGGACGTGACGTTGACTGAGTGGACAAGGGCGACTTTCCGTTGCAGTGTGGTGAAGCACTGCGACTGAGATGACCCCAAGGGCAAGATATCTTGACCGCCAGCGGGATATCCGTGGTGACCCAGATATTGGACTTTTCCGAGCCGATTCCTGGCGGCCAAGTAACCTGATCATCATTGGGTGTCCGTGATGAACGAGTTACTCGACTTACGACCGAGAACTTACATAGTTTTCCGGGCCTCTCCCATAAAAAACAAACGTTTGTTTAGCAATAAGCATTAGATTTCTAAGCAGGAAATAATAAATTATTTATGATTATAAATTATAGTTTTCTTATAAATAATAAATAAATTGTTCATAATTATAAATAATAGTCTTTTTATTTAATTATCTGTCCGACACTGGACCGCGCTCCCTACCACGGCATCCAAGCGGAAAATGTGTCGTTACACTATTCAATTATTTATAATCTCACTGTCACAACTAAAAATAGTACTCTTTAGTTGCTAATAATAATTTTGGTATAAATTTTTTTAATCAGTTTTGTGACAAACAAAAATTTAACATTAAAATATACCGTTGCAAAATATAAGTTCACTGTCAGGATGCTAAGTCACAAAAAGAAAAATGTTGTATGCTTTTTTTATACTTTTTAGTAATGGGTTTACTTTTGTAAAGATGGATTTTTTTTTTTTTTTTTTTAAATGCTATAAAATAAACTACTGAATATTTTCTCAAATTTCTTTTTTTATTTGAAAGCACAATCCTTCCGGTTAATAATGGAAAATAATTTCATTCAAAGGGCTGCCTCGGCTGGCCATGCAGTAGCCTACACGATCGGTCCAATTTTTAAGCACATTATCGATTGTGTGCAGCTGTATTTCACGAATATTGTCCTTTAAAGCGTCAATTGTCGCTGGCTTGTTGGATTAACACTTATCTTTAACGGCAGCCTACAAATAATAGTCCAACGGTGTCAAATCGCAGCTTCGGGTGGCCAAACGACATCAGCTCTGCTGCTGATAATGCGATCTTTTAAAACAGGGCGCAAGACATCCAGTGTAGCTTCGGCTGTGTGGCACGTAGCGCCGTCCTGTTGAAACCAAATGTTGCTAATATCTTCCTCTTCAATTTTTGTGAACAAAAATTCGTTCAACATGGCCCGATAACGATCGCTATTGACTGTTACGGCCACTCCTTTCTCATTTTCGAAGAAAAATGGCCCAATTATGCCTCTGGACCAAAATCTGCACCAAACAGTGACTAGTCTTGGATGTATCGGCTTTTCAATGTATGCGTGCGGGTTTTCTGTGCCCCAAATACAACAATTTTGCTTGTTTACATACCCGCCAAGATCAAAATGAGCTTCATCTGAAAAGATGAACACACATTCTGCAACATTACCATGATTTTCAAAGTAATGTCGCAATATTTCCCAGCGTTGTTCAAGCGTATACACAACCATATTCGTTCAGCGGAAGGATAAACGGAATTATCTGTCAAATCAGCCATGAGCTAAGTGTTACCATTCACGAAATAAGCACTAGTTGAAAAAAAACGTTAGATGGCGGACCCTTTATATATATATATATATATATATATATATATATATATATATATATATATATATATATCAACTAGGGAGTACTGGCAGGATCGCCATGTAGAAACAAGGGTTATTGAATAATTAATAAAATATATTATTTATTCCTTTATTTAACAATAAGTTTCCAGCTCGATCTAGGAGCTGGCTTTTTGTCTGAAATTATTCTGTTCTTTATTATAAAATGTTCTGGCTTATATACTAAACTTAAGCCGACTTGACAATCCCAAGTCGATAATTTAAATTTACTTATTTTTATTAGTTTGTGTTATTGTGTTGTTATATAATTATTATTACAATTAACTTATATTCTATAGGTTTGTGTGTGCGTAATTAATTATCATTACATTCTACTTAATACTCTATTTAATTGTCATTAAATTGTTTAATTATCATTAACCTATATTAAAAGTAATGTGATCCCTGCACATGACTCAGTAGAAACATAAGCGTGCCGGCGCAACAACAACAACATGTAATGACCAGCGAAATATTTATGCAATGTGCCGTTAATATATTATATTTTCAAATATTGTGCTGCATATGTCACAAAAATCATACTATGCTACAAGATTACTATGCTACAATTTTTCGCGAAAATGTTCAAGTGAAAAATTTAATGAGGATATATTTTGAAGACTTCTAGTGACTTCCAATTCTATTATTTCCAATACGAGAAAGTTGAAAGAAAAAAAGGTAATAATTTTCCACAAGAAGCGCCGTGCTTATTAATATTTAAACAAAATCCAAAAAATTTTCGATATACTGATGATGATGACGATGATAATGATAATGTTGCTCATGATGTTAATGACAATGATAGTCATAAGTCCTATGGCACTGAATAGAGTCTTTTTCATATACTATGATTATTTTTATTATGAGAAAAATAAAAGTATTGAGAAAATACAAAAACGTAGAGAAGAAAACTAAAAATTTCCACTAAAGTATGCATAAAAACTATTTATTTATTTATACATTACGAACTAAAATAGATCGAAATCCATTAAACTTAATTCGCAAGAAATACTCCCCGAATTGATTCGCACTTTGAGTGGGGGTTTTCTCTTCAGCCTTTGAAACCTAGTTATGGTATCTTTAGCTAAAAACCGTGATATCATGGACTTTGAGAGCACAATACGACTTAATTTGGTTTAATGACAATTTGCTCTTTGAAGCAAATTTAACAATTTTTCTCTTATCGAGTGTCGAATATAATTTTGGGCGACCTAATTTTTTATTTTTTTGTTGTGATCTCTGAATTTTCATTTTTCACAAAATTATTTACTGCGCAAACACTGCGATTCATCATTTGAGCAATTTTTCTGTTTGATGTTTTTTTTTCTTTTTCTCGCAAAATAAAAATTTTTTCCGTCTGATGCAAAATTGAAGTCAATAGTAACAGCTAAGGACAATTACTTTTAGAAGTGAACTTATATCTTGCAACGGGTATTTTACCATTTTGTTTTAGATTTTTTTATTAAAAAATACACAATTGTTTACGAATTTACACAAAAGTACAAAAAGAATTTATTATTTAAAAACAACAGTAAAATTGTTTATATTAAACAAAAATATAAAAAACAAAGTGAACTTATATTTTGCAACGGAGTCTATGTGATGTCATTCACTTTAAACTAATAGCTCTAAAGTGTTTTAGTCGTAATTGTTGCAATTTTGAGTAGTATCTACAACAGGGAGAAATAATACGGTTTTTTTAATAATTGAATCACGATTGCACGATTATATGAACAGCTCAAAATATAGACACTTTTTTCCTTCATTGACTACTCTAAAATATGAATTTAGCGCAAAAACTTTTTATTTAAGCCATTCATATTGTTATGTTTTAACCTTTTTAAAAAGTTTTAGTTCGTTAAAATTGCGCTAAAGTAAAATAAACACCGCTTTATTTTTTTGTTGTACAGTTTTTATTTATTCCTTTATAACTTTTATACTGTTTGACTTAATACAGCACTTAATATTCGCTTATACAACACTTTTATTTCCGCTTTTACACAACTTTATTTAGTGACAGCCAAACGATAACTAACTGACGTGTAGGTAAAGCAGCCTCCTTATATACCTCATTTCCTACACTTTGGAAGGTTCCGGAAATGTTTCATTTTTATTTTCGTAACAATATTTTAAAGCTTTTGCACTAAGCAAATGAATATCACAGATTTTTTTTTTCGCATAATAACTTAAAGTTTATTTCCTTTTTCAACATAAATTGATGTTTTCTTAAATCCAATAAAAAATAAATAAAAAATATATTTTTATGAGAAAAACGTTTGTGAAAGGGAATTGAATGTGATTAAAAAATGTGAACAATCTTGCAAAAATGATCTGGATTGGTTTTAAATAGTTTATATTATCGAAAGTACACTGTATTAAAAAAAATTGAAATTTTCAATTAAAATATGTATGTATTAAAAAATTACAAATGGAATTTTAAAATAAAAAGTTTAAAATTTAATAAACAAGGATTTTTTTAAGTGGCAAAATTTGAATGACCATGCCGTCGTGCCATTAAGTTTTCAGTTGTGCCAAATTTGGCAGAATTGTGTCACATTCGCCAACCGTGATATACATAAATCCATATATGCATTTATTAATATTTTGTTATTATGCTCTGTCCTCTTTATTTGATGGGCGTAAAATCTGAATTCTATTTGGTTGTGTTTACTTTCCCTTCCAACCCCCCCCCCCCTCCTCCAGACAGCTTGTTTAGTTATATATAACATGTACATTCTATATGTTGTATATTCTTTGGTATTACTTATTACACACCAATAGTAATTGGTCATGTAATTCATACGCAGTATATATAAATATATGGTAACGTTCTAATGTCCTAATTGCGAGCCGATCATTAAATTATATTACGTATTGGACAGAAAATTAGCACATTAATGCACTGAGTTATTTCGTTTTAGACGCTATTTATGGGTAAGCGACATTCTGTACATTTAATATTCTATGCATATATGGTTCAGTATATACAGGGTGGTCCAATTGTGTCCAGAAATTGAGTATATGAACCTGAACCATCCAAAAGGATGGTGCCACTTGCCACACAGCCACCGAAACAATGACTATTTTGCGCGAGATATTCAATGGCCGTGCTATCTTATGTCGTGGCGGTGTTAATTGCCAGCCACGATCATGTGATTTGATACCGTTAGACTTCTTTCTTTGGTGAAATTAAGAAGAAAAAGTGTGCATCAATAAGCCGAGAACAATTCAAGAACTAAAGGATGTGATAATGCGGCACATTAACGACATTGAACCTCACGAACGAAGGATAGAGGTATGTCACCGAAGCCATGACGAGCATTTGGCCGATATTTTGTTTCCCACATAATTGTCATAATAAAAAATATTAAGATAATTCTCTGAAAACTTTTTGTTTTATTTACAATTAACATCGTGCATTTTGGTTGGACCACCCTTTACATATACTTATAATTAATAAATAATTAATATTTAATTCTAATTGCAATTGTAAATAAATATATTTTTAATCGAATTTTTATTGTTCTACAGCGTCAAGATGAAACGTTGAATTTATTTGTTAAACAATTGTCGTCAAACATAATGTTTCTCGTTCGTTTAGTGCTCATTTTTATAATTATTTTAGCGTTTTCATTGGCAACGTATAAATTTACGAATATAAAATGTCAAAATTTGGATTCAACCTTTGCCATATTTTCCAAATGCGAATTAAAATTAATAAAACGTGGTGTACCAGCTTTAAATATTTATGTTAAACTACTTCAGTTACCGGTAACAAATATATCGGTGAGTAGTGGATCGATAACATTTCATAACTGCGATAACATTTCATATTTGAACAGGTTTTCGCTTCCCTCTATAAGAAGGCCAATGGTTATAAGCCATTCCTCTATAATGTTACCTTAAATTTTTGTGATTTTCTGAAAAATCGTAAGAAATATCCAGTGATGAATTTCTTTAGTGATCCACTGATTAAACACTCAAATATGAATCATACCTGTCCCTACAATGTAAGTTAATAATTATAAATGAAATTTAATTAATTGCATTTTTGATAACTTTAAGCATGATGTCTTTGTTAATAATTTGGTTCTAACGGATACAATGTATAACAAATTACCAATGCCAGAAGGTGATTATATGATTGATGTGATAGCATATGTCTATAATGATCCGAAGGTCAATATAAAATACTATCTCGAACATACATAAGTTTTTTAAGCACTAATAAGACTAATGAATTTTAATAAAAAACAAAACGTTAACAATCAATTTCTTTCTTCTTCTTTATTGACAAATACATATTAAATTGAATAAAACATTCATATTAATAATTCTACTGAATCTTAAGCCGAATATGAAAAGGATATCCATGCTTTCGATAACGAGTCATTTTGATCGAATAATTTCATTTAAGGATTATTGAATTCGCCTTGCGGCATTCGATATCGAATCTTCAATCGAGTGTAATCTTTCTAAACGTCATTCGATAGCCAATGCAACGAAAACTGTGGAAAATGTATGTTTTATTTATATTTAAGTTAAAACACAATTAGTTATTATTCAGTTCTTAGAATAAGTTTAAAAAATAAATTCTTAAAGCAAACACAAATCGAAAAGTCATACTCGTCTTTGAACTCGGATGAATAAAAATAAATTGGAATAAATAATTGTTGATTTCTGGTTCTGTTAAGCACAAAATTGTTAATTAAGTTATAAAAGTATAAATTCCTACTCATGTTGATAGTATTCTTTTTCCTTTCGTTTTACTCATATTTAGCCTCAAGATGTGTTATGATATTTTTAAAAGTCGACGAGTTCATTCACAATAACAATGAAAATACGATTCGATAGCAATCGAATGCCATAATTAGGTAACTTGGTACGTATCGAAAATTATTTTCGTACGATAGACTATTCGATATCGAAAGCGGCGATTAGACTCCTGATCTTTCTATCAAAGTCTAAGATGTCCTTTCTTGAGTACTCCCTCGTCGTCGTGTCGTTACCAGCATGAACAAATTAGGCAGAGTACAGAGACTCACCTGCCTCGGCTTAACTGGGGCAGTAAGAAAATGTACAGCGGCCTTTGAGGCCTAGATTGACTTGACACCGCCTCACATCTATGTGGTGAAGGTGGCGGCATGCTCGGCAACAAAGATCCCGAAATGTGTGGGGAAGTCTCTCCATTTTACGTAAGGTATTCGGGGAACCATCTTCGGTCCTGGATGTTATGCCTTTGGATTTTTACTTTGGCAGGAGTTTCAGGTTTGAATTCCCGGACCGAGATTGTTGGTCTAATGGGGCCTTAGTTTGTATACCGATAGCTTCAAAATGAATGACTGTGTTGGTGCTTGTATTTATGGACCCAACCGAGACTTGTCGATCTTGCTGGATGTCTTCCAGGCTGAGATCATGACCATTGCTATATGTGCGGGCAGTGAGATCAAGTGGTAGACCATTAACATATGTATTCTCTGACAGTTAAGCTGCCTTAAAGGCACTTGGCTCAAACCAAATGACATCTAGACTGGTCAAATATTACTACGATACTATGCAGAAGCTTTCGCTTCAAAATATGGTCTAGTTTTTTGCGTACCTGGACACTGAACACTGGACACATTGCATCAATTTGTGAAAGCACCCATACATATATGAGAGAACACTAGTAGGATTAGCATTTTGTAGAGCATTAGTTTCGTCTGAGGTAAGAGTGCCTTATTCTTAATCAATTGTCAAAAACAAAGTAGCATCGATTTTCTAGTATTTTCTTTCATGTCATTTCCCAGCAGACATTATTGAGTTAGTCAATGTGGTTACAAAATAAATTCTTCACTATCCCGAATTTGTAATTACCAGCGGTCACAAAATGTTCCCTTCTCAGAGCAGTTTGGTTCGTTGAAATCATCAACTTTGTCTTGTCTTTCATTTACTAATCAACTCATATTCGAGAAGAAAGTTTTGTTTGATGAATATTGCTCAAGCAGCAAATTCTAGAGATTGCATCGTTAACTATTACCTTGTCTGAAATCTTGTTTGGTAGTGAATGGTTCGAAGAGATCCTTTTCTGTATTAACTGACGATCTCATCCCTGTCAGTGTTATTTTGTATCATCGGATTGGTTTCATAGGACTACCAATCTCACACATATCAAAGTCAAAAGCAGCCTTATAATCAAAGAAAATATGGGAGATGTCAATTTGCTTTTCCTGCGTCTCTTCCAGGATTTAGCGTAGTGTGAATAATATGGTCGGTGATAGATCTACCAGGTCTAAAACCAGATTGGTATGATTCTATGGTATTATTCACTTTATCCTTGAATTGTTTGCATAAGAACTTTATATTATATGTGGAGGAGACTTAAGCTCTTATAATTGGTAATTGGGGGTAACGTGGTGTTGTGGTTAGACCACAGACATACAACACAAAAAACACAGGTTCAAATCCCAGCAGAGGACATGGTGAAAAAAAATTTTATTGAGATTTCGAGTGTTTCAAAAAGAGTCTTCAACCACCCTGCAGACAATTCCATCTAAAGAGGCCCCCTAACCTTCCAGCTTACCAGCTTACCTCTGACTATGATGACAAACATCAGACGGATGATCAGGAGAAATACGCCACCTATTGGAAAAAAATTACAATGCTAAGTATGGATCACAACAACTTAGCAAGGATCTTCACCACACACAAAAATACATGGAGGCGAGCTACAGTAGATTAATCATCTACTTAGCTTGAAGGTAAACTTGATTACTGAAACTGAAACAAAGTCATGCATGCTTTTGGAAAGCCAATATACTCTCTAGAGGAATGGCTGAGAAAAAAAATTGACAAATACTTTCCTATTTTCTTTTTTGTCTACAGGTCACCGAAGTTTTAGGTTCAACTCATCGCCTACTGCCGGAATAAACGCTTCTCCTCTTGTTCTGGTACTTCTCCCGCATATCTTTGTTACGACTGACTGACCAAATATGCATTGTTTTTCTCAGCAGTTATCTACACCCCAGATCGTACCATAGTTGTTTTGGAGTGAGGTGTTTGATACCCAAGTGCGGCTTTCGTGGTGCAAGATACATGCTTCCACTGTGATCAAACATCACCGGGACAAGGAGTGCCGTCTTGCAGCAATTGGGTTAATTAATTAGAGTAGGCAACGGCGATTTGTCGTATCTGTCTAGCTTTCTCAGTGTTAGTTATTATTATTTTTGTTTTAATTAATTTTAACTTTTGATATTACATATTTTAATAAATAGCTTAATCTATACGGCGTTGCGCGGTATATATAGATGGTTTATATATGTATGTATATTATAAATGGGAGATAAATTTCCTTTTGTCCCGATTCTATCTGTTTTTGCCACCTATTTCTCTTTATAAAGAATATTCTAAGGTGGCCATTGAAGTCTCCTGCTGATATATTTATTGAGATGTGCGGTAATAAATGTTATTTTTTATGAGGGATGCAATGCTCACTCTTTCTGTATAGTTAATTTTTTAACTTAATGTGAACCTTCATAATAGAAAACTATATTTCTCAAGATATACCCCACTTTGTATGGAAGGTTCTATGCACACTTATCCGATTCCGCCCACTTTTTGACTGATGACTTGTATCAAGTACGAAGTCATTTAGACCAAATCCAGAAACTTCCAATATAACCGTTCTCAAGATATACAAAAATCAATATTTACTTTGTATGGAAGGCACCATGTCCACTGTTACTGCTTAGAAGATAATTAAAAAAAGAGACAATCAGTGAAAGTAAACCTTTCCAATGTATGCACATTTGTTTACACATCCGGCGTTGCTCGGAAATCTTTATATGTATTTTTTGCTCCGTCACTCCTCTAGGAAGCATATTGGCTTTCCACAAAGCATCCATTGCTTTGTTTCAGTTTCATTAATCAAGTTGATTTTTCAAGCTAAGTAGATGATTACACCACTGTAACACCCTTTCATATATGATTGTGTAGTGGTGAAGATCCTAGCAAGGATGGTGGTGATCTTTACTTAGCATTGTAACTTTTTCCCAGTAGGTGGCGTTTTTTCCTGAGCATTCGTCTGATGTTTGTCATCATCGACAGAGGTACCCTAGAACGTCTATGGCAGGACTGCTATATTTGTCGATTTATCGGCATTTTGCCGATATTTTGCTTTAAAATTAACAAAATGCCGATTTGCCGATTTGCCAATTTGCCGATTTTTGGTCCAAAAATGCCGATTTTGTGAACAAAATCTAAAAAACGGCAACTTTATTTGCTTTAATAAGATTGATAATTTTTGCGAACATTGAAAAGAGACAACTGTTAATAAGACAGCGCTACTGCTAAAGAGAAAAAAGGCTAAATTTATTTAAAATTAAGTACAGTGACTCCAACGCATAATCGGACAAGAATTTTTCTCATAGATAAGTCCTTTAAAAGTAAAAGGAATAATAAGTATGTAGATTTTTTTGAGTCTTATTTATACTTCAGACATGTATCATTATGGATAAAAAGAAAAATAGCGTTTTATACAATACAAACTGAAAGTTAAAAAAGAATTTTTAATTCAACGCATATTCGAACAAAGTAAAGTATGAATACTTCGTATGAATACATTCAGTAACAATTTTCATATACTTTGTAATCTAGAATAGACAGAAAACTTCTTAGAATACATATATAAAAATCTATAAGGTTCAATATTTCTAATAAAGTCACTTTAGGCAAGAGTTGGCAACCCACTGCGTAACCAATTTAAACTGGCCCGGAATTTATTGGGTATTATATTAAAAAAAAACCGTGTGAATTTTTTTTTTTTTTTTTTTGTATAATCACTAAAACAAATTTAATTTAAAGGTTTTCAAAAAATATATAGTTTATGTATTGGGAGTAAAAATTAATTCAGCACGTTTTTTTTAGCTCAAAAAAGTAATTTATTTTAAAAGATAATGAATTAACAAGTAGATCAAAATATTGTCCATCATTGCCAATAACTTTTCCTCACCTCTCAGGTAATTTTCGAATCTCGTCTCAAAAAAACTTCTCGTTTTTGTGACTACCTAACTTTGAAGCCAATTTTCGATTTCTACGAAAGAAGTGAAGCGGTGACTTGCCAAATCATTTTGTATGTTGTTGAAGCAATGTACGGAGAATAAGGTGGGTGCGGTAAGATATCGCATTCGATCATCTTTTTTTTAGTAACTTTTGACACGTGAAGCCGAGCGTTGTCACAAGATAATAACTTTATCATGTTTGTCCATATATTCCGGCCATATTCTTTATAATTCACGTTTCAAGCGCAGTAATTGCAGTGTGTACCCTTAGTCCTACCAAGAGCTCAAAATTGCAGTATAAATAATAAGACCAAGTAATTATACTAACAAATAAAAAATATTGGAGAAGTGCACTTAATTTAAAAGTAGCAATAAAACCAAACCCTGCTTTAAGCTGAACGAAGATGTCGCCTTTTTTTTTGATAGACTACCCTAGCCAATTCATCCAAAAAATGTTCAATTATATAAGGTTCTGGCTTCCGCGCGGATATTTCGTAAAGTTTGGAACAGTTACGAACCAACGAAAGCTTTATGAAACCTGACGTGTGTTTGAGATCGTTAGCTTGATAGAATTCGCTATTATTTGTGATACCCAATATGCCTGCACTTTGCTTTACATTTTCTTCTCGAATATTGAAATAAGCCTGAAATTTGCTTGCACTTTGCTTTACATTTTCTTCTCGAATATTGAAATAAGCGCATGCTTTTATTTATATGTTATTTTATATGTTATAAACATTAGTTAATACTGAATTGTTTTGTTAATAAAAATACGATAATCGTATTTAAAATGGTAAATTTTAATTTGCCGATTTTTTGCGATTTTTAATCAAAATCATCTGGCACCCCTTAACCTGAGGGTACTTCTTCTTTATTTTTTAGATAGAGTTGTCTGCTATATATGAATGTGTATTATAAATGGAAGAAAAATTTCTTATTTTTCCCGATCCTATACGAAAATTTTAGGGCGACTTTTAACTTCTTCCGCTGGTAAAAATATTTGTTGCGATGTACGATAATAAATATTATTTTTTATTTCACCCTTCCCGTGAAATTAATTTTTGACTTTAATATACAACTTGATAATAGAATAGCATGTGGAAAAATTGAAAGCTTTATCTTTTACAGTTACCAAGATATACCGTAATAACTAACTTTAACAAAAAGAAGTCTTTTTGAAATTTTTGATTGAACATTTTGTCTTCTCTTAAAAAATCATTAAGCATTACTTTATTCGGTTCCCATATTCAGAATATACCGATCTCTCTAACTCAATTGCATTAGCCCACTTTTGCATTCACCAAAAAATACTCAATTAACGGTGCTTTAATAGAAAAGTTTTTGCATTTAGCATTATTAGTTTGGAAAAATTAAATATTGCATGCACTTGATTAATCGTTGTTCGATTAATCGAAGAATTTTTTGGTCATTATTTGATCGAATAAATCACATTTTATATGTAAAATTTGGGGCTTGAATAGGAAATGTTTATGTTTAATTTTACGCGTACATACATATATTATCCATTAGACATGTGTAGTTATTAGGGAGATCGAACGGTTATTATTCGACCGGTTGTAATCGGTTCTTTTGGTTTTGTCGAATACGGTTTTTTAAATGTTCATTTTTCGAATACGGAATAAACCGGTTATTTTAACACGAACAACCGGTTAATTTAAATACACTCAAACCTCGTTTTATGCGATTGATCCGTTCCAGAGAAAATCGCATAAAACAAATTCGCATAAAAGGATACACTAGTTCCATACTAAAATAAATGATTCTTCCCTGAATTTTGAAAAAACGCATAAATTCAAAGTAAAGCAATAAAACTCAAACAAAATCGCATAAAAAAGTCAACAAAAAAGAAATTCATTTATTAAAAAAAACAAATAAACATCAATTCACTACGTACTTAACAAAGAAAAAAATATTTACATTGAAGAAATAAATCATATCTCATATTCAGAATCACTAATATGGCCTGTGCTGAGTTTCTGAATTGGCTCTATATCGCTTTAATCACTAAGCTTTAGTGTTTGCCATCCAGTGAACTGGCAAACGTTTTAAGTCTTTTCCTTTAAGGGCCCGTGGTTTTAAAAACTTATTTACGACTAATGGTTTTAACATTTTATCTCCTGAAGCGTTGCTGCATAGTAAAACCGTTAATCTTTATTTACTAGGGCTCTGGCTCTTTTTTCTGTTTTAGCAATGTAGGTTTTATTTGGCAATTTTTTCCAAAATAATCCGGTCTCATCTGCATTGAATATTTGATCTGGGCAATACTGTCCTTCTTCTATTATTTTTTTTAAATTTTTCAGGATAATTTATAGAAGCATATTCATCTGCTAATGCTAACTCACCTCTGATTTGGATGCTGTGAATATTATTTCTTCTTAAAAATCGTGCAAGCCACCTATTGCTAGCTAAAAACTCTTTTTCTTTTGGTTCAGAAGTTGATGGCTGATTTTGCTTTATAATATCGTAAAATATTAGGGCTTTTTCTTGTATCATATATCCGCTTATGGGAATCCTCTTTTTAGTTAAATCCTCAATCCACAAATTAAGAGATTTTTCTATTTTTTCAATCAGTATGTCTCTTGTATAAGACGTATAATATGAAGTCATTTCTGTGCCCGAAATTACGTATTTTCTTATGGAATCTTCATTTTTTTTAATCGAGCGTATAGTTGATTCTCCTAAGTTGAACTCATTTCCAAGAGATGTATACTTTGCACCATTTTCTAAGAGTTCGAGAATTTTAATTTTTGTCTCTAAACTATTTATTTAACTTGTTGATTAAAAGGGATTTCCCCTAAGTTGAGAACTAGAATGATATTCACACAAACTCACAGTGCGCTGCAATAAAAGTCACAAGCAATATTGCTACAACCAAAAAAATTTGTACATACAAAAGCGTGCACAAAAAAAAGCGTGCAAAAAAATCAAAATCGCACAAATTTGAATTCGCATAAAATGAGGTTTGAGTGTATATATAATTTTTATATGTTTTTATAGTTTTTAGTGCAAATATGCTCATCTTTTAAGTATTTTTCTAAATTTATACGATATACCTATATATCGTCTATATATTGTCTTATTTTTATACTGTATATGAAAACCTTGAACGTCGCACAAATAACGTGAAAACGATGGGAGATCAAAAAAAGTATGCACACTTGAGCAAAAACGACTTTCTCATTTTCTGTAAATAAATATTAATTTTTTATGTATGGAAAATGATGATCAACTAGACTCATTAAAAGGGACCTACAAACTCCGGCTCCGAATGACAGATGTTATATAGGGTGGGAAACTAAAGTTTAAATTTAAAAATGCAATAAAACAAAATCGGTTTAAAATTTTTCCAAATTAATTTATTTTTTTGGGAAATACAATTGTTCCGATTATAAATGAAATATTATTTCATTCGCAGTTAGCAGCACAGTTTCACATTCGATGGGTCCACTTTTCGAGTGTATGGGATCGTATGTCGGCAATGGCATCACGAATGTTAAACTTCAAATGCTCAATTATCTCTGGTTAGTCGGCATATCATTCGTCTTTAACGGTGGCCTACAGGAAATAGTACAACGGTGTCAAATCGCAGCTACTTGGCGGCCAACTGATATCACCATTTGGGCTAATGAAATGGCCATCAAACTTTTGATGCAATAAATCGATTGTGGCATAAGATGTGTGGCAAGTTGTACCATCCTGTTGAAACCAAACATTGTTCACATAAATTCCATGAAGAGCGGGCACAAAAAACCGGTTGTCATAGTGTGATTGGTGTCTCCATTGATCGTAATAATTGCGAATTATGAAATATTGAATATGGGCCAATTATGCCTCCGCTACACAAGCCGCACCACGCTTCTGTAAGACCACGTTCGGGTTCTCTGTGCTCCAAATACGGCAATTTTGTTTATTAGCCTACCCACTAAAATGAAAATGAGCTTCATCCGAAAAGGTGATTTTTTATTTATTTTTTTTTTTTAATTTTTTTTTTGCAATTTTCGACCAATTGTATTTATTTTGTAATAAATTTCCAATAAATCCCAACGCTGATCAAGCGTAAATAGATTCATTTTGTTCAGTAGAGATAATATAATGAATTTTGTGACAGAATAGAATGACATAAGTGTTGCTAGATTCGAAATAACCGCTGATTTAAATTTAAACTTTTAAATTACCCTATAGTTAGTTAAGTTTTTCAAGCGTAAATCCTCATAACCAACCGGTTGCAATGTTGTGAGGTGATACCGCCGTTGAAAATTGTTAGGTGGGGTGGCCTGTGCTTGAACTAAGATTTCTTGAATGGTAGGCTGACGGGTCTTACCTAACATAGTATAATGGCTCACATTATTAAATACGTAATGCATGCATGCAAAACATTTGAAAATTGATGGATAGGATACGTCTAGATATATTGAGTGTCCTTAAATACTAAGCTGAAAAGGCCTTCGACACCAGGAATTATTAACCACCTTAAATATGTTCATGAGATTGACGTTATTGTGCAGCAAGGAAAACTTGATTATATACCAAGTAGTCTCTAGGCGCTGGCAAGAAGAACTCTTACAAAATACGCTGTAAAAAATGATTCACTGGATGAAATATTAGGACGTTGCGAGGAAGAAATGTCCGTTAAGGCCACACAGTCGAACGTTGTTCTAACATTCTTACTTGCTACAGCTACAACAAAATTTATCAATTTTATGTACTAATGCAAATAGAATTTTATTTTAATAACAGAGCCGGTTAACCGGTTATTTGATAAATCTATAACCAAAAACCGGTTTTTAAAAAATTGATATTTTTCGAATTGTTCGGAAACCGGTTTTTGAAAAAAGTCGAATAATCGATTATCAATTTTTGCTTTAATTCCACACTTTTTAAACATAATTTTTCTTGTTTTCAGATCAGTTGTTACTGGTTTGTTCGGCATTTAAATTAAAGTTTTTAAGATCAACCTCAATTTCGCAGGGTGTCCCAATAGCAATAACTTTTTAAAATATTGTTCAAAAACCTAAACAAAAGAGTTTGCACTCAAATTCTAAAATCCGATTGTTTCATATTGAACCTGCTCAAAATTCATCAAACGATGTTTTGTTTTTAAAGAAGATGTGGATCTAAGCGAAGACAATTTTCTAGGCGAGCTTAACAAAGCAATACGAAACTTTTTAATGCAACAATATCGCTATCACCAACATCGACTTTAAATGAAAGGGTGTTTTCAACGTACTATAAAAAAAGTAATTTGAGAAAATATTCAGTAGTTTTTTTTTTACAGCATTTTAAAAAAGGAGGCTTGAGAGCAAAATAGACAACATATTGCGAGACGAACAAGCAGGCTTCAGACCAAATAGAAGCTGCGTAGATCAGGCCAACACTTTACGAATAATCATTGAACAGTCTGTACACATCTGTATCTACTGTTTATCGATTTCATGATAGCGTTTGACATCATCAGACGAACGGCAGTATGGAAAGCATTAAAAACAAAAGAAATTGTGAGTGACTCATGCCCCGGCTGACTAGAGATTCTGTTAGTCATTCCAAAGACAACCTTTACGACATGATACGCGTATTTTGCAGGCAGAGATTGGATCTCAAAATATGCCATATTAATGCGCAAAGTTTGAATAGCAAAATTGATGAATTTCGTTTCCTTTTCGAAAACTCTGGCGTAAATATTATATGTGTGTCTGAGACATGGTTTGACCCTGATGTTTTTAGCTCGATTAATTTCAGCAACTTTAGACTACTTAGATGTGATCGAAGATCTCAAGCTGGTAGTGTTGCGATTTACGTGAGAAACGGTATTTCAGGTAGGAAATGTTACAATTCTAAACTAAACGAACAAATAGAGCATATTTTCGTAGAGATTAAATCTCGTGTTTTTCTAGACATGATCTTTTGTTTGTATCGATAGATTTTCAATATCATACTTGTCATGACGTTATACAGTTCTATGATTTTAAAAATTTGAACTACGACGTCCTTGAATGTGAGTTGGGAAGAATTGGTTTCAGCTCCATTTACTCCATGCCTAATATTGACGAGCAGTTAGATATTTTCGGAAGTAACCTGTGTGTACCTGTGAAAACTGTGAAACCTCTGTGTACCTGTGAAAACTGTTGCAATGAAGGATATAATTAAGCCTTGGTTTAATAGTGACATTAAACGTGCAATAAAAAGAAGAGATTTGCTGTTCAATTGTTGCCTTGCCAGGAAAAATGTAAATAGAAGGATTAAGAGTGCGAAATTGTTATATTACTCCACTGTCTTTGATTCAGTAGGATCTAGGAAAACTTGGAGAACTATACGTGACATTGGTATTAATAGGGGCAGTGTTATGCAGGCTGATGCAATTGATATTGATGTTCTTAACCAGAAATTTACTTCTTTGCCTAATTTATCCATGAATAAAGTCTTCTATCGGAATCAATCTGACTCTCTCAGATCAATTTCGTTTAATTTTGAATGTGTCTTAGTTGCTTGAATATCAAATCTAATTCTACTGGCATCGACAAGATTCAGCCCCATTTGGTAAGGATACTGTTACCTTTTTTGTTACTTTTTATTAATTATATATTTAATACTATAATAACTAAATGCGTTTTTCCTGGGAACTGGAAGCATGATAAGATCATTCCTATTCCTACGACCAATAATGATTATCGGCCTATTGTAATACTTCCTTATTTGTCTAAAGTGTTTGAAAAATTAATTAATCAGCAGATTTATAAATGATAAAGGCCTTCTTACGGAAAGACAGTCTGGCTTTCGACCGAAACACAGCAGTACAACTCCTTTATTGGATGTATCTGAGGAAATGCGGAGATACACTGATCAAGGGGACATTACTTTTCTAGTTCTTCCAGACCATTCCAAAGCATTCGGTGTGGTCCACCATGAAACACTTTATGTAAAGTTGAAAAATTTGTTTAACTTTTCCCATACATCCGCCAGACTTCTATCGTCGTATTTGGCAGATTGTCATCAATCATTTTTGTTTAGAAGTAAATTTTCATGTCCATTACATGTCTCTAGAGGTGTGCCACAAGGGCTCTATTCTCGGTCCACTTCTCTTCAGTATTTATATTAACGATTTAGTTGAACATTTGTTGTTTAGTGAGGTACATTTGTATGCTGATGATGTGCAAATTTACATAGGAGCTGAAAGAGGTAATCTGGATGAATGTGTGCTCAAACTTAACGGTGATCTTAAGAGGGTCCACGACTGGGCTAGTGTGAATGATCTTTGCATTTATCCCTCTAAATCTAAATGATTAATGATAACTCCAAATCTATTAAATTACCAGTGCAACCTGTGATAATCTTGTGCGACCAGCAAATAGAGTTCGTTAAATCTACTAAAAATCTTGGGATTATTTTTAACGATAACCTGAAGTGGATAGATCATGTGAATTATACCTCAGGTAGAACTTTTTCTATGTTGAGAAATCTGTGGAGAACTCAATACTTTACACCACTGAGAGTTCGTATGCTACTCGCTAAGACATATCTAATTCCAGTATTATTATATGTTTGTGAAATATTTGCTTCTCTGCTAGCCTTTGAAGATTGAATGTGACTTTCAATGCTATAGTAAGATATGTTTATGGATTATCAAGATACGACCGTGTGTCTGCTCTTGGAAAAACCCTTTATGGTGTGTCATTTGACGATCTGCTGAGAATAAGAGTTCTTATACATCTACACAGGATTATTAATTCGCGTGAACCGAAGAACCTCTATAAAATATTGTCGTTTAGTCGCTCGCTGAGTCTGAATGATCTTATCCGGTTTAGGCATTTTTCTCTCATATCTGAATGGTCGTTTTTCATCTTTTCTATACCACTTTTGAATGCATTACCCACCGGATAAAAACTTCTTGTCAATGTTTTGCAATTTAAAATGGCTTTATTGAGATATTACTCTTGATTTCTATAATGTTTATTAAATGTTATTTGGTAAATATTTTCTTTTCTTTTTGTTTTACATTATTATTTTAAATATTTCTTCTATTTATTTTAATTATAAATTTATTATAATTATTATTATTTTGGTTAAATAAATATTATTTTGGAAATGCTAATTGATTAACGAATAAAAGTTTTATACTATAATTATAAGACCCTAAGTCTTGTTGTATAGAACATCAAATAAATAAACAAATAAAATAAATAAAGGAGTAGCGAAAAAAATAATTCGAATAATCAGAGCGTTGTAGGAGGATGCGGAACATTCAGCTCTTCACAACGGGAACATCAGGCAACCATTCCACATCAATGCTGGAGTTAAACAAGAATGCCCACTATCACCTCAGCTATTCACCATCGTGCTGGATGACATAATGAGCAAAGTCTGTTCAAAACGAAAAGGGATTACACGCCAACTCGAAGACTTGGAATATGCAGATGATAGCTTCTGCAATCTAGGATGTACAAGGACTATAAACGGTGGTGCAGAAACAGACGTAGATAACAGTTTCAACGAAGCGAGATCGGCATTTGGACGACTGCAGTCAGTATGGAGAAGCTCAGAATATTCAACTCATGTGGTAAATCAGTACTGCTGTATGGCAGTAAAACCTGGCTTGTTAGAGCTGCAAAACTATCGATAGTCGGCCCACTCGATAGTTTCGATAGTTTGCAAAAAGACTATCGATACTATCGGATTCTCTTAAGTCCTACTAATGGCAACAATATTAGAATTTAAGTGAAAGGGAAAGAATAATAATAAATATACAGTGTTTAAACAAAAAATAGGGACACTATTTTGTGTCCAGTATGTCATAAAATTTTATTTATAAAAGTTTTTTGATGGAAGATTAATTCTTATTATATAGCGAAAATTGCTTAGACCATGAAGTGCTCCAAAACTAAAGTAATTACTAAAATCCAGTGAAAGAAAACTGCAGAGACTATGTGAGGAAAGCGTAGAACAACTGTAAACCTTTAATTCGAACTTCAAAGATTAATCTCTTTAAGTCATCAATGATCCTCAAAAATGAACTTCTCCTGTTTCAAGTCGCGCAATAAGAAAAAGACCTATTGAAGATAGACTTATGGTAAGAGTCCTCGAAATGTATCATTTCTCAGCGAGCAGAAACAACACGTGCACCGTAATTGTTAGAACAACATGCTATGGTCTGACGGAATGAAGATTACTACTTTGATCAAAAAGTTCTCGGAATAACCCCCGTATGGCGATCCCATCACTCCGATTTTATTTTATTTCTTTATTTATTTATTTTTTTTTTTTTTAATAATCCCGATAAACCTCAGCGTCATAATTTGACATTTGCAAAAGCTACGTTGCCAAGGTTGTTGGCGATTTTTTACAATTTTGACCGTGTTAAGTTCGCAAAACACATGATTTACGAGGCTGAATCCGATCCCGCATTTATCAAAAGGTTCATTACTGTAGACGAGACGTGGGTTTATGATCAAAATCATCGTTTTCAGTCAAAAAAGAAGGCAATGCTCACGGTTTTCATGGACTACAACGGTGTGTAGTGCATCATACATTTTTGCCAGAATGCCAGACATACTTTATTTGAGCTTAATGAATTGAAATTTAAGAAACTGTTAAACTGTGTGCCTAAGTAATTATAAAAGCATACAAGACGGCTGAAAAACTGCGTCGAACAAATTTTTGCAAATGTGACTTTGACTACGTACAAAAACTCCAGGTATTCATTAACAAGTGCCTCAGAATATTCTGACCTAACACCATAAATAGCACAGAACTATGGAGCGTGACTAATGAGGAACCCATACGGAAACAGATATGGCAAAGCCATAAACCGTGTTAGATGGAGATGCTTTGTGGAAGCCATATGCTCCCGAGAGAAGTAACAGGGAAAAAAAATATTCTGAATAAGAGAACCGAATTATTATTAGCTTTTTAAGAAAACACAAAATATTGAAGAAAAAATTCAAAAAGTCTTCTTGTGAAACAAGCAGAAAAAACGTAGAACATTTACACAAATTTATTCACATTGGATCACTTTTGAACCACAGTGTATCTGTATCCAAATTTCATTAGAGTCGAAATGTAAGCAAAAAAAAATATTTTGAAAAAAGTCATTTAAAAAAAAAAATCACTTTAGAAAAAAGCTCACTTTTTTTGCATACTCTCCCTTGATTTTACCTTCTCCAGGACTCAATTTGAAATAATTTTCAGTTTCATTAGCTGCAGATCAATAAAATTTGCAATGTAAAAGCATTTTAATTAGAAGCTAAAAAGTATTCCAAACTCATATGACCTAATATTGCCCATTTCCCCCGATTTTGAAATAATCCATAGCGTATAAAACTTTCGTTAACTAGACTATAACTATTAACTAACTATCTATGTTCCAAATTTTAATAAAATCGATTCAGTCGTTTACGCGTGATTGAATAACAAAACAAACAAACAAATAAACTTACAAAGAAGTATATAATATACACATACATATGTATGTATATATATGTAGATTCGATATTTTATCTAAAAAAATATCGCAAGCTATTAAAAAATAATTGGACACTTTTAGTTACTAAGGGTGAGAAAAATTCATTAAAATCAATTTTATCAACAATTTAAATGGAAATTTAAAGTTTCGAATTTAATCGTCAATATGTCCCTTAATTCGTTAAACTTTATTTTAATATTTTACTTCACAAAAAGCGCAGGAAATAATTTAAAATTCAATAATTTAAAATGTAATTTATTGGATTCGAAATTTGCCATCTTTAATGAATGTCGCCATTCACTAATGTATCAGTAAGTTACCATATGTACATATAGAAAAATTCAAAGATAATTTCATAATGGCCATTCTGTATTCCAGATTAATTAATCATTATTAAAAAATAACAACAACATAACAAACGAATTTTGTAAAATTATGAAATTATCCTAATCAGTTCGTATTTGCAAAGATATTTTTTGCTATACTTAAGGGTACCTCGAATATTAATCATACCTGTCCGTACGATGTAAGTTTCTCCAAAATATGTATGTGAATGTTTATGTATGTAAGCTACTCGTATAAGTATAAATAAATTATTTTCTCTTTTTTTTTATCATTTTCCGTTCCAGCATGATATTATAGTCCCTAATTTAGTGCTTCAAGATGAAATGTTTAAATATTTGCCTTTACTAATGGGAGACTATATGTTTCGTTTAAAAATTGCCGCTTGTAATGAATGGAAGGTAGATGTAAAAGCCTATTTCCAACTAATTGAAAGCAAGTTGGAACAATAAAACGGTTTTCTTTTTTCACACAAAATATTTATTTTGGCTGCTTAAATGAAATGTAATATATAGTATGTACATCAGACTGGTCCTTATATGGCACAAAATTTGTTTATAATTTTTCAATGAGGGACCTCTTATTATTCTTTTTAGGAAAAAAAAAGTTTTCTGTGAAAATTTGAAATCGATATTTAATTTAAGCACGTGCCGTATTGAGGTTGAACTTTATACTAATACTTAGGTGCAATGTACGTACGTTGCATTAGACTGGTCCGTATATGGCACAAAATTTTTATTTTTAATTATTCAATGGGGAACCTCTTAAATTGTTCTTTTTAGTAACATTATGAAGAAGAATGCTGGCTATGTTACACGGCTGATAACAGCTTTAATCAACTTAAGTTTAGACAGATATCTATAATAAGACCCTTATATAAGAACAGATGCAAGACGAACTATATTAACTACAGACCCATAGCTATATAACCAGCCATTGAGAAAGATCTTGAAGAAATAGTTGTCAGGAGGTTGTCATCTTTTTTTGGAAAATATAAGATCATAAATAGGAACCAGTTTGGTTTCCAGAAGGGAGAGAACATAAATAAATAAATTATTAGGAGAATTTGCGAATTACATAAATGATTGTTTATCAAAGAATACGCACTGCTTGGTTCTATACATCGATTTTAGTAAGGCCTTTGATACTCTTAGACACAGAGACTTAATTCAAATGATGGAGAGATGTAGTATTAGTGTTTACGTAGACTGCAGAACATATATGGTCAGGATAAGTGAATGTAAATGTAAATGTAAATGTAAATGTAAATGTAAATGTAAATGTAAATGTAAATGTAAATGTAAATGTAAATGTAAATGTAAATGTAAATGTAAATGTAAATGTAAATGTAAATGTAAATGTAAATGTAAATGTAAATGTAAATGTAAATGTAAATGTAAATGTAAATGTAAATGTAAATGTAAATGTAAATGTAAATGTAAATGTAAATGTAAATGTAAATGTAAATGTAAATGTAAATGTAAATGTAAATGTAAATGTAAATGTAAATGTAAATGTAAATGTAAATGTAAATGTAAATGTAAATGTAAATGTAAATGTAAATGTAAATGTAAATGTAAATGTAAATGTAAATGTAAATGTAAATGTAAATGTAAATGTAAATGTAAATGTAAATGTAAATGTAAATGTAAATGTAAATGTAAATGTAAATGTAAATGTAAATGTAAATGTAAATGTAAATGTAAATGTAAATGTAAATGTAAATGTAAATGTAAATGTAAATGTAAATGTAAATGTAAATGTAAATGTAAATGTAAATGTAAATGTAAATGTAAATGTAAATGTAAATGTAAATGTAAATGTAAATGTAAATGTAAATGTAAATGTAAATGTAAATGTAAATGTAAATGTAAATGTAAATGTAAATGTAAATGTAAATGTAAATGTAAATGTAAATGTAAAAAATAAATGTAAAAAATAATAAATGTAAATGTAAAATAATAATAATAATAATAATAATAATAATAATAATAATAATGTAATAATAATAATAATAAATGTAAATGTAAATGTAAAATAATAATAAATAATAATGATAATAATAATAATAATAATAATAATAATAATAATAATAATAATAATAATAATAATAATAATAATAATAATAATAATAATAATAATAATAATAATAATAATAATAATAATAATAATAATAATAATAATAATAATAATAATAATAATAATAATAATAATAATAATAATAATAATAATAATAATAATAATAATAATAATAATAATAATAATAATAATAATAATAATAATAATAATAATAATAATAATAATAATAATAATAATAATAATAATAATAATAATAATAATAATAATAATAATAATAATAATAATAATAATAATAATAATAATAATAATAATAATAATAATAATAATAATAATAATAATAATAATAATAATAATAATAATAATAATAATAATAATAATAATAATAATAATAATAATAATAATAATAATAATAATAATAATAATAATAATAATAATAATAATAATAATAATAATAATAATAATAATAATAATAATAATAATAATAATAATAATAATAATAATAATAATAATAATAATAATAATAATAATAATAATAATAATAATAATAATAATAATAATAATAATAATAATAATAATAATAATAATAATAATAATAATAATAATAATAATAATAATAATAATAATAATAATAATAATAATAATAATAATAATAATAATAATAATAATAATAATAATAATAATAATAATAATAATAATAATAATAATAATAATAATAATAATAATAATAATAATAATAATAATAATAATAATAATAATAATAATAATAATAATAATAATAATAATAATAATAATAATAATAATAATAATAATAATAATAATAATAATAATAATAATAATAATAATAATAATAATAATAATAATAATAATAATAATAATAATAATAATAATAATAATAATAATAATAATAATAATAATAATAATAATAATAATAATAATAATAATAATAATAATAATAATAATAATAATAATAATAATAATAATAATAATAATAATAATAATAATAATAATAATAATAATAATAATAATAATAATAATAATAATAATAATAATAATAATAATAATAATAATAATAATAATAATAATAATAATAATAATAATAATAATAATAATAATAATAATAATAATAATAATAATAATAATAATAATAATAATAATAATAATAATAATAATAATAATAATAATAATAATAATAATAATAATAATAATAATAATAATAATAATAATAATAATAATAATAATAATAATAATAATAATAATAATAATAATAATAATAATAATAATAATAATAATAATAATAATAATAATAATAATAATAATAATAATAATAATAATAATAATAATAATAATAATAATAATAATAATAATAATAATAATAATAATAATAATAATAATAATAATAATAATAATAATAATAATAATAATAATAATAATAATAATAATAATAATAATAATAATAATAATAATAATAATAATAATAATAATAATAATAATAATAATAATAATAATAATAATAATAATAATAATAATAATAATAATAATAATAATAATAATAATAATAATAATAATAATAATAATAATAATAATAATAATAATAATAATAATAATAATAATAATAATAATAATAATAATAATAATAATAATAATAATAATAATAATAATAATAATAATAATAATAATAATAATAATAATAATAATAATAATAATAATAATAATAATAATAATAATAATAATAATAATAATAATAATAATAATAATAATAATAATAATAATAATAATAATAATAATAATAATAATAATAATAATAATAATAATAATAATAATAATAATAATAATAATAATAATAATAATAATAATAATAATAATAATAATAATAATAATAATAATAATAATAATAATAATAATAATAATAATAATAATAATAATAATAATAATAATAATAATAATAATAATAATAATAATAATAATAATAATAATAATAATAATAATAATAATAATAATAATAATAATAATAATAATAATAATAATAATAATAATAATAATAATAATAATAATAATAATAATAATAATAATAATAATAATAATAATAATAATAATAATAATAATAATAATAATAATAATAATAATAATAATAATAATAATAATAATAATAATAATAATAATAATAATAATAATAATAATAATAATAATAATAATAATAATAATAATAATAATAATAATAATAATAATAATAATAATAATAATAATAATAATAATAATAATAATAATAATAATAATAATAATAATAATAATAATAATAATAATAATAATAATAATAATAATAATAATAATAATAATAATAATAATAATAATAATAATAATAATAATAATAATAATAATAATAATAATAATAATAATAATAATAATAATAATAATAATAATAATAATAATAATAATAATAATAATAATAATAATAATAATAATAATAATAATAATAATAATAATAATAATAATAATAATAATAATAATAATAATAATAATAATAATAATAATAATAATAATAATAATAATAATAATAATAATAATAATAATAATAATAATAATAATAATAATAATAATAATAATAATAATAATAATAATAATAATAATAATAATAATAATAATAATAATAATAATAATAATAATAATAATAATAATAATAATAATAATAATAATAATAATAATAATAATAATAATAATAATAATAATAATAATAATAATAATAATAATAATAATAATAATAATAATAATAATAATAATAATAATAATAATAATAATAATAATAATAATAATAATAATAATAATAATAATAATAATAATAATAATAATAATAATAATAATAATAATAATAATAATAATAATAATAATAATAATAATAATAATAATAATAATAATAATAATAATAATAATAATAATAATAATAATAATAATAATAATAATAATAATAATAATAATAATAATAATAATAATAATAATAATAATAATAATAATAATAATAATAATAATAATAATAATAATAATAATAATAATAATAATAATAATAATAATAATAATAATAATAATAATAATAATAATAATAATAATAATAATAATAATAATAATAATAATAATAATAATAATAATAATAATAATAATAATAATAATAATAATAATAATAATAATAATAATAATAATAATAATAATAATAATAATAATAATAATAATAATAATAATAATAATAATAATAATAATAATAATAATAATAATAATAATAATAATAATAATAATAATAATAATAATAATAATAATAATAATAATAATAATAATAATAATAATAATAATAATAATAATAATAATAATAATAATAATAATAATAATAATAATAATAATAATAATAATAATAATAATAATAATAATAATAATAATAATAATAATAATAATAATAATAATAATAATAATAATAATAATAATAATAATAATAATAATAATAATAATAATAATAATAATAATAATAATAATAATAATAATAATAATAATAATAATAATAATAATAATAATAATAATAATAATAATAATAATAATAATAATAATAATAATAATAATAATAATAATAATAATAATAATAATAATAATAATAATAATAATAATAATAATAATAATAATAATAATAATAATAATAATAATAATAATAATAATAATAATAATAATAATAATAATAATAATAATAATAATAATAATAATAATAATAATAATAATAATAATAATTATAATAATAATATGGATCCGGTCCAGAATACGACCGTGCGAGGACATCCGGAGGTGCTACCGTTGCCTTGGGACTGGACATTCGCGAGCGAAATGCTCGGGCCCGGTTAGAGGAGACGTGTGCATTAGATGCGGTGTAACTGGACACGGGATGAGCAACTGCAGAGCGACCGCAAGATGCGTACTTTGTGCTGATGCGAAACGGGACCGAACCGATCACCTGCCAGGTTCGCGCAGATGCCCACTAGTCGGTAAATTATGAGAGTGCTTCAGGCGAATATGCATAGGAGCCGGACAGCAGATGCCTGCTTGGGCAGATAGCTGTCGAGGAAAGGGTGGATGTGGTCGTCATCAGCGAGCAGTATGGACGAATCTCCCGAGGGTTATGGTTCGAGGACGAGACCGAGACGGCTGCAATTTGGGTGCCTGACAGCATGGGACTAACGGTTGCTCGTCACGGGGCCGGATGTGGCTACACGTACATCCGGACTGGACAATTCACACTGATGAGCTGCTACCTCACTCCCAGTTACAATATGGATCAATTTATGATGAAGCTGGACCTTATTGAGGACACGATCCGCGAGACAGGAGGACCATTCATAGTAGCCGGAGACTTCAATGCCAAGGCAGTCGAGTGGGGTGACCTGACGACGAACACCCGGGGAAGATGTATCCTGGACATGGCTGCAAGGTTGGGTCTGATGATAGCGAACGATGGTAATACTCCAACCTTCAGGAGACCGGGATGTGAGTATACCACGCCAGATATCACCTTGGTGACCGATGGATTGTCCGGTTCAATGACTGAATGGAGAGTCTTGGAAAACTATAATGGCAGTGATCACCAGTACATCACATTCCGGATCACGGGGGGAAGCGATGTACCGCCTGTGCGTGGAAGGAGCGGAACTCGAAGATGGAACGCGAGTAGGCTAGACCCAGCGGTCATTTTGGCGACTTTTGATAGTTACTTATCTTCGGACAATGGGGATGACGCGGACTCATTGGCAAATGCCATGATGGAACGTATTAGTCATGGCTGCGGCGCTTCGATGTCTCGTGTGAGGCTGAACTCGAGGAGACGGCCGGCGTATTGGTGAACACATGAGATTGCTGAACTCAGGGGAGCCTGCCTCTGCAACAGGAGAAGGTACACAAGGGCGAGACGCAGGGGAGACGCACTACGGGAGGCCGAAGACTTTCGGCAATCCCGGGCGGCTTTGAAACGGGCAATCGTCGCGAGCAAGAGGACGAAATGGTAATAGCTAAGGAGCGATTTGAACAGCAACCCTTGGGGACTTGGGTATAGGATCGTACGACGTAAGCTAGGAGCGAATACTTCTACCCCTCACTCTGATAGCGGGATCATCGATGGTATAGTGAGAGGCTTGTTTCCTATCCACCCCCCACTGAGTGGGGAATTGGAATCCTGGGCTGCTGAGATACCTCCGCCTTTTACTGAAGAGGAGCTGAAAACAGCGGCGAGGGGTCTTAAGATCAACAAAGCCCCTGGCCCGGACGGAATACCCGCTGAGGTACTCAGGTTGTTGGCTGAAAACCGACCGGGCGCACTACTTGGGGTTTATAATGCATGTATTACTCAGGCCATCTTCCCGAGACGATGGAAGGTACAGAAGCTTACATTGATTGGTAAGGGAGGTAGTGATCAGACTAGCCCGTCAGCATACAGACCTCTTTGTATGCTGGACTGCGCCGGAAAACTTTTGGAGAGGCTACTGCAGCGCAGACTGGCGGAATCCGTCGAATTGGCTGGATGACTATCGGAGAGGCAGTACGGTTTTCGACCTCAGAGGTCGACTGTGGGTGCTATAGCAGATGTGGTGGAGTCTGTCGAGCGTGCACAACGGAGACGCTACTATCCAAAGCGTATAACGGTCTTAGCGACCTTGGATGTACGGAATGCTTTCAACAGCCTACAGTGGAGGGACATTTTGAGGGCACTACGGGAGAGATTTCATACCCCCGAATACCTGATGAGGATGCTCCGAAGTTACCTCAGTGACAGGGAGCTTATTTATGATACACCTGAGGGGCGGAGGGTGATAAGTGTCACGTCTGGTGCAGCCCAGGGATCTATCTTGGGGCCGAGCCTCTGGAATATAAGTTATGACGAGGTTTTGAGAGTGCATATGCCGGAGGACACTCATCTCGTGGGATACGCGGACGATGTGGTGGCGGTTATTTCGGCTAGGGATACCGAGGATGCTAGAAGGAAGCTGAATAAGGTTATGATGAGGACTGGGACATGGCTTGAGGATCATAGTCTGCAGCTTGCCGGTGAGAAAACGGAGGTCATTCTGATGACACGGGCTCACATGCCGCTTGAAATTGACATGCAAGTGGGCGATTTGTCCTTGGTTACGCAGAAGGTGGTAAAGTATCTGGGAGTGAGGCTCGACTCCAGACTCACTTATTGGGCTCAGATACAGCATGTGGCTGCAAAGGCTGCAAAGGTGACGGGCATGCTGAGTAGGCTGATGGCGAATATTGGTGGGCCGACTCAGGGCAAAAGAAGGCTGATTATGGCTACCACGGACTCCATATTATTGTACGGTAGCGAGATTTGGGGAGATGCGCTGAGGTCAAAGACAAAGCGCAAGGTCTTGGAAGCAGTGAGGCGTACGGCGGCACTCAGAGTGGCTTCGGCCTATCGTACGGTCTCAGGGGCGGCAATCTTCGTGATAAGTGGAGTGATACCCATCGATTTACTGGCTTCGGAGCGCAAGAGGGCATGGGATGCGAGGAGAGAAAACCTCAGCATTGGGGCCGCAGAATTGAGATCCCAGACCATGCAAAGTTGGCAGGAGAGATGGTGCTCTGAGACAACGGGCAGATGGACAGCGAGACTAATTCCCAACATAGAAAGATGGATTCGAAGGAACTTTGGCGAGGTTGACTACTTTATGACCCAGCTCTTCTCGGGCCACGGATACTACCGGGGCTATCTGCATCGCATGGGGAAGGTAGAAGCTCCAAGTTGCATTTATTGCGAGGCGGAGAATGATGACGCTGAGCACACATTCTGTGACTGCGTGAGATGGCAGGCTGAAAGGGACAATTTGAGGCGGCAGATTGGTGAGATTGGTCCCGATAATCTGGTGGACAAAATGCTAGAGAACGAGAACAGATGGAACGCAGTAAAGGTGTATACAGGATGTGTATTGCGAAATAAGAAGAAAGATCTCGACAGATGGCAGGAGACGAGACTCGCGGGCCAACGGGATGATCCTGGCTTTGAATATGGCGGACCCAGACGTGGGTAAGTGAGAAATGGTCCTCATGAGGACGTCGTTCTGGGCCTTCCTGAAGTAATGAGGAGAGCGGTTCCGGGAAGGGAGTCTCCCCAGAAGAGGAGGAGGGATTGTTTTAGTGGAAACGCCACTGAACGCAGTCGACGACGGTCACTGTAAGTGCGAAGGCATTTTTAACCCTACCTCATACGCCAAAAAAAAAAATAATAATAATAATAATAATAATAATAATAATAGTAATAATAATAATAATAATAATAATAATAATAATAATAATAATAATAATAATAATAATAATAATAATAATAATAATAATAATAATAATAATAATAAAACATATTTATTATATACAACCGATTTTATAACCGATCCAGTTTTAGATATTCATCAACCAGAAGAGTTCTTTTCTGCCTTCTTAAAAATTCATTATTGTTGTCTCGGTCTAACGAGGTATCTTCAAAAATCTTCTTAACAACAATTAATATAATTTTTGGCGGAAGATACCAAGTCCACTCTTTCTGTGGAGTTAATTTTTTAACATAATGTGAACCCTAATAATAGCATTTCAAGTTTGAACTCTCGATATTTTATAGTGCCCACTATACATATATCGTAATAGTTACTTTTTTAGTAGGAATGAACTCAACTTCACTTGCGAAGCGTACTTAATATATTTAACACAAATGTAAAGTCCAACCTTCTCTATGGATGGGAAACATGCTACGTAGACATTGGGACATGTAAAAGATGCAATTGTAGAAGATGCAATTATACGAATCATTTCTCCAAGAGTAGTTTGTAACGGCAAACTGTGGAAGTAATCCACCCGGCAAATGGCTCTGAATTGAGCACATTCTCAAAAGAACGCTTGACAACATCATAGGAAATACCATAGAATAGAATCCACAAGACACTCGAAGAAGATGACAGCTAGCATGTACTTGAAAAGACAAATTGAAGCGAAAGTAACAATTGATAAATCATATGGAGAAGTGAAGACGATAACACAAAACAGAATCATATTCACAAGCTTTGTTGAAGCCGATGGGAATACAAAATATATAAAAAATTGTGTAAACAACTTTTAATTACATAAACTAAATTGCGATACAGAATATTACATATTGTTACGTTTAAACCTTTTTAAAGCTTTTGAGCTCTTTTAAATTGTTAAATTATAACTGACTGACTGAATATCGCGGCTTATATAGTTCACTGTCCTTACTTTTGAATGTTCTAGTACATTGTTTTGGAAGCACTGTTCAAATAGATACAATCGAAGTTTTGAATATGAATACTTAAATTGCCAAATCGGTTAACTCCAGATAACAAAAAGTTGAGAAAAATGAGAAAATAGTAGATTTTTTTTTTTAAGTAGGAAAATTATTAGCATGTATGTATGTATATATAAATATTTTGTCATTTAGTAGTGTCAAAGAAATTTTACGATCAAAGAAATGTTATTTTGAATATTATACAGTGAATTGAGACAGTGGAGTTAATCGATTTGGCTAGTGAATCATTCATACATATTTAGTTGTACTTTTTATTTGTTATTATTTTGGCAGGAAAATAATTTTTTTTATTTTGTAAGCTATTAAAAATGATTAAAAATTGTACGTTTACAATTATAAATAATTATAAATATTAATTATAAATATGAATCATTTTTAGATGTACAGTACCGAGCATAAAAAATGCAACGCTATTTCAAGTAATATATTTCTGGGTCGCAATTCTTATAACAAAGTTTTATCAAGGCCTTTTTCTGAATGCCGGCAATGTTTAACGAACTTAACGCTCATACTTCTAATTCTTCAAAATCTTTAAAATTTTTCGGTTTATTTTTTGCCACTTCGCGTTATAAAAGCTCACACCATTGCCATTAAGAAATGCACGAACTAAGCGACTGGTGTGCTGTGGGCATCATTATTGTGTCTCCATTTTTTTTTTTTTTTTTTAAGATGAAACAGAATGTCGTAGTATTTAGCCACATTTATATTTTAATCGATTTTCAATGATCAAATTTCTCACTAGAATATGTATTCAAGAATAAATAATTTCCATGTTAAATTGAAATAACATGTGACTAATCCTACACTATTATGGATCCTCCACATTGCTACACCACTTTCGGTAGCTAATACCTAAGCGAAAATCTCTTCTTTAGTGGCCGGCGGATGTAAGTAGTTTGTGTCATCGTAACCGAATGTATTTAATTTATTTTCATCGCTCTATGGCACTTTGGCCCAGTCTTCATTTAACCATTGTAATTGACGTTTTACAAAGTGAAGACACTTTCTTTTATTAACTCTGGTTATAAGTGCTGTCTTACAGGGACAGCTAGCAAACAAGTTTAATTCATTTAATCTGCTACTGGCAGCCTCAACGCTAATTTCGATACCCATTCGCATAGTTAACATCATCTACTGCCGCCTTCCGTGGACCAATCTTTATTGCCATAACCATTTCACGGTAGAGCTGCAAAACAATGACCGTCGACTGACCGTCGATAGTTTTTTTTCACTATCGATACCACCGTCGGTTGTTAGCCGTCTGTAAACTTTTATAATTACATAGGGACACAGCTTAACAGTTTCATAAATTTCTATTTATTAAACTCACATAAATTATGAATTGTAACTAAAATATGTTCATACATACCATTTTACATTTGACCAAAAAAAATAAATCTTCATTTCGTCAGACCATAGCATGTTGTTCTAATTATTACGGTGCAGATGTTGCTTCCATTTGCTGAGAAATGTTACATTTCGAGGACTCTTGCCCATAAGTCGAGCTTCCCCAAGTTTTTTTTTTCTTATTGTGCGACTTGAAACAGGAGAGTGGGTTAATTTTTGAGGGTTTTTGATGACTTGATGGATTAATCTTTGAAGTACGAATTAAAAGTTTATCAAAACTGACAGGTGTTCCACGTTTACTTCCCATAGTCTCTGCAGTTTTCCTTCACTAGATCATAGTGATTACTATATATGTACAAGGATTACTCTTCCATCAAATAATTTCCATACATCAAGTTTTATGTCATACTGGAATAAATATAGTGTCCCTATTATTTTTTTCGAAACTGATATTGTAGCCAAAGTAGTACTCAAAGGAATCCGATAGTATCGATAGTACCGATTATACATATATATAGCTTCAAATTAATTTTATATCCAGTTAAAGCAATACATTTTACATTGTATGTATATCAAAAAAAAATTCTTTTCGGAGCTCATTCATATTTTTAGAGCACATTTTGTAAAAGAAGAGTAAGTGTACTCTTTAAAAGAGTACGTATGGCATCCCTATAGTGCTTTATCATCTAATGCAGCATTCGGCAAACTAATATTAATGCATTTTACAATTGTGTAGTAATTGAGAGCCTCTCACTCAGGCCACCTTGTACTGTGTTTTTCCACTTGTTATCTCTTTACTTTTCCTTTATTTTTTGCTTATTGAGTACGTACGTGTTAAAAGACACGAGAAGAGCAGCTCTTTGCCGAAATCTGATCTAATGCCTGCTTATCACTTTTCACGCAACGATATTTATCTTGCAGTAAGTCTGAGTTTATTGATGAGAGGGAAGAAAAGAATGCAATGGCGTACAGGCTTTCATGTACTCCGAAATTTTCTTTTGTTTCTTTATTCCTAATGTCAAACAACAACAATATTGTTGTAATAAACAAGTTAAAATCTAGAATTTCATTAAAAAAAAAAAATTACGAAGTGTCGACAAGGTCGCAAGTTTAAAAGAAAATTAATGAAAATTTCAGTATAAAAATTGCATTGTGTGAAACGTAGCCTACATTGTCAGATGGGCTAACAGTTAATTTGTTTTGTTTGTCTTGTTAATATGACTTCAATTTATGTATAGTCATTACCTCTTCAAAATCTATACAACGGGTGTTTTTTAGAGGTTCATAACTTTGACTTGGCAGCACTGCTTTATTTCACAACCGATTTAACAGCTGATAGTTGCTTTTCATTTAGTTTGGTTTAACATTTCATCATGGATAGACCTACAATAGAGTAACGTTTCAAAATTTTCAAAATTGTATATCAAAATAATGGTTCTGTTCGCCAAACCCATCGCAAATTATTGAAATTGAATTAGAAATTTTTGTTGCTTGCAAATTGTTGAAATTATTTTTCAAAATAATAGTTCTGTACGTCAAGCCTCATTGGAATATTTTCTTTGGGGCTGTGTAAAGTCACTTGTCTACGTCGATAAAACGGAGACAATTGAACGCCTAGAAATCAATATTCGAAGAGTTAATGGCGAAATACGGCCGCATATGCTGCGAAAAGCTTGTGAAAAATGGTGTTCCAGATTACGCCTTCAGCGTAAATTGTCTATCCAACAAAGCCCGTTTCATTAATATAAAAAATATATTTGTTTGTTTGATTATGATTAAAGCTTGGGTAACCGTAAAAATATAAAAATAAGTTGTCTATGTTTGTCATTTAATAACTCGATTACCACTTAACATTTACAAACCAATACATGCGTTGGAAAGATCTACTCCGACTAATTGTCTTAAAAAAACAGACGGTGCCACGCATATACAAATATTTATTTGTGTATATCTTCAAAACGATAACAGTAAGAGTCTCTTAATTTTTTCCAAATGCTACCTTGATCAAAAAGTTTCCGGAATTTTTTGTTTTCTTAAGTTGGTACATCTGTTGTTAATATTCCCGCTAAATCTTGGCGTCATAGCTTGACATTTGCAATAATCGGATAAGTTGGCATGGTACTTTCCAGACAAAGTATCTATATATTGATTTTTGTGTATCTTGAAAACGGTTAGGGTTAAAGTTTCTGAATACAAATCAGTAGTTTAAATATTGGTGAAATAGGACCATTAATTTTTGTATATCTAGAGATCGGTAATATTAGAAGTTTCTAAATTTGGTTTAAACAACTTCTTGCACAGAACACATCATCAGTAAATAATTGGGCGATATTGGACAAGTGAGCGTGGCACCTTGTATTCATACTAAATATGAAACCTCGCTTGTATGGAAAACAGTAACAGTTAAAGCTTTGTTATGTATTCACATCAGCCAAAAAGCGAGACTGGTTTGGAAAAGCGTGATAAGATTGGATATATTTATATAATTAAGTTTTCCTATCCTTGTCATTATATAACAAGATTAGCACTAAGCCGATTTACAAACCAATACATGCATTGGAAAGATTTACTTTAATTAATGATAAAAACAAAATAGAAAAATATCTACGGATATGCCTTCCTATATAAAACGTGCGCATTCCTTTGCATTTTCCTCATAAGAAATATACCATATTATAAAGGTATAGAACACAAAGGCTCCCAGCATCACGGGAAGGGTTTCTCTAGTCTTTAATAATTGTCAATTCAAAACAAATTTTACATGGAAACAAGTTTTTTTTATTAAGTATATACGTAGTTCTAGGGGTGGCGTGGTGTAGTGTTTAGGCACATGACATAAATAATAATAAATAAATAAATAAATAATAATAAAGAGACTTCAACCTCGCTCCTGATAATTCCATCTAAAGAAGCCCCTGACCTTCCAGCTTACCTCTGGCAATGATAACAAACATTAGATGGATGATCCACCTACTTAAAAAACAATTGATCTTCACCACTACATACAATCATATGAAGGCGAGCTACAGTATATAAATCATTTGCTTGGTTTGAAAATCAACTCGATTATGCTATGTTCCAACGAGACTTCTGATTACTTCGTTCTCTGTTTGTATTGCGTAATTGGATTCTACCGTTCGCACGGCATCTTTTAACAGCTAGCATATGAAGTCAATGTAGCGAGCGGCCATTGTTTTGTTTGTTCTCTTTATCGTTTTTTTTTTTTTTATTCATTTTTTTATTTTTTGTACTGTACAGCAAGCTTCAGAGAAGTCCATTTAATTTGCAATGTTAAATCTATAATTAAAACATTTTGATTAAGAGCTAATAAGTATGACAAACTCTTTTGATAAAAGTTTAGGGTAATAGAAATAGAATTACTTACAATTTGAGTGATTCACTCTCAAGATTTTGTATGGAAATTTATGTACTTAATAACATAATCAGGGGTTGTGTGAAAACCAAAGTGTTCCCTAGAGGAGTGACGGAGAAGAAAAAAATGTTTGTTATGCTCGATATACACAAATCTGTAATTAATATTTTTAAATCAACAAATGTGATCAAATCAAAAAAATACAATGATTACAAGGAATAAAACACAAAAGAGAAATTCAATTGAGTGCATTTAATAATTTAAATGTGGATTAGGAGAACTAGAATTGGATTTTTAATGTATATTACTGAATACATACATACATACATACTTTGACTCGATATTATAGATTTCATTTAATTAACGATATATGTACATCATAACTCTTTTTAAAACTACCTTTTTAATTTAGTCTTCAATATGGCTTTGAATTTGTTAATCTTTATTTCAATTTTTTATTTAGCAACGTGTTCGGCATATATTATAAAATTTACAAATTTAAAATGTATTGAGTTCGATCCAAATTTTGCCCTATTTAAAGTATGCAAACTGACGTTACCAAGAAGGAAGAAGAAGAGGTTCCAGTGAATAACATATTGGTGAACTGCACAGAAATAAATATAAAAAAATATTGATTAGAAAAAAAGAAAAACAAGAAAAATTTTTAATTCTTTTTTGATTGAAAAAATTTAAGAATTTTATTTTCATCAATATACACTTTATAAATAAGTATGTATTGTATGTTTAACTAAAAGTTGTGATGATTGCAACTAAATATCTAAAATTATTATGAATTTATCGTTATTAGAAAAGGCCAATGGTTATAAACCCTTTGTGTATAACATAACAAATAATTTTTGTAAAATTATGAAAAATGTCAAACAGTTTCCAGTTTCAAAGATATTTTTCGACTCTATAAAAGCATCTTCAAATATTAATCATACATGTCCGTATAATGTAAGTGTTTCGATATCGCTCCATGATTTCACCTAGCTCGCATATATGTAAATGTCCCTTCGGAATTGCACTTACATACATGCGGATAAAAATATTAATTATGTAGCAATCGTAATAACTCAGTCCCAATTAGATCAAAGTTAATTTCTTATAAGGGCAGACCTTGGTTATAGGAGAGATGTGACATATTTGAGATGGAAAAGGTTTCGGACTCCGGAGCTTAGAACGCAATTTAAAACCGCCGGGAGAATTGTTGATACTTCCATTAGAAATGCTGAGATGGAATATTATGCGGAGCGATTTAACTCTGCTGTGGGTTCTAGGCAGACTTGGAGATACTTTGGAGAAATGGGAATCAATAGGGCTAGAGACAGTGATAACTGTCAGTTGAATGCCGGGAAACTTAATATATTTTTTACCAATGTTTCTTTTACTCTTTCTGACTTGAATTTTTATGATTTCTCTGATGATGTTTCTGTGGATACGGAGGGTGATGACAGAACATTTCAATTTTCCTGTGTTAATCAGTCTAATTATTTTTTTCATATTTTGAGCTAGTTAAGTCAAAGGCTGTAGATTGTGAGAATATATTTCCGAAATTCATAAGGATCTTGCTTCCTATGCTTCTGCCTTTTATTACACATTTATTCAATTGCATTATTATGCCCAGTATATTTCCATCAAGCTGGAAATATACGAAGATAATACCCTTGCCCAAATCAGAGTCGGATAAAGGCCAATTTCTATTCTTTGCTATTTGTCAAAAGTTCTTGAGAAGATTATTATTTTACAGATGTCCTCGTTCATTACGGAGAATGGGTTATTTCGGCATTGCTAGTTGCTTCGGAGAACTTACGATGAGAACTGGATGATAACTTATTGTTTCTACTTGATTATTCGAAGGCTTTTGATAAAGTTGATCATAGTATCCTTTTGATAAAACTTTGGCATTTTTTTAATTTCTTTAAATTTAATTTCTCCAAAATCAGTGAAAATGTTAGCCTCGTATCTGACCGACCGTTGGCAATCACTCTATATGAACAATGCACAATCACGTCCTTTGATACTGAACTGAGGAGTACCCCAGAGCTCTATACCTGGACCACTTTTTTTTCTATTTATGCGAACGGTTTACCAAATCAACTCTCTTATTGTAGAATACATATGCATGCAGATGATATACAATTATGCTTAAGTAGTCCTGTTGGATCTGTGTGCCACAGTGGTATCGTAGGTAAGACTACCGCCTACCAATAAGAAGGTTCTCGGTTCAATACCAGACCAAACCATCTGAAAAAGAAACAGTTTTTTCAACAGCGATATCACCTATAATATTAGGTAGTAACTGGTTATGAGTATTACGTACTATTGAAAACTTCTCTAATGCATTTGCCGTTCGGAGCCGGCGTTAAACTGTAGGTCACTTTCAATGAGTTTAAAAATAGAATCGGGTACAGGACTGAGAGAAGTCCCCGTATTCCTTCATGGAATATTTAGGGAATTATTATTATTTAGTCCTGATGGATCAGTAACTGAGAATATCAATGGCTCAATGATGACTTGTGTAACATCTTTCGTTGGGCTTCAGCTCATGGTCTTTTGCTTAATCCGACCAAGTCTAAATGTATTATTGTTGGCAAGAGAAATTTTGATCCCGTTATATACGATGATATTGTGATAAATGGGGAGAAAATCGATGTAGTTGATAGTACGAGGAATCTTCAATTAATTTTTAACAGTACTCTTACCTGGTCGGATCACATAAATACACTTGTAGATAGAACGTACATGAAATTGAGATTTCTTAGGCCAACTCGGTATTTCACACCCTTGAATATAAGGAAACTACTTGCTAAGACATATATTGTTCCTGATTCACTTATTGGCTGTCCACTTTTTGCTTGTTGTGACTCTGCTAGTCTTTTGATAGGCTACTTAAGATTCGTATTCTTTTATTAATGCATAGGATAATTTATACTCGAACTCCTTGATATCTTTATGATAGAATAAGATTCACAAGATCTTTAAGGGGTAGGAAAATTATCATTCCAAGTTATTGTTACCTTGTTTCTGAAAGGCAGTTCTTTGTGTATGAGGCACGTCTTTTTTGACCCTGTTCTATTAATATGATTTTTTTTATATATGTATATATTATTTTTTCAATATACGTAGTTAGTAGTTAATTATTTTGTTTTCTTTTTTGTCACCGTAAATTGTTTGCATGATTTTTAGTTTTAGCCAACATTGTTATTATTTTTTGTTAATTGTATTTGTATAATGCATTCCTGTACTTTAATTATACGAGGAATCCTGATGTACAGGAAATGGAAATAAATAAATGAAATGAAATTAGGAGAATGGATCAGTTTTGTGTACTCAGAAATCATGCTGTAAAGTCTGGTGAAAATGGTAATCAAATCATATTTGATCCTGGATCCCCAATAAAGTCCAGAAAATCAGTTTGACGTTAATAGTTGACTTAAAAAAATTAGTATCAGTATTAGAAATTCGACATAAACTCGACTATGGGCTATTCGACTATCTTTGCCTCTGAGCCGACTACTGTAGTGTATTTCAGGCCGAAGTAATAGCTATTTACCATGCTGCAGAATTTATCCGGAGTATTGGAGCTTCCACTACTGACATATACATTTGTATACCATTTTACGATAGCCAAGCGGCGATCAGATCTCCTTCGGATATGACTATCATTTTCAGGCTGGTTAGGTACTATAGTGATTCCCTTGGGATACTCTCACGGCAGTTTTGTGTCCACCTCATTTAGGTTTCTCATTTGGTTTGGACACCCCGGGTAAATGTGTTGCTTATAAATTCGCTAGAGCGGGCACATTTCTTCCGGACATCCATCCGCACAGGAGGGTGGGATTACCTCTTACCTCCGTTAGGCTATATTACTTTATGAAGCAGAAGTATTTATTAGACACTGACAGATCCTGGGCAGAGGAGGAATCTTGTTTCATTGCTAGACTCACCTGCCACAGATTGTATAGTAAGCGTATCAATCAACTGCTTAAACTGGACCGCGGGAATATCTCGTCTTCTGTATTTATTATCACAGATCATTGTGTTACAGCCTGGTAAAGGTTGTGCTTATGTGCGAATTATTTCTGTGGAGGTTGTGGATCAATTGAGAAAAAGAAGAGCATGGCTTGTTAAAACAACCCACCGGGTTTTATTTGGTTTTTTGGTTTTATTCCTGCTTAAAAATTCCGTTCATTTCGATAATATATTTTGTTTGATAGTTACGTTGTATTAATATCTACAATGCAATTTTGGATTCTTGGTAGGTTCAAGACGGCATTGTGTACTATTAACTGCTAAAACTCGGAGAACGGAGCTGGCTTTATGCATTATGCGAAAAACGGTCGGAATATAAAGACAGACAGACAGATAAAATATTCTTTTTGCATAATAGCCCTCGGTCTCATATCGCAAAAGTTGCCAAACAATTGTTAGAAATGATCAAATGCCATACCCGTCGTATTCTCCAAACATTGCACATTCTGCTATTTCGACGGATACGATATCTTTTGGCATGTAACCAAATCACTTATTTTGAAGAAATATAAAATCAGCTTCAAAGCGGATCGCTTAAAAATTCGAGAAGTTTTTCTGAGACGGTGTTCGAATATTAACTCAGAGGTGGGGGAAAGATGTAAGCAGTGACTTGATAAATTTTTATTTTGATAAATTTGTTAATTCATTATCACTTTTGAGCTAAAAAAAATGGACCGAATTAATTTATACTCCCAATACGTAAATTTTAATTATGTTTGTTGTAAATAAACTACAAAAACATTTAAATAGAGAAACTCACCCGGGTTTTTTAAATATAAACCAACGGGCACATAGTTGGGTCAAGCCCCTATACGAGACTCTCTGATGCACCGGGAGGGTTCATGCTTTTAATTTATGAAGTAATTATTTCAGCAGACATTTCAGCGTTGATTGTTTTATGAATGCCGGGTGTATCTACATGACTTAACAAAACTTTTGATGATTTTGTTTACATGGGCTTATTGGCATGAGGACATTAAAACTAATTGCATGGCGGATAAACTTGAGCAGGCAGACACCTCTTTGATTCCGAACGGATCAATTTTGAACATCGGTGCTCATCTTAGGCAGAATAGATGGCCGGCGTGACGGAAATTTCGCCAAACGGCGATCACACGCTGGGAAATAAACCCACTTGCTATGAGACCGGAAGGATCTGGACACATTTGGGTTACCGAAGAAAGAGGTAGCTGTCGATGCCGCCTAGAACACATATGTGGAACTTTATATGGATTGCTACTGACCACTGGACTGTTAGCAGACATAATAAAAGTACGGCAACCCCATACAATAATCTATGCAGAAATTGTAATGATGAAGAGCAGGGGGAGTTTTCAGAACACGTTCTTTGCCACTGCACAGAATTTGACAATTTGAGGCATACTGCGCTTGTTCGGAGGCGATTAGACGATAAGGACTATCCCAACGTACGATTTGGACAAAATATTTGCCTTCATTAGGGCGACTGAATGACTAACTGATGCCAGACTGGAGCTGCGAGGACCATTCCGCGGTAATGGACACATGGTAATACAACAAGACCCACAATTTGGATCCAAATTAGCAAATGATAGCTGCTGTAGTTAAGAATATATATAAAAATGAATGTGTGTTTGTATGTATGTTTGTTTGTTTGTGCCTTGTAGATAACTAAGCGGCAGAGCCGATTTTCTTGAAATTTTTAAAGTATCTTTTACAGTATATGTGCTGAAAAATGCAAAATTATTAAATACCTTGTGAGTTTCAAATCACAAATATCATATTTTCATGTGCTGGAGATCGTGTGATTTGTTTAACATGAAAATATGTAAAATCCGGTAACACTTGTACTTTTATATGAGAATAAAAAAGAAGAATCAAGAATATTAAAGTAAACAAACGTAACAGCTATCAAACAAAAATAGGATATTTTTCAATTGTGAAATTTTTTATTAAAATTGATCAAAATTATGTATTTTTTTAAGAAAATAAATAAAAACGCATTAAATTTTAATTATACGCTTTCACTACTATTTGACGCCCAGTTATTCAGCATACACAAGTTCACCAAGAAATCACTTCATTCTTTGCTAGCGAGTTGAAATAAGAAAATTTCTTGTAATTGCGATTTTCACCACACCAAATTTGTGACTACAAAACGTAATCACAATTTTTTGCGATATGTAAGTTTCAGCACATGGGCTGAGTATATACAAAAATAATTAAATTTATACAAATAGTTAAACGATGAGCATATTTTCAATTAAAAAAATATATAAAAATATAAAAATTATACTTATTAAGATTAACTGGTTATTCTTGTTAAATTAACCGGTTTATTCGGTATTCGAAAAATGAAAATTTTGAAAAAACCGTATTCGACAAAACCAAAATATATATATATATATATATATATATATATATATATATATATATATATAAATTTAATTATTTATTTAATATATAATTTAATTATTTTTGTATATATGACAATCTTGAATGTCTCATAAAGAACGTGAAAACCAAGGTAGATCGAAAAAGATATGCACTCTTGAGCAAAAAACCCTTTTCTCATCTTCTGTAAATAAATATTGATTTTTATATATGGAGAATGATCAACTCGACTCATTGAAAGCCCACAAACGCCGGTTCCGAACGTCAAATATATTAGTTAGTGAACTTTTTCACAGCGTAAATACACATAACCAATCGCTAGTAATGTTTTGAGATGATATCGCTGTTGAAAATTGTCAGATGGTGTGGCCTGGGATTGAACCGACCACTTATTGGTTTCAAGGTGGTTCTTACCTAACATACCACAGTGACTATTAAATACGTGGTGCATAAATTTATATACAGTGCTCCCCGAAACTATAATAACAAACCTTTAATTCCATTCTCTACCAAGTAATAAAACAAAAACGAAATTAGCTCCTCGAGTAGCTGTTCTAAACTTAAGCATTTTTCAGTACTTTGTGTAATAAACTTTGTTTTTTATGGCCTCCGCACACTGTTTTGGAATAGTTTTTATGAGATTTGTTAGAACTATTATTAGTATTGATTGCCATTTTAATTTTAAGCTCTCCATCAGCTTCTGCTTATTTTTAAAACGACGTGGTCCAGCTCTGCGCTTCAAGAATTAAGAACAATTTTGTTCAAATAAAAGAACCGGTTAACCGGTTATTTGAATTATTATTAACCGAAAACCGGTTTTTTTTCAGTGCGACTTTTCTAATTATTCGAAAACCGGTTAGTATATTTTGAGAACGGTAACAGCTCAAGTTTCTAAATTAGGTCTAAACAACGTCTTGAACTATACACATCATTAGTCTGTAACTGGGAGAGATTGGATAAGTGAAAGTGGGGTAGCGAAGCACGCCACTTTTAACTAGTTAAGAATAAAAAGCTTTTGCTTTGCTTTTGAAAATCCGTGGAAAGTTGTCAGTTTTTTTTTTTTTTTTTTTTTTTTGTAAAGCAACTCATGAAAAAATCTTTGTTTTATAAAACTTGTTACTCTTGTTGTCGAAAAAATTACTCCCAATTTTTTTATTTATAAAATTTATACTGTGTTTTTGTACTCAAACTATCGATTCTGACCAAGTTCGTTCGAAAGAGCATATAAAGCCCAAACTCATGCCAGGCAAGCTTCACATTGCAAAAAACTTGTTCCAACTTAAGTTTTTCTACGCTACTAATATGTATATTTTTTACATTTGAGATTTATGTATTGATTTTTTTTATAGCCATTAAAAAATAATTAAAAGATTAATTTTTAATTATTAATTAATAAATAAATTTTAAATATTAATTAATCGTTTTGCTGTAATTATCAGCAAAATATATCTGTCTGCTGTCTTACACAAAATCAAGTTTAATTCAATTTTTAGTTTTTAATTTTCAATTTAGTTTTCGATATGGCTCTAAATTTGTTTAACTTTATTTTAATATTTTATTTGGCAACCTGATCGGGATTTGAGATAAATTTACAAACGTGAAATGTATTGAAATGTAAAACTTTTACAACTTCCCGTAAATAATATATCCGTAAATTGTACAAAATAAAGCTAAAAGTAATTATACCTCCTGCAACTAAATATATTTTTATTTATTAATTATTAGTTAAATTTATCTCTTTTAAAAAAGGCCAATGGTTATAAGCCATTTATGTACAACATATCCAGTAATTTTTGTAAATTTATGAAAAATCGCAATCAGCTTCCATTTGTAAAGATATTTTCAAATATTAATCATACGTCCATATAACGTAAGTTTTGCAAAACTTGATTTTTTTTTTGATCTTTTGTATTTTATCTTTTCTTTTTTATTCATATTATTCCAGCATGACATTATAGTCCGAAATTTAGTACTTCGGGAAGTAATGTTTGAATATTTGCCTTTACCAACAGGTGACTATATGATACGTTTAAAAGTAGCCGCCTATAACGAGTGGAAAGCAGATGTTGAAGCCTATTTTGTATTCATTGAAAGAAAGCTTTAATACAAGTATGAGTCAAGATAAAGTATTCTGAAGTTGACGAGGCTTTGTAATGGTCAATAACGCTTAAAATTTTATTCCATTTTTCTATATATACAAATCATTTTATGTATTTATCTATCATCTATATATGTATTCAATACACATATACACAAATGCCAAAAAAATAGGTGTGAACTAACCCGCTTGAACTTAGATTTGCTAAAATCGATGGTTCTCTTTTAGCAAAGAATTTGCAAAACAAATATATTTGCCACAAGGGGTGATACATTGTCGAACATTTGTTTTCAAACATCGCAAATATCCAATCGTATTCTTGGAAAATTAAGTTATCCATGTATGCGATTGGCTATTTGCGATGTTTGCAAGCAAATGTTTGCCAGTCTATCACCCGTATAAGATATCGCAAAAAAATCCACAGCAGAGCATAAAAAACAAACAAAGAATTTCTATCGTTTTCAGCATGGAGCGACAACAAAAAAGTAATGCAAAAACAAAAGTATCGGGTTTTTTCTTAAGGGCAATGGCAAACATTGGCTATTTACGATGTTTGCAAACAAATGTTTGCCAATGTATCACCCCTTTTACATGCAAAAGACTAAAAAGACTAATAAACATCAGACCATTTGTGAGTCAGATTTTGACCAGGTAGCAGCAAAAGAAACAATTACAGTACAAATATTTATATTTTTAAATAACAGTGCATATACATATAAAATATATATTATTATTAATTACACTGGTCTACAGCAAATAAGCCTTTACATTTTTCCATCGGGCCCAAATTTTTTTTTATGAGCGTGGCAAATTTTTCGCAACTAAGTTACGAATAACTCCGAAATTATTGAAAATACAAAAAATGTTATTTAGTTTATTTATAGGAAATTTTGGAATATATTGCCATAACTACCATATTTTGGGCGAAAAATTTTCCACGCCCAAAAAAAAAAAAAATTGAGCCCGATGGAAAAAACTGAAAACGGACTTGAATCAGCGGATGAAAATCATTATACTCCTTATATATCTAAAGGCGAGAACATTTTTTGTTTTTTGTAGACCAAATTGGTGATTTAGACGTAAAGAATATGTGGTTTCAACAGGATGATACCACTTGTCACACAGCCAGAGAAATAATGGATCTTTTGAAAGAAAAGTTCGAATATCGCATTATTGCTCGCAATGATCTTGGTGGCCAAGATTTTTCTGTGCCTTTATATTTTTTTTTTTTGTGGGGTTTTTCGAAATCAAAAGTGTACAGCAATAATCCCACAACAGTGCAAAAGCTTAAAACCAACATTATCGAGCAGATATCAACCATTGACATCAGTTTATTGAAAAATTTGATTGATAATTTGGTAAAGGATTGGGAGCCTGCCGAGCCAGAAGGGTAGTTACTTGACCGACATAATTTTTTATTTTCAACCGGAACCTATTTGTAATAAACTAAAATGAAAATATTTTTAATATCTGAAAAGTAATTTTTATTCAAATTAAAATGATACCTCAATTTTGGACACCCTTTATTTTAAACGTTCAAAGAAAAGATTCGTATGGCCATAATAACTTTTCCAAAAATACAATAGCCCACAAGAATTTCTGCTTTAATTTGAATGACCCAAATGCATTTTTCTGTATAAAAGGTGAACGGTACAAAAAATATAAAAAAGTTAAAATAGAAATATTAAACCCGGCCTATATTTTACACAGCAAATTGGTGGTTAATCTTCAACCTTTTTTCATTTTTCCAATTGATTCAACATTACTTGGAATATTTTTTTCGAGTAATTTAGAATTCAGCAACAATGTTAACAAGTCCCAAATTAAAGAAATTTCTGTAAAAATATTGTTATAAAAAAAATAAAATATTGTTACGATATTGGTATATTTCAATTTGGCAGCACTGCACATCGACTATCTTTACATTACATTTGAATTAGCGGATATGGAAATAGAAGATGGTCGATATTTCCTGAATCTTTTAAAACGAAGGCAATTAGGTATATAAAGAGCTGTTTTACCTACATGTTAGTTAGTGATCGTTTGGCTGTCGTAAGATAAAGACGTGTTAAAGCGGAAATAAAAGTGTTGTATATTGAATCTTAAGCTATTGTGTAGTAAATAAAAATATAACAGTAAAACAAGAAAATAAAAACGGTTTTTATTTTATTTTAACGCAATTTAAACAAACTCAAACGTTTTAAAAAGCTTAAAACGTAACAGTATACTACTTTAGATGTGAATCGTATCGTTATTTCATCCCATTAGTTGACTTTTAGATAAAATATGGCAGGTCATATCTCAAAAATCCTCACCTAAAATCAAAACAATACCATCCAAAATTCAAATAAAGCTTATACGGTGCTATTTAAATAGCAGCCAAATTTAAATTTGACCAACAGCAACAAAAACAGCCATATTAAAGCTTATAAAGATCATTTAATCACCAGTAGCAAAAGCAAGCAACTTACATGTAAATATAAAAAAAATTTATCATAGGAGCGTAAAACAATGTTGAATTTAAAATTAATTTTTAAAAAAATTAAACGCAATATTCAAAAACCACAAATATTTTATATACACAGCGCGTCATCAGTACAGCTCCAACTACAATATCAAATCCTGCGCTGAAAAAGTATGAAGAATCGAGTTAATAAAGCATGAATAAGATTATTTCCTGAATTCATTATAATGGCAATATTTATATTTAGACTTTTTCGTATTTAAAGTGTGAATTTATTTTTTTTAAACATCAAGATACACTTCTTTGGTAACTATTTCATCCAAAAACATTATTTCACCAACTCCTTTGTTGGATATAGAAGCCTGAATCATAGCTGAGAGTTTTTAAAATTTTACTGTAATTCTTACAGTTACGAAAATAAAAATGTAAAAAAAGATATGGACTGTATTGTGAGATTTTAGCTATAAACTTTATTGGCTTGTGTCACTTCATAATTGTCTATACTATTAATAGTGCTACCACTTGCATGTTTAATGGTGTTGCCAGTTCGATTCCTTTTTGTGTAATATAAACATATATATATAAACATTATGAAAAAGTGAAATATGTTCTGTTGCAAATCTAAATCTTTTCTTAAATATTTTATTCCAATGAGCGGGGTTTTTTTCCAACGTTACATTTAAATTAACGGATATGGAGATAATCGATATTTACTAAACCTTCCAAAATGTAGGCAATTAGCTATATAAAGTGCTGCCTTACCTACGCGTCAGTTAATTATCGTTTGGCTGCCATAAGATAAAGACGTGTTAAAGCGGGAATAAAAGTGCTGTGTAGTGAATATTAAGTTGTTGTAAGCTGTAAAAAAGTTATTGTGTAGTAAATAAAATATAACAGTAAAACAAGAAAATAAAAACGGTATTTATTTTATTTTAAACGAACTCAAACGTTTTAAAAAGGTTAAAACGTAACAATATTTTTATTTATTTATTGATATAACTTCTATAAAAAACTAAAAAGGTTTCAAATTGTTTTGTGAGCAGTTTTGATTTTTTTAAGAAGACTTTACAGCCAGTGCGGTACAATTTTTCCATCAGTAAAAAAATTTTATGTGGTTAAAAGTACTATAACAACGATACAATTCACATAATAAAAGTCTGTACATATTCTATATCTTAGCAGTATCCCTATATCCTACTGCTGCTTAAAATTTCGTACGAAATAAGTAAGCCTCATGTCATTTCGTAGTTGAAAAAAAAAAATTGCTAGAAATTTGTTGCAGTTGGAAATTAATGTTGACATATACATTTCACATGTTTTTCATAAAAAAAAACAGAGTACTGCTTTCTCGACATTATTTCACAATTATTTCGTACAAAATATTCTTATATGCAATTTGACAGCTTTTTGCACGAAATTTTGAACACAATACCAGGCCTATGAAAGAAAGAGAAAATCAGAAATGAAAAATTTATGTCCGTCAATTAATTTCTTGTTTGTAAAAGGCTTACGCAACTTCAAAAGAGAATGAAAAATAGCCTGTCTTTCAGTTGCCACTTTGTGAAGACAGACTACGTAGTAGATTTCATTCAGATATAAAGGTAGAAAGAAGTAAAGGGTACGCCAAATAATTTGTTTTTTTTTTTTTTTGAAAATGCTATAAAAAAAACTACTGAATATTTTGTCAAATTTCTTTTTTTATTTCAAAGTACAATCCTTCCGGTTAATAATAGAAAATAATTTCATTCAAATGGCTGCCTCGGCTGGCCATGCAGTAGCCTACACGATCGGTCCAATTTTTAAGCACATTATCGATTGTGTGCAGCTGTATTTCACCATTGGCTTCACGAATATTGTCCTTTAAAGCGTCAATTGTCTCTGGCTTGTTGGCGTAACACTTATCTATGACGGCACCCCACAAATAATAGTCCAACGGTTTCAAATCGCAGCTTTGAGGTGGCCAAACGACATTAGCTCTGCGGCTGATAATGCGATCTTCAAAAACAGGGCGCAAAACATCGAGTGTAGCTTCGGCTGTGTGGCACGTAACGCCGTCCTGTTGAAATCAAATGTTGCTAATATCCTCCTCTTCAATTTTTGTGAAAAAAAATTCGTTCAACATTGCCCGATAACGATCGCCATTGACTGTAACGACCACTCCTTGCCCTTTTTGCAAAAAAAAATGGCCCAATTATGCCTCTGAATCAAAATCCGCACCAAACAGTGACTCGTCTTGGGTGTATTGGCTTTTCAATGTATGCGTGCGGGTTTTCTGTGCGCGAAATGCGACAATTTTGCTTGTTTACATACCCGCCAAGACCAAAATAAGCTTCATCTCAACACATCGCACACATTCTGCAACATTGCGATGATTTTCAAAGTAATGTCGTAATATTTCCCAGCGTTGTTGAAGCGTATAGAAAATCACATTCGTTCAGCGGAAGGATAGAACTAATTATCTGTCAAATCAGAAATGATCTAAGTGTTACCATTCACGAAATAAGCACTAGTTGAAAAAAAAACGTTGGTTGGCGGACCCTGTACATAACACGCGTTAATTGTCGACAACTATTGTGCGTTTAAAAATTTACGCGCATGAAGAATTTCAAGTTATACAACACGAGTTAAAAATACATTTTCCGTCAACTGTTTCTTATTTGTTTCCCTACTAGTACATTGAAAAATAATCATATTCGTTTAATTTATTCCTATTTTGTCAACTGATAACTGTCAGAAATACACACAAAGCGTTAAAAAGTTCAAAGTTAACCAACTTTTTACCGTCAACGCATAAAGATGTTTTTATGTTACTTCTATTTAAATCAGAGAATGCCAATAAAAGTGCTTTCACACTATTGTACAAGTCCTAAGATTTTCATTGGATTTTGTAAGACCAAGACCACGAAATCGGTAACGCATTTCATAGAACATCAATTACGACGCATTTTATAGTCGTCAGAACATATTTCACGGTGGGATAGTGTAAAATCAGCTTAAATACTCAAAAACAAAGTATACTTAAGTACTTATCTATATTTTTTGGTGTTGTGTATACCCATATATTAACAACATACAAATATAATTCCACTTCATACTTATAGCAAACATATCTGTACACAACCATCTTAAATAACTTAAATAACATGTTTGTATCCATATCGTTTGCTATACCTATAAAAATACTTGCATGCACGCATACTCATACATTCGAAGTATGAGTATCAATAGGTATGGAAAAATATTTAGAATACATTAAGTACTTATGTGTAAAATAAGTACTCATATGACATGTATACATGGATGATTCAGAAAAATGTTATGCTCTTTTATACAAATGTTTGCGTTTCTTTTGTTTTTTTTTTTTTTTTTTTTTTTTTTTTTGGGCACAGGTTTATATATAGTCTGGGAAAAAAGTCTACATACACCCTTTAATTTTGAGGATTTCACAGAGTTTGTTAAGAAAATTAAAAACTGTTGATGTTAATATTTAAATCATTAATAAATAAGTTTGTTTATAAAATAAAAAAGTAATTCATTTACATAACAAGAGCAATACTAACAAAAATGTTACTAATTCATAGGAATACTATAATATTATTTTAAAAATATATACATAATAAAAAATATATTCGTTGGTACACCTTGGGCATCAATAATTGCTTGAAGACGACGGGGCTTTGATGCCACCAATTTCTCCGTAATGGACTGTGTTATTTCGGCCTATACACGAATAAGGAAGGTTTTCATTGTGTCACGACTACTAATTTCATATTTCCGCAAAAATTTTTCAAAAATGTACCATATGTACTCTATTGTGTTTAAGTCTGGTGACTGGGGTGGTGTATTTAGCTGTATTAAAGCATAGTAGAGAATCCAGTCTCTTAAAACATGGGCAGTATGCTTATGGTCGTTATCTTGTTGGAAAATCCATTAATTTCCCAGCCGCAAGCCATCAACGGAAGTCTTCTTATTTTGTTCTAATAAATTCTTATATTGATAGCGGTCCATATCACCGTCGACAAAGTCCAAACGACCCACTATAGATGACGCCATGATACCCAAAACCATAACGCTACCTCCACCATGTTTGACTGTAGGTATTATATTCTTTGGATCAAGTGCAGTATTTCGTTTTCGCCAAACTTTGGAAAGATCTTCACTTCCGAAAATGTTATACTTACTTTCGTCGGTAAATATAACACGATTCCAACTATCCACACCCTTGTCTATATGTGCTTTAGCAAACTCAAGGCGAAGTGTATGATTTTACGCTGAAATTAGTGACTTTTTGCGTGCTGTTCTGCTTTAAGTCCATTGCCATTTAAAAAGTTTCTTATTGTTCGTGGAACAAAAATTTAATTAGAACATTTTTCGATATTTTCCTCCAATTTTATGTTGTACATTGTAGGATCCTGATGAACTAATTTCACATTACTGGTAGTATCACGTCTCGAAAGCTTCTTTGGTCTGCCAGATCGTGGTTTATTATAGGTACTACTGTTATTGTTATAATTTCTAATGATCGTCTGTGCAGTAGCACGACTGAATTTTGTTATCTTAGGAATTTCTTCATATGATTTATTTTCCTTTCGGAAATTTACTACCGTATTTCGAACTGAAATATATACCTCTTTTCGATTTGCAATTTTCGAGGATAAAAATTCATAAAATATCTTCTTTTATTATCACTTTGTCCATTTCAACATTTGTAATGCTTTCTTTGTTTTCACATTTCTATTTGATATTAGTAGTTGCACTTTGTATGTAGACTTATTTCCTCCTACTTATTATGTTTTTTCCTAATAACTTCTAAGTTATATTTCTTTCGTATTACTTTTTTCTTCAGAGAATCTTAAGTATAAATACCTTAAACATTGGTGTAACATCTTTTCAAATTTCGCAACTAATTTTCTAAGACTTTTAAATCCTAGGGTGTATGTAGACTTTTTCCCTGACTGTATATATATATCTTTGCCCAAGAAACAATTCTAGACAGAAAAAATTGTATTTTAAATTTAAACATTAAGAAAATTTCTAGAATTTCTTAGACAGCAATTCAAAACCCATTTATAGAAAATACCTGGTACTTCAGCATCGAAAAATCAAAGCATTTGCTATTTCATTTTTTAATTCCCATTGCAATGTTTTGCATTTTTTTGGGAAAACCCATTGAAGAACACTACCTGGTATAAAAATCATTAAAGAAAATTGAGCGAAATATTTTTAAAAAACATTGTCGTACATAAAATACGAGTATATGTTCAAAGGCACATGTACAAACGTTTATAGAATTGATGACTAGTAATTACAATTCACTAGTTTGCTTTGTTTTAGATTATTAAGTTAAATTTAAATATTTTCTTTATTGAAATTGAGAAATTTATTGTTTCTGTGAACAACACCAAATTTGCTAGTAGTCGGTACTAATTTTGCAGTTTTCAGCATAGTATGTTCCTATTGTCGGCATATCATGTTTTAGTACAGAAAATAATAAATCGAGATTGATTTCAAACTGTTACTTATTTAAAACAAATGTTTTCCACATTCTTTATGTTCAATAAGATCAATCAGGCACGAGAGATAAATTCATATCAGAAAATCCTGAATATTATTTGTGTATAATTCAGATTTTGTACATAAGCTAAAAACAAACAAAAAATAGATCACAAGGGAATATATTATATGGCTTCTGAAAGCTAACCTCTAAAATTTAAGTCTATAATAGGTATTTCAAAATGTGTCAGCTTTTACCATGGACCAGTCTCACAATGAGCATCTTCTCAAGCCGCTCAGTTACAGTTCGAACATAGAATGCCATTAAAGCTTTCAAATCAAGAACTCTGCGATATCCTCTTCGGAAATAGAAAGTCATAACACGTAAAATTAATGTCAAGCAAAAGTTCATGAATCGAATCATTGAAATAGACTTGAGTTTCGGACCTTAAAATGTAATACCGGACATTTGTAAAAAATCCAAACGCCTTTTGGAGAAGTACGATGATAATTTAGCCAGAAAAACTTTGTTTACGGATGAAAAATGTTGACCGAACCAAAGAAGTATAATAAACGAAATGACAAGATGTAAGCACAGTAAGCACAGAGATTGCCGACTTACATTTCTGTGTACAAGGGATCAAAACATCAGCCAAAGTTTGCCAGAAATCCGTTTTGAAAGCGGTTATGAAGCCACTTAATCATTCTCTTTTCCAAAACCAACTGTAGATTTTACAACAGGATTTTGAGACTGCCCATAAGGCTAAAATGGCGCAAGCGCGATTCCCAAAAATTTGCCAACTGTGATAGCCCTCTGTATTACAAATTGATCCTTTTAGAGGTCACGTTTTGCTACAAAATAAAGCCCAACATTAATTTTCGTAAGACTCGTGATGAGGCCAGATTTTAATATGGCTGTCGTGCGTAGAATTATTGATCATTTGCCAGTGTGACTTGAAAATGATAAAAAGATTTAATAAACTATTGTTTCTAGAAGTCTTAACGTATTTTGCGATTTTACCTTAACAAAACTAGTAGTAAAAACCACTGCTGACCATAGGAACAAGTGGTTTTCATTGGTGTTTTCTTAGTCGACATTAGAGTGCTAACCACGGAAACATTTACAAATTTTTCGTTCCTATTGAAAAATAATTTTTTCAGCTCTTTCACTTTTATAGCCATATCTCAACAGTTTTCTACCTTTAGAAAACATTTCCGATTGAAAATTGATTATTTCAAAGTAATAAAATAAAAACCGAAAGACAGTCACTAATTAGAGGAAAATACTGTCAAAAATATGTATCTAATAAAAATCCCGAAAATTAGACAGTAAATAATAAGGCAATCGGATTTTTCACGTTTCATTAGTTTCATTAGTATTTGAAATTTGTAAGTGTACAAACAAGTTTTAATACTGGAGAACTGCGACAAAATTTTAAAGAAAATAAATGAAGGAGTATGTCCCGGAACACACGATGAAAGTTTTCTTGCAGAAAGTCTGAATTTGTCGATAGGAGGGGAGAAACGAATGTAATGACTTACACTCTTTCATGTACTCTAAAATTCTCTTTTGTTATGAAATTCGTAATGTCATACAACAACAATGTTGTTTGAAAGTCGTAACTTTCATTGAAATAAATATCGTAGTGTAGACGCGAATGCAAGTTTAAAAGAGAATTGAAGAAACTTTCTGCGAGAAAACTTTCATCGTGTGTTCCGTGACTATACAATGTTCTAAGAAAAACTGGAGTGCCGAAAGATTTTAAATTTGGTTAAGAAGCAAACATTAAATTTAATTAAGCATAAGTGCATTCAATCACAGCCTCATGACAGTACACCAATTGAAATAAATACCGAAGAGAAAAATTGCTTGCTTTGAAGCATTCATGGATTTTGCTTTGGAAGACTATCGTCCTTGCAGTAGCTTTGAAGGCTTCGGTTTTCGTAAATTAATTTAAGTGTCTACAAATTGCTGAAAAATATGGTGAAAATGTTGATTTACACAACTTTATTTCCAGCGCAAGAACATTGTCACGAAAAACCCACTCTATGGCTACAAAACAAAAAAAAAACAAAACTACACATACAGAATCTTATTACCTACACGATTACATTAACCTTCCTACACCCGCGCGTTGGTCTGTGGGACCGACGACATATTTTCAAAAGGTTGAAAATTAATTAAATAAATAAATCAATAAATAAATGTAAAATTCTTTCATCGTATCATTATTTTCCTTATGTCTTCTAGTTTCAAAATTTGAAACGCTTTCCACAGTGTCCTATCACAAAAATTAAGAAATAAAGTTTTAAGTGTTAGTTTAAAGTTAGCAAGGGTATAGGAAGGTTAAGAGAAATTTCTTGAGTGCCACTTTATACTTCGAAGTGAATTTCGAACTTGTGGATATTACCTTAGGAATAAAATCTATGGATTTTATGTCTAAAGGTAGTATTACACGACATGTATTTGTCATCTGACATGTCAAATTTTCCACTGTGAAATGTTAACATGTCGTGTAAAAGCTCAAATACATTGCTTCTGTAAAACCCATCTGACATTGCATTCGACAAAACTTCAATTAGAGTGCGTTCTAATTTCATTTGACAAACGTACTGTTTTCAAAAACCACTGCCATAAGAAACTGTTTGGCGGCTCTGATAGTTACAAAAATAATTGTTTTAAATAAATAAAAATAGTTTTTAGTTGATTTTAATCATTTTTACACATATATATTAGTTTTTCTTTTTTAATATATATGTACATATGTATGTTTGTTGAAAAATCTATGCCATTTTTTGTTATACTTATTTCTAAATTACTGCGGCCATCGGTTGTGGCGCCTTCAAACAAAATTTGCGTTGGCGGCGTATAGGAAATTCTTTACAAATTTCGATGTGCTTTTGAATCATCTAATTGTAACTCTTTTATTGCCATAGAAGCGAAACCTAATCCAGCGTCCCTTCGAAGCAAATATTTTTTACTCCATATATTACGTTTTTTCTTATCTTTTATTTTTTCTTTTTCAATTTAATCGCAATTATTATTGAAATGATACTGCATTTTGCAAGTATTTTACTTTTTGGATTATCCATCAAAATATTTGTTGTCAGCTTTGATTTTATTGAACATATTAAGGTATACGTTCGAAAGCAAATACGATAAAGTGTCTGTATAAGTAAAATTTTGACACACAGACAGACAATTTTGACATAACATAGGTTAAATAAAATTGAGAAGTCAGATGACAAATACATATCGTGTAATATCACCCTTATTACAGCAGTTAACATAAAAGAAAAAATAAACAGCCTTTTTGAAAAACTTTATTTGACTGATGTATTGAATGTGGTGATCGTAACTGATCGTAGAAGTAAGAGATTTTAAACGATTAAACTGTTCGGCTCATCTTTTTTCTAATGTCCTAACCGATGCTTTCGAATCTACAAATGAATTAAAAGGGATTACAAATGCTTGCAAAAAAACAATAAATTCTTTCAAAAGTCCAATAAGCAGCACATGCTGAAAACAACTTTCAAGAGCAATTGGAATTGAAATTTCGCAATGTTTTAGTCAATTTTTGAAAATTGCACATATATCAATGGAATTCTTACGGATAATGTTCAAAGGCAAAGAATGTTAAATTTGAATTAATCTGTCCTCCAAGGTCTAGTAGAGATTTGCAAGGACTTCAAAATAATTTTCAAAAAACTTTAAGCGAGTGTCTCTCCTACATTATGTTTCATTATTATTACATAAAACAGCATTGTTTATACATGCTCCTGCAATATCTTTACAGTCAAATGAAATAAAAGATGTTAAAGAATTTTGCATTGAAAAACTAACCGAAAATCATACTGAAGTTTAGATAGAATTTTCTCACATATGTCAGTCAACACCAGCAATACAACCAATTATTAAAGATACACACACGTCAGCAGTATCTGGGTCCCCGATAAGTCCTATACCACAAGTTTCCCAGCCAGCTACCTCAAATTAAAATTTTTTTTTTTTTTCGAAATCTAATAAACACGTCAGTTGCAACACTGGAAACAGGAAGAGATGAAGTCGAGCGTTACTGCAATGAAAAGGTAGGGATTACAGAGTACTTCGACGCAATACTATGGAGGGAAAACAATTCTATCAAATATCCCAAATTATCAAAACTAGCAATGAAAATATTGTCTATTCCTGCTAGTAGCGCAGCATCCGAACGCGTTTTTTCTTTAGATGGAATTATTATTAGCGAAAAAATAAATTGGTTGAAACCCAAAACAATAGACAGTATTATTTTTTTAAATTCTTTCTATAAAAAGAAAATGTTTCGTAAAATATGGTATACTAGCGATGACTTCCTAGTTAGTAGTTATGAGATGTAAATTTGCTCTTTGTTTTTATAGCTAAACATTATTATAAGTAAATATATATTTTAATAAACAAAATTATCTAGAAATCAAACATGTAAGTTTTTTAATGAATTAAATAAGAAATTCGGTTTGCCCTAATTTTTTAAATTGATCGATATTCACCATAAGCCTTAATAAAGTTTCCTTTAGCTGAACACTGATTAAGTATTTAAATAATTATCATAAATAAGAGCGTAAATATACAAATATTTATAAGAGAATTTTTTTATCATATAAATTTTTAATAATGTTAATTTTATCAAAACTTTTTATCAGTTTTTATTTTTAAATTTATTAATTAAAACACGTCGAAAATGTTTTCCAAATAGCCCGCACTTTTATTAACTGTATCAGAACGATTTCAAAAGGTTTTATTTTTAGATATATAATCTAAGTATACTCTGTGTTCTCGAGTAGAAATGTACACATATCCAAGTATAAATATACCCATGCTCATAAACACTTTACACTTATAAGCACGGCTATGTATACTCGAGTAGAAATATACACATATCCAAGTATAAATATACACATGCTCATTAACACTTTACACTTATAAGTGCGGGTATGACAGGCACTTTACGCAACTACTACTACTTGTACGAGTAGTTATTTAAGTTGCGCTGCTTTGAGTATGCTGTGTATGGGTATCGTTTTATTTTTTTAACTTTACTCACTCATACATATTTGGCCATCAATACTTTAAAAGTACTCAAAACCTTACTTTTGTCATTCTCTGATGCAAGTACACTGGTTTAATTTTTTTGACAATAGTCTAGAGCACATGTGGAACACCTCCTCTGTCACTGCCTTTATGAGCGCAGGCTCAGGCTGTTTCGTCGGGGCTCTTTTGATTGCCTTGGTGACATTGTGTCGGCCAGGATATGCGACCTGGAGGGCTTTCTGTCATGTATCAGCTGGCTCCTTAGGTGATGCCTGGTCTCCTTAGGCATCCGTCTCTTTTTTCTGTATGCCTCTTCTGACCCTCTTCTTCTTCTTCTTCTTCTTCTTTTTCCTTCTTTGTCCTTCCTCTCTATTTGTTTTCTAATTTCTTCTCTTCACTCTTCTTCTTATCAGAAGAAAGGTTCTTTTCACAATGGACCACTGTGGTATCTGGGTTGGGTACTTTTCGATACTGCCTTTCTTATCTACAATAGTCTAGAGCTTACATGCGTACTAAAGCGTAGCATGTACTTCTACCTTAAATAAGAAAGCTTATTATTTTAGAGGAACCAAAAAAATATTACTGGAAAAGGCTTTCATAAGAAATAGATCGCATTTTTTCCATAAAAATTAGATCTTTTATCAAAAAAAAAAAAAAAAAAAAAAAAAAAAAAAAAAACGTATGTTTTAAACTGGTCAAAATTACCTTAATTTGTTGATTTTCTAAGTTATTTTCAGCATTTAAAGTTAACGGTTATTAATAACACTGAATGTCTTTGTCCAAAAGAAGAAGAAGCATAAATGTCATTTAAACACTTTAGTACTTAATTTTATATGGCAACACCGCCCTGGCAACAGCTTTTGCTGTCAATGAGGAATATCAAATGACATTTTGCTATCTTTCTTTCTTTGTTAAATCGTCAAACCGAATGTACGTAAAAATTCTGAAGGAGGTGGAATAGTTTTAAAAATATAATAGAATTCTGAAAAATCTATCTAAATTATAATAGATTCCTAAAATTTAATATCTTTTAATTTGTTTAAAAAGAAAATCTTTATCAAATTCATTTTGATGTCAAAGATATGAAAAGATGAAAAAAAATTAACCTAAAAATGTTAATGGTTTTGTTGTATATTGGTGTTTCATTTTAGAGTCGGTTGATTAGGTGACAACATGGTGAACGGACGTATACCCTCAGTCTTCTCGAAGACTTATGTTACTCCTCGTCGTCCTTATGAAAAGGCTCGTTTGGACCAGGAATTGAAGATCATTGGTGAATATGGTCTTCGCAACAAGCGCGAAGTCTGGCGTGTCAAGTACGCTTTGGCTAAAATCCGTAAAGCTGCCCGTGAATTGTTGACTTTGGAAGAGAAGGACGAAAAGAGATTGTTCCAAGGTAAGTTTAAAGAGACAAATGAACACTAAAAATAAAATGAAAAAAGTAATTTTTAAGGATGATTTTATATTTTTTCAAATCTGACACTTCTTGTCTGAATTAACCATTGAAGATCTAGAAAAGCTGAGAGTTAATATTTAATCCTTAATTCCTTATGTAATTTGAGGCAAGAGACCGACTAATTAAAAAATATATCTTTTTAGGTAACGCTTTGTTGCGTCGTTTAGTACGTATTGGTGTTTTGGATGAGTCCCGCATGAAGCTCGATTATGTTTTGGGCTTGAAAATTGAAGATTTCTTGGAACGCCGTTTACAAACCCAAGTTTTCAAATTGGGTTTGGCCAAGTCTATTCATCATGCCCGTGTCTTGATTCGTCAACGTCACATTCGGTAAATATCTATTAACTATTGAAGAAAAAGCCTCTGAAAAAACAGGCTTTTGGATTGAAAATTTGCAAAATGTTAATATGTTCAGTAAGACCACTTGGGAGTCGAACAAATTACTCTGAGTAGTACTAAAGGAGGTATGGAGTTTTTTGTACCGACTCTCAACGTCTTTTGGTGTTGGTTTTTTTTTTATCTATTAAACAGATAATCTAACCAATTCAGTTTAGGTCCAGCCTAAACAATATGCCCGAGTAAGTCGAAGAAAAATCAAACTGAACTTTTATGAAACTCACTCTTAATGAGACCTCCTTTATTAATTTAAAATGCTTTACTTTTGCTGACTTGGTTTTTTTTCTACTCTACTCTCTTTATAGCGTCCGCAAACAGGTTGTTAACATACCTTCCTTTGTGGTCCGTTTGGATTCCCAGAAACACATCGATTTCTCTTTGAAATCTCCCTTCGGCGGTGGCCGCCCTGGTCGCGTAAAGAGGAAAAACTTGAAGAAGAACACTGGTGGTGGTGCTGCTGCCGAAGAAGAAGAAGATTAAACAGTAGTCTGTCGCTTCTACGTCTTTGTTTTTCTTAAGGACTTCAAAAAAATTTTTTATGTCTGCATTGTTTTAAAATTGTGGATGGATATAAATAAAAAACATAATGTGAATATATTATTTGCTTTTATAAACCTTATTTTTAAGATTAGTAGTAAACCACCTTTACGTTGTTGGAATAAAATCAGAGCTGATTTTATTCCGTTTTGCGGATCGACATGCATATCTAGAATCTTATAAAATATGCAGATTTAAGCAGTCTGAGCTCGACTTGTGTAAATGCCAAAAAAATTAACGGCACACCGACAAATAACGTATTTAATTCGCCGTAATTGAAAATTTTAATTATTTCCAGAATGATTAAACAATTTTTTATTGAATAGAACTTCAAGCTTGCGGGAATAATAGCATACCGTAAACAGTTTGAACGCGAATCAATACGCAATGTCTGCAATCGTTACGTATTTCGGCTTATTCTTAATACTCGTTGGTACAAAATTTAGCTTCACGCTGCTGATAAGTTGGTTTTTTTCCTTCAATCAAAGTCAATTTTGTTTGCTTTTTATAACATTAAGAAATGTGGCGTACAGTTAGTCATTAATATTCGGTTTTGTAAAAGAGATATGTTCAACTGATTCGTCTTAAGCTAAATGTATATCTTTTTTTAACTATTTTTTTCTTTTCATTAATAGTTTATTTAGACACTTGAAAGTTCACATTTGTATTTAGAAAAAAAGAATAACAATATAACAAAAAAAAAACTAAATTAATAATTAATCAGGTAGCATAAAATATTGCACGTCAATAATATTCGGTTTTCTTTGAAAAGTAACAAATAATACATTAGAAAAATGGTTTTATATAAAATTCAGTATTTTGTTGGATAACCCTTTTGTTTTATAACTTCACTTAGACGGCTTGGCATGTTTTTTACTATTTTAGCTGTATAAGCTGCAGGAATACGATCCCATTCTCCTTGAAACCGCAATTTCAAGTCTTCATTGGATGTTATTTTGTAGTTGCGGATTCGCCGGTCTAGCTCATCCCATAAATTCTCAATCGGATTGAGGTCTGGGGATTGTGCAGGTGGATGGGCAGTTATAGAGCAACCATTCTTGAATTAAACGCTACTTGTGCTTTGGATCGTTATCTTGGTAGAATTTAAAAGAATCTAAAACGCCCAGCTTATTTGCACTTTCTTTCAAATTTTGACGGAGGATATTCAAATATGATCCCTTATTCATAATTCCACTGATAAAAACTAATTTTCCCGTCCCTTTAGCTCCCATACAACCCCACGTCATAACATGTCCATTTCCATGTTTTACGGTTGGTTTTAAATTTTGTGGTTGTAGCTCCTCATTTGGCTTCCGCCACACCATTACATGCCCATCGGATCCAAATACGTTATACTTGCTCTCGTCCGCAAATATAACGTCATCCCACCAAGTTTCAGGCTTCTTAATGTACTACCCGGCAAAACTTAACCGAGCTTTTCGGTTGCGTAAATTAACCAATGGCTTACGACGTGGTACTCGGCGATGAAAACCTTTTGTTCTAATGGTTATTCGTATAGTAGATGCAGATATTTTCTTTTTAAACTCATTGAGCACCTCTGTGACTAATTTAGGAGCACTTAAGCGTGAGTTAGATTTTATTTTTCGCACAATTGAACTTTCTTCCCGCTCGGTCAATTTTTTGGCTGACCTGTCTGCTTTATGAAGTGTATTCTTCCTTCATTTTTGTGCCTTCTGACAATGTCCCCAACTGTATTTGGTTTCATATTCAGAATTTTAGCAATCTCTGTACTTTTTACCTTTTTCATAATGGAAAATAACATGTTTTCGCTGTTCTAAAGGAGTGTTTTTTCCTTTGCGCCCCATTTGTATAACTTGCAGTGAAGTAGAATTTTGGACAGACAAGAAAGGAGGTGTTATGCACTTTTATTAAAACGTATCTCTATATTGCTGGAAAAGTAGCTGAATAACATGTTTTTTTGCAAATAGCATATAAATAGGGGAAAACCGAATATTAATGGCGCTTAGTAAACAGGGTTAACAAACTTTGATCGATTTATCACGGTTGCAAGGTTACCATAGAGCCATTTTTTCCATATATTTGAATAATCATACTGACAACATTTATTTAAGATTTTGCTATTCTTCTGATTACCTATCCATTTCGCTAATGCCAGGGTGTTATTATCGATAAACTTAAAAGGCGAATATTAATGACACTAACTGTAGCTGAGAGAAATTAAATACGATGAAAGTTTTTTTGCAGAAATTTTCTTCAATTCTCTATTAAACTTGCATTCGCGTCTACACTACGATATTTATTTCAATGAAAATTAAGATTTTCAAAGGACATTGTTGAATGAAATTACGGATTTCGTAACAAAAGAGAATTCCAGAGTACGTGAAAGAGTGTAGGTCATTATATACGTTTCTCCTCTCTCATCGACAAACTCAGTCTTTCTGCAAGACAACTTTCATCTCGAAATTAAGAGATGTCCCTATCACGGTTTACAATTCAAATAAGTTGAGTTGAATTTTTTAAACTGTTATTAATGAATTGTAATTTTGTGTGTTTTTAAAAGGTAAAGTTGTCATCGATAATACCAAATTGTAAAATTTCAACTGAAAATTCAATCCAACAGACGATTTGTAAATCGTAATAGGGGCCTTAAGTTCTTAAGATCGGGTTAAAATATGACGCACATAACTGAATACTTAAACCTAATCTACCATTGTTATAAAAATATCTATAATCAAAATCATACCAGTAAATTTCACATACATATGCGAGACAGGCTTTTCTTATCAGATTAGTGTGATAGGGTATCAAATATTAAGTTCTGACTCACTGTAATTATCTAACTGAATACTGTATTGATATCAAATATGGTATCAGAATTTTTGAATGTGAAACAAGCATAGTGGACACAATTGATCAGACCCTACTATTTGAGTCCCTGCCTTACTATACGTTTTTTGAATGATACTATCTTGCAGAATTGTAGCCAAATTTCATATAATTTAGTTTTTTTAATTTTTCACTTCATGCGGTATAATATTATAATTTTTTTTTTACATTTTTGGTTTAATATATTTTATTTAAAGAAAATTAACCCATTATAACCACCCAACGCTGAGAATGGTAAATCATCGACGGCTAACAAAGAATTTCCTTTGGAGTTATTCATGACATTTTAAAGTAATTGGTAGAATCTGCATAGATGACATAAATTGATTTTGTGTTGCAGGCGTCCCACAGTGTTGTGAGCGTGGCCATGTATAAATAAATCGAGTTGTGAAAATTAAAAAAAAATGTCTAATGGTATTTTATAAAATACACTTTTACTAATAAGTAAAAGATATGGGACAAAAAAGTTGTAGTTTGAAATAACGGCAATTTTATATAAAAAAGGATTCAAAATGAGCACGAATAATTGAATTAGTTGACAGATAAACAAAACTACACGACCCTGAAAACAAATCAGAGAATTTTCTATCTGATTTGTCCTTAAAACAATGGATATAACCCAATCTCTTAAGACTCGTATTCCCTGAATGTTTTCATTTAAATACAGAGGCACTTGCTGCACGTTTGTGCAATTTTTTATTGCTAAACACTATGTGGCATCTTTTACATACATTAACGTTCATAAAAACCACAAACTTTTTTCATAAAAGACCCAAATTCCAAGAAATCCAATGATGTCTTATTTTTGAAAACACTTTTTGCGCCAAAGAAATCGGGTGCGGTCTATTTTAAAAGTTATGACGACTCGAAGACCTTAAGAGGTACAGTAACGGCATGTGTCCAGAAAAATAAGTACATGTTAAGAATTTGTTGTTGGAATTCTCAAATAAAAATAAGATTTTAATTTTTTTCTACTTTGCAGAGATTTTTTGTACAAACTGTATTAAAGGTGGGTGTGTCCTTGAGAAAATGTTTTGAGTTCAGAATTAGCTTAGAAAATTTATTTCTTTTTTAATTTTTTGAGAATGGATATTTTTTAGCCTACGTGGCCTTAATCTGAATTGAATCAAATTTGGTCAAGTCATTAAGAATGTCAGAACCAATGACTATACAGAATTTCATTAAACGAGAATTTTTTTCTTTTATGGCACTTAAATTTCAGGATATACGGGAAGGAATTTTTTCAAACTCTAAATTTTGTTAAGTTTTGATAAATGAAATATATGTACCAAATTTTAGGTACAATAACTTTTTCTATTTAGGGCCAGTCGTTATATGAAATCACAACACTGTGCTGTGTCCTGCATTAGTTAGCCCTAACAGACAATATCATCGTTAACGGGGAGATGTAGTAGAAAAAATCTTCCAATGTAGTCGACTTGTAACAAATAATGTCGCTAAATTTCAGCTTTCCTTTGCTTGTTTCATTGTCACGAGGATTAACCAATAACATTTTTCAATTATAATAATTTTATACAAATACGCCATCGGGCAAATTTGTAGCAATGATAAAGTGGTATAAAACCTATTTTTCCACACGTACCAATAGAACAACTTACGTTGCTATACTAGAATTTGGTATGGTAATTATGGTTTAATTACAATGTATTTTTCAACTAAAATGTTTAAAATAACAGGCGGAGAAGTTCTCCACTCGAATTGAAAATTTTAGTTGTTCGAGGACTACACATTTCTATAGTGTTTAGTGTAAATGGGCTACGAATACCAATTGACGGTTCATGTCTAGACTAGGCCAATTTTTTTAATAATTAATATGGCATCACTATCATACTCTGTTTACTAACAAAAACGCCACCTTTTCATTTGTTGCCGGTTAAATGCCGCACTAAAGAAGTGTAATATTGACATTTACGTTGTTGTTTTTCTCTATTGTATTAAACTCTTGATTACGCCATTCATTTATATATTATTTTTATTGTGTAATTTATTTTCATTTCATATTCTAAATAAACTTGAACGTAAAAGTTGACAATTATGAGAAAAGGAAGTACAAACGACAAGTGAACAATAAAGATAAAGAAAAACAAAAAAAACCTTGAACTTATTTTCTCTTCCAATTCGTTTTGTATCATTTCTCTTGTTTTCATTCGTTCGGCTTATTTTGTACGGTAGTGGTGGCTTGCCTGCATCTTTTTGTAATTTTTGTGTTTCATTCGTTTTGGCAGTGAAGGAGAATTAAAAAAACAATTTTGCAAAATTTTATTTCATTTTTAAATATAAAAATTAAAATAAGAAAAATGCCGAAACCAGTTAAAGTGAATGTTAAGGAAAAAGTTGAGGACAACGTTTGTGATTTAAGTTTGTCCGAATTAAAGGAGATCCCTGTCAAAGAAATTGTAAGTATGGGAATAATGTAGGTGGTGGCCTTCTGGGCAAAAGTGCACATCGAAAAAAAGGTGAAAAACATACGGATGAAGTGGAAAAAAATGAAACCTTGTAATGAAAGTGAAAGTTATTGTATGAAGGACTTGGTGAATAGTAAAAGTTTTTAATTGTTATTCCATTAATAGAGTGGAATTCGCAGAGTTTAAAATTTAATAGAAAGCGGCGATGGTGTTCAGTTTTTTAAATCGTATTTTTGGTAACACACCCTTTTTTGTGGGTTTGTTTTAAACAGTGTCTCTCTATTAGAAATTTACCAACTTGTGTATCCATTCATTTTTAACCCTCTAGTTCCACCAAACCGCAGCAACATACTTTCATTGCATCTGTCGCCTTGTATGTTTTGGGTCACATACACACTTATTTGTTAACGGTTGCAATGCAAATGTGAAAGTAGTGTTGGTTTAATGTGTCAAAATGTACCAGTTCACTTGCTTTACAAATTTATTCAGCCCATTTTCAAAGGATGGCACTAACGACATAAAATTTTTAAATAGTAACAGCTGATTGCCGTGATTTAGACAGATTATGCTTCTACTATAATAACCAGTTTAAATTCTTCTAAGTTTCATATTAAACGATTTTAATTCTGTTGGAAATGACAGATTTTTAGATAACTATACAGCATTCAAATACACCAGATTTAGATTTTTCCCTATAGCGCTCAACGAGAAACCTGAAAAGGAAACTTATTTGTTGAACACTTGAATATTGCAGACGACAATGTAGAATTGCCATCTTTAGTACCACGGTTTAATGCAGCCTCGCTGTCGAGATTTGAGATGCGTGATATTGAAAGGCTAATAAGAGTTTTAAACCCAAAAGCAGCATCCGTTATTGATAAAATCAGCATGAAATGATTATGGAGCTTTCCCGTTTGACTAGGAAATTAATTCCCTTTATATTTAAAGCTGTTTTGCGCCTAGAATATTATCATGTGCATTGGAAATTTCGCTAATCTAGATGATCTCCGAACCTAGAAAGGAGACGACACAAGTGTGGAGTCATACAGACCTTTATACCTATTGTCTAGTATATCTATGTAAGTTGTTTGAAGAAGCACTAATAGAAAAGCTGATTCCATATCATCAATTTGAATTCAGAACAGGGTTGGCAACCCTGGCACTGGGTAACCACAATTAAACCCACCCGGGTTTTGTTGGGTATTAATATATGAAAACCCCGGTTGGTTTTTTTATTTAATGGTTTTCGTAGTTTATTTACAACAGAAATAAGTGTAATTTACGTATTGGGAGTACAAATTTATTTGTTCCGTTTTTGAGCTCAAAAAGATTATAAAATAAATTTATCAAATCAGATAGATAGGTATGTTCTATAGTCGAATTAACACCCAAATGTCTCGTTTTGTCTTTGAAATTAATTTACTAAGGCATGTAAAACAACTAAGCAAAACCTTTGGAAGATATAAATAATAAATTTGAATTCATAGGCTGATTGGTGACTAATTGTTCAACACTAAATCATTCGTTACCTGCTAATACGGTTTGACATTACGCAAAATAACTCTTTTTATAGTTCGGTTCCTATATAAAACTGAACTTGAAAAATATAAAATTGCTTAAGATATTCATACAGATTCTATAAGATTATGTAGATATATACCATTCAAAAGGTCTGCTTCTCTTCTATCCAAAACCGCTAGAGAACTTAATATCGGTTAATATCCAGCTGAGTTATTAACTTGTAAGTGCATAAAGGTCCGAAAAACTAGTTTTTTACCCGTAAGATAAGATTTTTGAGGTTTATGGAAAATTCCAAAAATTAATTTGTGTTGTAATCGTTAGCACCAACCAGGAAAATGGTATCACTTCCCAGATATTTTTTGCTGCATAGTGTTAGGAGAACAGTCATAAATTGTTATCAGATACAAATACTATAGTCAAGTTTTACACAAATTTATATCATTTTGATTCATAAGTCTAGCATCCAGCAATAAAAACTTTTTTTAAATTAGTCTTTGCAATATTTGCCCTAAATAGGTAAACTTTGATATAAACTTTGGGTAAATTTAAGCAATAACATATCAAACGCACCACTAAGTACTTAAAAGTACTTTATCCAATCCATTGTCCATCTCTATTTCCATATACATACACAAATGAAATTCTGTGGTTTGGCCTTAATAAAAAAGACAATCTTGCACTTTCTCGTATCTCACTCCCTATATTTCTTCTTCCCTTACTTTCGTTATTTGTTTTACTTGTTTATCTGGTTAAATGCATTCAGTAACGGTTTTATGCTTCATTTATCGTTTGGGTGTTTGCAAAGGTTTTTTGCATTTTTGAATTCTTGTTTTATTTATTTTTTCTTTTGGAAATATATTTACACCAAAATAATTTTATCTTTTAGGCTTCCTTTAAGCGAGTAAATGTTTTAGATTTGTCAAGCAATCGGTTGACATCTTTGGGGGTAAGCATAAATAAATTCTAATTAATATTTTAATAGTAATTGGTATTTACTACACTTTTAACAATATTTTCCAGAAAAACTTTTGTACCCTAACGCGTTTAGTAAAGCTGGATTTAAGCAAAAATCAAATAAAATTTTTACCCGAAGATTTTGGCCTTCTAAGAAACCTTAGGCATTTGGATTTATACAATAATCAATTGGAACATTTGCCGCTCAGCTTTGGAGATTTAACAAATTTGCGGTATTTAGATTTAAAAGGCAATCCTTTAACACCGGCCTTAGCAAAAATTGTTGGAATTTGTACGACAACAAAGGATTGTCAAGATTCGGCCAAAAGGACGGTAAGTCAATAGCGTAAAATATACTGATGAATATACATAAATACATACATACATTTAACAAACTAAATTATTGGCACAGTAAGCTCATTAAACTTTATAATTGATTTAATGGCCGTATTAAAGAGATGTATGATAAACTAATCACCCTTATTCAAAAGATAACACCGTTTTCATCTTTTGTTGTAAATTCGTATTTCCATTGTCAATATTGCCATTTTTCGAAGACTGTTAACATACATTGATATTCTGGATGGAAAATTGATGTTGTTTGTGTTTTTATTTACTTTTGATTTTAAATATGAAATTAAAAAATGTTCTGCGCTTTACCTCATTGTATTTGACAAAGTTCTGGATTATGGATTACAACAAAACTTCAGTTGCGTTGTTAGGCAACTGGCAATGTAACTAAAGCTTGGTTGACATCCCACATCGATCCATTATTAATACAAAATATTTTTATAGGTCAATTATGAATGGCATCTGAACTTTAGTTGCGTTGCCAAAAATGGATAAACTTCCTGGGAAATTTATCATTTTATCTAGTAAAAATATTAGTTTATTAAAATTCTATATAATAAGGCCATTACATCAATCAAAAAGTTGTTACTCTGCCGATAATTTAGTGCGCCACGGTAGGTATTTTTTTATTATCGACATATCTAACACAAAGCTGTCATTAGTTTTTAGGACAAAAAAATTAAAAGTTTAAAATTAAATGCGTGTTTTTTTGTTGAATAATAAATTATATTCCAGGTGAAATTTATGTCCGCAATGCAAATAGAGGCTATCAAAGCAAAGGAGCTATATAGACAAGAAATGTTGCAAAATCAGAATGCTCGCTCGACACAACAAGACGATGCAGATAGTGTCGATAAATCTGAAGAATTGCAGCAGAAATCAAAGAAAATAAAAAAATCAAAATCCAAAAAAAAGTTAAACCAAAACCAGGAGACTACAAGCAGTACTACTGTGCTCTCCACAGATGACAATATAACCATTGCAAAAACAAACAAATCCAAGAAATCGGCGAATGGTTCATTGAAATCGTCGACAAAACCCCAACAATCTAGCACAGCATTGACATCGTTAATAATTTTTTTGCTAATGGTGGCATTCAATGTAGTTCTGATTTACATGATTATGTTCAAGAATCCAGAAATAGCTGAGAAAATAGTCGAATCAATACCGCACCAATATCGCGATTGGATTTTAACAAAAACGGAAATATTTCGTTTGCGTGTAACAGACTGGATCTCGGAGTTTCGTACACCACCAGAGGAACACTGACGGTTCATCTATTTGAAGCCATAAGAGATATAATGAAAAAATGTTCTACGTCTCTGCGAAATTTAAGTTAATTGAAGTTTAAATGTGTGTCTTTTGTATAAAATTAAACTTTGGTTGATAATGAATGGCTTCAAATAGAGCACACTCGCATATAACATTTGGATATATATAAAAATTATTAATTCAGTTTTTGTTTTTATCATAAATTTAATTTTAAGATGGAGAAACATTTTTTTATATAATATATACACGTACATATTGTATAACCAAAGAATATTGAAGAATTGAAATCCCAAAATTGCATAGATTCATTGAAAGCAAAATAAATTAATATTTGCATACTGCCATTTACAATTGACGATCTGTCTGTGTATGTCTTTACAATATAAAAATAATACATATATGCAATCTAAACACATAAACGTTATCATTATCATGCAAAAACAAGTATTACGTTTAACGTCCATGTCCAAAAATCAACAAAAAGTTAACAAAATATTTCTATATTAGACAAAATATTTAAATATTAACACTAGTTTTCTAACAATATATCTTGTAATACTTTTTATTATATATCATTTAATTATTACAATTTTTCATTTCAATTTTTACAATAGCCACAGAAACACACAGTTACAATAACAATTTAATGTTCCATACAATTACAAGCTACAAACTAAATAATCAATCAACTACCTTTTACGATAATGAAAACAGAAAAACTGATTTAAATTCAATTTTATTTTCAATAACAATATACATACATACATACATATATACATAGTTTACAATCAGTATAAAGTGTTATACTTAAAGTATAACACTTTCTATCCGACTACTACTAATAATTATTTACTACATAATGTTAAAACACTAAAGCAATAACTCAATAGGATTCTGCAAGCAATAGTTAAAAAGATGATATACAAAAAAACTTACAATCGTACTCACAGAGTTTATTATTTTGTTTATTTTTCGCTTTTACTTTATTGTAACGTCTGACAGCTCGCATTTAATTAAATATTTTTGTTTGATATATTTTTTATTTGTCATCGCATTCAGTTCAACAAGTTTGTTTTGCTGAGTTGAAGAGAGAAAGAAAAGTTCTTTAAGAATTTTTTGGTGTTGTTAACTTTAGTTGAATAAATAGTTTGTTCATATAAATGAAATCTTCATATATATTTATATACTTTATTAAGCATTTTTATCTACTCTACATACATACATGTATCGAAAATATACATTTTTTTAAATTATCCTTAATTTTTAACACGTAGTTTTGTATTATTTTCTATGTCATATAAATACATTAAATTTTTTCTAGAGATATATTATTAATAAAGGTTTTTAAAATGAGTATAATAATTATTTATTAATAGTATATAATTTTAGATAACACTTAAGGGATCCATAGATGACACTAGTTTTATTGTATTCATCTCTGTTTCAGTTAGTGCTAACCTTCAAAAGACAGCTGGTAAAATTTCATTATATTCTTCAAATAGTTTGTGAGTTATTGTGCTAGGAGTGACGCTACTTTTCTTATTTTCTAAACAATGGGTCAAAAACAATTTAGTGTTTTAATTAAACATTTCTTCTTGATGGGAAAAAATACCGTTCAAGCGAAGCAATAGCTTAAAAAGTGTTATGGAATCTACTCCATCAGAAACAGCAATAATACGTTTGCTTTCTGATTTCAAGCGTGATCATAGATACACCGGTGATGTAGAACGCATTGGACGTCCAAATGAGGCGGCAACACCAGAAAACATCAAAAAATCCACAAAATCGTGTTGAATGAACGAAAAGTGAAGTTGCGTGAGTTAGCTGACATCGTAAAGATATCAAAAGCGATATAGAAATTTTAGAGCGGTGCACAGTGGTATTTTATTGGCAAAAAATCAATTTTTCGACTATTGCTTTTTAAAAATCTATTGGTGAAGTTCTATAGAGATGTGTTTCACTAAGTAAAATTCATTATTTATTTTATTAAAAGGGAAATATTTTGTCTAAGAAAAAGTCTATTGAAGTCACTTTAATATTTTAAAACAAAAACCGACAAAAATTTTCACGCAACTTAGTGGCGTGTATATGTAAGATATTTGAATGCAATTTTTATTGAAATACAACACCTCCTTTTTTTGAAGGACAAGTTATTAAGATTGCTTATGTAGTTTAGTAGATAAGAAAAAGCAAATTAGTTAGACCAGAATGAACCCTGAGAGTCTATTCTTTGAATTTACCTAAGAAAATCCACTGACTTTTAGCGATCTCTGAACAAACATGAATTTTCTGAAAAGTATAGGAAAAACTGCAGTACAGATTTGTAATAAATTCTGTTACATACTTTTAGGATCAAGCTTTTTGGAATAAAAGTGACGTTATAAAATAAATATAACAATTTTTTAATAACTGAATATCAGTAATTTTAAAAAACTGCACAACGAAATAAGAAAATCAAAACCTATAATTTGAGTAATACAACAATTTCAATTGAAAAAAATTTTACAAATAAAAATTATAATAATTATTCTGTATCATATAGTGAATTGTGTGAGGTACTTATTAGTTGCGGTAATAATGTTGATTTATTAAACGATTTTATAAAAACAAAACTCGGTTCTTACGATTGATTCAATTGAAGTAGTGAGAAGAGCAATTCATAAATGATTTTTTTATTCACTTTAATAAACGTTGGGCAGAATCGCGCAAAAAAATGGTATTTCTTTAAGAAAAATTATGCTTGACTTATAAGTATGTCTAAAACAAAAATTGTTTATTGTGAATTTTAAATATCATAACAAATTTTTTTAGATATATGTGCTTGAAGTATCACTTGCTGGTGGTGAACCTAGTTGTTCAAGTAAACAGGGAAGGCCAGTTAAGGAATTCGATGATTGTAAAGATCGTACTAAAAGGTATAAAGCTGCTGATTTAGCGTCATAGTACACTCAAGAAGAATTAACAATGGCAAGTGCAGTTGCGGGTGCAAAAGTTAAATCAAATTTATATATTCTTTCATCAACTGCAGTAGCATTAATGCTATATGCTGAGTTAACAAAGCATCAGTACGAAATAATAAAATCTGTTTTACGGAGAGAGGAAGGGATATGGTATATTACCACCTTTTATAAACGTACTAGATGAGAAGAACAAATTTCACGATGAAATGTTGCATCGGTTGTGCCTTTAGGCTTAATATCAAACATTGAGGAGGAATACTTGCGTAATGAAAGTCCATCAGCAGAAAGGTACTGGCGTGCAAGTTTTTTTCAATTTATGAAAGCAACTAAAGAAAAAGTCCTAACAGTTGTTGAGAAAACTAAGTCTAATATTGCTGCGTTAAAGAAAACAAATGTTGAAGTATGCGGCAAACAATTAAATGTAACACATAATTTAACGTTTACGATACTATATGGCAAAACCTTCGGATATGAACAATTTAAACACAATACCAAAAAAATCATTGATAATGAAGCATGTAAATTGGGCATTTCGCCATTACACGCTCGAATAAAATTCTCTTACTGTTCATAAAATACTTATGCATGGAAAGGACATAATTGATGCAGCAGTACTTCCTATTGGTACGCTCTCTGAGGAAGCAGAAGAAGCACGTAATAAGGATTATAGAAAGTTTAGATTAACCTTTTCCAAAAAGTGGAATAGAACTGTAACAAATACTGATGTTTTTCATCGTTTGCTTGCAACGTCTGGCCCTTATAATAGTAGTAAAAGACGTCAAACTCAGAAACATATTTTAGAACTAGATGATGTCGTTAAAAAAATATAGTAGATTAATAAAGAGTTAATTAATATAGATTATTTTAGAACTATTTTGTTTTTATTTATATATTAATATTCAGAGGCTCGAATTGTGCGGGCGTTTGCACACTATCGAATACAGTTCGTAGAAGTCTTTGAGCTTGTTTAATGGCCAAAACAATCAATATGACAAAAACAATCCATCATATGGCTTTGCTTTTCTTATTTCGTTGTGCATTTTTTTTAAATTACAGGCATTCAATTATTAAAAAAATATTTTTACGTTTTAACATTTTTAAAACGTTTGAGTTCTCTAAATTGCGTTAAAATATAATTAACAGCAGTTTGTTGTTTTTTTGTTTCCCCATTTTATCTTTTATACAGTTTATCTTAACATTCGTTTATACAACACTTTTATTTCCACTTAAAAACGACTTTATTTGATGACAGCAAAACGATAACTAACTGACGTGTAGGTAAAGTAGCCTCTTTATATACTTAATTGCCTACAGTTTGGAAAGCTACGGAAACGTCTCATATCCTCTATTTTATATCCGTTAAATCAAATGTAACGTAAAAATGGTAGTGCTGCCAGATAATGCAAATAAGTACGGGATCGACAGGGTGACACACAATTACCAAATATACCAAAATCCCAAAATACAGTTTTAAGGGCACATTTTTATTTTCGTAACAATATTATAATGTATAACTGCGATTTTATTGCAAAAATCTTAAACCATGAAACACATTTTATTACAACCTATGTATCTGCAGTTTTCCTGCCGTTTTTCAGAAAAGTCATAAATTTGTTCGGTGAAAATCGTTATTTTTTCTGGGTAAATTCAACGAATAGATTCTCAGGGTTCGTTTGGTTCCAGTTAAAAGACGGATGTAGCCGGAGGAAAATTATTCTTTTCCAAGGAAAACTGCCGATTTTGAATCTCATAAGGCCATTTTCATTTGTCTATATCTACTAAACTACATGCAATTTAAATAATTTTTTCTTTTAATTATAAAGGAGGTGCAGTATTTTAATAAAAACGGTATTAAAATGTAGCAATTAAAATATCTGACAAATTACCAAGCTGCGTGAAAATTTTCGTCAGTTTTCGTTTTACTATATTAAAGAGACTTCAGTAGAATTTTTTTTCAACAAAATATCACTAAAACAAATTATGATTTTTTCTAAGGGAAACACACAGTGCACTGTGGCGCGGTGAGCGTGGAAGTGTATGTAGCAAATTTGAAGCCTTTTGTTTATAGTAAAAGTTTTATACGAAACTATCAATTTGGGTTGTATGGGCGGTGGGCGTGGCTGATTTTCATGAAATTCCACTATTTTCTTAATTAAGTCAATATAATGCTCGCTACCAACTTTCAATGATCATTCCTTATATTTTTCGCACAAAAATGTATGAAGCTATGCCAGTATGCGACGCTGGAGTGATTGAGATTACGTTAATGAATAAAGCTAATTTTGATCAAAAAAAGTGTTTTCTTTGTAAGGCCAGAGACTATTTAGCTCATGTGTTATCATTCAAATAGAATGTATATTCAGTTGGAAACGGGCATTTGGAAATACTAGTGACATGAATTGACCTTTTTGTTGTTTGTTGTCGAAAGTAAATCGAATTAGTTGTTTATTCCTATTTTGCGTTTTATTTTGCTATTTACTCCGTTTGGCAAATTTGTCATTCTGCGTTTCGATTCCGTTCTGTTTTCTAAGTTTTAAAAGATGTCATGGAGATTTTTTAGATTTTTATTTTTTTAGTTCAAAATTTATTTTTATTAAATACGAATTGAAAATATACAAAATGTGAAAAAATTTGATAAAAGTTTAAATTTACGATTGTTAATTTGTATTAAAGGCAAACAAAAATTGAGTGTTTTCGTATTGAATCCCTTTGTGTAAGCACTACATTTTGAGTTTTTTTTTTTTTAATAAAATTTGCTTATTTTTCTATTTCTATTTCATACGTCCATATACTTTTGAGAACATTATTGTCTTCTTATTTCTTTGAATTTCGTTTTTTTGTAATAAAAATTTTCGTTCGAAACGTAACTGAAAGCGGATACGAAACGCAGAATATTGATGATTATTCAAATAGACGAAAAAAACACAAGTTTCGTGTCTGACTTTAAAATTTTGGTTTCTTTTTTATTAAGTCTGTTTCTTTACTCTAAACTTCTAAGATTAATTGGAAGTGAGATCGATAACAGTGATGTTAAAATATCGTAGTCTACATGATTTTAGGTACAATGCATTAGATGAAAAAGGCTATAAACACAAATAAAATTCCGAAAAGATCAACCCAAGAACCCAATAAGTGCCCAGAGACATGATCCATAAACCTTAACACAGCGGAGTATACGTTTAAAAATAGTTGGTAAATTCAAAAAAAAGTATTTTGTTTTCACAATTTTATTTAAAAAATTTAGCTCAACTATTACTGAAAAAAAGAAAAAAATTAAAATAATATCGATTACTTTCAAAGTACAAATAACTCTAGCAACAGCTAACATTTCTAACCCAACACTCGTAACTAAACATGCTGGTATCATAACCAATCAGTCGACCTGAATAAGCAATTGTTTTATATTTATCAGTAAATGAGTAGATTAGAGAGTAGATTCACTTGCTTGCAACTTTTAAGAATTTCTCAATTAAGCATGCCGGCATTAATTGGGATGTTTTGAGTAAATTGTACTCTCGGAGAATAATTTCCATTGTACTACAGATACATACATATTTGAGTGCAGTGCATGTGTAACAAATTCAAACTGGAAGATACTCATAAAATTTTCACATCAGTTTAGTGAGAGTTGAGCTGACAATTGGACAAAATCTACTTAAAAAGAGAATATTTGTTTGACAATTACTTTGTATTAAATGGAAAATAAAATAATTAATTTAAATGTGCTCTTACGATGTATACTCTCGTGTGTAATTTTAATAAAATCTAATGTTTATGGCGAAATTCGAACGAAATATGAACCCAATTGGTCAAGTTTAGACACACGACCATTGCCTAGATGGTATGATGAAGCCAAAGTTGGTATATTTATACACTGGGGTATATATTCAGTACCTAGCATGGGCTCAGAATGGTTTTGGACGGACTGGAAAAGTAAGTTAAGAGTTGTGTAGAGAAAAAAGTATATATTAAATTGTGTTTTATTATGGCCAGATTTAAAATATAAAAATTACGTTGAATTTATGGAGAAAAATTATAAACCCGGCTTCTCTTATCAAGAATTTGCTCATGATTTTACAGCTGAGCTATTTAATGCCACTCAATGGGCTCTGCTGTTCAAAGATAGTGGAGCAAAGTGAGTGTTACCAACATAAATTTACTAAATTGAGAACAAGAGTATAAACGGATGAACAAATTGTCATTTCAGATATGTTGTCTTAACTAGCAAACATCACGATGGTTATTGCTTATGGCCTTCGGAAGTATCTTTCGGATGGAACTCTATGGATATTGGGCCCAAAAGGGATATTATAAGTAATTATTGGTTTATAAATAAAAGGGTTATCTCAGTTTAATTTTCACATTTTAGAAGAATTAGCTTCGGCTTTACGTCGCAATACTGACTTGAAATTCGGTTTATATTATTCTTTATTCGAATGGTTTAATCGCATGTACATCAACGATAAATTGCATATATTTTTAAAAGAAAATTATGTAGAAAATAAAGTTAGACCCGAGCAAATATACTTGGTGCAGGAGTATTTACCCGAAATTTTGTGGTCCGATGGAGATTGGGAAGCCCCAGATAAGTATTGGAAAGCTGAAGAGTTTATAGCTTGGTAATGATATACGAAAAAAATTTAATAAGAATTAAAGTAAAATCATTATTTTCCATACAGGCTTTACAACGATAGTCCAGTTCGTGATACTATAGTTACAAATGACCGCTGGGGTTTTGGCACCGCTTGTTTACATGGTGATTTTTACAATTGTCAAGATCGTTTTAATCCTGGCGTATTGCAATCGCATAAATGGGAGAATGCTTTTACTCTAGACAAAGACAGTTGGGGCCAACGATTTGATGTTACGCTCAATAATTTCATGAGCAGCGCAGAAGTTATACGTGAACTTGTTACAACCATTAGTTGTAATGGCAATGTTCTGATCAATGTGGGTCCTACCAAATATGGCACTATTTTACCTATATTTGAGGAGAGATTACGAGATATGGGTAAATGGCTGAAAACCAATGGTGAAGCTATTTATGCTTCCAAGCCTTGGTTACTTCAAAATGACACCATTACCCCCCATGTTTGGTATACAAGTAAAGTTGATAAAAATCAACAATTAATTGATGTCTATGCTATAGTTTTGGAATATCCTTACGATACTAATAGTATAACTATACATCCTTGGGGAAATTTATCAAGTACATATTTAAATGTTCGCCTAGTGGGCCTGGAATTAATGGATAATATCATGGATCGCAATATAAATTCAATTATAATGTTGGGATTGGAAGATAAAAAAATTCAGGTACGATTTGTAGTTACTTTTGGAATAGTAGTTTATTCTAATAATATTTACATTTTAGTGGAATCTACATGGCTCTGCTTTACATTTGGAGTTTCCTCCAAAACATCATATTGATAAAAGAGATCTCAAATATGCCTGGACCTTTAAAATAACCGTTAATAATGAAAGCTAAATAGATAATAAAACCGATTAACATTTAATAATAATTAATAAATGTTTTATTTTAAGAAAGACATACACCCCGACAGACGTTGCGATCACCGATGCAACTCGTTTGAAAATTAAGTTGTCTGCTTTGTGCCCATAAATAATTTTTGCAGTAGAAACATTGCGTACAATGGATGCTGTCGTGTGGACCACTTTGTCAAGAAATCTGAACTTGTTAATCTATCGTTTAATCAATGAAAAATTTGATACTGCAATCTTGAAAGTATTTCTATTATGTAGAAAACGTACTCAAGTTGTATATCAACGGTCACAACTCTGTGATTTGCATAAAAATATTAATAATTTTGAAATATACAGAAATCTTATATATAAAAATGAATGTGTGTTTGTATGTATGTCTGTGTTTTATAGACAGCTAAACCACTGAACCGATTTTCCTGATATTTTTACAGTATCTATCTATATGCCTGAAAAAAGGCACTATAAATTTACAAATTTCCAACTGGACGGTGTCATGCCCACACAAAGAAAATATTTATTTGTCTATATCTTCAAAACGGTACAAATAACCAAATAGGTAGGCATGAAACCTCCCATACAAAGTAAATATTGATTTTTGTATATCTGGAGAACGGTCATATTGGAAGTTTCTGAATTTGGTCTTAATGACTTCGTAATACAAGTCAACAGTTAAAAAATGGGCAGAATTGGACAATACAAACCATCATTAAAATGTTAGGCGGAATTGCATATGTGGGCGTGGCATCACCCATACATAGTAAACATTAATTTTATTAAATTTAATTAAGCTGTTCATTGAAGTTGAGGGCGTCAACAGCTAGGGGGGTAAATGCAGTGGCCGACAGCTGCATGAAGCTGAATGGAGCAGATATTTAACTAGAACATACTCAAACAAGTTTTAATTGTTCCCTTACGGTCGAACAAAAGGTGGAAATAAAAATATAAATAAAAACAAATAAAAATTTAAAATAAATAAAATATTTAAATATACCTTGGATGCACTTTTCTGTTAATCAATTTTAGGGTCTTTCAAACGAAAAGTGTTCAACAAAATGGAGACATGAAGAGCAAACAACTAACCAAAAACAAAAAATTTCCTGCACAGAATATATACTTTGGTTAATGTAAATATTGCATTGAGTAGTAGGTTGATTAAAGTTAGTAAATATAAGCTCACTTAAAGTTGGTTATATTTGTAGTTACCTACTAATTATCCGATAGGGTCGCTGCACACACACATACGAATGCGTGATAGCACGCATTTAATCTTACACAAACAATATGCATTGAAATGAAATGCTCCTTTTTGCTTTTGTTTAATTCGTCCGCAGTATAAAATGCGTACTAACGAGTTAAAGAACAAAACTCGTAGGCAGAAATTTAAAATTTTTTTAAAAACTTTAAATTTGAGCTCACGAATCGAGCAAAAAATATATTTCGTGCTCTCGAATAAAAAAAAAACGTACGAGCACAAGTCATAAAACGACCGAACCAAAGAAAATTCTGCTCACGAGCCGAGTTTTATATAAAAATAAATAAAATAGAATCTGCAGTGTCTTTCTGGAAGAAATTATAGGCTATTTTAAATATTTTGATTTGGACCGGAACGGGATAAAGTGGAAAAGGTTAAAAAATTATATCTAATATAAAAACAAATATCTTGCAAGTAATAAGTATTATTTTGCAGATAGGCACTATCGAGGAGAACATAGATCTGTTTTTGGGTAAAAAACCGTTTTAGGAACTTCCATGCAGTTATAAGCTAATAACTTAGTTGAATATTAACCGATTTTAAATTTCTTTTCTGATTTGGAAAGGAGAGAAACAGAACTTTTAATATATATATTACTTTTAATATATATATATATATATATATATATATATATATATATATATATATATATATATCGGGTAATTAAGTTATTAGCTTATAACTGCATGGAATCTGGGTGTATTTCTCAAGCAAACACATTTTTAAAGTTTAGAGATGCTCTTTTCGGCTATTTTATTAGAGCATTTTTACTAGTTTCATAGGAATCTAACATATTTGGCGGCGGATACGACACGCCTTCTAATCTGCAATCTGCCTACAATTTTTCACAATGTATTTTTTCTACAGAGAATATCTCTGGGGAGTATTTCGACTCAAACTTAAGAAAATGGCCAATACATATAAGGCACACCCTATTGCGGCATGCTTTGCCTTGATGCAATTTGCCTAAAATTTTGCCAACGTATTTTTTTGGCCAAGGAGAACATTTCTGGGTGAGTTACAGTGGTATTTCACATTTTTCAGAATAAGGAGCACCCTAATACTACACGCTTTATGTATTTGTGGCTTAGGAATTCCTTAAGGGGTCCTGCGCCGGTGCGTGCGTTACAGTCTCCTTAAAAGTTGTTTTGTATGTAACACTTCCCTCGAACTTAACATCAGAGTCAGGTATGCCGTATGCGGGCGATTTTTCACTAGGTATCTAAGCTGCACCAACCTCTATATTTCAATTCCAAAGACATGAAGCGATTTGTAAGCCTTTTGTTCTTTATTAAAGGAAAGGGCACGCATATTGGGTATTGTTGATAATTTTAAATTTAATTAGGCCAATGACCCAAAGCGAAAGCCATTGACTGATAGCGAAAAATTAGCTATTGTACAACTTTCCAAAGGTCTTGAAAACGCCTCCCCAAAGTATCGAATTAAATATGATTGAGTATTTGTGGGATAAGCTTGGACGTGGAATGCAAAATCGGTCGTGTACCAATAAAAAACAACTAAGTCACATTTGAGGAAAAATAGAGTCACATAAGTCTTAATGTGTAAAGAAAATTAGTTGAATCCGTCCCAAGGAGACTGCAGACTTTGAAAAATCAAAATGGATATGCAAGAAAATAATAATTTATATTTTATAAGTAGATAAAAATTTTATAAGTAAATTTTTTTATAAATTTTTGTAATGAGTTGCCCGACTTTCAATTTGAGCGATTGTATGTATTTGTTGTTAAGTATTTTTCTGAACAAAAAACAAACACACATCAACAAGTTGCCTTTAAATATTTATAAAATCAAATGTTGATAAACATTTGCCCACGCACCCATAAACTGCATGAAATGCTGTAATGTATACAAAATACACATGATAATGACGTCATTTTTATTTAATCGTTATAACAAATAGTTTCTATATACATAGGTACATAGATAGATAAGTACTTATTTCGAAGTCGTTAAATGAATCACGTACTAATCAATGCAAAATATAATTATAGAATAAATAAAAAAAACTTATCGTAATGATATTGCAATGGAGCATTACTAGGCATTATGACGAAATTATTTCCATTCAGTGTTGCCACTATTGGTAGAATTCTACCAAAATTGGTAGAAAATTTTTCGTTTGGTAGGATAGTAGGCTAAATTGAATTTTAATAGATTTTAGCAGAAGTTTAAAAATTGAAAAATCACTATGTTATTATTGTAAAATTTATTTATTGCTCGCAATTAGATACAAACGAAAAGCAGACAAACAGAAGATTCAACACAATAAGGTACAAGCTATTGTTACAAAAAACTTAACTATAACAGCAAAACAACAAGAATATATTTACTGTAAGCGTCAGAATAAAGTGTACACTCATATTTTTTACAATTTAATTTTAATTTTGCCGCCGTGGTATTGTAGGTAAGACACCCGCCTACTAACCAAAAAGTCTCTGTTCAATCCAAGGCCAGACCATCTAAAAAAGAAACAACTTTCGACTTCTCTATTGCATTTGTTCACTATTTTGGCATTTAGATGGCAAATTTAAGCCATTGTAAATATTTGCCATTAATTGTGAGCAGTGTTTTTTGTTTAAGTGTTGCAGTTTATTGCAAAATGCTAAACTCACAGCTGATTGCAAAAAAAAAAAAAAAAAAATAGAAAAACATTTACTTTTAATTTTGAAAATGTAAATGATCTCTAAAGAGACAACATTTAAAGAAAGTATAAGATAGACTGCTCTTGTTAACAAAGCCAGCAATAGCAGGAACACTCGTTGCAGGGTTTTTGTTTAAAATCAGCTTAAAATTTTCTACCTCTAATCCGGATCTTATTGAAGATACCCTTAGTCCATTTTTTATTTTAATAGCTTTTTCCCTTTCAATGACTTTAGTACATTTTAATTTTCCAATATTTATATTTTTTTCCTCATGGTTTTTATTTTTTATTGTCCGCTGTTAGTTTGACAAGTGTGGCAAATAGTTGGGTAAATAAAGGGTCCGTAGCTTCGGCTGTGTGATACGTCCTGTTGAAACCAAATGTTGCTAATATCCTTCTCTTCAATTTTTGTGAACAAAAATTCGTTCAACATGGCCCGATAACGATCGCCATTGACTGTAACGGCCGCTCCTTGCTCATTTTCGTAGAAAAATGGCCAATTATGCCTCTGGACCAACATCCGCACCGAACAGTGACTCGTATTGGGTGTATCGGCTTTTTAATGTATGCGTGCGGGTTTTCTGTGCCCCAAATGCGACAATTTTGCTTGTTTATATACTCGCCAAGATCAAAATGAGCTTCATCTGAAAAGATGATTTTTTTGGTAAAATCGGCATCTTCTGTAAGCCGATCGCAGGCCCATTTAGCGAAGCGTATATGCAACCATATTTTTTCAGCGGAAGGATAAAACTAAATATCTGTCAAATCAGACATGAGTTAAGTGTTACCATTCACGAAATAAGCACTAGTTGAAAAAAACGTTAGATGGCTGACCCTTTATAAACCAGGGTTTTATGGTATGGTAAAAATATATTCAACAATTTTGCAAATGCCATGATGGCAGAGCATTTGCCCAAAATTGTGAACAACGCTATTGTATATTCACGGTGAAGCTTGGTGAGGTTTTGGTAATAGTGGGAATTTCGGTGGAAGTCTGATTTTCATACAAAGTACTGTGAATGAAATAGATTGTTTAAATATATTCAAAAAACAATTTCAAGAAATTAGGCATGCAAAGATATTTATTTTTTTAACAAGACAATGATTTCAATCACACTGCTCGGATGGTTGCTCCCTCGCACTTCTAACCAATGGTAGTATCCTTCGTAATATCCGAATTTAACCCCAATTGAGCAGTCTTGGAAACATTTTGGTCATAAAATTAAAAAATTTAAAACAGAGAAATGACGGAAAATCTTCTCTTAATTTACAAAAAAAAATTTAGTGGATGCAGTTAATTAAGCACAAGGAAAAGGAACCGAATACTAAAATATTCTCTGCTTTATTAATTGTTTTCATATACACTTTTTTGACGCGTTAAATATGGTGAACCTCTTATGTATTTTTGTTGCGTAAATGTTGTTCTAGTAAACATTTCTTGCTGTCTTTTAAGAATTTTGTAAAGTCCTCACAAACAGTGTAAAACAAAAAAAAAAAAAAAATTTAAAGATTGAAATAAAAATTAAATTGTTGAAAATGAGGGTGTATACTCGCTCGCACTATATCAACAACATGTGAAAATATTGGTAAAAATTGTTATTCATATCAATATATATATATATATATATATATATATATATATATATATATATATATATAATATATATATATATATATATATATATATATATATAAATATATAAATATATATATATATATATATATAAAATATATATATATATATATATATTTATATATATATATATATATATATATATTATTATATATATATATATATATATATTATTATATATATATATATATTATTATATATATATATATATATATATATATATATATATATATATATTTATATTATATATATATATTATATATATATATATATATATATATATATATATATATATATATATATATATATATATATATTATATATATATATTATTATATATATATATATATTTTATATATATATATATATATATATATATATATATATATATATATATATATATATTTATGGTTTTTGAGAGGTAGGTTTTTGAAAACATTTTCGTAGAATTCAAATTTTTTGAACGGCAGCACTGTCTATATTTGGATATGCAGAATTTGTAAAATGATAATTTTCTCGCTTTAATGGCAATGCAGATAAATATTCTCTTTTGGAAATAAATGCATACATACATACATGTACATATGTACCTTTATGTGTGTATATATGTATGTATATATATATTTTTTTTGTTAACCATTAAAAATATCTTTCCCACGTAAACACATATAAGGCCTACGCCACCGTTTGTGGTCTGGTGAGTAGTACGTAAAATATATTCTGGTTATGTCTGTAATATATGGGTGGAGAGCCGAAGTTTAATTGGCTCCCTTTATGAATACACTCGAGCGAAAAGATAAATATTCTGCAGAGAATAAGAAATAAACAACAATTTCATTCTGTTGTGTGATAGCTTTTGATGAAAGCATATGTACATACATACTATGATGTATGTCGCCTTGCGTATTGAAATTGTATGTTTTGTTGTTTAATTTTTTTCTTCAATGCACACTGCGAAAATGTACTACTACTACCACCACTACTACAAAACAGGGTTGGCTACCCACATAAACCCACCCGGGTTTTGTTGGGTGTTATATTTATAAAAACCCGGGTGGATTTTTGTATTTAATGGTTTTCGTAGTTTATTTACAATAAAAAAGTATATAATGTATCGGGGGTACAAATTGATTCGGTGTGTTTTTTGTAGTTCAAAAAAGATAATGAATTAACAAATTTATCAAAATAAAAATTTGTCAAATCACTGCTTACAAATTTTCCACATCTCTGTACCGATTTCCGAATTCTGTCTCAGACAATGTTCTCGTCGTTGAAAGAATCCAATTTTGGTGCTGATTTATTATTTTTTCAAAAGAACTGATTTGGTGACATGTCAAAAGATGTTGTATCCGTCGAAAAAGCCAATAGTTAGAAGAAGCACTGTTCGGAAAAGACGGCGAGTGTGACAAGATATTTCATTTGTCTGTTTCCGACAACTGCATGGCAACATTTGCAAAGTGATGCCAAGAGTTGTCAAGCAAAAGATTAACCTAATCGTCTCTGTCTTTATATTCCTATCATTTTTCTCGTAATGCACGGTTGAAACGAAGTAACGATCATAGAGTTTGAGCAGCTCTTAGTACACAATGCCCCCTTGATCCCACCAAGAGAGTGCAAAATAGCAGTATAAATACTAAAACAACATAATCGTACTAGCAAAAAAGAAAAATGTTGTAAACAATAAAACCCTGTGGGATGTTTTTTTTAAACCCGGATTTGTGTCTGCTATAAAATTTTGCTGTTATTTTATTAATGGTTACCCATGTCATTACACATGGACTTATACAACTAACAACTAGATTTCTTTTATCAAATAAAATATAGAACGTTGGTGTTTGCTGATGGAATTGCCTTGGACTGCTTCATTCCATAATCGTTACGTTTAAAGTTTTTCTACGTAAAAGAGATACTATTCTTTAGCACGGCGGTATATATATTAGTTGTCGCCTTATCGAAAGACTGAACAAATTAATACTATATAAACACACTTTTCAAATTATAATTTCGAAAAGAGTTTGATGAAATTTAAAAAAGACATCTTATGGTTTGAAAATGAAGAATAAGTTTCCCAGAATTTTTTTAAAAATATGGCATATTGCCCGAATTAAGTAGTATACTATACGGAATATTGTCTCAGATAAGTTTTTAACGTTGAGTCTCGAAGGTCAATATCATTTAAATAATCATTCAAAACAAGTCAAATTTTTTTAAGTATCAAATTCAATAGGATTCGATTTAATAAATTCGTAACATGTTTCGTGTATAATTTCATTTAATCAATACTTATGGCAACACTACAATGTTGTAAAATTAAAAATTCTTTATACGTAACAACATTTCGCAGAAATTTGATCCTAAAAATAATTGCGACTATTTTTACTTGGCGTTGTGACGTGTATATGAAAATGCAACAAGAGTGGCAAAATATTCACATGCTTTTGTTAATTGTAAATAAAAATTTAGAACTCAGAGAGAGAGAGAGAGAGATAGAGAGTTGTAGGTCGTATAAAATTTGAATAAGTGAGTGCTCGCTCATCTATGTATGCGCATATATACATATATTATAAAATAATGTGCAACAAATACCGCTACATATAGTAAGTGTTCTTAAGATTAAATAACTGGATGATCAGGTGAACTTCAAATAACCTGTGTACATCTAACTATCTGAATATCAACGAGTTTGATTGGCTATAATCAATCCTAATCAACCTTCCAATTTAGATTCTTAAGGGTCAATAGTACTGTTTGGTTTGAAATGACTTTACTATTAACTTGCTTAGATTTCAAATGTATTATAACTATGCCCTTTATTTACTTACGGCCATATGCAAAAAATTTAACAAAGCTTGTTAAACCTTTGTTAAGCAAAATTCCTTAATGTTGTATGCAAAAACGATTGTTAGCTTAAAATCCTTGTGTTAAACTTTATGAATTTTAGAGACTACTTTAAAGGGACATTATTGTTATGAATATTTAATATCAAAATAAAAATAGCATGTTTTGCCGTCAAGGAATTTTTTTGGAGGCATAAAGCCTTATCCAAAAGAAAAAGTAATCTTTTAGTGACATGGTGATCTAAGCGAAACCGCTAAAATTTTCAAGGAATTGCTGTTGTAACAGAATTTTTAGGTAAATTAGTGATCACCGTAAAGCCCTAATTCCGATCCAATGGAGAATTTTCGGACAATAGTAAAAAAGCGCCTTGAAAAATATAATTGGACTTCGTGGAACATGTTGAAGCTATGGCAACGAATATAATATGAATGGGACCAGATTTCTCTTACGTTTTTGGGTAATATTGTAGCAAGTACATCTAAATTCTTTAAAAACTCCACAAAAAGGAGTTCTAAGAATAGTGTTCATCTCTATTTAAGCGAAAAGTGCAAAACTAAGTGCATGCAAATTATTTTATATCATTGCCTTTCCCCCTTCCAGTGCTTGAATATCATACCTTTTGTTAATGTTTTTCGAAAGGGCTTAATAATGAATAAATGTGTGCAGTTTTGTTTTATTTGATTGAGTATTTAAGTTTTTATAGGAACTTTTCGTTTGTATGAGTATGTATATAAATTTTACACCCACTTTATCATTCTCGGCATTTTTTAGAACCTTTTTATTTTAAAACTAATTACTTTTTTAATAAATTTATTCATTTAAGCACAAACAAAAAACAATAAAAACATTTTTTCCTTAGAGATGTACATAAAACTAAAACAAATACCCAAAGCTCGTTATTCGGGTATTTATGATTCCACTAATAAAATTAATTGTCTTAATTTTTTAGGATTTGAAGAATTTATGCCATAAATATGTATACCATTAAATAAAATATACATAAAACGTAATGAAAGCTAAAACAGATTTATTAAAAAAAATATGATTTTATATTAAATTAATACAAATAAATCGTTTTTGGTTCGACTACTCGTATGTGCGGCCTTCTTTTTTTTTGTATCGCTGACACAAAAAAATTATGGTATTGCCAGCATGAAAACTTAAAATTTAGTAAAGCAATCATTAGCTAATGTAAACTTTTTGCATAAATTTGTTTAACAAATGTTTGTTAAGCTTAAAGAGTGTGGTAACTAACGTGCACTATAAGTCTACTTTTAGATTTTATTTTATTTTTTTTGCATATGGCCGTTACAATATGAATACGTGTGTACAGGTAGGTAATCACTGAAAAGCTTTCCGATAAATTACAAGGTAATGTTTTTTCTACACTTTCATTCGCGAAACAAGAAAATTTCAAGTTAATTCCGTAAACTTCAAACTAGATTAGCATGATGAAATGTCATCAAAAGCTGTTTACACTCATTCTACATTTCGATTTAAATCGAAATTTTCTGCGTTTAGCAATTTTAGTATTCTGCGTTCCGTTTCTATTCTTCACAAAATCAGTATCAAAAGGAAACTTGATTGACAAAGGGAATTATGTAATACAACGTCATGGAATGCTGGCTACGCCATTGAATGTCACCATAATAAAGAACGCTGAAATTTAGCGACATTGATATGAACCGACTATATGTTGAAATTTACGTGCTTAACGATGCAGAATTTTGTCTCAATGATATTGACTGTTAGGACTAATTTATACACGGACGCCTGCAAGATAAAATCAACCTTTGTCATATATGAAAATTTGGACAATTAAATACATAAAAAGAAAATGCATCGTGTGTCAATAGGTAATAATTTACCATTGTGAGCGTTTGTCACGATAATTCACTATGATGTTCCCACCGGGTAATTGTTATTAACGTCGTTAGAATTTTTCACCGTTGCACTGATTTTGATTTCTTATTTAGTAATTAAATGATAGATAAATAAAACATCGGAAAAACATTGATGTATCAGTTTTATTAACGATGTTTTTCAACATCGATTTTGCATCCCCACTTTTGCCATCAAACTCTTATCCGCTGTACAGTAGAGTGTTACCATTCGTCATAGTATGTTCGCCATCAGCACTGCATTTCATTGCATCTCGGTTATGTCCAAAACACCAATCTTATACGATGTCACTTGATGTTCTAGTTGCGCAAGCCTTGTTGTTTCACGACAAGTTTGTACGTTCCATTGCGCAATGCCTGTCCTATTTCGTGTGTCAAAGGTTGTTGCCGAAAGATACTATTGTTCATTATTTTATCTTGTGTTAGTTTCGTTGGTCTGGTTTCTTCAAGTTAAGTAGATGACTGGTCTGCTGTAACCCAAACTAGGGTGATGGGGGGCTGCCAACTATCGTCGCCTAGAAACAACGCCTCCATGTAATGGTGCAGTGGTGGGTCCTTGATAAATGTTTCTGGCCCTTGCTTACTTAGTGTGACCGTTTCCCAGTTGATGCTATTCCTTTTTGCTAGAAGTATTTTAGGATGTTCCGCGGACTTCTGATGGGTTTGCATCTCGAGGGTGGTTGAAGGCCCTTATTATAAGACTTCGAAACCTGCGATGAAATTATTGGATTAATTGATTCTTTGGGAATTTCCTTATTATTTCATCTTACAAAATGAGTTTAATCATATTTCGGATAAAACACCCCATTTCAATCTGAAATTTTTCTCTGTCCGCGAACGTGTTAAATACAAAATGTGAATATTTGCAGTAATTTTACAAAAATATAAATTAACGCTTAGCCATTTATATGTACATATATGAAACAAAAACTGAGTGTTTTCTTATTGAGAACGTTATCGAAATGCATAATAATGGTGATTATCCTATTATTACCTTAAAACTGGCTATGAAATTGTCCCGTACGTTGTGTATTGGAAAAGAAATGATTAAATAGAGTTCCTATGTTAGAAATAAATTAGCATAATGGATTTGATAATGGGACCAATTATGGCAATTTTACTTTGCCACCTGCACAACATAATTCAGTAGACTCACCACTGTATATAATTACTTCCCGATATACCTACTATGTTGCATTTTAACAAGAGCACTGTCGCTGAACTCTAAGTTCATCCGCATAATTATCAGTCACTCTTGAGAGCAATTCGAAGATACCTAACCGACCGTTATTATATTCTGTCGCTAGTTGAAACTTTCGAAACACCTCAAAAATCTTGAGTTACGGATAAAAAATAGGTTTTTCGGACCTTCATGCACTTATAAGCTAATCAGCATTGAAACTGTTATTGCAATGAGAAGTATGTTTAGTTACTAGGGAGATCGAACGGTTATTATTCGACCGGTTTTAATCACTCTTTTTGGTTTTGTTGAATACGGTTTTATCAAAATCTTCATTTTTCGAATACCGAATAAACCGATTTATACGTTTGTATATTTTTTTATTGAAAATATGCTCATCGTTTAACTATTTGTATAAATTTAATTATTTTTGTATATATGACAACCTTGAACGTCTCACAAAAAATGCGAAAAAGATATGCACTCTTGAGCAAAAACAACCTTTTCTATCTTTTGTAAATAAATATTGATTTTTATATATGGGGAATGATCAACTAGATTCATTGGAAGCCCACAAACGCCAGTTCCGAACGGCAGTGAAGATTTTCACAGAGTAAATACTCATAACCAGTCGCTAGTAATGTTGTGAGGTGATTTCGCTGTTGAAAATAGTCAGACGGATTGGCCTGGGATGGAACCAACGACTTCTTGATTGGAAGGCGAGTTCTTACCCAACATAGCACAGTGACACACGCACTATTAAATAAAACCTAAGCAATTAAGGACTCGTATATTACTAATAGATTTATTCAAAGTAAAACATTTAATTGTTGTTATCATAGGCACCTAAATTATAACTATAATAACAGACCTTTAACTCCATTCTCTACCAAGTAATACAACAAAAACGAAAATAGAATCTTGAGTAGCTATTCGAAACTATAGCAACTTTCAGTATTTTGTGTAATGAACTTTTTTTTATGGCTTCCGCACACCGTTTTGGCATAGTTTTTATAAGATTTGTTAGAATTATTGTTAGTATTAGTTGCCACTTTAATTTTAAGCTCTCCATCAGCTTCTGTGGTCCAGCTCTGCGCTTCAAGAATTAGGAAAAATTTTTTAAAAGTCCTACTTTTTGAATTATTCGAAAATCGGTTTTTGAAAAAAGTCGAATAATCGATCTCCCTATTAGTTACGAATAAAATAAAACTTGGTTTTTAAAGATCGTTTGGAAATTGACTGAATTAAGCATATATGCATATTTAAAGCAGCTTTTGAAAAAATTATGTGATAGTTAGCAAATTTAAACAAAAAAAAAAATTCTAGAGAATAAGGGTGTACACTTTTTTGACGCTGACTGTACATATGTAAATATGAATGCTTCAAATACTAAATCGATTAACTCCATAAAACAAACAATTAAGAACAATTAAAAAAAAGATAATTTATATTAAACTAGTAGGTACACAAATTACAACTATTTTTGTCATTTAGTTGTATTAATACTTAAAATTAGAGAAATGTAGTTCAGGTTCAATACAAATTTTTATTTCAAAGATTGGAGTTAATCGATTTGGCAAATGAAGCATGCATATATAGATAAGTTTGTAATTGAGGAAATTAATTAAAAATAATGTTTTATTTTTACAATCGTCTTTATCACATTTTATTTTTAAAGAATTTATTTATTTGCAGTTTTCAAACAGTAATTATTTGTCATGATGAAAATGAATTCCTTGCTATCAGACCTCCCAAAGTACTACTGATAATTTTGCTTTCAGACAGTGTGATAGTGATTTTTGTGTTTACAAAAAATGTTGGTTTTAAAGATATGGATGGAAAATTTCTCTTCAAGGTTATTACATAAAGTATACAGTAATGGTCTTTGAAAAAAGGTATAGCTGCTATTAAAGTGAATGGTTTATCGAATAAGTTCAATGAATTTTCGTGTCCATAATTTAATAATATAAACAGAAATAAACAAATCATGCAATTTTTGAAACGTTGATCAATCAAGATACTGATTTTAGTAAAAAGCCTGATAGACTTCTTCGTTGGTTAAACTTTTACTTCTCTTTTAGGACTCAGAAAGTTTTGTTTCGAAATGTATTAGACTATGCAACAAGCAAAACTACCTTTGATATTCAATATGTATTTTTGATGCGCTATGGTCGCCTAACTTCACAAATCATCAGCATTTCAGATTCTATGGATAAGTTTTTTTTCGAATTTTCTTTTCTAAAATGTGAGATTTTTGAAGAGGCTATTTCATACATCTTATGATAACTTTGAAATGACTTATTCGATTTAGTCACGCCATATGTTAAAAAATACCAAATTATATCAGCTTTAGGTCACTCTAATATCATTTTGTAATAAACCTGATATTTTTGGAGTTATTGAGAAACAAATTATAAAAAACATTTTTTTTTTAAATTATGAAATTTTTTATTTCTGAAAATTCACGAAAAAATAAAAAACAGCAAATATTTACCAGTTTCACTATTTATTCTTAGAGCTGCATATAATAGAAATAAAATAAACCCTAATCGATGGATAAATACTTATTTTATTCCCAATAAAGTGAAAGTAATTTTGAAAAAAAATGTTTTTGCTATAATTGCCGAATAACGGTTTTTCTGAAGAGTGTATAATAGACATATTTGATGGTAGAGAACAAGTGTGATTGCATTAAAAAACCCATTCTGGGAAATATCCGCAATTAGATATTAGCGATTTTGTTGTTGTTGTTTTGTTATGTATTCGAAAAAACGTTTAAATTTTTCGGCTTTATTGCACATGCGAAATAAGATTTTCAAATTTACCAACTTTCATGAAAAAGTATACTTTTTTCAGTCTGATTGTACTTAATTCTTTTTTATTTTATTAAAAAGTAAATAAAAATTTATTTGTACATGCTCTATATCGCATACTAAATCATAAACATTCACGATTCAAAATTTATCAGACTTATTTTTTTCGTAAACCAGTTCGCAGTTCAAATCTCTAACGGCGGCGGAAATTTTATTTGTTTCACTGTCTTCTTTATTTCGGTATACCTGCATGCTAAATAATGCTTTGAAAAAGAATTTTATGCCTCTCCTGAACATTTGTATATTTTGAGTTGTGACTTTATAATTTAGTATGCGATATGTTGTCGTTTTTAAAGACTTAATTAATACCTTTTCCATCCGCTACCGCTCGAAACGTTTACTCCCGTTAATATTAATGTTATGATGCTGTAAATTCTTTCAAAAACAACAGTTGATTGGATAAAATGTTCCAAACAATTCACAACGAATGAAAAACTAAAAGTGAAGTTAATGGGATAATGATGAAATACAATTTTTTAAAACACATTCGTGCAAATTAATGAAACAGGAAAATTTTTGAAATAGTGCTAACTTAGTCATTGGGGTACTATTGTACTTTTGATTCGAAAATAGTGCTAATAAAAGTACAATTGTACCAACTTTTTCATCATTGTACTAAGCTATGCAATCCAACAATTCTTAACCCTCCAGCCGGCGAGCCTGCCTTTAGACGGAATATATTATATGCGTTGTTTGCTGCTTTATTCTTCTGAAGTTTCATTACAGTTGTAAATATTACATGTAGTCAGAAATACACAATTTGCTTATTGTGACAACTAACAAGATGAATTTTCCTTTTAGTTGTAAAACCGATGATCTCTAGAGTCATATTTTTAGAAAAGTGTGTATATAATTGGCCAGCTAGAGGGCTAAGCAATTGGAGGTTGTTGTATTTGATATAAAGCTTCGATGCTTTAAAAAAACAGTTTATTTTAACTTTTTAGGAAGAAATATTATTAAAAAATAAGAAATTAAGAAAGAATAGCTTAAAGACTAATAATGTCATTTAAAAATTTTTTAAAGCAAACTAGGTACCTTCTAAATGAAAAATTCACCTTGGTAGGGTGGTTTGACGGTCTTGCGAACCCAATTTAATGTTTATGCTCTTTCAAATAAAACATGCGCTTTATTTTCTCATAAAATGTCTTTAAGAAAAGCAACAACTTCTGAGAAACTTATGTCTTAAAGAGAGACAGAAACAAATTTGAAAAAAGCTTCTCAACTTCATAAGAAAAGAAATGAGTGAACTAACAAAAATAATGACGACATTTTGGTTTAACTCTTGCATCAGCCAGGTATTAATATGTAGAAAGAAAAGGTGTTTTTTTTACCATAAAAGGATATTAAAATTAATGTTAGTAGTGAATTACGGAAAAGAGAGAGAGAACATTAGTGAAAGACGAAGAGTAATAAAAAAACTATCCTACATAAAATACTGCATAAAAAGGATGATGAAATTAAGCACGTGTTTAGCACTAGAAAAGGATTAAATTTGTTTAAGCGAAAGGATTACTAAAAATCTAAATGGAAAATTATATTGATGATGAAATATAAATAAATTATCCTATTTAACAAGAACTGTTTACATATGTACATGGCAGTTTATGTTTATAAATGAAAACAAACACCGTCTATTCCCACATTCAAATGTAAACAAAAAACTTAAAAACCACCGGCTTAAAATTAAGATTAAAAGATAGAAAGAGAAAAAGAGAGCAAAAAATTGTCTAGGTGGCAAAAAATGTACTAAAAACCAAAAACAGCAAATGTACTCCGGTATAAGTACATGAACACTTTTTATATCATTTATGCAAACAAAACAACACCCGGTCCTAAGTATTCAATGTTAATACAACGATATGTTTGTGTGTGTTTATTTTAGTTTATTTTTATACATTCTCATTTAATTAGTGATACTCGCCCTTAAAAATTTCTGCCTCACTCTCTCGAGTAATTGCTTTTATTCTCTCTTCTCTTTTTAACCAAAAAATTTAGCTTGTTTTTATTCAAAACTCTCGAACTGTAATTACTTTTGTACAGGGTTTGTGTGTGTAGTTCACCTTTAGTGCTGCTTTCATTTGCAGTTTCTATCAGCGTTGCCGTTTTGGTCTAATCGGACCAAAATTGGTGGTTTTTCGTTGCTTAGAAACAATTTGGTTGTTTTGTTGGTTTGTTGCAGTTTTCTTACATTTTTGGTAGATTTTTGCTTTTAAAAACACCATACATAATGTGGGGAAAAAAAAATGAAATTTTGACTGTATAGATAAGAATTTTCCTTAATGTTACCACAGTTTAAATTTTTCTAAGTGTCATAACTTACTTTTAACCCTGTCCTTACACATGTATCAGCTTCCAAAAGACCCATTTTGTCAACAAATCGTTTCGATTATCTTCAAGTTGGTTCAAATATGTGAAGAGCTCCATAGTTGTATCAATAAAAACTTGAATGTCAAGGTTCCACGATAGAGTAGTACGCAGTGTGCTAGTCTGTCAGCTCGTGGGTCATATGTTCGATTTCTACCAGAGGCTGTGGTCATTACGCCAATCATTTGGTCCTTAGTTACCTGTTTGAAATAATTATAATATAATTTATGATTGTTTCTATGTTTATATAGGTAAATAAATATATTACTCGACAAATCATAACCAAACTGCCTAAATGCATTCTCTATCGTTGGCATAAAGTTTTTGTGTCGGAATTGATACTTTTTCGTCACAACTTTAGAATAAAGTTTGTAGTATATGTTACAACTTTCAAAAAAGTACTTTAATGCATTTTTAAATTTCTTACTTTACTTTTTGGTAGGGTGCGAAATGTTTTGGTAGAATTTTTGAAAATTTTTTGGTAGAAAGTCAATTTTTTGCGTGGCAACGCTGGTTTCTATTTTATTTTTTTTATTTGTTTCTATTATATTGGCCTCTCAAATTGGATATATTTACTATTGGTACGCATTTCAGGCATTTAGTTTGTGACGGTTTTTTGTAGTGAAAGGTACCTGATCTGATACATATATTGTCTCGAAATTATAGTGTTTTTTCCCCATCAAAGATTTTTGAGAAAAAACCCTGTGTTTAAGGGATTTTTTCATAAATTAAAGGAAAATTTAGTAAAATATTTAACATTAAACATACCTATTTAAATTGTAATACATTTTTTTAAATAAGGTATACAAATTCGGCGGAATAATTATAAAAAATAGGACCCGTGTGTTTATAAAATAAAAATATAATATTTGAAGTGTGTTCATCCACAAAAAATGCAAGTCAGCAAAAAACAACAAAAATGTAAGTTTTCAATTTAAAACTAAAAATTAAAAAGAAAATGTGATATTTTATTGCAATGTAATCGCCAAAAGACAGGATGTGTAATTGGACCATTTCGCCATTTTTAATAATGGTGTGTTGCATCATGCATAACTTTTAACAAGCACCCTATAAATTCATTATCTATTAGAGTCAACAGAGTGTGTAATTTTCTAAAGTAACGGTGACATTTTAAAACAGAAACGTAATGAACCCAGTTGGCAAAAAAGTTAAAAATTAATGAATATATCTGTGTTCTATGTCAAAGGGATATACATAATTCTTATTAAAACAGTTTTAATCCAAATAACAATTTTAGATATGAATGACAGATACATACGTATTTTCAGGTTATTTACAATAATCATTAACCTATGAGTGGCCAAAATGGCATAAGTGGTTTCAGTTAAAAATGCCTAACCACGATAAATATTTGACAAATGTGAACATGCCTTAAGTGATAACTAGTAAAACTACTCCATCATAATATTCAAATTTAAAAGTATCCTTGATGAAAGTGATAATTTAATTTATTAATTTCGAAAAGTTAAAGTTTGTTTTTGTAAATGCTAATAATAAATCTAGATTCGAACATTTAAAATTTTTTATAGAAATCGGTCTATAGATGATGTATAGATATCCTTGATGAAAGTGATAATTTAATTTATTAATTTCGAAAAGTTAAAGTTTGTTTTTGTAAATGCTAATAATAAATCTAGATTCGAACATTTAAAATTTTTTATAGAAATCGGTCTATAGATGCTCTATTAACTGTTCCTAAAAATTAAACAACGATGCTATACTTTTGGGGGCAGCCGTGTATGCCAAGTTTGGTGAAAATCTGCCCATAATTTATCACAACTGCCTTTCATATACATTTTTTATTATAAATTCCATTATTTAGAGACTTCGTAAATAGTTGTTCCTAGCTACTACTACTACTACTACTACTATATGAATCATAATATGCTAGCTACTAATGATTTTAAAAAGTACATGTGTTTAGGAGATAGGTATAGTTTTACTTTATGATCTAATAATGCCTCCAAAAACGATTAATAATATAACCATATAGTCGGGAATTAGCGTTTGGAATTCTTTTGGATATGCTTTGCTCGAGAAAAGTTATAAGTTTCATAATGATGTACATATGCTGTTCATAATGATGTACATAAGCAGGCGTTTTATAGCTTAGAGCGATCTAAGATTCCCAGAATATTTGTTGCACTCAGTAATACAAAAGGAAAAGTAGCAGTACAGCAAGGGCAAATTGAATCATTCAATATTAACACGGAAGTAAGGCAAGGGGTCACAGATCTGTTTAATCTGTGTCTGCATTATTCTATAATGAACGAAGCGGGACTAGAATTTGCTTTCAACCGGTAAGGGATGGTAATCGCATATGCCGATGACATTGCGATTTTGGTTCGAAATAGGCGATATCTAGAAGATATATTTATAGCATACATATGTAAAAACATCTACAAAGGCAGTAAGGTTAGTGGTTAATCAATCAAAAACCAAGTATATGATGTTATCTAGAAGCGCTGATAGAAGAAGGCCAGTATAGGTGAAACAGATCATATTTTTAGTATAATAAGATATTTAAATCAAAACTTTTATCAAGAGTTTGCAAGCTGAGAATTAACAATAATATCATAAGGTCCATAGTTATTTACGGATCAGAAGTTTAGTCTATGACGAATTTTGAGGAAGGCTTCTCAGGATTAACGAAATAAAAATTCTCAGACGTATATTTGGCCCAAGAAGAAATAAAAGTGCTAATATTTCCTGAGGAGCAATGCAGAAATTTTACAGCTCAATAAAGCCGATATTATAAAATACATTAAAGAACACAGACTTAGATGGATAGTCGAGCACAAAAGCTTGTTCTTGACTACACCCCACAAATATAAACGCACACTACTTTTTTTCAAAAAAAGGTAAAAATTAAACAAGAAAATATTTAGGGGGCTATAAATTTGTGTATTAAATTAGTTAAGACTTCACTTAAAATATTGTTTACAAAAAAAATTCATTTGTACTTTAATTATTTTTTTTACTTAATTTTCGATATTAACAGCCATTTTTAAGGGTATTTTCCTATAAACGCACTTTAATGTTTGGGCCATTGTAGCATTATTAATAATGTGTGGATGATCCTTTGTTATGGATTGTTTCAAAAATACGGTCTGGCATTGATTCCACTAATTTTTTAAGCAGATCGGAATCAATTTCCTCCCAGACTTGTTTAATTCTTTGTTTCAGCTCTGTCACAGTCTTTATGCCTTCATTCTGGGCATTATTTGCATAAACTTTACGGGCCATGTATCCCCATAAGTTTTCCATTGGGTTTAAGTCCGGACTACAAGCCGGCCAGTCCAACAAAGGATAGCCATGTTCATTGAACCAAGATTTCGATTGCTTAGAAACATGGATTGCAGCATTATCTTGTTGGAAAATGCAATCTTCATCCATTTTTCCGTCCATAAAAGAGAGAAGAGCATCTTCCAACAGTTCGTTATAAATCGAACTATTCATTTTTGTCGGAACAAAACAAATTTTCGACTTGCCAACTGCAGAAAACGCTGCCCAAACCATAACACTGCCATCACCGAAATTACGTTTTGACATCCGAACATCTTTAGATCTCAAATCGTGCCAATAGCATGAGTATGAGTCTGGACCGTCTAAATTAAATTTTTTTTCGTCAGAGAAAATTAATTTTTTCCACTCATCTGTCCCTTTCATATATTTTCTTGCGAATTTTAGACGATTTTCTTTATGGTGTTTTTTTTAGCATTGGTTTACATTTCGGCTTTTTCCATTTTATGCTTTCATCGTTTCGTAAAATGTGTGCAACGTGTTTGGAAGTCACAGGAAGATTTAATTTATTCCTTATTTGTGTGGAATTCAATTTTTTGCTGGTTCCTTCTTGTTTTATTAGATTAAGTTGTCTTCTTGTTAGTTTTGTATTACCCTTTGTTGATTTGCGAACTCCATAATTTTGACCTTTCTTAAAGAAATTTCGCACCACACTTTCCGAACGACCGATTTTACGACCAATTTCTCTATTAGAGCATCCTTGGTCGTGAAAAAATTTAATTTGAATCTTTTCTTGATCGGACAAAAAAGTTCCCTTAGGCATCTTTAAAAGTGATGAAATTTATTGATTAAAATAGGAAAAGTTACAGTAAATTGAGATATTACTATTAGAAACGTACCTTTGGTTGAAAAAAAAAAATAAAATTGATAATATTTTATTTTTGGTCACTTTTTTAAAAACAAATTTCGAGTGTGCGTTTATACGAATCTTCCACTTAAAATAGCACCAAGAACATTTGATCGCATAATTAAGGCAAACAACAAAAATAAGAAAAAAATTGTTTACTTTTAAAAAGTACCGTTAAGTTATCTCTCATTAAAATAGTTAAATTTTGCTTTTGGATGAGAACAACAAAGATATAACAAAAATACAGAAAAAAATTAAGTGCGTTTATAGGAATATGCACCAGTGTATGCCAGTAATGGGAATAGGGTATTGGTGCACCATGTCAGAAAGAGGAATGGAGAAGAGTCGAGAAGAGCTGAATGATGATGCTTTGCTTGACGTGCCTGTAAAAGATTAAGCAATAATTCACATCAAAAAGATTAAAGAATTTCTTTACCATTTTGCTTGAATTTTCATTAAAGAATTTGTTTGTCACGAATTCATTTTGTAAAATAGCAATAAAAATTAGTCAACTTTTAGTTCTATATATATTTTTCTTTTTTGTAATAAATATTCGTGTGTATGTATGTATGTATTTATGCATAAGTATTGTATATAGTCTGTATGATAGTCGTTCAATGTTAATTTATTTTAAAGTCACTGCTGTCCTCACAAAAGAGTCAAAATTGTATTTGCCTTGCAAAGGTTAAAGGAAGAGCTGAAAATCTTGACAAGTTTCGTTTCTTCAACTTGTTTCATTCTCTTTAATTGTCACACGCTCAATAACGTCGGTCTGTACAAGTTCTTTTGAGTTTTTGTGTAGGGAACTGTAGTAGTAAATTTAAATTTGTGGTAGTTGTCGTTAAATTCCACAAATAAATTTTGATGCCTTAGGGTCACCACAACTTGTAATGTTTGTTTTCCCATATAAAAGCAACAACAACAACAACAACATAAAAGAAACGATATTTATATATAAAAATGTGTGTTTGTACGTTTGTTTGCTTGTATCATATGTACAGCCAACCGGCTAAACCGAAATTCTAGAAAATTTTACAGTAACTCTCTGTTTATCTGGAAGGAACTATGTATAGGCTAAATAAATTTTAAAAACTCCAACTGGGCGGTACCACGACAATACAAAGTGTATATTTATTTGTCTATATCTTCAAACTGGTAACGGAAATATTTTCTAAATTTAGCCCAAATAGACTCGTAGTCAAGGCAAAATCATGAGCAAAAAATGGGCGGGATTAGACAAGTTGACGTGGGACCTCCCATTCAAAATAAATATTGATTTCTGTATGTATATCGTGAGAACGGCCAAAGCTACAGTTTCAGTATTTGGTCTGAATAATTTCATAATCAATTCAAACCATCAGGCAAAAAAGGGCGCGATTGTACAACTGGGCATGGTACCTCTCATATAAATAAATATTAATTTTTTTATATCTTCAGAACGGCAATAGTAGAAGTTTCTAAATTAGGTTCAAACAACGTCGTGAACACATCATCAGTCAGTAACTGAGCGAGATTGGATATGTGGCAAACGACAAAAGTTAAAGCTTCGTTATCTATCCACATCAGCCAAAAAGTAGAAATTGCAGAAATCATACTGGATAAAAGCTGTATATATACGTATACTATACTATAAAAATGAATGTGTGTTTGTTGGACGACTATATACAACTAAAAAACAGAACCTAAGGTGTCTTTCTAGATGAAACAAATTATTGGATTTTAACCGGAAGGGAACAAAATGAGGATGGCATTTAAGATTATAATTGAAATGAAGGTAGCGAAGCACACCGGGTTTTAGATAGTTTTTCATAAAAACAAAATTTAGACTTTCTGGCAAACCCACTGGCAGGATGATAAACCAACTGACAGGCTTATTGACTAATTGTGTTGTGTGTGTGTAGTTATTAGGGAGATCGAATATTCGACTTTTTCAAAAACGGGTTTTCAAATAATTCGAAAAGTAGCAATTAAAAAAAAATCGGTTTTCGGTTAATAATTATTCAAATAACCGGTTAATCGGTTAGGAGAGTTTATAATTAAAGGGGGGCAATCAATACTAACAATAATTTTAACAAATATCATAAATACTATGCCAAAATGGTGTGCGGAGGCCATAAAAAACAAATTACTTAAGCTTAAGTCTCGAACAGCTACTGAAGGAGCTAATTTCGTTTTTGATGTTGTATTGCGTGGTACAATGGAATTAAAAGTTTGTTATTATAGATATAATTTAGGTGCCTAAGATAACAAAAATTAAATGTTTTACTTTGAATAAATCAATTAGTAATGTACGAGTCCTCAAATGCCTCGACAAGAAAAGTTGCTTATGTTTCGAACAGCACTGTATGTAAATTCATGCACTACGTATTTAATAGTATGTGTGTCACTGTGGTATGTTAGGTAAGACACCCACCTTCCAACCAAGAAGTCGTCGTTTCAATCCCAGGCCACGCTATCTGAAAATTTTCAACAGCGATATCACCGCACAACGTTAACGACTGTTTTGTGGATTTACGCTGTGAAAAACTTCACCAACTAATATATCTGCCGTTCTGAGTCGGCTTTCAATGAGTCTAGTTGATTATTTTCCATATGGAACACTAAATCATGAACAGTCACAACTGAAAATTTATCAATTTTCCATAAACCAATTCATAGATCTAATCTCTAACGACTACGAAAATATCGTTTGGATCACTGTCTTCCTTACATGAGAAATTGTTGTTTGGACTGTTTTTATGTTCCCATGCCGCTTGTACATTATCAACTAAAGAGTACTATTTTTAGTTGTAACACTGAGATTATGAATTGTTTTATTTCACATAAATTGTATTATTTCGAGTTGTGACGTTATGAATGAACGATTTCGAGTTAATCAAAATATATTTTCAGTTAAAGAGGCACAATTTGTTATAATTCACACAACTCAATGAAAAAAATTTTAATAAATTTTAAATTAAACAGTCACAACTCAAAATTACACCCCTATTTGCAAAATTATTACACAAAACTAAACAAAAAATTAAATTAATTCTAAAGCTGCGATTACACGATTGACTCAAATACACCAATCTGATACAAATTTTATTGTGACAAATTAGCGCATAATAATAAAATTGTCCCAATTAAAAATTCTGTGTTCACACGGTTGTCTTATTTTATACAAAATTTATTGTCGCACGATGTATTGACAATAATTGTCCCAACGCTGTGAGACGATTGTTGTAGTTTACGGCAACTCTGTGATTCAGCTGTTGTGGTACATTAAAAATACTATTTTTGTTTTTTGGTGTTAAAAAAAAGAAAATTGCGTTCTATTTATTTATATGAAGGCCATTTAGTGAACAAATAAATAAAAAGAAATAAAAAAGAAAATATGGAGTGTGTGGATCAGAGATGGGCTTACAAGAAGGGCAATTGATGGTGCATATGAGAAAACATTTTAATAAATTTAAAAAAATTAATTCACTAAAATATTCAATTATTTAAATTGAAATATAAAATTATATTTAATTCTCTAAAGTAAAGATTATTTGTTCTCTAAAAATTAAAATTGCATCGGCTTTGATTATCAGGTGACCGCTTAAAAAAAATTAAAATAAAAATAATGAAAAGAAGAAATGGTGGATGTTTGTGATGCAATTTACATATAAATAATTTTAAAAATGCATATTTTAATGGATGACAATTATAAATACCGTATAAACACGTGTTTTTTTCAAGAAAGAATCAATTAAAAAATAAAAGTCGGTGATTATTGTCTTCTTCAATTGCCACCCCAGAATGCAATAAATGTTGGTGTATTATTGGAATTTACATTGGTGCATGATTGCCTATAAAGCTTTCACACGATTGTCGCACCAGGGTTGCATTTTAATAAATAAGCACAATAATATTGTGAGCTGCCGTATGAGCCAATAAATTGTATAATCACACGATTGGCATATAAAATACACTTATTATTGTTGCATTCCGACGATCGTGTGATCATACCTTAAGACGGTTTGCTTCAATGTGGAACTCAGTTTGATTATTTAAATAAAACCATGTTATTAGAAACAGTTTTTTGCCTCTTCTAAAAATTTAAAAATTTTGGTTTGTGACTGTTCATGATTTAGTGTGCGATATATAAAAATCAATATCTATTTACAGAAGATGAGAGAAAGTTATTGTTGCTCAAGAGTGCATATCTTTTTAGATCAACCTTGGTTTTCACGTTGTTTGTGAAACGTTCAAAAATAATACCTAAATGTATACAAATAGTTAAACGATGATCATATTTTTAATAAAAATATACAAACGTATAAAAATTATACTTATTTAAATTAACCGGTTATTCGGTATTCGAAAAATGAAGATTTAAAAAAAACCGTATTCGACAAAACCACGCAAAACCGGTTAAAACCGGTCGATTAATAACCGTTCGATCCCCTAGTCGTTATGCATTCATTCCATTTATCTTATAATAGGTATATGGCCTAATTGTGTTCTTATTGTTTTTGCCCTTTGGGCTGGTTTTTTAACAATGTGTAAATGGTTTAGAGATGGACGTCTATACTGTTGCTAGCCAACTTACCTAAGTTGGTTTTTTGTTTTTGTATTTTGTTTTCGGATTTTTAGTTGTATCCAATTGCCTTGAAAAATTGTAGGTGGTGGTATTAAATGCATGTTTCTCTGTCAAAAAAGTACAGTTTTATTGTATTTTTTTCTTTGGTTAATTATTGTTTTTTTAATTTTATTTTGTTACGCTTTAAATATGTATGTATTGATTTTTTTCATTTCTTTTTAATTCCAGTTTTTCCAGTTTTTCTTTTTATTTCCAGTTTTTTGTTTTAACAGTTAGTTGTTATGTATGTTAAATATGGGCCAGAAAAGTCAGTCCTTGTCTCTCAATTATATGTCAAATTAAAGCAGCTTTTAAAGAACTAAAAGTATAGGGTGGGCTATTTAGAAGTTTAAATTTAAAAATACAATAAAAGAAACGGTTTGAAATTTTGCCAAATTAATTTTTTGTGAAGTACAATTTTTCCGGCTAGAAATGAAATATTATTTCATTCATATGGCTGCCGCGGCTGGCTTCACAGTTCCTCATTCGATCGAACCATTTTTCGATAACTTTTTCGAGTGTAAGGGGTCGTATCTCGGCAATGGCATCACAAATGTTGGCGTTCAAATGCTCAATTGTCTCTGGTTTGTCGGCATAACACTTGTCTTTAACGAAAACAGTTCAACGGTGTTAAATCGCAACTTCTTGGCGGCCAACTGGCATCACCATTTCGGCCATCAAACCTTTGGCGCAATAAATCAATTGTGGCATGACAAGTGTGGCAAGTTGCACCATCCTGGTGAAACCAAACATCGTTCACATTAATACCATGAGTAGCGGACACAAAAAAATCGGCTATCATGGTGCGATAGGTGCCTCCATTGACCGTAATGGTCATGAAATCAGTTTCACAAACTTTGGCAATAAACTTGCGTGTACCGGGCACTGTTAGTCCTTCTTCACTGTTCTTCCTTCTTTTCGTACAATTTCCAACCGATAGTCTCTGTTTTGGAAATAAATTTCCAATAAATCCCAACGTTGCTCAAGCGTTAATCAATTCATTTCGTTCAGTGCAGATAATATACTGAATTTTGTGACAGAATAGAATTACATAAGTATTGCCAGATTCGGAATAACCGTTGGTTCAAATTTAAGCCGATAGATGACCCACCCGATAATAAGGAAAGTGTTTTCAGTTTTATGAAAATATATATTTCTTAAAAGTTTACAATTATGAATTCCTTATAAAGCAAATCTGAAGTTTTCATTTTTTAAATTATTTTAGAAAATTTTACTTCCACTCTTTTATTTTTCTACAAATTGTATTTTTTATTCATATCGCTCCTTCACAGTCTTTTGTTTTACAATAAAATTTTTACCTTTAGTTTTTATACTAAACATAAGTAAAAAACGGGATGGTCATTGTAAAGTGGACACTCGAAATTATCTTTTACTAGCTAAAATTTGGCGTGGTTCGGTTCACCTATTATAATTATATCTTATCTATTATCTTATGGCCTTTTTTTCCGGAAAGAAAAAACAAAAAATGTTGCAATTCGTTGCACTTTCTTTTAAATGTTTCTTTTTAAAAATTTTAATACAAACATAGGATGTTGTGTTTATTTCTAAATACCCATGTCGCCTTAAAAAAACATAAATTTTTCTCAATTTTAGACCACGTTTTACGGCGAAGAACAAACGAAAAGAAAACGCCATGTGTTATCACTTTTTTCCTTTTTTCGCATATTATCTCTTTCATATTCAACTTCAAACATTTAAGATAGCATTCACAGTAGGCTGAATTTAATAACCGGACAGTTAAATATGTATTTTTTACCAAAAAACATGAAATTTGTTCACTAAGCTAAAACAAAAATGTTTTTACATGTCATTTATTTACAAGGGTGTGAAGATAGCTTCGTAAGTTAAATTCTTTTTTTAACTTTTTTTGTAATTTTAACAGTCACTGTTATTTAACATGAAAAAGTGTGAAGTTAGCTTCGTAAGTTAAATTCTTTTTTCAATAACAGTAGAAATAAAAGAATTTAACATTGCAAAAAAGAATTTAACTTTACGAAGCCACATTTTTTTAGGTGTTATATTTCAATTTGAAAGATAATTAAAAAACATTAAAATCTAAAAAAGTAATGTAAATGAAGAAATTCTAAAATATTTACTAAAGAAAATGTAAAATATTTATTGTTATTGTACAAATTGTAGCATATAGTAATATAAAATAAATTTTAAAAAATCAGGTAAAAGATAAAATTCTGGGGGAATCGGACCTATTTGGGTGGAAAGGTATTCCATCAAGGAATTCACGAGTTTTTACCCCATGGCCCAAAAGTCCTTGTGGACCGAGATATAGCCCGTTGAAAAAGGCCATATTTGGCCATAGACACATAAGATATTAGAAAAATCGGGTAAAAGATAAAATTCTGGGGGAATCGGACCTATTTGGGTGGAAAGGTATTCCATCAAGGAATTCAAGAGTTTTTACACCATGACCCAAAAGTCCTCGTGGACCGAGATATACCCCGTTGAAAAAGGCCATATTTGGCCATATATATATATATATATATATATATATATATATATATATATATATATATAATTGAATGCTATAACATTAATTATATAATTAATTATATAATTAATTATAAAATTAAATTCAAAATATTTTTTAATTTTTTGAATGTTATAATTAATTATATAATTAATTATAAAATTAAATTCAAAATATTTTTTAATTTTTGAATGTTATAGCATTCACGTCATTCTGTGTTGTCATGCCCGCGAACGTCTTAGAAATTGGTACTAATCAAGAGTTATCGGCATAAGATCAAATTCAGTTTTAGAGATGCTTTATAATTAATTAATTCATGTTGAATTAATAGCATATATACTTATCTCATTAAATGAATTCTTAATTCACTATATTATTTATTTAACATGTGGATTTTATTTCTATATAATTATTTTTTAATTATCATTCATATTTAATTGGCCATAACCTGTATACCTTAAATAAAATACAAGTATTAAACTATAGCTAGTAATACTTATACAATGAAAATTATTGTACATATGACAGAGAGACAGACATTTGGCAAACATGATGGGTTCAATCGCTGCTACAAATAATGATGGCAAGATTAGACAAAACAAAAACAATAAACTTGGTTTAAGCGGCAATAATGTTAATACATAATTTACTTTTGTAACCGAATAATGCAAGTTGCCTATCACTGTGATGGGTATACAGTATTGACAATAAGTTGTCACAGGTTTCCACACAATTCTCGTTAGCGCATGTGAACAATAAATTAAAATTTCCGTTTTTTATTATCATTCATATAATTTAATTGCTCTTATTACAATATTATTATTTAGTATGAATAAAATAAAATAAATTTTGTTGCGGTTTGTGGCCCAAAAAACCATTTAATAAATGTTGTGTAATAGAATAGAAAAAAAGCCATTTGCTTCACTGAAGATCGGTGTTTACAAAACTATATGGAAGTTAAAACGTATTTAACAATTTGCGTTTTCAAAAGTTTCTTTTTTTGTTAATTATATTTTATATATGTTGGGAGAAAAATGAAATAAAACAACGTAATTTTTCCACACACATACATATTAACATATTAAATGAAATTCTTATAAAAAAAACCATTTAAAATAAGCGCAATATAATGAAAATTGTAAAAGACCCAATTTTTTTTGCCCTTTACGAGTGTAATTTTATATAACATTTGTATTTAAAGAAATAGATAAAAATTCAATTAGACTGGAGTAATTGAAAACTACGTGCCTAGATACATACATACATACATAGCTTGTATCTTATCTTGTTTTGTGTCTTTCACTTTTAAAAGTTAAAGTAGTAAGATTTGCAGTATAATTGCAGCGCAATTATATTCTTTCTATACTCGTAAAAAATATAGTATTTTTTTCTTATTAACTAATTATTAAATATTAATAATACATATGTATAAATACTATATTTATTTGTTTTTCATGTATTTGTTTTAACCCTCATTTTGTAGTTTTACGTATTCATTTCAGTTGTTCATTAATTGGCGTAACGATAATAAAAATAACAAATTTCATTCAAACACTTTTTCAATAATTTCAATAATTTTATTTTCTGCCCATATTGTCGCTTGTAAAAGATTCTCGAGTGGGTTGCAAATATGAGTAATTGATATGAGTATCTATTTACACTTTAACCATGTTAGACATTTGGTTATATAGTTAAGCCATAAAGAATTGTATAAAATTTATTAGATCGAGAAATATTTACACAGATCGTTACCTAAACCACAATTTAATAATAATAATAATAATTTTACTAATTGTTACGTACGAGGGAAGCTCAAAATATTCAAATCATATGTTAATCTGTTCTGCTGAATGGCGGTGAAACCTGGCTTGTATCGAATTAAATCACGCAAAAGCTTCACGCATTCATCAACAAAAGCCTTAAAATCATATAAAGAATATTCATGCCTAACACCATAAGTAACACAGATCTGTGGAACATGACCAATAAGGAACTCATATAGAAACAGATAAGGAAAAGAAAATGGTGATGGATCGGTCTCACCAATGACTTTTTGAATGTATTTTTTAACATAGCCTTTTGTAAGCTCTATACACATTTTGTCCAACATTTCTACAATATTTGTATTCCGTTAAAAAAAGATTTGTTGATATCATCCAAATAGGTACAGTGCGCGATCGATATTATTTATATTAATATATCATAATAACATACATATTTATAGTTTAAATATTTGTAAAAAAAACTGAAGATTATGAGTTGCATATTTGATAAATTACTTGTTAAAATAATAGCTGAATCATGTAATTCATACAGTGCTGTTATCGGCTTGTCATTTTTTAATGTGTGTGAAGATAAATTTAAATTTTTAGCCGATGCACTTCTGTTAAATTGTGTCTTGGCTATAACAGAGCACTGTTATGTTATTAAAAGAGTAATGTAAAAGATAAAACTGCAAAAATGTTAGAAAACATTTAAAAATATTAAATTTATTGCACAAAAAAATTTATTTATTTTAATTAAATTATAAGAACTTATAGAATAAGACTGATTTTTTTCTTAGAGATATTCTAATTTGATAAAATTGTCATTTTGTAAAGCATAACAGAACTGAATTTTTTTAAGCAGGCTGGTGGGGATGGAGGGGGAAAAACAAACTGTTAGACATAGTGAAGGACGTTTATTGATCGGAAGGAGTCCCTCAACAACGTCCGAAAAATTTCATCCGCCCACATATCACCATTTTTGAAAAAAAGGATCCTTATCCTGGAAAGGCCCAAGAGGGACTTTTTTGGAAAAAACTCTATAACTTTTGAAAAAACAAACTGATAGACATAGTGGAGGGCGTTTAATCTAAACTGCATTTATAAAAACAAATTTTTTAGTTTGAACGCCAAAGTTGTTCTCTTTTCGTAGAAGCAAATGGGTGTGCAGTTGTTGTTTTGTAATGCAATTTGATTAAGTTAATAACGTTTTAATCTAACGGATAAATAAGCGCAGTGCATTTGGATTGCAGATTAATTGCTACAATTCAGTTTTTAGCTCCTCAACTGGGTGACACTTCCTGCTATTCAAAAGCAAATCGGCAGACCCTTTAAAGTCAAAAATTCTCTAACCTAAATAATGTTAAAAGTTAAATTACTTGAGGAACAAATTCGCAATGAAAACAGTACTTGAAAATAAATGAATTCATCAGCGCATTGTAACTGAATTTGTATATCACTGGATAATTGAATAACGGCGGTTTTTCGATTTTCTAACAACTAAAAATTTCAGTTTGCGCTATTCGTATTTGAACAGTGCAAAAAAGTTACAAACTTTTTTCCTGTGAGCCGTTTTCTCACTACATTTGACAAGAGTGATAAAATAAATCGAATTGGATGATGAAGGGTTTACCAATGCTCCTCAACGTAATGCTTAAACTTTTGTATAAATAGATCAATAAGATTTGGTTTCGAAGAAAATTTTTCAGTGGTAGTTTTTAAAATTTTAATTCCGATGCTTAATTAAAAGTCGCTAAAATTGAACCTCGTTTTTTGTAAACTGTAGCGTTATTAGATTCTTCAATGTTAAGTTAAGCAGTCCCAATAACCCGGCAGTCGCATTAATGGGTAGTCGCAAGTACAGAGCGAGTACTGTATTTGTTTATGAAATCATTTTAACGTTCCTTTCCGCCAAGGTATTTCTCAGGTTTGCAAAAAAAAAGTCACACGAGGCTAAATCCGGATAGTAGGGCGGATGAGGGTGCAATTCAGAGCCTAACTAACGGAATTTTGACCACTCTTGCATTGTCCTAGTGAAAAAATACTGTTTCTTGGCCAAATGTCGTTTTAAATAGAACCAATAATTTGGCATAATAATCGCCATAGATTATATTACCCTCTTGAAGATAGTCGATGTGGACTATACCTCATGCATTCCAAAAACCATACTCCATGATTTTATTCGCTGACAAACCAGTCTTGACCTTCTTTGGCGCCGGTTAAACATGAGAAATCCACTTTTGTTTGTCACGCCCATCGTCCATCACCCATACAAAACAAATCATTTTTTCCGCATACAATTTTTCCCATCCAAGCAAAAGTTTTTTTTTCTTAATTTATAAATTTGTTCAGCAAGGTGAAAATCGTATAGACTCTCAGCTTTCATTTAGTTCCAATAGAAAGACGGAGGTAGCCGGAATTACTTTCTTTTCCATGGAAAACTGCAAACGCTGAATTATGTAAGGCCATTTCAACTCGCTCACATCCACTAAATTTAATACGTACATATGTATGCAATCTAAAAACACATATACTTTTTTAATTAAATAAAAAATAGCACTAAAATGTTATCAGTGAAAATAACTTACACGCATTTGCTAATGAGTTGCTTAAAAATTTTCATTAGTTTTCGTTTAACAATATTTACCGTGGCTTCAATAGACTTCTTCTAAGACAAAATACTATTTCTTGCTAAAACAAATTATGGATTTTTCTTTGTCAAACACTTCTCAATTGATTTTTTGCATATTGTAAATATGAAAAAACTCCTGCGAAGTCTTCGCAAGGTAATTTCGGAAGGGTTTTAAATTAAAAGGCTTCTAGATTGCGTACTGCGCCAAACCATTAAAGACAGGTACACCAAAGTAACGCAATTGTCCTGAAAATTCTCAGAGCAGAATACAAGAGTTACAAGAATATTGAAATAAGTCTCAGTACAATTTTTATTAGCTTCTCTTAGAGGTCTCGCCAATTTAATTTAAATTGACCAAAAAGCATCTTTTCAAATGACACTCTTTTTTGACTCAACCACAATCATGCAAAATAGATGCGTTTTTTATACTAATTCTCTCTCTCTTTCTCTCTGACTATAAATTATATCTTGTGACAGAAAAAAAAATTAAATATTTTTTTTTCTAAAGAAGAAACCATTACTTTTAATTGTATTGTATTAGAATTTTACTTTACTTTCTAATATTTACATCTTTTGTTTACCTTGTCATTTATGGATTTTATTAGAAAATAAAGCGCAAATGATTTATGCACCTGTCTTCTGATTCTGACACTTTGTAATAACGATTACATTTTAATTTTGTAAAAATAAACGCAAAACGATTACAAATTGTTTGGCAAACAAATATTTTCATGATATTTATGAGATCAGGGGAATTAAAGAATGAATTCTATGAATGGACATTAAACTAATGAAAAATAAAATAAAAATAAATTTACAAGTATGAATGAATTAAATTCAGAGTATTTTTAAACTTTGTCAATGAATTAATGCAATAAAATCTCCAAATGGTTGTGTGGACGATAAAATTTCATTAGAATTAAAATAGAATAAATAGATAATAAATAAAAGCAAATTTTATTTATTTATAAAATATGATCAATTTCTAATTTCCAAACTAATACCATTTACCTCTTATTTTATTAACCCTTTCAGGATCAACAAAACTTTGTTTAAGATAAAAATCAAAATTTTTTTTTCATAGTAATATATGTATATTGGTTAAGGTGAGAAAAATATTATTTACGGTTTTTAAGTGCTCACCTGGATTGTAAAAGATTTTTATAATATTCTACATAGACCTTCAATTAAACCAATTTGTTTCTGATATGCAAAATCAGTGACAGCCAATTTTGTCTACTTTCTAAAACTGGAGTACTTTTCACCGTATTCTCCGTAAGTGCTCATGCGTTTGACACGAGATTGAACACGTTAATTTTTCATTCTAAATGTTTTTTTCAATCCTTGACAAGTTGGTTAGCTAAAGTATGATTTAATAAATTTTAAAAAATTTGATGCAACTGTTTTCTTTTGAAAATCTCAAACTTAAATCAAATGAATCTAATTCGAAACAAAGCTCTCCAAATTCGAAGTTTTAAGAAATCTGCTGCATGGGTTTAAACATAATGAGATATTCTGAATAAGCAGTTTTTACGCAATGCCTTTATGTAATAGAAATGTACAAAATTTCTGCGTTCTTTCAAGTATTCTACGAGTACACAGTAAGAGTCAACACACAAAGACGTTAAATTGCTGTTAGAAAAGATATGAAATTATATTAAAATATAAAACAATGTAATTAAGCAATAGAGGCATAATAAACCCACACACACAGAAAAAAAACATTTTAAAATCAACATGAAAAATTCTCAATTTTAAATCGTAATAAATTTCTAAACAAAATTTTATTTTGACGTTGTTTCATATGCAATCAATAATTGTACTTGTTATTTTAATATTCAACACTGTTGATTTAAAACAGTTCGTGTAGAAATAAAATTGTTCGTTTAATTTTAACTCTTTTCACAATAAAAAAATGATGGCACAACAAGAACAATAATCGTTTAATCAAAGTATGCCGTACATTTTTTATATAGTGAGTGGGCAGGCAAATTTTAGGTTAGGAAGCAAATTGGCTGTTAAATGATAAAATGTCAAGAAATGAGCAGTCAACCTTTGACACTTACTTAGTAAAAAATTGGGAAATTTTAACTATGGAACGCTACACTCTTGAACAAAGAATATAAATTGTGAAAATTTACTATCAAAATGGTGAAAATTTGACTGTATCCCTTCGTAAAATTCAAGCAGCTTATCCTTGTAATCAGGCTCCTTCTGAGACCGCTGTACGTAATTTAATCGCTAAATTCGAGGTTCTCGGTACTGTTGATGACAATAGATCAAAACAATACGCTCGTAGTGGCCGTAGTGATGCAAACGTAATCGCTGTACACCAAAGGATTGAGAATGAGCCTGTAACATCAACTCGTCGACGTTCGCAACATCACCAGAAGAACTTTGCGCAATATTTTGTATAAAGATCTTCTTCATCTTCACGCTTATAAAGTTCAACTTCTTTCAGAACTAAAGCTAGCCGACCATTGTTCGCGTCGAACATTTGTGAATTGGCTGTTTGAAAAACTGAACGATAACAACATATTTTTCAACAAAATCATCTTTAGTGATGAGGCCCATTTTCACTTAGGCGGTAATCTAAACAAACAAAACAAAAAAACGTGATTCTTTAGTTAAGTATTCTAAAATATGCGGAACCTTGTGATCTATATTGTGTTCTAAATTCTTCACGATTCGTACAAAATTATGAGCATAAAAACAAAGTGCTAATTTCTACATACTATAGATCAATGCTAAACAAAGGAAATTGAAAAATAAAATAACTCTTAAAAAATTTGTGTTGTCACTATATTAGTAAATGAGCGATATGTACATATGTACATACATACACGTGCATGTATATGCTTCATACATAAGGTGTGCTTCAAAATGATAAGGTCACCTTAATATTTGCTCAATTCAACCAAACTATAAAGTGTTATGTATGGTCACCTTATTAATAAAAAATCTACGTTCAAGTAATAATAAATAATGTACCATTATATTATGTTTATTTAAATTTATGTAAATAAGTGCAAAATTCAATGCATCAAAATGATAAGGTCAGTGATTAATAAGCAATTAATCTAATCAGAAGGTATCACAATTTTTATTATTTTTTTTTTTTAATTTATAATTTAAATAATATCTGCGCGGTATGGGTCGCGGGAAACCTTTGTCACCTTATGAACAAGAACTAATTGTGGCACTTCATGAGCAGGGATTAAGTATGCGTGGAATGGCGAAAAAACTGGGACGATCTTTGGGTGTTGTGCAAAATCTTCTCAAAAATAGAGAAAATTATGGAAAATTAGCAATCACGGGTCGTCCAAAGGTCCTGACTGCCCGTGAAACTTGGCTAATTCACGAAAGGCCTCGAATTCGATGAAAAGTGAGGTAACAATAAAAGAGGAATTAAAATTACGAGCTCCAAAAAGCACAATTCTAAGAGCTATCAACGCCCAGCCAAACCTTATTCGAGCAAAATTAAAAAAAAATTTCCTGTGTGACTAAGCACCATATGATTAAGCGTAAGGAGTTTGCAAAAAACAACATGGCAACTAATTGGCATCAGGTAAACATTTTTTTAAAAAGGTTATAAGATATTCCATACATTTTTGGGTTTGTAGGTAATTTTTTGTGATGAGCAAAAATTTAACCTGGATGGACCAGATGTTTTTAATTACTATTGACGAGATTTAAGGAAGGAGCCCTTGTTTTTTTCAAACGGAATTTCGGCGGTGGCAGTTTGGCACCTGGAATCTACTTTCCTTCCACTCGACGTTTACTACCTTATTTGGCCCAAAGTGCTGACAAAACTTTTACCTTTCAGCAAGATGACGCAGCAGTTCATGTCAGCAAGTCGACTAGACAATGATTTGAGGGACAATATTAAAGTACTTGATTGGCCAGCACGTTTCCCCGACTTAAACCCCGTGGAAAATTTGTGGGGACTGCTTGTGCGTATTGTTTATGCAGACAACAAAAACAGTACCGGACAAAAGGTGAATTAAGAGCAAGAGCTGGCGCGAAATCCGCTCCAACGTTCTGACAAAGGTTTCCCGCGACCCATACCACGCAGATATTATTTAAAATATAAATTAAAAAAAAACAATTGTGATACCTTCTGATTCGATTAATTGCTAATTAATCACTGACCTTGTCATTTTAACGCATTGAATTTTGCACTTATTTTCATAAATTTAAATAAACGTAATATAATGGTACATCTCTGACATCAAAACCGACTTATTATTCACTTATTTGAACGTAGAATTTTTTTTTGATAAGGTGACTATACTTAACATTTTATAGTTTGGATTAATTGAGTTAATATTAAGGTGACCTTATCATTTTGAAGCACACCTACCTCTACCATAGTTGACATAGTTTTTCGCATCGAGGTATTTTTTTAAATTTGAAAATAGAAAATAATCCAACTGATTTAAATCTCTCGCCTAATGTGCGTTATGAATCAATTCAAGCTTAAATTTTTCGACAAATGTGACTATTTTCCCATTTTCCATCCATGGTTACGAATCAACGCAAAAACTCTATTTTTGTTTCATTATGAGCAAATGTGGCACCAATTTTGTGCAAACTTTCTCCAATATATAGCATTTTTTGAAATGCATTTTACTTCAGCGAGCTCACGCACCATTAGACAACGGTCATCCGTCGTAGCAATTCGTACGGCCACGTTTAAACTCTGACATACAATATTTTATAGTCGTAAGCGAATGAGCAGTTACTTAGAGTAGAACCTAGCACGGCATTAGTATTAGTTGGTAACGTAACGGTAAATTAAGTAAAAGTGACCGAGATTTTAATCTAATTTACCGAGATAGTTTAAAATAAATTAATTCAAAATGGCAAAAAAAATGTAGAAGTTTTTTTTTAAATACCTTAATGATTATATGATCTTTCAATATATTTTATATTTATAGTTTGTCTGTGCTCATGTTGTCATGAGGGCCAGTCCTTCAGAAAAAATCGTTGGCTTATTTTTGCTAGTGTAAGTTTTCGATGGGTAAAAAAGCTTAAGAATGTATAGAATATTTTCGCTTTTACTTAAAATTTTGTGATAATCTTAAACAAACATGTGTGTGAAGATAAATTTAAATTTAACTAGCAAAGACGCAAACCAGGTTTTTTTAGTTTAGCCATTTTTTACGTTAACAGAGCACTGTTAACACTTTAACAGTAACTATAAAGTAAAGTAAGAGAAGTTATTGCCAAAATATATATGCCTGGAATATGGAGGAATAACACATCCTTGTTGGAATAGTGCTCCAGACCTTCTTTCGTAGATCAGATTTAGAGCAAAAACTGTAAAAATTGTGGAATAGCAGAAAATGTATTTAAGAAAATGAATTTTTTTAAATTATTTTTCTCTGTGGTTCATTGGTTATCTCCATTCCATGGGAAACTCAGAGTTGGCCGGAATACCACTCCATATGGGGAGAGTGGCTCAAGGGGTCCCTAATGAAACTGTGCTAGTGGTATTCCTGAAATAATTTTGGAACTGGAGAAATTTAAATTCGAAAAATTGCATTTTGACTGGAGAGGATGAGTGGTTATTGTGGGAAAAATAGAGATGGCCGGAATATCACACTATATGGGGAGAGGGGTCCAAGGGTTCCCTTATGAAACTGTGCTAGTGGTATTCCTGAAATAATTTTGGGACTGGAGAAATTTAAATTTGAAAAATTGCATTTTGACTGGAGAGGATGAGTGGTTATTGTGGGAAAACTAGAGATGGCCGGAGTATCACACTATATGGGGAGAGTGGCCCAAGGGGTCCCTAATGAAACTGTGCTAGTGGTATTCCTGAAATAATTTTGGAACTGGAGAAATTTAAATTCGAAAAATTGCATTTTGACTGGAGAGGATGAGTGGTTATTGTGGGAAAACTAGAGATGGCCGGAGTATCACACTATATGGGAGAGTGACCCAAGTGGTCCCTAATGAAACTGTGCTAGTGGTATTCCTGAAATAATTTTGGAACTGGAGAAATTTAAATTTGAAAAATTTGTATTTTAACGCGTTTTGACTGGAGAGGATGAGTGGTTATTGTGGGAAAAAAATTATTTCCAATTCCAAAATTATTTCAGGAATACCACTAGCACAGTTTCATTAGGGACCCCTTGGGCCACTCTCCCCATATAGTGTGGTATTTCGGCCATCTCTAGTTTTCCCACAGTAACCACTCATTCTCTCCAGACAAAATGCAATTTTTCAAATTTAAATTTCTCCAGTCACAAAATTATTTCAGGAATACCACTAACATGGTTTCGTTAGGGACCCCTTGGGCGACTCTCCCCATATAGTGTGGTATTTCGGCCATCTCTGAGTTTCCCATGGAATGGAGATAACCAATGAACCACAGAGAAAAATAATTTTAAAAAATTCATTTTCTTAAATACATTTTCTCCTATTCCACAATTTTTACAGTTTTCGCTCTAAAGCTGATCTACGAAAGAAGGTCTGGAGCACCATTCCAACAAGGATGTGTTATTCCTCCATATTCCTGGCATATATTTTGGCAATAAATTCTTTTACTTTAATTTATTGTTACTGTTAAAGCGTTAACAGTGCTCTGTTAACGTAAAAATTGGCTAAGCTAAAAAACCTGGTTTGCGTCTTTGCTAGTTAAATTTAAATTTATTTTCACACACATTAAACAAACTTTTCTATAGATTGAAAGTATCTACTATGATGTTATTTAATGTCTAGTCTAGTTGTTGTGGCGTAGTGTAGTGGTTAGTGCGCACGCATAACAACACAAACGACCCAGGTTCGAGCACCAGCAGAGGACATGACAAAGCAAAAATTTAATTGTGGTTTCGAATGTTTAATAATAAAAAAAGGCTTCAACTTTTTCCCTCCAGACAACTCCATTTAAAAAAGAAAAATAAAAGAAAAAAGCCTCCCTTGACCCTTCTCGCATTCCTCTGGCGATGATAACAAACATCAGGCGAATGATCAGGAAAAACACACGCCATCTACTGGGAAAAAAATACAATACTAAAGTAAAGATCACTACTAATTAGCAAGGATCTTCACACTACACAAAAAATAAAATCATATAGAGGAAGCTACAGCGGATTAATCATCTTACTTAGCTTGAAATATTAAATTGATTGAAGAACTCAAACAAAGCAATAGATGCTTTGTGGAAAGTAGCGGAGAAAAAAAAATGTCTAGTCAAAAATGTTCTACAAATCCATGGCATGTCATATGATTGATACGCATAAAAAAGTGTATTAAAAAATAAAATAAATGACCTGCCTTTAGTCATTGCGCATCGGATAGAAAAAATGTATATATTTTTATTTTAAGATAATGTACAGTATCCAAATATGATATAATTCATTTTTATTTTGGTTTGAGCCCATTGAAAAAGTATCTACATAAGTCTTAATAAACAGTCAAATATTGAAATGGGATTAGTAACTAATAAAATGATTAATGTCACAAAATCGTTTCGTTTTTGGGTGTTTCCAGAGGTAAGTGTACTGGTTCTCTTATTACCAATATTTTAAATCAGGCAAAATCAAAGCCATCCGGCAAGCCTAGTTGTTATACAAAATTGTCCCAAATCTACATTTTATCATGTTTAAAGTCAAATAAAAAATGTTTGATCGTCTGTTCACCCGTCTTTTCCTGTTAAACTTGTGATCACAATGCAGATAGCAACTAAAAAATCAATCTTTTTCAACTGTGCCAAAGTTGATAACGTTCAGTATAATATCTATTAAAAAAATTTACCCAAAAATCGTTTAAGTTAGGCCACTTCAACGAAAACAATTAATTGTGGTTTTCGCCATGTGGCACATTCATCAAAAGGATCATTACTGGAGACGAGACTTGGGTTTATGAGTACGACACGCAATCCGGATATCAGGAAAGTGAATGGCGTTCACTAAATGAGCCGAGATGAAAAACCACTTCGTTTTCAGTCAAAAAGGATTACAACGGTGTACTGCATCATTAAATTTTGCCAGAAGGCCAGACAATAAACAAAGAGTATTATTTGTGCGTTTTAAGACGTTTGCGTGAAGCAATTCGCCGAAAGAGAGCAGAATTCTGGGCAGAAAACTTGTGGATTTTGCACCATGATAACGCACCGTTTCAACAGCCACCGAATTCATCTGGTTTGAATCCCTGTGACTTTCTTCTGTTCAATCGAGTTAAAAAACCATTACGGAGAACGCGTTTCTAAAATTGTAAAAAATCGCCAACACTCATAGAGATATGTTTAGTCTTGGCTACGTAGCTTTTGCAAATGTTAAGCTATGACGCTAAGATTTAGCTGGAATATCAACAACAGATGTAACAACTTAGCAAAAAAAAAAAAAAATTCAAATCGGAACGATGGGACCGCCACACGGAGCTTATTCCTGGATCTTTTTGATCAAGGTAGTATATATGGATTACCATCCAAGATGTTTTTTAATTTTTTCATTTCATGGTTAAAAAATAAAAATATTTGTATGTACATAAGTAGGTCCATTATGGATGTCAACATAACTTGAGTTGTGTTGCCAACACTAATAAAACATTTTTTCCTTTCAAATTTGTTTGATTATTTTAATTAGACAATAAGGAACGTGACCTCATAGTTAACATTTTAAATTAAAAAAAAAGTTATCTGATTTTTGTAAATGAAATTTCAATGACTTGTAAGTTTAAGAAATAAAAAATTGATATGTTTTAATAATCAAAAAAGTTACATACATACATATGTATGTTATTATATATTGCCTTTACATTTTAAAGGTCTATAGCTTTGAAATCATTGCGATATAATGAAAATTTGTTATCCATCAAATTTAACGTAATTGTACGAATTTTTAATTTTTAAGTCATTTAATTTTTTACGTCATCACTGACACGTTTTACACATTTTCAGTATTCTCGTGGTATATAACGTACTAAATATACATATACTTACGAGTATATTATTATTTGTCACTTTAGTATTACACTTTTCTTTGTTATTTAAATACAATTCACGTTTTTGTCAACTTAAACCAAAAATTCATTGGAATAGATTAAAAGAACCAAACGGGAGGAGAGGCTTGCTACTGTTTCTACTTTCCAATTGTTTAGAAGTGTTAAAAAAATATTAAATAATTTACATACATATACAGTCACATAGATAATAATACGTACCTTTAATAAAAACGGTTTTTAAGATAAACTTTACATATCTAATCGCAGTTGCTTTTACATTTGAGAATATAATGACACAGGCATCTAAGCAAACCATAAAATATGGTATCCCACTAAGCACGCGCATATTGTGCTTAAGCACTTTAAAAACATATGACAACACAGATAAAAATATACGTAAGACATGAAAAGATACAACATTTTTTTAAGTGGCAAAATTTATGTATTAGTTAAAGAATTTTCTTGTCGCCGGTAAGAAAATATATACTATTTTATCAGAAAATAAATCGAAAATCGAAGGATATTGGTATTAAAATTTGAGAGCATATAATAAACTTAAGAAAAGCTGGGAATTTATTAAATGCAATTGCTAAATTTGTTCGTAGTGCCAAGTTCACAGTCAAACAGTTCTTCAAAATATTTCTGAGTTGCAATCTTTGGCAGGGAAGCGTAAAACTGGTTGTTCGCCTTAAATTTTTCGTAGTATTTCCCCAAACATAAAACACCTAAAACGACAACGGTGCAAAATCGTAATACAATATTAATGTGCATTCGGAAACTGTTCGTATTGTTTTGAGAAAAAAAAGGGAGTCCATAACAGAGAAACAGTAAATAGACCTTTTATAAGCGACCTCAATAAAAGAAAACGACTGTACGTTGCACTGCATCAAACGGGCAAAAAACCAAATTTCTGAGAAAATGTGTTATTGAGTTATGGAATCAACTTATTCGGTCAATCAATCTTAACTTATTCGGTTGTGACGGCGGGCAAGAAATTTAAGTGTGTTTAAATCAAAATATTTATAAGGGGTTCGTAATATAATCTGTGTGACTGTATACAAACGTTAAAAAAATATGCATTTTCTATTATTTCTATTGATTTTCTTAAAATAAAAATAAAAAATAAATGTTCAAATACTGTTGACCCTGAATAATGACTTATTTTGTCTATCAATGAATACGAATCAAAACAAAATACTCGAAAATAATAATAAAAAATAAATTGTACTAAAAATATGCAAAGAACCATAACAATATACATATGTATGTATGTACTTAAATTGTATATTATGTATGTACATATATTTTTGATGTAATAATTATGAATAACAAATAATTGGAAAAAAATAATGAAAAATAGAAACGCAAAAGAAAAAAAAAAAAACAATCGGACTAAAACTGAATTTTATCCATATCATTATCGTTGACGTAATCAACACAACGTCAGAGTTTCTCTAATTTTTGTTTCAATATTAGAAGCTTATCTCACATAAATATTGCATATTGAGGAAAGTAAAAGTAAAAATGTGTCAAAGGAATTATACGCTACTTAAACTATTGTATAAACTTCAATACAAACATACTTATATCAGATTTACAATCCTTGTTATCTTTCTGTGTGAAAAGACATTATAGTAAAAAAGAATTCAGATTCTGGTACTTGTGAGATGGAAGTTTTAGCTCTTAACAGTATTGAAAATATGTTTATTTTGAAAGTAATGCAAGTCCATCTTATATTGAAAATACACACATTTAAAAATTTTTGACAACTGTTGTCTTAGAGCTGACGAGAACAAATCTTAACTTTATTTGGGGCGCTAAATTCGAATTTGAATTTTTTTTCAAGATTCTAGTTCTAGTTTTCGAGTTCTCGCTTGTCTAGGAACATCATCTCAATGTTGATCTTATAGTTATTTTTTTTTATTAAAAAACCTGTAAAAATTCAAAGAGAAAAGTGCAAAGTCATTTCCAAGTGGTTTCGTTATGTTGCTTATGTGATAAGAAAATTTTGAAAACATATTACAAATGTGATGAGAGATACATATCTGTATAATATTAGTTCCACTGTAGCAAACACTCACAAGCTGTGGGTACCGATATTATTTTATAAGCCGTGCCATTTACAAGTGGTCAATTGGTCAAGAGGTATGTATGTATGTACATATGTAATTTAATGCCAATGGAGAGAGCAGAAAAATCATGTAGATGAATGGTTTTTTTGTTTGATGAATATGACCGGTCCAAGCTAGCGAAGAATAAATATGCTAACGAGTTATCAATGTTCAAGCAAGTTCCCAGTGTGAACAATGGCGCTTTATAAATTTGTCCAGATGTGAATGCATATTCCATGGCAATTTTCAGTTCATCACTAATGAAGATTTGTCCAAGTTGTTTTCCAAATTGTCAAACGCCAAAATCAAAGAGGGAATATTTATCGGTACTGATATTCGAAAATTAATGCCCGACGGAAATGTTATAAGCTGTTTAATTTGGAAGCAACATATGAGCATCATTTCAAGATGTTGACTATCATCTCGGTAACCGCAAATCCTAGGATCTAAAGGAAATATGTGACGGTTTATTATAAATTAAACGAAGAATGGAGTTCGAATGTCTCCCAAAATACAGCTTCTTCATTCCCAACTTGTTTTTTTTTTCTGAAAACTTAGGTGATACGAACGACTACACATAGATTTGGCAAAAATCGAAAGACAATATCAAATTTTGGGACGAAGGCATTGTGACGGACTACTATTGGACTCAAATTCGTGAAACAGATCCCAAACAATACAAACGACTCAGACTGCTCTTCATTTTTATATTTTAATTTTTTTATAGAATAAAATATAAAATTAACATTAATTGTAAAAAATTATTTTGTTCAATATCTTGAAAACTAGAACCAATCTTGAAAAACTGATTCCATATTTGAATCCAGCGTCCCTAATGGCTTAAGAAATAATTTTTAGCTGCTTTGATCCAAAACAGTGTGATTTTTCGATCGAATATGTTAAGACAAATTTTAGCTCCGCTTGCTATAAGCAAGAGCAATGTGGCCGTTTAACATCATGAAACTAGAGCATTTCGAATAGCACAAGGAGTGTAGCATATTGCTGTTTGAAATACGTACAGACTTTGAAAACCCAAAAATACATCATAGGTTAGTGACGTGTGTACTGGTCAAAATAGAAATATAAAAATGGCCTTTATGAGACTGCAAATTGTTCAGTCCAGTGACAAAACATGCATTTTTGTGATTTTGGAATAGTAAAAACGGCAATTCGAAAAACAAGATACTTATATTTGCAAGGGATGGGACTAATAAGATTTGGTATTATGTCAACGATTGTCATAATTGATTAATTTTGAGAGTGAGGGAAGCTCATTTAGTTAAAAGACAACTTTTACTCTTTTATTCTGCACTTCAGACAATATTGGATTATAAACTTACGTTATCTGGGACTACAAAATATTGAAAATATTTGATAAAATGCAAACCACTAAATATCTCGAAATAAAAATATGGACTTGCCCGTCATTCAGAATAAAATTCCAAAATTCTAAAACATTTTCACAGCTATATACATATGTACATACATACATACTTTATTTTATGTATAGCAGAAATTATATTGTGCATATTTGCGGTTGCATATATACATGTTTCATTTACGTATGTATTTATGTACAATGCGTGTATGCTTTTTTAAGTGTTTTTGTAAACGCTTTTTTATTTTGCATTACCAAATAGTTAACATTAACAAGTGTTTTTAAATTGCATTTTAAGTATTTTGTTTTTTAAATGCTTAACGAATTATCTGTAAATAGGTAATGCGACTGAATACTACTTAATAATCTACAAGTGATAATTTTTATAAAGCAGAAATGCTTTAGTAAGATTCAAAATTTGTTTTTCCAATTCAACGATTTGTAATTGAAGTTCAGGATTAATTTTTTATGAGGAAATTTGATAATTGATTAGTACGTAGAGAAATAATAATAAAGAATTCGAAGAAAAAATTAATCAGACGTCGGAAGTTTTTGGCCTCCTATTTTTTGTCATCTTTGAGTGTACTTTCCAAAATTAAGGTCACCGATATTAAGATTTAATTTGTAGTCAAAATAGTTTCCTATGGAGATTGCTTGATCTCCAGGTTAGCTTCTATGCTTGTGTTATCACAGTGGTTCAAATCTCTGGCCTAAGTGGGACTTCTTTCCCCTGGACTTGATGCTGATATTGTGACAATGATTTATCGATAAAAATATCATAATGACAATGTCGTTTAAATTCGCCACAGGGACATTCTGAAGATTTTTCAGAAATTTTTGTTCTAAAAATAATTACTATGACTACAACAAATAAAAATAATTTGTTCAGTATGAATTCATTACTTTGCATCTCTGTTAATTAGCGTTTGATAAGAATTTGTTGACGCCAGCTTTTAAACAAATGAGGGGTGTTCATTGAAATGTTTTTTCCACACTTTTTGTTATTCCAAGGGTTAAAGAGACTACGTCGCTGACTAAAGCAAAAATGTAAATTTGTAAACATGCGCAATTCGAAGAAGTGAAAAGCGTTAGATGGGCACCCCCCTTTTATGCAATGAAATAATATTTATTTTCGCGCAAAAATATTTTCAATATTGACTCATATTATGAGAGTTCTTGAAATATGCGAAAATATACATACGTATGTATGTATTTGAATGAGAGTTAGAAAACACGTGTTTGGATACATTTCTCTCTACATATATACATAAACTGTTCTTCTATTAATGATTATTATTGTTAAGAGCAAATAAAAATGACAAAAATGTTCTCAAATTTTAGGTCTACAAAAATGTGTTATTGTGCTTGTTGAACATATGCAATTACTTGTCAATCAATTACTATTAGAAAAAAAAAAAATAAAAACGAATTATCTGTACGGTGATTAAAATCAAAATTTTCCACACCAGTCTGTGAGAAATTACGCTTGAAAAAAAATTTATGTCAAATGCTAAAATGTTTGGCAAATTCACATATCTTATAAATGTTCTAAACTTTGCATATGAACTGTATGTGATAATTAATACACATTGTATACACATGATTATAATATAAATACTAGAGTAACCCTTCCCACGTATGTATATGTATTCCCTATAAAACAATTTAAAGGAATGCATTAAAGTTAATGATTTCTATTGGGTACCAAGCCATATAGACCAAGTTTAGAAATTGCCATTCTAACCATTCTCCAACTCTCTAACACTCCAACTAATCCAATTTCGCCCACTTTTTGATTGATGGTTTATATTGATATCAAAGTTGTTTGGACCAAATTTAGAAGCTTTCACTATTGCCGTTCTCTAGATATACAAAAATCAATATTTACTTTGTATGAAAAGTGCCATTCCCACTTGTCCAATTCCGTCTGCTTTTTGACTGGTGATTTGCATTGACTACAAAGTTATTTAGGCCAAATTTAGGAACTCTTACTATTGCTGTTTTAAAGATATATACATATAGATAAATATTTTATATGTGCGTGGCATCGCCCACTTTAACCAGAACCATCAATAAGAGTACATCTTTCCAACGCATGTTTTGGTTTGTAAATCGGTTAATTGGTTCTCGTATTATAAATTAAGAGCATAAGACAAATTATTTTTATGAACTTACTATGTAGATATATGTATAAACTAAGGTGTGCTTTAAAATGATAAGGTCACCTTAATACTTTATTAATTCACCCAAACTTTAAAATGTTATGTATGGTCACCTTATTAAAAAATTCTACGTTCAAATAAGTGAATAATAAGCCGGTTTTGCTTTTAGAGATGTACCATTATATTATGTTTATTGAAATTTATGTAAATATGTTCAAAATTCAATGCGTCAAAATGATAAGGTCAGTGATTAATAAGCAATTAATCTAATCAGAAGGTATCACAATTGTTATTTTTTTTTTAAATTTATATTTTAAATAATATCTGCGCGGTATGGGTCGCGGGAAACCTTTGTCACCTTATGAACAAGGACAAGTTGTGGCACTTCATGAGCAGTGATTAAGTATGCGTGGAATGGCGAAAAAACTGGGACGATCTTTGTGTGTTGTGCAATATTTTCTCAAAAACAGAGAAACTCGGCTAATTTCACGAAAGGCCACGAATTCCATGAAAAGTGCGGTAGCAATAAAAGAGGAATTGAAATTACAAGCTTCAAAAAGCACAATTCTAAGAGCTATCAACGACCAGTGTGACTAAGCAGCAAAAGATTAAGCGTAAGGAGTTTGCAAAAAACAACATGGCAACTAATTGGCATCAGAGTTTGGAGGTAATTTTTTGTGATGAACAAAAATTTAACCTGGATGGACCAGATGGTTTTAATTGCTATTGGTGAGATATAAGGAAGGAGCCCTTGTTTTTTTCAAAACGGAATTTCGGCGGTGGCAGTTTGACGGTTTGGGCTGGCTTTAGCTCACATGGTACCCTGGAACTCTACTTTATTTCCACTCGAATGGATAGTTTAGAGTGCCCTGGTATTCTGTCTGAACCTTTGCTGACTTATTTGGTCCAAAATGCTGACAAAGCTTTCAGCTTTCAGCAACATACGAGAAAGCAGCAATTCATATCAGCAAGTCGACGAGACAATGGTTATTATGGCAGATATTATTTAAATTATAAATTTAAAAAAAAGTAACAATTGTGATACCTTCTGATTAGATTAATTGCTTATTAATCACTGACCTTGTCATTTTAACGCATTGAATTTTGCACTTATTTTCATAAATTTAAATAAACGTAAAATAATGGTACATCTCTAAAATCAAAATCGGCTTATTATTCACTTATTTGAACGTATAATTTTTTTAATAAGGCAACCATACGTAACATTTCATAGTTTGGATGAATTGAGCAAATATTAAGGTGATCTTTTCATATTGAAGCACACCTTATATAGATATATGTACTTATATAGATATAGATTATGTATAAGATATATTTTTTATATTTGTATTGTTTATAATATAATTCAATTTTAATTTTTTTTTATTTCAGATAATTTTATAACAAGATTTGATTGAGACCATAACGTAAGTATCTGTATAAATATTTACCCATATAACATACATACGTACACACATATGTGTATCTTGTAAACAATTTTGTATTCCAATGTCAATTTATTTTGTAAAAATGATTTGCTTTAAAATATGTAAACAATTATATATTCATTTACAAAGTGTATTACAAATTTAAAGCGGGAAATAGTTTCTTGTATACCGGGTATAGAATAAATTAATTTCTGAGAACTATAAAAGGCAAAAAAAATATATTCATTTTAAATAAAATTTTAAATTGAATTATTTTAAACTTCTGTATTAAAAAAAAATATGTAAAGCAAATTTTAAATAAAATTTAATTTCAATTGAAAAGTAAAATTTAACACCAATACGCCAATATCAATGCAAAACGTGAATAAAGTTCAATAATTTCCAAAATGCGTTTTAAATATTGGGAATCAAAAAATATTAATTATACATCTCTAATTATATTATCTAAGCAATCCGACATAAACATTTGTAACATAAAAAACAACATTTTTAATTTATCTCAGACTTCAAGGCAATTTTTAATTTCAATGGACCGTACAAAGTGATTGGACGTATAAAAATTCTCTAATCTCTCTTTCGCTAAAAAAAACTTTAATTGACCGAATATAAATAAGCTACAGTGTAAACGAACTACGAGGGCAGTTGGAAATGTCCTTAGCCTAACAATGAAAAACAAGAGCTAGATTATTAAAATTATGTTATTTTTCAATATAATCAATCTCCTGAAACTTCAATACACTTGGCCAAACGTTTTTCTAGAAATTCTATTTCTTGATTAAAATAATTTTCCTGATGCTCCTCAAAGTAATCATTTACAGCTGTCATTGCATCTTCATTCGAAATAAAACGTGTGCCAGTAGTAAATTTTTTTAGATTTGGGAACGAGCAGAAGTCAGAGGGAGCTAAATCAATAGAATAAGGTGTGTAGTCAAATAATTCATATTTCAAATCATTGAGTTTTGACATTGTTAAAACACTCTTGTGTGTTGGTGCGTTGTCTTGATGAAAAATTATTTTTTTTGTTGTAAACCATGTCGTTTTTCTCGAATTTTTAAATTCAATTGATCCAAAAGGTTACAATAATATTCCGAATTTATTGTTTTAACTTTTTGAAAATAGTCGATCAATAAAATACCTTTGTAATCTCAGAAAACCGTTGCTATGATGACACCAGCTGATTGTATTGTTTTTGCCTTCTTTGGTGCACTTCTAGTTACCTTCTCTGGTACCAACCGACATTCTAAAGCTTGTCAACAAAGTTAGGGGAATTATTATAGGCCAAATCCTATATCCTAATCTGAACTAATTCATTTCCAAATTTGAAGTAGAGTAACAAAATAACAGATAGAAAAAGAAAAATTGTTTAATCGTATGTATAGTATATACATATACGAGTATGTATGCGGTGACACAATGCTATACTTATGAGCTCTTGTTTAAGATAACTTGAACGCTTGAGTGGTGATATCAAAATTACATTAATCCTATTCTTTTGCTTCCATTAACTCTTAATGATATTTTTTACAAAGTTTATTATAGCCTTAATAGCATGGTCTAAATACAGATGGTTCTCATAATACTTATCCTTCGTCTATGAAACCAAGAAAACAAACTGAAATGTGTTATTCTCATTTCTTACCATTAAGAACATCGATCGCAAATGACGTACATACATACGTTGTATTGAAATAATTCAATAATAATACAAAGTTGTACAATTTCTAAAAATAATAACTTTTTGCAATCGATAAAAAATTTCTAATTTTCCCCTCTATTTAATATACAAAAATGCTTATGCAATTTCTTAGAATCCACAATAGTACAAGCATGTTCCGTAATTATTAATATTCTGTGTGTTATTTTTTATTATAGTTTCTTTTATTTTTGTGATAAAATTCCTATAAAAAAATACAAAATTGTACAGATAAGAAAAATATTTCTTACAAAATATTGCCTAGTTTGTTTTAAATTTATGACCAATTTAAAACTAACATTTTATACAAGAATTTTTATTTACTTTACTAAGTTATACATAAGTAACAACTAATAAATATAAAGTATTTCCTGAAGCATTAAAAAAACTCAACATTTCTCAAATTAAAAAATATAATTAATTTTTAATCATTATACAACATCATTATACAACATATCGCAATTGTACCGCTAAAGTCAATCAACTCAAAATTTGCATAATCATCATTATATACATACATATAGAGGTCATATCTATCCACTGTAACAATCTGACATTATTTTTTCTACTCTTTTGCCAAAAAAAAATTCACTTGTTATCCCTTTTTGTGATATAATTTCATATTAAACAGAAACGTTTTTTTGCCTCTACTGAAAATTTGACGTGACTCACTTAGAGGTACTTTCGAGTGCGATATTATTATATATGTATGTATTAAACAAAAAAAAAAAAAAAAAAAAAAAATATTTATTTTAAACTTTGATTCTACAAAATTACGGAATTCTACTTTGAGTAGATCATGACAAATCGTATTTCTTTGATTCATAATTCATTTCGCTTTCGTTTTTATGGTATCACTTTTAATTGTTTTATAATTAAAGTTTATAAAGGCTATTAATAGAGATTTTATCGTGTCTAATCTTGAAATATTTTTTTATTAATATTTATGAAGTGCTACTGGACTTTAAAATTATATGAACTCTTCTTATTAATCTTATCAAATATCCACTTGTACAGTGGAATATTAGCGTTAAATAGAAAGATAAGTAATTTAATTACACTAGTTTACAAGGTTTTTGTTCATAAGTTAAAACATGCATGGGGATGTTAGTTTAGGTTGTCGAACAATGAGAAAAATACTGAAAAAATCCAGTGCGTCAAGCTTTTGAAATATTTATAAAAATCGAAAAACGTAAAGGTAATATCAGTTTATTAGCAAAAAATATATATATGACACTCCAAAAGTAGCCTCCTAGCATATGTCGGTCCCAAAAACCTTTTATTTCCTAAAAATTCGTGAACAACAAGTTTAAAAAGTTTCAAGCAGCCCATCTATCGGCAACTAAAAGACTTTAAAATTTCGAATCATTTGTTTATTTATTAATTTGAAGAACCACAAATATTCCTCCTTTTGATTTAGATTTAGAAAGATTCGGGAATAACTTATCTTTACCCTGCTATAGTGGTTAGAGTGTACGCATAACAACACAAGCGCCCAGGATCAAGCCACCCAGCAGAGGACATGACGAAAAAGAAAAAATAATTGTGGCTTCGAGTGTTTAATAAAGAGACATGCACTTCCCTCCAGGGAACTCTATCTAAAAAAAAAAGGAAGCCCCCCTGACCATCCAGCTAACTTCTGGTGATGATGAAAAACATCAGTAGGAAAACGCCACCTACTAGGAAAAAAGATTACAATGCTAAGTAAAGATCACAACCACTAATTAAGCAAGGAACTTAACTACTACTCAATCATATGGAGGGGAGCTACAATGGATTAGCATTCTACTTAGCTTGAAAAATTAACTTGATTAATGAAAGTGAAACAAAGCAATGGATACTTTGTGAAAAACCAATATGCTTCCTAGAGGAGTGATGGAGAAAAAAAAATCCATGAGACTTAATTTCTTCAGTGGTTAGAAGGTTCTCTCTAGATCATTGGCTTACTAAACTTTAGAGATATTTTTTTTTACCGGAATACCAAGAGCTTAGCCTCTAATTTGTTCAAATTACAAGAGGAATCGATTTTTTATCTTGATGCGACACCGGAAAATCAAAATAATGAAAATATATACTATGACCATTTTTTGTAATAGGGAATGCTTGCTTAACATAAACAACTTTACCGCAACATAGCAAAACCGATTAGAGTTAATATTACATGATCTAGACCACACTTTACTAAATGAAAAAAATTTCAATTTCATACAATTACATAATTAAGGACAACTGCAAATTTGTACTGATTAAAATATTTTCAAAGCAGCAAAGTAAATTCTGAAGTGAAATACAAGAACTCGATTCGAATTAAAATGTACTTGATAACAATTATGTACTTAAGTAATACTATTGTATATATACTACAGTATGCAGGTGAAAATTAAAAACTTGTACGTCATAAAATTATGACGTATTTGTGGACAAATAAAAAGTGGTAATTAACTACCGTGTAGTAGCTCTTCTAAAAACTATATTTTTTACATTCCACGAATAAACAAAAATTATATTTTATAAAGTTGTGTTATTAGAGTAACATCTTCCGCTTTGCTGGGATCCCTTGTGTTGTACCCTCTTATTCAATCTCCACCACTTTTTTTCTGATGTGGATAGATAACCAAACTTTAACTGCTACCGTTTTCCACATATGCAACATTCCACATTTATTGACTACGAAGTCATTTAGACCAAATTCAAAAACTTTCACTTCAATAGTTCTTAAGATATACAAAAATCAATATTTACTTTGTGTTGGGAGATATCATGACCACTTATCCGATTCCGTTTACTTATTGACTGATGATTTGTATTGACTACGATCAAATTTAGAGTGTCTTACTGTTATCGTTTAGAAGAAACAGACAATTAAGTAATTCTAGGGCGTAGCACCAGTCAGTGAAAGTAGACCTCTCCAACACATGTATTGGTTAGTAAATCGGTTGAGTGGTTTTCGAGTTATTAAAACACGAACACAGGTCAACTTATTTTTTTATATATCTATATATAAAAGGGGACAATAAAATCCGTTTTTTAACCGATTTTTTGTGTATGCGGTTTTTGTAGGTCCCTTGATTCGCGAGTTATTGCATAAGTTTTAGTTAGAAAATATTTTTTCATTTAAAAAATATTTTTAAAACTGTGTACATACTCGTATGTATATAAAAAGCATATGTAGAAAGCTTTCATATGGTGTGTGGCTTTACTATTGTTCAACTGAGCGTTGCCACGCCCATATAAAATTTGTATTTATATGTCTATATCTTTAAAACGGTAATAGTAAGAATCTCTAAATTTGGCCCAAATAACTATGTAGTCAATACAAATCATCGGCCAAACATTGGGCCGAATTGGATAAGTGGGAGTAGCACTTCCCATATAAAGTAAATATTGATTTTTGTATATCCTTGGTACGGTAATAGTGTAAGGTTCTGAATTTGGTCTAAATAACTTAGTAGTTAATACATATTATCAGTCGAAATATTGGCGAAATTGAATAAGTGGGTGTGGCATCTCCCATACAAATTTAATATTAATTATATATATATATTTAATATTAAGTATATATAGAGAACGATTAAAGTGGAAGGTTCTGAATTTGGTCTAAATGACTTCTTGGATAATACAAACCATCAGTTAAAAAGAGGGTAGAATTGGATAAGTGGGCATGGTACCTCCCATAAAAATTAAATAATGATATCTTGAGAATGGTTAGAGTTTAAGTTTCTAGATTTGGTTTAACTAACATGGCAGTCAATATAAACAATCATTAAAAAATATATATGGAATTTTGCATGTAGAGGACGGTAACAGTGAAAGCTTTCTTTATCTATCCATATAAGCCAAACACAAAGGCTACCAGCAACACGGGAGGGATTACTCTACATTGACTGAGAGAAGTACCCATGCTACTTCATGGAATAGAGTAATTTATATATATATATATATATATATATAGATATATATATATATTAGGAGGGATTACTCTAGTATATATATATATATATATATATATATATATATATATATATATATAGAGTTATATATATATAGAGTTAGAGTAATCCCTCCCGTGTTGCTGCTGGTATATATATATATATATATATATATATATTAGATATATATATATATATATATATATATATATATATATATATATATATATATATATTAGATCCAATAACATTCCATGAAGGAGCATGGGTACTTCTCTCAGTCAATGAGCTGCACCCGATATTATTTTTAGACTCATTGAAAGGACCTACTGTTTAACGTCGGATACGAACGGCAAACGCATTAGAGAGTTTTCAATAGTAGTAATACTCATTACCACTTACAAGTAATGTTATGAGGTGATTCGCTGTTGAAAAAGTCTTTCTTTGTTCAAAATAAAAGAGAGAAAATCTCTTAATTTTCATTTACAGATTGTGATAAAGACTTACAAAACTCTAGTTAAGACAGTACCAATTCGGCCTAACACGTACATAATAAAAGGCAATTTATCAACACAGTTTATTTGAAGTGCTTTTGAGTAAGTTGAGTTTGCACGAATATCGGGTTCGAGGTAACAGGAGGTAGAGTATCAATGTTTCATGGTGAAATAATTACAAGAAACCTGAGTATAGTTAAAATTTTATAAATCCTTGATTTCGTTTGATGAGCCCAAGAAATAAGTTTTGGATGTTGATTAAGCGGTTTTGTAAGACTCTGATAACTCCTTTTAATACCCTCGATTTCTGTCATAACCCATTAAAAAAATTTGTTCCTTTTGAGTGCAAAGAAAACTCTTTGGTGCAGATAATTGTGGAGGTTATATAACATCCGATTAAATTTTGCCTTTCAGCTATGGGTTGATTTTTTCAATCACAAGCATAACTGTATTAATTTTTTCCAGGTTTTGTAAAACCATAGAATTTCAAATATTTGTGCTTTATGATCTGCTACAATTTCCTTTTTTCTTACTCGTTTTTATATACTCGAACTATGAATCAATTCAATCGATAGTGATAACCTCAAATGCGATATTGCAATGATGGTCAAGGTGGTTGTAAAAATAGACAATCAAGTTCTCTTTTTTATGCTGGCGGTAAATTCTTTTCACGCGAGGTAATCGCTTTGATTGTTCTACACATTCTTTTATGCCACTTTTAATTGCGGTAATTTTAGAGAATGATTCAATATCTTTTAAGAAATGTTTTTTTTTTTTCTGTAATAAAAATTAAAACAAAATAAAAGTTCATAAACTATTATCTAATATTATTTAACTTAAATGGGAGGGGGACGGGGGGAATAGATTATCATCATACTATATCATAAACTAATTTTTCAATTTTTTTTCTATCGTTTTAAAAACCTTCACCTAGTAATGGGTTGGCGAATGGCAGTGTCCTATAAATAAATCGAATTTTGGCACACAGTTTATATGATTTTCTTATTTTTATTTTAAATTTTATTTAATTTTTGTTTGTTTTACATTTCTAGTAAAGTGAACAAAATAATTTTCATTAATATGACAAAAAGTAGTATAAAGACTATAATTTTCAAATAAAATACGAATAAAAGCTTTAAGAAAAATCTGATAACAAAAATTACTTCTTCTATATAACATACAATACATACATATGTACATAAATATAAAATTAATTGTGGTTTGTTCGAATGCTTAAAACTTGAAAACGACTAGACCAAATTGGATAATTCCTTCTGCGATTATGTTCGCAGTATCTAAGCGAAGATTTATGTCAAAAGAAAAGTTAAAAAATTCTTAACAGGCGCTGTAGGCGGTCATTCCATTATCTATATTCTTGTTAAAGAATAAGATTTAGCACTTCCATTCAGAGCACATTTTCTAAGTTCTGCAGCAAATATGAATGGGATTGGACAAGTGGGCATGGTACCTCGCATACAAAATAAATATTAATTTTTGTATATCTTGAGGACGGTAAAAGAAAAAGTATGAAATGACTTGGCAGTCAATACAAATCATCAGTATTAAAGTGGGCGGAATTAGATAAGTAAGCGTGGCATCTTCTATACAGAATAACTATTAATTTTATTATATCTCGAGAAGGTTAGTAAATTTAGCTTAAACAACTTCTTGGACAGCTTACATCATCAGTCAATAACTGGGCGAGATTGGATAAGTGGGCGTGACAGTTCTTATTCATACCAAAAATGCATGTGTGGAGAACGGTAACAGTTAAAGCTTCGTTATCTGTTCACTTCACCCAAAAAATAAGAAGAATTGGTAAGTGGGTATTGGACAAAGCACACCGGGTAAAAGTTATTTATATAAGTATATATGTATTATTATCAATATACATACATATGTATATAAAAATAAGTTGTCCTCCTGCTTTACCCATACAAAATGTATGCATTACATAAAATGTTTCTTATGAGAAGTACATACAACACAAAGGCTTCCAGCCATGCGAGAGGGCATACTTTAGTTTTATTAAAAAAATATAATTAATTAATTACATATTTAGTTTTTAAAATTATTAATACCATTCACGTGAAAAAAATAAAGATATAAAAAAGCAACAATTTTGTAACCATTTGTAAATTACTTTTTACTTTTGTTAATTAATTAATTAATTTTCTTTTTTAATATCATGTAACTTGTATTTGTGCTTTACACACACACACATTAACTCTCTGTATAATATGTTTAATATGTATTGATTTTATTTTGTCGAATTTACTTTTCAGATGAGTGCCTACGTAGCATGACTACTTTTTTTAAATTTATTTGTTTTGTTTTAAAATTTTAAAAATGTTTTTTAACCTAGAAAAATACTTTTTTTTGCTTCTATTCACGTTTTTATTTTAGGTGCGTGTCTACATTATTTGTACATTTTTTTTATCGTTTGTTTGCTATTGGATTGGTGTTTCTTTAAAAAATCGTTACAATATATTGCATCAGCTCATATCGTTTTTACTTTTTTAGTTAAGGAAAAAACATAACGGTTGTTGAGTATTATTTTTTGGTGGTGAAAAAAAATTTGATTTTTAAAGTTAAATTTATTGTCTTTTTACTCGCATATGATTAATTACTTCTTTAAGATTAAAAAATATTTGCATACATAAATATTTAAATTATTTAAATAAACGTAGTAAACATCATGAAAGTTATAGTCGCTCAAACCCAACTAAATGATACCCTGCACCAAAATACATACACATATGTTTTGGAATAATAGTTTACTTGTACGATACGAAATTTGCTATAGCCATTAAATAATCGACTTAAATCGTTTTCATTTAATTTTATTGATTTGCTTTGCACTTTTTTATTGATAAATTTCGTAAAATTATAAAATTTTATGTACATACTACGTACATACCTATGTTGTTACAAATACTTTATTCTTATTTTCATTTTTAAATGGACTTTGAACAAACGAACAGAGTATTGTTAATCACTTTTTATGTATGTACATAAATATGTACATATGTATGTATACGTAAAACATGTTTATTCAGCTAGGGGCTATTTAAGGAAACAACATTGGATTTTCGTTACACCTAACAATTGGTAAATTAAAATCTGTATAAATGGCTCAGGCCCAATAAACACGTAGATCTGCTCTGTTCCCGGGACCTAACATAGCGTAACCCTGTTGTGAACGCCAAGTTCATTGATAAATACAGTTTATAACAACATTTGACCTTACCTAGCGGGATGAAAATATCCTTAAAGTCGCTAGATTATTTGAAATGACATAAATACTCAAATCCTTCGATTTTCTCACAAGTGCCAACAAGAAAAATTAGAAAATTATGTATAAATTATATCCCAGAAATCCATATAACCGCAATTAAAACAAGCCTCAGTGTCAACGAATTTTACTTTAAGAGTCTAATTATCCTAAGCGATATCGAGCCAAATTGATTAACATTTTTCAGTTTTGTATCATTTGTCATTTGTATCGTAAATTATGATGGCAGTACGTAACCAAGGAAGTTACATCTCTCGAGCAGTTTGCTGAAAAAACAATTTATTTTAGTGTCAAAAAAAGTATTGTTTTTAAATAATATTCCACAAAATTATCCAAGAAGTTAAAGATTATTATCACCATTACGCCTGTAGGATTCCTTTCTATTAAGGAACATATGAACAGTTTAGTTCTAAAGTAAGGTCTGAACCGAATGGGTGAATCCAGCTAAATACGCCCAAACTGAGTTGAGTTGAGATCGACAATAGGGGCATATATTAAGGCGAAATTCTGCTCAGTTTTCTACAATTTTTTATTAGACAATATTTTTTTATACTTATTCTATACTTTGATTTTATATATTTTTCTAAATAACCCTTTTTCTTTCTTAATAACCCTGTTTTTTGGTCTTAATTCAAATGCTCACTGATCAATGTTTAAATATTTTTATACGCAATAGTAAGAGCTAAAGAACTTTGCCCCTTCTTTAGAAAGTAACTATTAAAAGTCTTTGAATTACACGTATTTTGTCTTTTTGTCAATAAACAATTTTTGTGAAAACTCCTGTACATACATAGGTATGTATGTATGTATGTATGTATGTATGCATGTAGGTCCATATATGCATGTATTTAGAAAACTTTTCTACAAATTTCATGCCAAACAAAATCATTATGCTTGTTCTATAAGAGAAATTTATTTTTGAAAACTGAAATTAATAGTACCAATCAATACACGTTTTCATTTTCATGCAGATATTAGAGAGATCTGACGGTTATTATTCGACTGGTTTTAACCGTTTTTTTTTTTTGATTTTGTCAAATAAGGTTTATTCAAAATCTTTAATATTTCGAATACCGAATAAATCGGTTAATTTAAAACGAATAACCGGTTAATTTAAATAAGTATAGTTTTTATATTTTTGTATATTTTTTATTGAAAATATGCTCATCGTTTAACTATTTGTATAAATTTAACTATTTTTGTATATATGACAACCTTGAACGTCTCACAAAGAACGTTAAAACCAAGGTAGATCGAAAAAGATATGCACTCTTGAGCAAAAAATAACCTATTCTCATCTTCGATAAATAAGTATTGATTTTAATATACGGAGAATGATCAATTAGATTCATTGAAAGCCCACAAACCAACAAACGCCGGTTCCAAACGACAGATATATTAGTTAGTGAAGATTTTCACAGTGTAAATATACATAACCAATCCCAAGTAATGTTGTAAGGTGATATCGTTGTTGAAAATTTTCACATTGTGTGGCCTGGATTGAACCGACGAAATCTTGGTTGGAAGGTAGGTTCTTACCTAACATACCACAGTGATACACACACTATTAAATACGTGGTGCATAAATTGACATACAGTGTTCCTCGAAATCTAAGCAAATTAAGGAGTTGTATATTACTAATAGATTTATTCAAAGTAAAACATTTAATTTTTGTTATCTTATATTTTGTTATCTTATATATATTATATATTATATATTATATATTATATATTATATATTATATATTATATATTATATATTATATATTATATATTATATATTATATATTACATATTATTACATATTATATATTATATATTATATATTATATATTATATATTATATATTATATATTATATATTATATATTATATATTATATATTATATATTATATATTATATATTATATATTATATATTATATATTATATATTATATATTATATATTATATATTATATATTATATATTATATATTATATATTATATATTATATATTATATATTATATATTATATATTATATATTATATATTATATATTATATATTATATATTATATATTATATATTATATATTATATATTATATATTATATATTATATATTATATATTATATATTATATATTATATATTATATATTATATATTATATATTATATATTATATATTATATATTATATATTATATATTATATATTATATATTATATATTATATATTATATATTATATATTATATATTATATATTATATATTATATATTATATATTATATATTATATATTATATATTATATATTATATATTATATATTATATATTATATATTATATATTATATATTATATATTATATATTATATATTATATATTATATATTATATATTATATATTATATATTATATATTATATATTATATATTATATATTATATATTATATATTATATATTATATATTATATATTATATATTATATATTATATATTATATATTATATATTATATATTATATATTATATATTATATATTATATATTATATATTATATATTATATATTATATATTATATATTATATATTATATATTATATATTATATATTATATATTATATATTATATATTATATATTATATATTATATATTATATATTATATATTATATATTATATATTATATATTATATATTATATATTATATATTATATATTATATATTATATATTATATATTATATATTATATATTATATATTATATATTATATATTATATATTATATATTATATATTATATATTATATATTATATATTATATATTATATATTATATATTATATATTATATATTATATATTATATATTATATATTATATATTATATATTATATATTATATATTATATATTATATATTATATATTATATATTATATATTATATATTATATATTATATATTATATATTATATATTATATATTATATATTATATATTATATATTATATATTATATATTATATATTATATATTATATATTATATATTATATATTATATATTATATATTATATATTATATATTATATATTATATATTATATATTATATATTATATATTATATATTATATATTATATATTATATATTATATATTATATATTATATATTATATATTATATATTATATATTATATATTATATATTATATATTATATATTATATATTATATATTATATATTATATATTATATATTATATATTATATATTATATATTATATATTATATATTATATATTATATATTATATATTATATATTATATATTATATATTATATATTATATATTATATATTATATATTATATATTATATATTATATATTATATATTATATATTATATATTATATATTATATATTATATATTATATATTATATATTATATATTATATATTATATATTATATATTATATATTATATATTATATATTATATATTATATATTATATATTATATATTATATATTATATATTATATATTATATATTATATATTATATATTATATATTATATATTATATATTATATATTATATATTATATATTATATATTATATATTATATATTATATATTATATATTATATATTATATATTATATATTATATATTATATATTATATATTATATATTATATATTATATATTATATATTATATATTATATATTATATATTATATATTATATATTATATATTATATATTATATATTATATATTATATATTATATATTATATATTATATATTATATATTATATATTATATATTATATATTATATATTATATATTATATATTATATATTATATATTATATATTATATATTATATATTATATATTATATATTATATATTATATATTATATATTATATATTATATATTATATATTATATATTATATATTATATATTATATATTATATATTATATATTATATATTATATATTATATATTATATATTATATATTATATATTATATATTATATATTATATATTATATATTATATATTATATATATATATTATATATTATATATTATATATTATATATTATATATTATATATTATATATTATATATTATATATTATATATTATATATTATATATTATATATTATATATTATATATTATATATTATATATTATATATTATATATTATATATTATATATTATATATTATATATTATATATTATATATTATATATTATATATTATATATTATATATTATATATTATATATTATATATTATATATTATATATTATATATTGTATATTGTATATTGTATATTGTATATTATATATTATATATTATATATTATATATTATATATTATATATTATATATTATATATTATATATTATGTATTATGTATTATATATTATATATTATATATTATATATTATATATTATATATTATATATTATATATTATAACTTTAATAACAAACCTTTAATTCTATCCTCTGCCAAGTAATACAAAACAAAAACGAAATTAGCTCTTTGAGTAGCTGTTCGAAACTTAAGCCTTTTTCAATTTTGTGTAATCAACTTTGTTTTTTATGGCCTCCGCACACCGTTTTGGCATAGTTTTTATGAGATTTGTTAAAATTATTGTTAGTATTGATTGCCACTTTAATTTTAAGCTCTCCGTCAGCTTCTGCTTATTTTTAAAACGACGTGGTTCAGTGTTTCAAGAATTAAGAAAAATTTTATTTAAGTAAAAGAACCGATTAACCGGTTATTTGAATTATTATTAACCGGCTTTTGAAAACAGTCGAATAATCGATCTCCCTAGCAGATACATACGTATGGGTAAACGGAGTAGAAAATGAGTGTTGTGTATGCAACTTAACTTATAAGCTTAGTCAAATATTTACTTTTGAAATGTACCAAATTTTTCTGTTATCTATCATAGCATTACATATATCCACCTCTTTTGTCATAAGACAATATTATATGTTCCATAGCACGTGAATACAGTAAATATAATATTAAATAGACTTGAATTCAATAAGAAAAAAACCTTGAAAGTATATTTTATTAAACAAGAACACCAAGAAAAAGAATATAGAAAAAAAATATTTACAAATGCCTTAAGAATACATATGTAAGTAGTTCCGATTATAAATTATAAGAATATCAGCAAGCAACCACATGTCACTTGAATGGAAACAGTTTAGGCGCGAAATTTTTGTAAAAATAATACCACAACTGCAACAACAGTAACAACAGCAAAATTAAAATGATGACGATGATGAAAGAATACGATGATCACGTTTTTATATGTACATACATAATTTAAAAATATTATTTTTTTTTCAAAATTTTGATCCCATACAACACTGTAGGGGGAGAGGGAGTGCTGTTGCGTAAAGACAAAATTTCTGTTTATATTTATTTTTTAAAATAGTTTTTAATTAATCTTTAGTTTTGTTTTTTTTTCAATATTTAAATATTTTGTGTATCTTCAATTGAAATCATGCCAAAATTATTTGGTTTTGCTGTATTATCGTTTCGTTCGTTAAATGTTTTTCTTTTAATATTTAATTTGTGTTTTTGTAAATGGGGATTGTTTTCTTTCGGTAATTTAAGTTTTGTATTTTTATGTGTTGCCATGTCACCACTGATCATTTTTCAATCAATTGGTATAGATATCATTGAATTTTGTTAATTAAATGCTTTGTTTTGTATCAATCGTGACGTACGCTTAACATAGACATCGACTTATATGGTTTTATTTAAAATTCAGTACCAAATAAAATTGTCTCAGCATTTAATTAAAGAATAATTTCATCATTTTAATTTTGGAGGATCAAAATCATGCTTACAATTTGTAAATTTAATTAAATTTTTGAAGAAAATATATATTGAAGTAAAAAAAAATTGGTAAAATTTTGATTCTGTTTGTAGTAAAGTTTCGCGGCATTTACATTTTAAAAATGATAAAATGAACAACGTATGTACGTTAGATTAAGTGGCGGATCCTCCGTCTTCTGAAAATATCGTTCGAGTGAATGCTGAATCTATCGGCATGCCTTCCAATCAGGCAATGGTCCGTGAAACAGCAATAGTGCGATAAATGGTTTTTGTGCTTTTCTTATCCAGGTCGGTCCAGCAGAGGCTAGTGATACAGCAGACCATACGTCGATCAGATAATATCTAGCCTAACCGTGACAACAGAAAAGCCAATGTTAGGTTCCCGTCCAAAAATTAATAGCTCGGTATCCGCCCTAGCCAGTTCATCAGCAACACAATTTTCGACTTTATCCCTGTGTTCCCGAACCCATGTGAAAAATACTTTCAAATGCTCCGAGATTTTCATGAAAAACCTCCGGCATTCATGGACGAAAGTAGTCGTTGAGATGACGCTTGTAAGAGATTCATTGCAGCCTGGCTGTCCGTGCAAATCAAAAGATTTTCAGGGAAAATCTTGCCACTCAACAAGTATTGCATAACCTTCATCAGTATTCTACCTTTTTATCCACCACTGTAAATCTAATGGTTAATTTATTACCCTTCAACCCGTTCTTAAATAACATATATGTATGTACTCGTAAATACTTTCTGTATTTTATTGTAGTTTTTGTTTTTGAATTTTTTAATAAAAACTTTTTTTTTTTTTTGTTTGGATTCAATCGCATACAATTTAAAATTTACAATGCTCGAGCATATTTGAAAGCATTAATCATCCATCCAACGGCTCTCTATTTTAATTATAGATTTAAATTAAAGAAAAAAAACTTTTTTTATATTTAAAGAGTTCAATAACCTAAAATTAATTCTAAAAAAGACACGATAAGCATGTCTGAGACAAATATTTTTTCTTTTTATTTTGGATATTAAATGCAATAAAAAAGGTATAAACAAAATTCACTTTTATTAAAACAAAAACTTAATTTTGTAAAAAAACCAACGTAATCATAAAAATTGCACAGTTTATCGACGATAACCTGGTGGCCCTTTTGTTAATATATATATATTTTTTTCAGTAATAAAATTTTCTTTTTGACGATGAAAACAATATTGCACGAGTTGTATTAAAAAACAAACAAACAAATATTATTGTAAACAATTCAAAAGTACATTTCATGTAGTTTTAATAACAAAAAAATACAATAAAAAAATTAAATTATTCAAGTGGTACGAAAGGTGTTTTAAATATCAAATATATATACATATATTGTATATTTATTTCCGGTATCTTTGAAAATGTCAAAAAATTGTAAAAAACATTGCACGCTCTTTCAGAAAACAAGTCTTAGTTTAATGGCACAAAAACAGAAAGGATTAAATTTGGAAATTAAATTTTTTTTACACCATTTTCACTAACAAATTGTTCAAAGTTCAACAACTTGAATTGTCTCAATACAGATTTTATCTCTTGTCTTTCATTTATCTTACATATAAAAATAAATGTTTGTATTATATGGAAGGAACTATGTATAGGATAAATAAATTTTGAAAATTCTAACTGGGCGGTATCACGCCCATAGAAAGTAAATATTTTTTTGTCTATATTTTCAAAATAGTAAGAGAAAGAGTCTCCAAAGTTTTCTTAAATAAATCATCAGTCAAAAAGTGGGCAGAATTGGACAAGTGGGCGTGGTACATCCAATACATTCTAAATATTGATTTAATTATATTTTGAGAACGGTTAAAACAAAAGCTTTTGAATTTGGTAAAAATAAATTCATATTCAATACAAATCATTAGTCAAAATGTGGGCAGAATTGGATAAGTAAGCGTGGTGCCACCCACGCTTGTATATCTTGAGAACAGTTATAGTAGAGGTTGCGAAATTAGGTTCAAACAACGTCGTAAACAATACACATCATTAGTCAGTTATTGGACAACACCTTCCATTCATACTAAATATTGAAATTTATGTATGTATGTGGAGAAAACGACAACTATTAAAGCTTCGTTATCTATCCACATCAGCTAAAAAACGGGTATTGCAGAAAGCTCATCGGGTATTATATATATGATGCCTGTATAAAAATAATAATATAAAAATTGATGCCTGTTTGTTAGAAAGCTATATAAAGCTAAAAAGTAGTAGTACAGTGCTTTTCGGGAAGAAATTCAAGGCTAACGCAAATGTTTGGATTTAAATTGAAAGGTGATAAAATGTTGAAAAATGGTAAAAAAATTATAACTAAGACAATAGTGAAGATAATAATTATGATAAGGGTAGCGAAGTACGTCGGGTTTTAGCTAGTAATATCATAAAAGGAAATGTGTTCTCCATTTATTATATTTTGAAGTTCAACGATCAGCCCTGGTTGGAGTGTCCAGAGCATTGCGGGCCTTCAATGTTATCCTTAATTCCAGTGCGTCAAATATTACAGTGAAATATATGGCCCGTACTGCGATACTGATGGTAAAGGAATTAGGTTTTAAAATTTTTTCACAACATGGGACAGAATGGAATATTATAGCTCCTTTCACCTTTTCTTTTCTATGTCACTTCTCTAGGAATCATATTGGCTTTTCACAAAGCATACATTGCTTTGTTTCAGTCTCATTAATCACGTTGATTTTTTAAGCTAAGTAGATGATTAATCCATTGTAGCCCCCCTCTATGTTGATAGTGTAGTGGTGAATATCCTTGCTAATGATGGTGGTATTTACTTTAGCATTGTAATTTTTTCCCAGTAGGTGGCGTTTTTGTCTGATCGTTCGTCCGATGTTTGTCATCATCGCCAGAGGTAAGCTGAATAGTCAGAGAGGGGCTTCTTTTTTATTTTTTAGATGAAGTTGTCTGAAGGTAAAGTTTAAGCCTCGAAAACCATAATTAAATTTTTTTCGTCGTGTCCTCTGCTGAGGCTTGTACCTGGGTCGCTTATGTTGTTATGCTTATGTCACAGGCAAACCTTTTGGCCGAAATGTTTGCAAGTAATTCTCACTTGCCGGAGAGCGTTCAACCACTGCCCGAACTTGAAAGAGTATCAGTAACTATGCCTAGTATATTCTTTCGAGCTCGTGCTGTAAAAAGGGTCCTTGCAAATCTTAACGTTAACAAGTCTTCTGGGCCGGATGGCATACCAGCACTGGTCTTCGACACTTGCGCGTCCATTAGCTCACCTTTTCAGTGCGTCATATCGTGCCGGTATTTTTACATCTTGTTGGAAGGTTGCTAATGTAACGCCAATCCTCAAAAAGGACGAGGCTAGTAACCCTGAGAACTACCGTCCAATAGCAGTTTGTTCCGCACTCTTCAAGGTTATGGAGAGTATGATTAATCACCACCTTGTGGGATATCTGGAGTCCAACGATTTACTTAGCGATCGTCAGTACGGTTTCCGAAAGGGCCGTTCTACTGGTGACCTGCTAGCGTTGCTCTCGGAAAAGTGGAACAAGTCCATTCATGGTGTTGGTGAGAGTAAGGTTGTGGCTCTGGATATCTCAAAGGCGTTTGATAGAGTTTGGCACGAGGCTCTTTGGTGTCGGTAGTCATTTTTCTCGATTTATATCAAGTTTTCTCAGAGATCGCTCTATAAGAGTGGTTATAGATGGTCAGGGGTTTCGCAAGGCTCTGTTCTTTCTCCTACTCTTTTTCTAATATTTCTTAACGACTTTCGTCTTCTCACTTCTAATCCTATCTACTCTTTTGCGGATGACAGCAACATTTGTCACTCATATTCTTCGTAGACCGAGCCTTTTGGAGGTTGGGGTACGAAGGATGAATATGAACGTCACACTCAAAAGTGACCAGGTGAAGGTCACCGAGTGGGGTCGCGCGAACAAGGTCGATTTTAATGCACGTAAGACTCAATGTTGTTTTTTAACACACAGGCGTAGTGGTGTGCTGTCATCTGTGTCAATGGGTAATGTGGATATTGAGGAATCAGATGCTCTTGATGTTCTGGGCATGAGAATTCACTGTGACGTTTGTTGGAATGATCACATATTTCAAGTGTCGAAAGAAGCATTCAAGTGCCTGGGTTTTTTGAGACGGTGCAAGAAATACTTCACTCCCTTTGATCTTCTTAATACTTAAAAGACCTATATCCGACTCAAATGGAATACAACTCTCCTGTATGGGCCGGTGCTTCAAAGTCTATTTTGGAGCTTCTCGACCGCGTACAGGAGAGGGCGAAGATGCTCATCAATGACGGTGGGGTAGCCAACTCTATCGATTCATTGGAGCACCGTCGCACACCGTCGTGTGTTTCATTATTCTATCGGTACTATAACGAAATTAAGGAATTAATTCCTAAAAATCATATATTTTTACGTAGTACTCGTATTTCTCGTAGAGCGTATCCCTTTGTAGTTGATTGTCCAGTAAATCGCACAACGCATTATAGGGAGAATTCGTTCTTTGATCGCACTGTTCGGTTGTGGAATAATCTTTCAGCGAAAGTATTTCCTGCCACTTACGACATGAGTAAATTTAAATCTAACGTCCATAAGCACTACTCCCTCTGTCCTCCTTTCAACAACCTAGTTTCCTAGCACCAGCACAATGCACTGCATGAGTAGGGGCCATCCCCTGGGTGCTGGTCTTATATAAAAAAAAAATCACGCCACTCCTCATCTCATTTTCACTACCAGTGGAGACTTCTCTGAGGGAAGATTCGGACATAATTCGCTGGTTTCTCTACTTTGCAGTGTATCATTCCTTAAATCTTTAACTTTGAAATTTTCAAAACGAAATCAAGCAAACAACTCCTGGGTTCAGCATTCATTTACGGGATTCTCAACGTACACTTTACAAAGTTTTCGCCATGTTTTCATAGCATTAATTGTTTATTTAATTTATTTTTGTTCATATTGCTAATTAAATTACAAACACTATAAAATGATAATAATTTCAAGTTTAAATGCAATTAATTTGTCATCAATGCAAAAAATGAAACGTATAAAAAGTGATGAAATAAAAAGCAAACAAAAAATCAAAATCATGATGATCATACCTTAATAAGTAAGTAGTATGTATGTACCTATGTATGTATGTTGATGAATTATTAGAAAAATATTTACAAAATTCGATTTAAATTTCTTCTAATCAACATATTTGATTCAATAGCAAATTCAATTTAGAAAAGAAATTATGGTGGCGTCTATATTAACAAAATCAAATCGAATACAAAAATAGATGTTTTATTTTTTAATCACATTTACTGTGTGATAATGTATTTGTAAATTTATAAAAACAAAAAAAAAAAACGAAAATCAAATGATACGAAATAAATTGATTGCTCGTTAATTGTTTGCCGCGACATACATGATTTAATTAAACATTTATTTACAAAACTGTTGCATTGATTCTCTTTAATTCTTTCTTTACAGTTTGCTGAATTTCACGTTTTTCTTCCTCCTATCAAGAGATACTTTTTTTGTATAACCTACGAGGCATTTATTGAATTGCGACCTATAACAACAGTCTGCCAGCGGTTTCATCAGTAATTTTCATTTTATTTTTAAATAAATAAATTAATAGCTTGTTAAACAAATATTTAAATCAATAGTAAAATCAAAATGGTGAACATAACGGTAAGTGTTTCAAATTATTCTTCTGCGTTGTAATATATAAAATTTAACAACAAAAAAAATTAATAAATAAAAATAATTTTCTTTCTTTATTCTATCCACATAACAAACAGGATAGCGGCGGCAAACATGCCCCTCAAGAAATGGAACAATTTTTACCCGGCGACGGATTAAGCGGTAATACGAAGTAAGTTTTCGTTACTTTTTTCTTTTTTTATTATCTTAAGAGTATTTAATAAATTAAAAAAAAAAATTTTGTTAATTGTTAATTTAAAATATAGCAGCGGAATTCTTTTGTTAGATGTGTGGTGTATCTCTTATTTAATTATTTAATTGTTGATTGATAACGACTTACAAGCGTGACAGTATTTCTTAAAGTGATAAAAATTGTTCATGACCTTAACCTAAAATAAATTTTATAATTGCAAGCATAATGCTACGTGCTGCGGACTTATAATTTTTTGTTATTTTTTATTTTTTTTTAATTATATTTTATTACTAAGCAATTATTGAATTATTTAAGAAATGTTTGTTCTTTTCTAAAGCATCGTTGGATATGTATATGATAAAAAGATAATTCTGCATATAAATTATTAGGGAAATGTAAATGTTTTGTAATATACATATTATTTATCTGTACCTTTTGCTTATTGAGATTTACTTTTATATTACACGGTGCTACAAAAAAAGTACCTGGGAAATGATACTATTTTTCTGATAGGCGCTGATAAGTACAATAAGCTGTTTTTGAAATATTCGAAACACCCGCAAAATTTTGGGTTATGGGTAAAAGTCGGTTTTTTGTGCCTTCATGCACTTACAAGCTAATATTGAAAAGGAAAGAAGCAGACCTTTTAAATGATATACAGTCGGTGTCAAAAAAAGTGTACACCCGTACCCTCCAGAGTTAAATTTTTATTTCAGTCTTTAAATATGCGAATTGAATTTAATCATTTTATGGTTTTTTGAAATTGCGTTTAAAAGATAAAAACTATACGACAAAATAGGTGGAAGTAGAAATACCTGGGAAATAACACTATTTTTCTGATAGGTGGTGCTATCGAGAACTATAAGAATCTGTTTCTGAAATTTCGAAAATACCTCCAAAATCTTGAGTTACGGTTAAAAAATTGTTTTTTTTTCGTATCTTTGTCTTTATATTTTTCGTATCTTTATGCACATATAAGTTAATAACTTAGCTAAATTTAAACCGGTTTTAGGATTTAAGACCAGATATGGTAAATAAAAGGTAAAATAAATTTTACTTAAGTAAACTTCTGGAATATGTGTGTATAGCCCAAGAAAACACAATTTTTATAAATTTTATTCCAAATTGCCGGTGTTAAGGCATGTGTCGCTTATAAAGTTAATTAGTGGTCAAATGTTACAGTGTCTTACAAAACCAAAGAACAGCCCCTATATAAACTGGTAATGATATTTCTGAAAGTATTTCATATAGAAAAATATGTCTCTGTAATTTATTTACAATTATATACACTAAGAAAATATACACAAAAAAATATATTACTTTATGTAAACGTTTCTTTAAATATCAGTAACAACCATCGAGGTGTTTAAATAAAGGTGTGCAAAAGCAACAAATTAATATTTCGTTAATGAACCATTATTTTTTATTACTACATCACATCTACGCGACATGAGTCCGTTTTGATTTTTAAATCATTTTTCTGTAATATTCCTCTTCAATATTCCAAAGAGACTTAAGTCGGGACTTTAACGCCATTCTCTTCTATGAACTCCTTGACTAACCTCGATGTATGTTTCTGATCGCGTTGAAACACCCATTAAACTAACATATTCCACTCAGCAAATACATTTAATCATTTTCGTTTCTAAAATGTTTTTTTTTTTTTTTTTTTCAACAAATCGATACATTATGCCATCAATTTTGTGATTATAAAAACTTAAAAAAAAACTGTTGCAATTATTCCTGTTTGCCTTTGAACCTCTACTCGATTTCAATTTCACTTGTTTTTGAATTTTTATTTTTATATAAAAACACAAATATTTTATATGAATTGAATTACTAATATTTTAGTTTTTTGAGTTCAACAGTTTCTATCGATTTACTGCACCCTTGTGGTATGGTAGGTAAGACACCCGCCTACCAACCGGAAGGTCTCGGTTCAATACCAGGCCAGACCATCTCAAAAAAAGAAAAAAGTTTTTCGGCAGCGGTATCACCTCATAACATTAGCTAGTAACTGGTTATGTTGAGTATCACTACTATTGAAAACTTCTCTAAATGCATTTGGCGTTCGGAGCCGGCGTTTAACTGTAGGTTCTTTTCACTGAGTCTAAAAATAGAATCGGGTGCAGCTTCATTGACTGAGAGAAGTCCCCATGTTCCTTCATGGAATGTTATGTGTATCAATAATAAAAACTGCATTTAATTATACATGTATACGAATAATTAAGTAATCCCTGAAAGAAATCTTTAATTTGAAACGCAGTTCAACATGGTTATGCAACTTTTTTATAGCGAACGAATGTATGGATTTTTCTTTTTTTGTACCCTTTAATAAATTTTCATAAAAATTTCAATGTTTATCACGAACTAAATTGTGAGTTCCCTTCCGATTTGTTATACTTATGTTCGACTGTATATGTATGTATAGTGCTAGTTCATTCAATTATAAAGTCCATAGTTCTAAAAACGTAGGTGATATTAAAACGGTCATTGCAGATGAAATAATAAAACAAATTAAAATATAAAGACAAAAAAATTTGTCTGATAACGCAAAATAAAAAAGTTTTTATTGATGAACAATATAAAAAACATATTTAGATAAGAATCAAGTTCTAGGTCACTTGCAGATTGCACCATAAGCCTCTTTTATGGTATAATAAATATTTAGATTTTATAATTATAAATAAATATGTATATTAAATATGTGTTGTAAATAAATAAATTATATATACATACAATATATATATGTATATATTATAAAGGGTGGGCAATTTAAAAATGTAATAAAACATAAACGGCTTGAAATTTGGCCAAATCTTTTATTTTGTTGTGAAGTACAATTTTTCCGATTAAAAATGAAGTATTATTATTTTATTCATATGGCTGCCGCGGCTGACCTCACAGTACCCCATTCGATCGGACCAATTTTCGATAACTTTTTCGAGTGTATGTGGTCGTATCTCGGCAACGGCATCACAAATGTTGGCCTTCAAATGCTCAATTGTCCCTGGTTTGTCGGCATAACACTTGTCTTTAACGGCGCCCCATAGAAAATATTCCAACGGTGTCGAACCCATCTCGGCTGATTAAACGGCAATCAAACGTTTGACGTAATAAATCGATTGTGGCATGAGATGTGTGGCAAATTGCACCATGAAGAGCGGGCACAAGAAAATTGCTTTTTATAGTGCGATAGGTGTCTCCATTGACCGTAATGGTTGCGAATTATGAAATATGGGCCAATGATGCCTCCGCTCCACAAGCCGCACCAAACAGACACTCGTAATGGGTGCATTGGCTTCTGTAAGACCAAGTTTGGGTTTTTTGAGAACCAAATACGGCAATTTTGCTTATTAACGTACCCACCGAGACGAAAATGAGCTTCATCCGAAAAGATGATTTTAAATGATGACAACAAATTTCCAACAAATTCCAACTTTGCTCAAGCGTAAATCGATTCATTTTGTTCAGTGCAGATAATATACTGAATTTTTCGATAGAATAGAATGACATAAGTATTGTCAGATTCGAAATAATCGCTGATTCAAATTTAAACCGATAAACTGATCTAAACCCACCATATAAATAAATATTTAGATTCTGTTTAAAAATTTAAAATATTTTGCAAAAAAATATAAATAAATATTTAACATCTTTCTGTCCATATTGTTATAACAATATGAGACTGATTATTATTTGATTTATTCTATACTATGTACAATAAATATAATATTAATGTAAATAGTTTCGACAGAAGATTAACAATTAATTAGGTATTGGATACAAGTCTACTTTATGTTTTATTTAAAATTCTTTTAATTTTTTATTATTTATCTGTATCAAAATGAATTGAATTGAATTTTAAATTTTTTATGATGATACATGAATGACAGCACTTTGCGTCGAAAATATGTAAAAACTGCTGGTGTATATATTTATTCATGAATTTATAATTTTCCTAAATAAACATTGATTATTAAGTGCAATAAATAAAAAGTTTTTAGTTTTTAGAATTAAGTTTATAAATACAGTGGATGTCGGTTAAAACGAGCACTTTTTTTTTGCGATTTATCGCCTTAATCAAATTCTATTGTGCATTAAAACAGCCACTGGTTTATTAAAATGCCTTAAGGTATGCTTTAAAAAATTCAAGCTTAAAAATTACATTGACAATGAAACTCAACACTAAAATAAAAACTTTTTAAAAGACTTCTGTATACAGATGTGCAAATATGCTCTCTCAAATAGTGTTATTATACATAAAACAACAACATCAATAGCATAAAATGTGAATTTGCACTAACCAAAAAATGTTTGCAACCATGAAAAGCTGATGCAATTGTATTGACCAGGCCAATCAGTCAGTTAGTAGTAACATGTGTATCCAAAAAAGAAAATACTCTTATTACGAACGAAATGAAAACATTTTAAGCGGCAAGTACTGCTTTGCTGAGCCAGCACAAAATTCAAATACTCAATTAAGAAGTTGATTGAACGATTTAAAATGTCTGTATTCTTTTACACTACAAATGCGGCTCAGACATTGTCTGTTTCTAAAGAATTATCAGTGATATTTAAACGCTATAAGGTAAATATAATAATGATACTCGAATTTATCCATATTTTGTTGTATTTTTTTGCGCAAATTGAAGCCACTGAATTAAACTGCAAATGTTGCAAAAATATACGAGCGAATGGAAGAGACAATTATTGTTACTTCTGCTTTTGTTGCTACTGCAGCTGTTGTTGCCATAACAATTGTTATTAAAGTCGTTGGTAATTGATTTGTTTTTGTGTGTGTTTTCGAAAGAATTTCACTACAAATCTAAACACATTGGAGAAGATAGATGGACAGACTACAAGCTTAGGCTGTGATCAATTATAAGCACAGTTTAGTTTTGAATTTCCTACGGAACGGTCATACACAGTTTGATTTGAAATAAACGCAAACATTTATTTGAAAATGAGTGACACAATAAGTGAACCCATGGAACTCAGGCTAGTTTTAAATTGTTATATGTATTTAAATAAAAGAAATAAAAAGAAATAGAAAATAAAAATAAATATTTGATATATAATGTTTTTTTCTTAAATGAATCTTTTAGATATAAAATTCAACCACGCAAAGATGCCGAACATGCTTTAACACAATCCGATTTTGATCCTTTTCTTGCTCGCCAAAATGAACATCCCACAACGTGAGTTTTAATACAATTTAATACCTTTTAGTAATTATTTAGTACCTTTTCTTTAAATCTCTTAATACATATTTTCTTTTTTCGTTTTTAGAGATAATGAAACCTTAACGCATTTGCTGAAAGCCTCTTTGGGTACTGGCATTTTATCTATGCCCATTGCTTTCATGTACTCTGGTATTATAATGGGCATATTTGCTACAATTGTTACCGCCTTTATCTGTACGCACTGCAGTTATGTATTGGTAAGTAAACTCAAAGTAGAATTTAAAAATGGTGCTAAAATTTGAAATCTTGAAGTCTTACTCAGTTGTTAAGGTAGTTTCTTGATATACATTGGTATTAATATAATTTCTTTATTAACTCAAATTAATTTGTGTTCAAATATCTGTTGGATCATAAAAGTTTTTAAGTACATTTTTGAACTAAGAATTTATTTTTATTATTTTTTTTTTAATCAAGTAATATATTAGTAGTTTCCTAATACTATTGCTATAAAACTTCTGTGATTTGTTGTCAAAAAACTTAGCCAAGCTAGCACATCATAATAAATAATTTCCTTCCCTTTAGATATTTATAATCAATTTAAGTACTGTCTTCACCAAAAAATAAACTTAAAATGTCACCTTCATTAAGTGTTCGTTGGATATAATTGTGTATTAGCATTACACGATATATAGACATCAGCAACAAAATATTAAAGAAATCTTAAAATTCATAAAAATCTTTAAAAAGAAGAATTAATAATTTTCTTCCATGATAATTTTAACTATTAAAGATTGTTTTGTCCTACTAAGACTTTATCAAAAAAAAAAAAAAAAAAAAAAAAAAAAAAAAAAAAAAACAATAATTTTTTCCTTCTACTTTTATGAAAAGTGCGTGCTTGCTTTCTTTAATTTTTATGATGACGTGTTTTATTTATTTCTTATTTATCATCATGTTCGACCTTACGATCTTAAAGAATTAAATATCTTTTAAGTTATTATTAAATATTTTATTAGTTAAGTTATTTGAATTTGTAATTAAAATCTTCAGGCATTTGAAAACCGATGCCAAAAATTAAAAAAAAACGGAATTTTTTTAGAGACAAAATTCTTTTTTTTAACATTATTGATTGGTGCAATTAATGACAAATATGTCGATTAAAAAGTTTAAATAATCCATATTTTAAATATATAATATGTATGTATGTTTGTAAATATACTTTTATTCAAAAAGAAAGTTTTTGATGTTCGACCTCGACCTTTCCCTCCCTGCTAGAAGCCTTTGTTTTGTATACCAATAAAATATATTACATTCTCATGAAAAAATTTAAAGGAATGCACCCTTTTTACATGGGAAAAACCATCACAAAAGTGTGCGTACATATAGGCATATCCGTAAATATTTTACGAAAGTAGACCTTTCCAATACATGTACTGGTTTGTAAATCGGTTTAGTGGTTCTCGTGTTATAATATGACGAACATAGAACAACTTAATTTTATACATATATAACGTGCATATGTAGATAAGACTACATATGTAAATAGATTTTACCGGGTTTGCTTTGTGCAGTACCCGCTTATACAAGCTCGCTTGCTTTTAAGCTGATGAGGATACATAAAGAAGTTTTAATATTTAGAGCGAATGAAAAGTGCCACTGCCACTTATCCAATCTCAGGTATTGAGTGATGATGTGTTCTGTCCCAGAAGTTGTTTAAACCAAATTTAGAAAATTCAGCTATTATTGATCTCAATATATACAAAAATTAGTGTTAGATGCCACGTCATTTAGAACAAATTCAGAAACGTTGTCTCTAACCGTTCTCAAGATACACAAAAATAATATTTACCTTGTATGGGTGATGCCACGCCCATTTATCCGACTCCGCCCACTCTGTCTAATGATTTGAATCAAATTCAAAAAGTTACACTCTAACCGTTCTCAAGATATACAAAAATTATTATTTACTTTGTATGGGATATACCACGCAGACTTATCCGATTCCGCCCACTTTTTGGCTGAAGATTTGTATTAATTACTAAGCCATTTAGACCAAATTCAAAAACTTCCACTACTTTATTTGTTTTCGAGGTATACAAAAATTAATGTCTACTTTTTATGGTATTAACCGTATTAACTATCAAGTCATTTAGACTGAATTCAAAATCTTTTGCTGCAACTTTTCTCAAGTTATACAAAAATCATTATCTACTTTGTACCTTCGTACATTCCAGCTTCTACGATTGCGCCCGCTTTATGTCTGATGGTTTGGTTTAGTGACCGTTACTGGTAGCGTTTCGAAGAAATAGATAAATAAATATTTGTATGAGCATGGCACCAGAGAAAGTAGCCTTTCAAATGCATGTTTTGCAATTAAATTAGGCATTTTTTTGTTTGGTATTGCGACATAATCACCTTTAAAAAATTAATAAAAAATAATTTAAATTATTAATTCAAAAGTAAACTAATTTGTAAAAAATTGTTTCATTTTTATTGAATTTTTGTTTGTTTGTTTGCAGGTGAAATGTGGCCATAAGTTGTATTATAAAACAAGGCGTACAAAAATGAGTTTTGCTGAAATTGCTGAAGTTGCATTTCAAAATGGTCCCAAATGGTGTCGCGGTTTTGCACCGATTGCAAAATTCTCCATATTATTCGGTTTATTCCTCACATACTTCGGTACTTGTTCCGTCTACACTGTTATTGTAGCAAAGAATTTCGAACAGGTATAATAAAACAAACATAGAAAAATAAACAATTTTATTTATCATATTTCATTTTCTCTTTTACGTCTTTCTTAGGTTATGGAACATTGGTTAGGCTATGAAGTCTCATTGCGTTTATTGATTTCTTGTTTACTCATCCCCCTAATCTTGTTGTCGTGGATACCAAATTTGAAATATCTTGCACCAGTTTCCATGATTGCTAATCTATTTATGGGCTTAGGTTTGGGTATTACTTTCTACTATCTGGTTATGGATTTGCCATCGATTGAGACAAGAGAATACTTCCATGTTTCAACATTGCCAGCCTTCTTCTCTATAACCATTTTTGCTATGGAAGCCATTGGTGTTGTTATGCCATTAGAGAATAATATGGAAAATCCACGACACTTTTTGGGCATTTGCGGTGTACTCTCACAGGGTATGTCAGGTGTAACATTGATCTATATGTTCTTGGGTTTCTTGGGCTATTTGCGTTATGGTAACGATACTGCCGAAAGTATAACTTTAAATTTGCCCGTACATGAATGGTAAGCGCGTATGGGTTTAATGATATAGTTTAGAAATAAATTTTTTAATTATTGTTCTTATTTTTGTGTTATGTGTAGGCCTGCTCAAGCTGTTAAAGTGCTGATTGCTTTAGCTGTTTTCTGTACCTTTGGTCTGCAATTCTATGTTTGTTTGGAAATCGTTTGGGATGCCATTAAAGAAAAATGTACAAAACGCCCAACAATAGTTAATTATGTTTTAAGGTGAGTTAAAAAATTATTTAAATTTAAAAAATATATGTGTGTGTTAAATCGGCTTGGCTTTAAAGTTCTATTGATTTTGAAAATTTGCTCAGAACCGAGATTCAGAATGTAGTAGTAAAAGGCTGATCACATAAGTAAATTGTTATTTTCAGGATCTGTGATCCCTGCAGAAAAACTTGTTAAAAATTTTAATTTTCTCTTAACTTTAAAATGTGTTTTTTTGTTTTTTTTTTTTTTAATATATTTTCAACTATTTGGCGATTTAGTAAAACTATGTATTATATGAACTTGTCAACAAAAATTTTTCACTAGTTCGTTTAAAAATAATATATAAACTATTTTAATTTTAAATTTGAAGTAGTGGAGAAAAGAAAAATTCAGATCCACACAAAAAATAGAAAATGTTTGCTATTAAACAAGAGATCTCTATAACTGTTTTCAAAAATTATTTTATTTTTTAGTGGGCACTCACTTTCATGATCTATTAATCCAAACATTAAAAATTTTATTTCTTAGAAGGATAGCCTTGTACTATATAAGTAACATAACATGGGCTTTCATTGCATAATCAGGTTTGTTGTACAATCTCAATCAGAATTATTAGTTAATTCTGCTGTAAGTTAGTGTCATGAATTCGTCTTGTCATGGAACACGTATTCGAATCAGTAGTACACTTACATAAAATGGTATTATAGTTAAAAGAAAAAAAACGTAAAAAAGTAAAACGAAAAGTATTGAGTGATAATAACAATCCACCGAACTATCTACCAGAAAGCGATAGTAGACATAGTGATTTCGTTTGGAAAGTTGTTAACACCGAAATGACTTATATTTATTACATAAACTCGTTTAAATATAGAGACTTTTCAAATATTGTCCTATCAAAAGTTAGTTGGAAATGATTCTACTATAGTTCTTGGCAAAAGTACAGCGCCAATTGCCTAGAGCTGTTGGCTAAAAGTTTTAAAAAAGCGTGTTTGTTCTCAGTGATGTTGAAATAATATTATTTACACTTTCAATCTTAATTTTAAGAGGAAATGAATGGAATCCATGAGTGGAAAACGCTCTATGGCATCACAAGTAGATTCGGTTGCTATATAGCGCTGATTTAACTTCTGCAGAGTACCTTAGTTCTCTTTCATACATTAATTTGTAAATATGTCATCTTCCAACTAATCGGGTTGTTGTTAACTGAAATATATTATATGACATTAAACTTTGGCTACTATTATGATTCGAATATACCATCAGGCGAACGGCTACATGGAAAGCACTAAGAACCAAAGGAGTACCCCAGAATATAACGAAAACATTAGCCAACCATTCCACACCAATGCTGAAGTTAAACAAGGATGCCCACTATCACCTCAGCTATTCACCATCGTGCTGGATGACATAATGAGCAAAGTCTATTCGAAAAGAAGAGGGATCACATGGAGTCTCACACGCCAACTCGAAGACTTGGACTATGCGGATGACATTTGTCTACTCTCGCCAAAGATTTCCAATATGCAGTCGAAACTGGAGGACCTGGAAAGATTGGCTCGTAGTGTTGGGCTTGAGATAAACATCAAGAAAACCAAGGCCATAAGCATAAACAATACGAGCACGGAAAACATCATGCTACAGGGTCAGCCAGTCGAGTATGTAGATAGCTTCTGCTGTCTAGGGAATACAATGACTACAAACGGTGGCGCAGAAATAGACGTAGATAACAGGTTCAACAAAGCGAGAGCGGCATTTGAATATTTGGAATATTCAACTCATGTGTTAAATCGGTACTGCTGTACAGTAGTGAAACCTGGCTTGAATTGAATAACATCACACAGAAACTCCAAGTATTCATTAACAAGTGCCTCAGAATCGTATGCAGAATATTCTGGCCTAACACATAACATGACTAATGAAGAACCCATACTGAAACAGATAAGGAAAAGAAAGTGGGGATGGATCGGTAACACCATCCGAAAAAGCCCAGTAAGTATCACTAGAATGTCACTCGAGTGGAATCCTCAAGGCTCAAGAGATTGTGGTCGACCAAAAAACACCTGGAGACGCACAATAATCCAAGAACTGAGACAGAACAACCTAACATGGGAAGAGGCAAAGTCAACAGCTGTAAACCGTGTTAGATGGAGATGCTTTTTGGAAGCCATATGCTCCCGAGAGGAGTAACGGGAAAAAAATGATTCGAACATAAAATCGATTTTTTTCTCTTTTTTTCAACCACAAAGTGAAGCGCTTTCCGAGAAATATGAGTACTACGTAAGAATATATGATTTCTGAGAATTAATATCTTAATTTCGTCAGAACACATTCCGTTACAGTACCGATAGAACAATGAAACACACACCATATTGCGATGATGATCTAACGAATCAACAGATTTGGGTACCCGATCGTCATTAATGAGTGCCTTCGCCCAAAAAGCTCCAAAATAGACTTTGAAGCATCTTCCCATACATGAGAGTTGTATTCCAATTTGGATCGGATATATTGTAGGTACTGTAAATATTAAGGAGATCAGATGGAATAAAGTATTTCTTGCACCGTCTAAAAAAACCGAGGCACTTGAATGCTTCTTCCGATACTCGAAATATTTGATCATTCCAATAAACGTCACAGTGAATTCTCATGCCTAGAAGATCAAGAGAATCTGATTTCTCGATATCTACATCCCATAAACACAGGTGACAGCCTGCCACAACGTCTGGGTATTAAAAAACAACATTGGGTCTTGCGTGCATTAAAATCGACCGTGTTCTCACGATCCCATTTGAAGATTTTCACCAGGTCGCTTGTGAGTATGTCGTTCATATTCGTGTTTTTTTTTCGCCCATCTACAAAAGGTTCGGCCTACGATCAAAAGAATATGAATGACAAATGTTGCTGTCATCTGCGAAAGAGTAGATGGATTTGAAAGTGAGAAGAAAGCATTAAAAAACATTAGAAATATGGCGGGAGAATGAAAAAAGCCATGCGGTATTTCGCATTAAAAAGATTTCAAAATGCAATTTTCTATAGGGTGTTTTTTAAGAGCTTGAAAACATAAAATGATAATATAAAATAGAAATATTCCTGGAATGAAATTATTATTTTATTATAATCTGGTAGACAATTTCCTGGCATTTATTTTTTAAATTGATTTCCGGCATACCTATGTCAGCCGCGGCTACATGGTTCATTCGATTAGTCAAATTTTTGACTGGTGGCTTGAATAATAGCTTCGAGTATTTTAAAAGTTGCTGGTGTGTTGACATAAACCAATGACTTAACATAGCTCCATAAAAGTTATTTATATGCCACTTCTGGCAAGAAAGTTGTCGTCAAATTGACTTTGCAATAAATCGATTGTTAAGCGCATTGTATGGCAAGTTGCGCCGTCTTGCTCTATAGCGTTTGAATCAACATTTAGAGGCCTTTTTCTAGACTTCGTGGTACAGCTGCATTATTCACTTCAGTACGCACATTTATTTTTCATATTGATGGTTTTGAATCGAGAAGATTAAAATTAGATAGGAAACGTTCAACAACTGCACGAATTTCTTGCTCATTATACAGATTATATTGACCGTAAAATGGACGAAGTACTCTAAAAACTTCGTGAACAGATTTATTTTTGTCAAAGTGAATTTTCACAATTTGGAAGCGTTGTTCTGAGTTATAGCATGTTTCCACGTATAGCATGTTTCGCTCTCTTATTCGTAATTTATGCCTCAAACACTACTAAAACAACATGTTTAGTCATACAAAAATTGGAGAGCAAAAGAACTCGTTTTAAATTGTTTTAGTATAAAACACCTCCGGAAGTAAGAATAATTGGTGTCTTTTTTTTATCGAAAATTTATCTGAACTATCTATCAAAATAAGAAATGTAAACAAACGAAAAATAAACAAATGTTAAAATTTCTGAAAAAAATTAAAAAGAAAATAAAGACCTTTTTTTTCGACTTTTAAATTTCTAACTGAGTCGAAGATGAATTTCGGGGCCCATAAAAATCTGTGTATTCAGCATTTGCAGCTTTTAAAGAAACTTCACTGCCTTAATCAGATTGCACTCTCTCGCAGTATTGTCAAATTAAATGATGGCTTGCCAAAACTTAATATACAGAAATGTCAACACAGTTGACAGTTTCTCAGCTGTCAAACCATAGTTATCGAATTGATAGTTCCCATGCAGTTATATTAATTTCTGTATAATTTAAAGCTGTTCGATATTTTAATTTAAGGTTTTCTAATAAATATTTTACTCGGAAAGGTTATTCATTCTGCATTATTATTACAATTATTATTATTATTATTATTATTATTATTATTATTATTATTATTATTATTATTATTATTATTATTATTATTATTATTATTATTATTATTATTATTATTATTATTATTATTATTATTATTATTATTATTATTATTATTATTATTATTATTATTATTATTATTATTATTATTATTATTATTATTATTATTATTATTATTATTATTATTATTATTATTATTATTATTATTATTATTATTATTATTATTATTATTATTATTATTATTATTATTATTATTATTATTATTATTATTATTATTATTATTATTATTATTATTATTATTATTATTATTATTATTATTATTATTATTATTATTATTATTATTATTATTATTATTATTATTATTATTATTATTATTATTATTATTATTATTATTATTATTATTATTATTATTATTATTATTATTATTATTATTATTATTATTATTATTATTATTATTATTATTATTATTATTATTATTATTATTATTATTATTATTATTATTATTATTATTATTATTATTATTATTATTATTATTATTATTATTATTATTATTATTATTATTATTATTATTATTATTATTATTATTATTATTATTATTATTATTATTATTATTATTATTATTATTATTATTATTATTATTATTATTATTATTATTATTATTATTATTATTATTATTATTATTATTATTATTATTATTATTATTATTATTATTATTATTATTATTATTATTATTATTATTATTATTATTATTATTATTATTATTATTATTATTATTATTATTATTATTATTATTATTATTATTATTATTATTATTATTATTATTATTATTATTATTATTATTATTATTATTATTATTATTATTATTATTATTATTATTATTATTATTATTATTATTATTATTATTATTATTATTATTATTATTATTATTATTATTATTATTATTATTATTATTATTATTATTATTATTATTATTATTATTATTATTATTATTATTATTATTATTATTATTATTATTATTATTATTATTATTATTATTATTATTATTATTATTATTATTATTATTATTATTATTATTATTATTATTATTATTATTATTATTATTATTATTATTATTATTATTATTATTATTATTATTATTATTATTATTATTATTATTATTATTATTATTATTATTATTATTATTATTATTATTATTATTATTATTATTATTATTATTATTATTATTATTATTATTATTATTATTATTATTATTATTATTATTATTATTATTATTATTATTATTATTATTATTATTATTATTATTATTATTATTATTATTATTATTATTATTATTATTATTATTATTATTATTATTATTATTATTATTATTATTATTATTATTATTATTATTATTATTATTATTATTATTATTATTATTATTATTATTATTATTATTATTATTATTATTATTATTATTATTATTATTATTATTATTATTATTATTATTTATTATTATTATTATTATTATTATTATTATTATTATTATTATTATTATTATTATTATTATTATTATTATTATTATTATTATTATTATTATTATTATTATTATTATTATTATTATTATTATTATTATTATTATTATTATTATTATTATTATTATTATTATTATTATTATTATTATTATTATTATTATTATTATTATTATTATTATTATTATTATTATTATTAGTATTATTTATTTATTTATTTATTTATTTACTTATTTATTTATTTATTTATTTATTTACTTATTTATTTATTTATTTATTTATTTATTTTTTATCTTTTAATGTTATTTACATTCAATTTTAATTCATTTCTTTCAGAACTGTTTTGGTTACCGCTGCTGTCGTTTTAGCCGTCTCAGTGCCTACAATAGCTCCATTTATGGGTCTTATTGGTGCCTTCTGCTTTTCCATACTTGGATTGATATTCCCCGTACGTTAATATGAAATAACTTTAATAATAAAGCCATATTTTTATCCAATTTTTATCTTTATTTTTTTAGGTCTTCATTGAATTAGTAACCCATTGGGATACTGGTTTCGGAGCCTACAACTGGATTGTATGGAAAAATATTCTAATAACCATTTGTGGTTTTGCCGCTTTGGTATTTGGCTCTATGAGCGCTTTAGAAGATATCATTGGCTTATACACCAAAGAAACATAAAAAGAAAAGAAAGTAATTTAAGAAAAATTATTTTAGTCTAAGTATCAAGAGTAGTAAGAAGAGTAAAGCAAAGAATTCAAAGCATTTTTATGCAAATTAAATGGTTGAAACTATAACAAAAACATACGCCATAATATACATACTACGCATAATAGATGATAAAAAAGTACACTTTGTTTTACGGTTCTCTTTTTTTAATTCTTTTATTTTTATAATTTTAATTTTATTTATTATTTTATATTTGTTGTTTTGTATAATTAAAACACAAAACGGAGTATTAAATTCTAACTTTTGATAGATATTTATAAAAGAAATATAAAAGAAAAACAGAATTTAAAAAAACCTTTTTAATATACAGAATATAAAATACGGAAGTCAAGTAAAATTAACAGAATTTGCACGCTTTAAGCTAAAAAAAGATAAAGATTATGAAACAGTGCCTTTATTTATATTGTAAAAATCTGTTTCTGTCGAACTGTTTTTTCATAGTAAAACAAAAAAAAAAAACAAAAAAAGACATATATATACAACAATTTTATTGTAAAAATAGATTTCATATAAAGGATATTTTTATAAACAAAAATTTATGGAATTAATTTCTACTGTAAAACACAGTTCAAAATAAAGTTTAGTTTTAATGTAATAGAAAAAATATTGCATGAATAACAAAAAAAAAAAATATTATCATGCATTTAAAGAGAAAAAAATAAGTTTGCAAAAAACAACAATTGTTTGTTATAAAAACTAAAAAAGCAACAGATCAGGTCTATTTATTATATTAATTTCCTAACATTTTAATAAATTTGATTTTATTTAAGAAAAACAACTAATATACGATATTTTATATTTATTTTATTTTTCTATTAATTTTCTTTAATGAAATCAAATTTATTAAATCAAATCTTTTTATATGTATAATTATATATATATTTTTTTCTTTTTTAAATGTTTCAAAAATCAATATGTTTTTCTTTTATAATGCTTGTTAAATTGTAAAAATAATACATATGTATTTTGTATTTTAATTTGTTTTTTTTTTAATAGTAATTTTTCTAATCCTCCATTTTAATTTTAAGTTTAAAGAAATATGTTTGCCTCTTACGAGTATTAATTAAAAAAATTATTCTTTTAAAAACAAAAAATTCTTAATAATTATGTACTCAATTCAGAAAAAAAATATATAAATTATTTTTTTATTTTTACACAAAAAAAAAATGATTTTTAATTTTATAATTATTTTTGAAAATCAAAACAATAACAACGATTTAGTTAATGAAGTGTTTGCATTTAAGATCTGCATTAAAAAACGATAATTATCAAATTCAAATAACACTGTATGTGTTAATAATTACATATGTATGTACGTTGAACATGATTAACAATTTTGAACATCGATTTTAGATTGAAATTTTGAATTTTTTTAGACATAAAATTTATGTTTATTGAAAACTTCTTTTTAAAAAGAAGAAAAATCCAATACAATTAGTCCATTCAGATGCAAAAAGTAAAGAACAATTATTGAAATAGATGTTTTTATTTAAACAATATACACCAAACCGTAGTTAAAAAAAATTTAATTCAAACTAATAAATTAAAAAAAATAAATTTAAAATTAAAGTTTTATTTCAATAGGCCTTTCAATTTTTTTTTTATTAATTTTCCTTTAATTTTCGTTATTTTTTGTGAAGCAAAATATTTCAAATGTTTAAAAAACACCTAAAGCTTAAAAAATTCAATTCAATACTGAACTATTGTTATAAAATTAAAAATAGACCTATATTTTTATATACAACTACATGTATTGTATTTATCTAACTTCTTTCTGCCTATAAAAGGCCTTGACCTCATTGAATCGTAAACAAGTTACATTTAATAACCAAAGAAAATTCAAAACCTATAAAATACATCAACTATTATATATTTCAATGCATATAAGCTGGAAGGTTGATTAGGATTGATTATAGCTTAGCAAAAGTTACAAAAAAGTATTCAAATCGGTCAAACCGTTTTTGACTTCTAACGAAATTTACGAACCGCATTTCAGTTCTATATATTTAGAAGGTAAGACATTATATGTAACCTACTCGCCACTTAAATAGTACGCTCTCTGTCTTACATCTCAAAAATTATAACCGCAGTAAGTTATTGTCATGTGTGGTCTTTCATGCTTCATTTCATACCTCTTCTTTGAAGAAAAAATATTCACATTATTCTATTTGGCGTCGGCAACAACAACGTCAATTTTAAGGCAATAGCAATTTAAATCAATGACAACATCTACTCAACGTTAACTTGGTATTATGTAGGAGTATTATGACGACGTTGCCTATTTATCAATAATGTTAATAATATGTATCACACATATTTAACTTTAGAGTCAGCTGATCCATTTTGTTCATTGTTTTTGACAAAAAATTTCAGTTTGTGTTAAAATTAAAATTGAAATAAAAATTGCAATATTTTTCAATGTCCTTTATTTTCATTCTTTTTTGCGCAGAACTAATCTTGCTTTGTAAAGGGTTTGGAGAACTGGTTGTTGTTGTACTCATGCTGTAAATGTTAATGATACTGATGCTGTTGATGGCGCTAATGCCGTTGGCGCCGAAGCTGTTGACGTTGATGGCGCTGATGCTGTTGATTATGCAGCAGCTTTGCTACTGATGTTGGGTGCTCCTTCTTCTTTCCACAAGAAATTGGGCCTATTATTATATACCATTTCAATTGCCTCTAAGAAGTACATATCAACACTGCCTTCAATTTTTGGGATTCCTTGAACCATACCCTCAGGATTTATTTCTTTTAGAAACTACAGCGAATTCACCACAGCTTCCTCCAAGAGGCATTACCTGCTTAATTACTCCATCTCCTGTAGCTTTAGTTTAAGCTTTGTTTGTGGATTTTTTTTTTTTTTTTTGATTTTAAACTTTAAATCCCTTCAAATGTGTAAAAAAGTTCCATCACTCAGCATAGTTTTAAAGCCAACTATTCATCTTACTTTTTGCTATCCAACACCAGTTCTAATTGGTGGACCAAGCACATTTAGCACAGTGGCAATATTCTCCCACTGTTCCTTAAAATTATTAATAACATTGCCTCTGCGAAATCCTCTGGCCAGGGATTCTGGATTCTTCTCAAGCTCTTTCACTAGCTTATCGAACTGACAATTATTAGTTATTTTATTATTTCCAAAACACGTATATATCAAAAACACAATACAAATATAGAAAGTACCGAAAACACCGACGAAACCAAAATTAAAACGCATAAACGTTGAGTTTTTAAAAATTTTTTAAATGCAACATAAAGCAGCGCAAGACAAAACCAAAAACGCCAACGGTAAAAACAAAGGCAATTAAAGAGAATAGCAACAGCAATTTTTCTTAGAGAATACCGAAAATATGTTAACTGTCATTGACACATGGCAATATTGCCAACGGAAATACGAAGCAAAACATTAAAATCGGCGTTGTCTTTTGTTGATGATGCCAAAGAGAATAAGGCTGATTATAAAAATATGTACGTACATTATACTTATATTGGGTATACAAGTAATAATGTCGATTTGGACAACATATGGAATAACTATTATATATGGTTTGTGTCAATAATAATAAATATGTTATTTTGCAGGGTAAACATCTGTCATTAGAATTCAGAATTCGATAGACGCCAAAGTATAAACACACATTTTTTTCAATCGCTATAATAATGTAGGATTTTGAAGAAAACGGCTGCTGAAAGTTATCGATTGTTGGTAGAAACTTACGGCCAACATGCATCAAAAAACTTGTGAACGATGGTGAACGTGATTCAAAAGTGGAAATTTCGACAAAGAAGACAAGGAGGCCTGGTCAACCAAAGAAGTTTGATGATGAGGAACTGGCATTACTTGACGAAGATTGTTGTCAAACGCAAGAAGAACTTGCAATATTTGTTTTTTTTTTTGCTTACAAATTTCTGTACGTAATTTGACTTTATGGTTACTAAGTTCACTAAATAGAATTGTTTTTGTAAAAAATAACTGAGGTTGAAAGGGGAAGAATCAAGGCTTGAAAGGATATAGGTCTATCTGTTGCTAAGATATTGAAAATAGTGAAGGAAGTCGGAGAGTAACAGGATCATTCTTGTCCAATGAGTACACATTAAAAAATAAAGACGAAGGCCATACACATAGTGTGTTGACATTTTTTAAGACAAACTTCTACTTCACTTTAACGACAACTGAGTTTCAATGATATTGTTACGTTTTAACCTTTTTAAAACGTTCGAGTTCGTTTAAATTGCGTTAAAATAAAATTAACACCACTTCGTTGTTGTTACAGTTTTATTTTAATTACTATACTATAACTTTTTTACAGTTTATCTTAATATTCGTTTATACACCACTTTTTTTCCACTTAAACACGTCTTTATCTTATAAAAGCAAAACGATAACTAACTGACGTGTAGGTAAAGCAGCCTCTTTATAAGGTGTGTTTTAAAATGATAAGGCCACCTTTATGTATGTTATGTATGGTCACCTTATTAAAAAAAATTCTACGTTCAAATAAGTGAATAATAAGCCGGTTTTGCATTTAGAGATGTACCATTATATTATGTTTATTGAAATTTATGTAAATAAGTTCCAAATTCAATGAGTCAAAATGATAAGGTCAGTGATTAATAAGCAATTAATCTAACCTGAAGGTATCACAATTGTTATTATTTTTTTTTTTTTTGTAATAATTTATAATTTAAATAATATCTCCGCGGTATGGGTCACGGGAAACCTTTGTCACCTTATGAACAAGGACAAATTATGGCACTTCATGAGCAGGGATAAAGTATGTGTGGAGTTGCGAAAAACTGGGACGATCATTGACAGGGTGACACATAACTATCAAATATACCAAATTTAGGCATTTTTATTTGCGTAACACTGCCTCTCACTTAAGCCTGTTCGTACCGAATAGGCTCATTATTTTTCTTCCCATAGCTCGTCAGTCGCTCTAGATGTACCACTTTCATTTTTGATCTTGTGCTATTGTTCTTCTGTATTCTGTATACCACATCGTTTAACCTTTTGACTACCTTATAAGGTCCATCCCAGTTAGTTTTCAGCTTGGAAGATAACCCTTTTTTCCACTGTGGTTGTAGAGTAGAACCAGTTGTCCATCATGGAAGTCCTCTTTATTTGCTGCACGATCATATCTGGCTATCATTCTATCGCTGACCAATTTAATTCGTGTCCGCACAAATTCGTTAAGTTCATTAAAGCTTTCCTGTTTTTCAGCATATGTGGCATTCCTTTTTGTGTTAGGCTTAACATCAAACTCTAAATCACTAGGTAATTTTAGCTCATTCCCAAATATAAACGTCCCAATTCTTCTGTGGCTTGCCCACTACTTTTCGGAAGTATTCCGCCATGGTTCGATTAAACCGTTCTACCTTTCCATCCGACTGCGGGTGAAGCGCCTTTGTTCGAGTTTTCTTAATACCCTATATGTCACACATTTATTTGAATATAGCAGACTCAAAATTTCCGCCTTGATCAGAATGTAGCTCTATTGGAACCCCATAGCGGTATACCCAGTTGTTCACAAAAACATTTACAACTGTATTCGCCTCCTGATTGGGTATGGCATACACTTCCGGCCATTTACTGAAATAATCCATCACAACGAAAACATAACTATTTCCGGCATTACTGACAGGAAAAGGATGTGCTAAGTCCGTCGCTATCCGTTCGAAAGGTGAGCCAGAATTGTATGTTGCAGCTAACCTCAGCTTCTTTTTACTGGACCCTTAGCTGCAATACACTAGGCACAGTATGCTATCCAATCCGCCACTGCTTTCTGACATCCAACCCAATAAAAACGTTGTTTTTGTTGCTCCAAATTCTTTGTCACCCCAAGGTGTCCTTCGCTGGCTGTATTATGGAACTCATTTAAGACTTCTTTCATTTTGGAGGAAGCCATCACTATTAGGTTGAATGAAGTTTTACCATCTGCACTTTCCCAATGGCGATATAAGCACCCATTAATCAACTTCAAACTGTCCCCTTATTTACAATACGCTTTTGTAAGAGGACCTTCTGCTGATATTTCATTGCGGGTGAGCCGTCTGTACTCTTCTTTTGCCAATATTGGGTCACTCTTTTGCGCTCCTGACCAGTCTTCACTTGCACATTTTTGCGTTAGCCGGATAGCAATGATGGATTCCTTCCGCGCAGCTTCCGCACAATGTTTACATTCCATGTTACAAAACCGACGTGAGAGAGCATCAGCATTTCCGTGCTTTATGCCACTTCGGTATTTAATGCTAAAATCATAAGCCTAGAGGCGCTTAATCCAACATGCCAGCTGTTCTTCACGACTCTCAAATTGCAGCAGCCATCTCAGTGCGGAATGATCAGTCCTTAGCAGTAAATGTTGACCATATAGGTACTTATGGTAATGTTTTATGTATTCCAGTACTGCCAGTAGCTCTCTTCGTGTCGCACAATAATTCCGTTCAGGCTTTGACAGCGAGTTTTTGAGGTGTTTGTCGAAAGTTCTGCCCATCACTATTATGTCATAATTCGAATGTGGCTGTGGCATTGCAGAGCCCAAATGGCATAACTTTAAATAACTTTACCCTTGTCTGCAATCTCTACCTGCCAATACCCGCTTTGTAGATCCAATGTAAAGAACCACTTCGATTCAGCTAGCATGTCGAGCGTATCGTCAATTCTTGGTAGCGGGTAGCTGTCCCTTTGGTTATATCATTCAGCTTCCTGTAGTCTAAGCAGAATCTAGTACTGCCATATTTTTAACTAAGACTACAGGTGAGCTCCAAGGACTGAATGATGGTTCACTTACACCGCTCTTCTCCATTTTACTGACCAGCTCCTTAAACTCATTACGTTTCGCCAGAGGTATATTTCCGGGTACGTGTTTTTTCGGTCTCGCTTCGCCAGTAAAATTTTAAACCGTCTTATAGTTCAGAAGAGGCAAAAAACTGTCTGCTGTACGAGTGAAGTATTATCTAAAACTTTAAATTATCTTGGAAGCTAAGTATCCAATACAGGATTAAAAAGGCAACGGTGGCCTTCTACGCCTATTATGAGTACTTGGTACTTGGTCCTAAATAGATTTATACGATTGTTGTTCGTCCTATTCTTACATGTGAATCTTCGGTATAATGGACTGTAACTAAGAAGAACTTTGCCGTGGAACAACTATACATATTCAGTTCAGAGATTGGCATGCATCGGTAGAACAGGTGCACTAAAAAACTTCAGAGGCACCTTGTTTCTATTGACTTTCATATAATGGCCATCTCAACCTGCAAGCATAACACATATGGATGCTGGAGATTAGGAACATACGACGTGTGAGGATTTTAAGCTTCATGAGCTAGTGATATAGGTGTAATTTAATGGAATTTAATATTACAACAGAAAATAGACGGATGGTTGGAAAATGGACTGCGGTATTGAATCTGGTGTTTTCCGCGACGGACTTATGATAGGTATCTTTCAGCATCTTCCGGATAGTATTTTTCAGGCTAAGATGTTTGCCAGTATGGCTGCCTGTAGGGTGCTATTGACCGCAATATTTGTGACAATAATAAAACTTTTGTAGATAGCCAAGAGGCGCATTTTTCGAACACTAATACATTTTTATTAGACAGACAATGTAAGAATGTGTAGCCAAAGCTGCGTCGTCTGTCGGACATTGCCTTAATTTAAGCGGGCAGAAAAGTTAGCTACAAGGGGATCTTCTTTAAATATCTAAAAGGAAGTTTCAGTCTTAATTTCGTTGAGGTTTTCTAACGCAGTTTTCTTTCCCAGCTGAGGTATGACTCAGTCTGTCCAGGGTTGGAGCAAACGCTTGCGTCCTTTGTAAATAAAAATTTATTTAAAATTTAAACAAAACTTTAATAAGACCCCTATTTTCTACGCTTACTCGCTAACTTAATTACACTACAGACTTAGTTCGAGGAGGGTTGGATTGGACGTCGTTGATTAGAAGGTCAGGATACGGGCCGTCTGGCAGTCAACCTAGCAGGAGCTCAGGAATAGTTGGCACCAACTACTTATAATCCAATTGTAGGATGGATTCGGAAGACTTTACAATTGGAGGTTAGTAAAAATATAAAATATATTTATAAAGACGTCCAGAGAGTAGCCCCGGTTACCCGTCTTGATAAAAATTGAGTCCATTTTACTCAAACTAACTCTCCGCTGTCACTTTTTTTATCCAAATATTCTGTTCTTACATAGTTCATCTTAAACTAATTAATCATTTAGATACTTATTCTATGCGTAAATGAAACTTATCATAGACTTATCAACTAAAACTTAATATGCTGCAGAATAGCCGCAATCCATCACCAAAACAAGTCAACTCTTATACTATATTCCGCAAAAAATGGAAAAACGAAAACACTCATATACTTAAAACTAAATTAAAACACTACTTACAACTAATTAACAACAACAGGGGACAGACATCCACCTCACTGTGCAGTGTTATACACCACGCTGTCCAAATCCAGCGCATTAACCCTCCTGTGATAAAATAGCAGGCCCTCGTCGCCATAGAGCAGCCCTCGTCCCTCAACGTTAGGAGATCCACAGGCAACAGGTATCCGTGCACCCTTAGTGTCTCCATATCACTCCTCCTCTCGAAGTCATAAATGACCCGACAAGACGGTCTCCGGTACGAACCATCGGGGAATCCGCTGTCACTTCAAAATCGTGATCATTTATATTAAAAATAATGTGAACACAATGAGAATTACAACCAATGTTCATAAATGAAATGTAATATTCTCATTGTGTTCTATCTGTTGCATTTATTGTTAATTGGTTATTGTGTGTGTTCGCATATGTTGTATGTTAGCTTGCTGTCTTGTTATTACTCTAGCTTGCCTGTGTGTTATTGTTGTATTTAGTTATTGTTAATAGGTTATTGTAACGTAACGTTACAGTTTATCAAAAGTAGTATCTTCAGACTCTTTCTTCAGAAGGATGAACATAAATGGACACTGGACACTTGAAGGGTGCCTAATGCTATGTTCGCATGTCACCGTTTTTTCGTCATTCCCTCTCACCCATAATCAAACCCCCGCTTATGAGCTCAATTACATAAATTTCCATACACAATTTTGAGAGAGAATCATTTAAATTGTAAATAATTATAAAGGGTGTTCCAACCATAATGCACGATGTTAATTGTGAGTCACACCTTAACGTGAAGTTTTTTGCCCAACTTAATTTGACATTTTTTTGCTTCAATGTTTAACAAATTTAAGCAGGGAGAGATACACAGTTAGCAGCGCATTAAGATTGTTGAAGCCTTTTACGAAAATGTTATTTTTAATGTGTTTTGAAGCCTGCCTTTTGCAATAAGATATTGTTTAATGATATCCTTGGATCGTTCCTTTTAGTAAGTCTCTGTTGTGCAAGAAAATGTTTTGACAGCATGTGAACAAAAAAAACGCTATCAGCCGGACAAACAACTTCACCTTATGTAATTTCACTATGTCACAGTCCATGGTAAAACTATATCTTATTGTTAAATGTTAAATCTACAATTAAAACATTTTGATTAAGATGTTAAGTAGTTAATAAGTATGCCAAACTCTTTTGATTTAAGTTTTATAAAAATTAGAGATGACACTGATTTTGAAGTAATAAAAAGGGTAATAGAAATAGAATTACTTACAATTTGAGTGACTCTCCATCAAGATTTTGCGAACATAGCATTAAATTCAGAATTTAATATAAAAAAATGCGAAAAATTAAGAAAATATTGCGTGGTTATGTGATATTTTTATCCTCCACACATTTCGATATGGTCTTAATTTTGGCCATAAAAGTGGCTTAGGCTTAATTTTGATTGATATTCAAGAAAAATACTTACTATGTATTTATTTTCTATTTTAAAGAAAAATTTCATAAAAATAAAAAAGTATATTTTTTGTGATTTAGAAATTTTAAAATCACAAAAAAACTTGTGATTTTCAGAACACCATAAAGTCACAAGAGTGATTTCAAAATCACATATAATTTGAAATCACGTGTTTTTTCCTAACACCCTTGTGTTAGTCCGCTTTAGGGACTATTGCCGCTATTCTAGGTGTAAAGAAAAACAAATACATTGGTGACTTAACTAGGTCTAGACATCATTGTTAAAGTAATGAAGTCTGACGTCATTGTTTCCAAACCAACGAGCGGTGAAATGAACCGGCGTAGTGTTAATTTTTCAGTTAGAGAGAAATGTGATAGAAAATAACTGAACTGGGTGGTGAACTGGGTTTCTGAACTGAAACTGTTTCCGACTACATACTACACTATAAACTAGTTTGATCTGTGGCAATATAGGGTATGTTCTGCGGCCATAGTAGACCGAAGGTTGTTCTTTTAGTTTTTAATTCCAAATTAATTTTTTAACAAATTTTACTTGTAATTATAACAATTGGTAGTGTCACTTGTCAAAGTGCAATAATTAAAAAGTGTGAATTGTAATAATTTTACATGGGGACATTGTAAATAAGAAATTTGTTTAGTGTTTTAAAGACTTACTTGGCATTGCAACGTATTCTGTATTATAAAACGAAATTCATATTTACAATGAAGCCGTTGAGCAAAACTATTCTATTAACACTGATTATAAGCTATTTCCATATGCAGGGCTTAACTTTAAATATTAAATATTGGAATCTTAGACAATATAACAATTATAATAGTTTTAAAAGTATTGATGCAGCAGTTACCGAATACTTCGAGAAGAACACTTACATGCTGAGTATTGCTGTGTATTTGGATTTCTCGAATAATTGGCAAAGCTATATTTTGGATTTCCTAACTGAGGCCCTAAAAGAGACAGAGTGTATGAAATACGAAATATTTATAAAATCTAATAAACAGATCATCGACTGGCATGTACAATTTTCTTATTACAATTTGTGGTATGTGGATTCATATATGAGTTTTCGGTAAGTTTTCCTTTATTTTTATTATTTAATTGCATAAAATGTTTTTGTTCTTAATTTTCTTTTTTGAAGATTGTTTTTAACAGAAGTCCAGAACGATGCGAATGATAATATGGGCAAATATTTTATTATAATGAACACGGCGAAATATTTAAATCAATCCCATGAAATTCAATTGATATTTGAAAAGTCATTTCAGATGAATATTGTCGATATTGTTGTAGCAGTTTATGCGAAACGAAATACTTTTAAATTGTATTCCTATGAGATATTTCATCCTCAACATTGTCGTCGTGTTGTAACGGAGCAAGTGAATCTATTTGAAAATGGCAAATTCAAAACTAAAGAACTATTTCCCTATAAATTTTCTAATTTTCATGGCTGTCCTATTGTCACGTACATACGAAATGCTTCACTCTTTTATACTTTTAATTTGACATCGGATGGTACTGAAATTGAGTCCATTCAAGGTGTGGAAGCAAATATGATACGAACAATGGCCACGAAGTTGAATTTCACCTTGAAAATGTATTACACTTCGAACATATCTAATGGACAAGTCTATGAAAATGGCACAGCATTGGGGCCTTTTAATTATTTAAATGAAAACAAAATCGATGTATTATTGGGTTTCTATCATTATCCAGTGAGAACTCGATATTTTGGTGAAAGTGCCTCGTATGCCTTTATGCCACTAGTCATGGTGATTAGCGAGCACAAAACACATGAGTTTAAGGATGTTTGGATAACTAAGCCCTATACTTCGATAACTTGGCTAACTTTACTTTTAACAATGATGCTAGCAATCGTACTGGTGGAACTGGCCCATAATTTTCTAGGCAGAGCAGTAACTTGGATTGATATCTTTGGATTAGTTTTGGGTAATTCAAGACCCTTACGCGTTAGATCCTATACAATGAAATGTTCATTTGCCACCTGTATTTTTGGCATTATGATACTCTGTGGCACCTTTCAGGGTCGTCTCTATAATGCTTTCAACAGCGTTAGCCTTCATAAGGAGACCTTTATCGATGATTTGATCCGTGAAAATTATACTTTTCTATTGAGAACCACTTTTAATGATGATCTCATACGGTCGTTGAGAATTCCTTCGCAACAGATTATTTTCAGAGATGTTTTCGATGATTATATTATTTACGAAGAGATGCTTAAGTATCCGAAAAGTGTAGCAACTTTAACAAACTATTGGGATTTCCATATGTTTATAGTGGATCAAAAATATTACGACGATTTCGATTTAGTACCAATGGTTGTGATCTTAAATCAAATATGCGCCTACATGAGACATCACTCGTATCTTATTGATCCGCTCAATCGTTTAATCTACTCATTAAGATTCTCTGGTCTCTTAAACAAATGGTTAGACGAGCTAAAAAATGCTGATAAAACAAATGAAGGTGAATTGATGACGAAATATCAATTGAAAACAACACCAAGGCCAATGACTCTGGATCAATTTAAAGTCGTTTTTATGGCTTTAAGTGCTTTATACATCGTTTCATCTATAATACTAATGATTGAGCTTTTGCTGGGAAAACGAAAAGAGATCAGTCAAAGGTTTTTCAAGATTAAATTACGGCTAAAGCTGAAATTAAGACAATAAATATTAAGAATTAACATTTATAACACTAGACAACAAAATAGTTTCTTATAATGAAATTCGGTTCGCTAACATGAAAATTACCACATAAATTAAAATTAACCCATATTTTGAAGAATCAGAAATGGTTCTTACTCCTTGCATGCAGACAACTGCTGGATGGTTATAAAGGATACTGCCGATTTCTGATATGAATAATGTTTTTGAAACACGACTGCTGTATTGTATTTATTAATTAGTAATGTTTTGTTCTTCAAATAAATCCGTAAATTGATGTACACAACTAAAGCTAATAAAAATAAATGTTATTCACATTTTCGATTTATTTCAATAGAAGAAATTAATAAGAAACTGAAGTGAAAAAGAGTTTTTATTTGTTACCTAGTGTACGAATTTATTTGAGTAGTATGTAAAAGCAATAGTTTTTACGTAAGAATTAATATATTTGTGACATAATGGGGCAGTGTACCGCAAATAATGTTCACCGAAATAGTGTATTTGTCTCTTCTATTATGACTGATACAAGCTACGATAAAATGAACATAATTGTGTATGTTAAATATTGTCTAAACTCAAATGAGGTCTTAAGATAGGATCACACGATTGTCGTAATGCACCAATAATTAGTGTTTTTTATATGCCAATCGTGTGATTATACAATTTATTGGATCATACGGCAACTCACAATATTATTGTGCTTACTTATCCCAATCAAATGCAACCCTGATGCGACAATCGTGTAAAAGCTTTATCAGCAATCATGCATCAATGCAAATTTTAAAAATACACCAATATTAATTGTATTCTTGTGTGGCAATTGGAGAAGACAATAATCACCGATTTTTATTTTTTAATTGATTTTTTCTGAAAAAACACGTGTTTATACAGTATTTATAATTGTCATCCCTTAAAATATGCATTTTAAATTATTTATATGTAAATTGCATCCAAAACTTGCACCATTTTTTTTTCATTATTTTTACTTTTTCTTTATCAAGCGGGGATACCTGATGATAATCAAAGCCGATGCAATTTTTTTTTTAGAGAAGAAATCATCTTTAGAGAATTAAATATAATTTGTAATTATATTCCAATTTAAATAAATAAATATTTTAGTGAATTAATTTTTTTAAATTAATTGAAATATTTTCTCATATGCACCATCAGTGGCCCTTCTTGTGAGCCAATCTCTGACCCACACACTTCTTCTTTTCTTTTTTTGTGTGTTTCTTTTTATTTATTTGTTCACTAAATGACCTCAATATAAATAAAGCGGATGATATTTTCTTTTTTTTAAAGAACGAACTATTTTGAACAGAAAAAAAATATTTATTTAATTTACCACAACAACTAATTCACAAATTTGCCGTAAACTAGAACAATCGTGTGACAGCGTTAGGACAATTATTGTCAATGCATCGTTTCACGCTATCTTGTGACAATAAATTTTGTATAAAATAAGGCAACCGTGTGAATACAGAATTTTTTATTGTGCTCTAATTTGTTATAATAAAATTTGTATCAGATTGGTGTATTTGAGTCAATCGTGTGATCTTAGCTTTAGACACGTCATCCACTTCTAAGGCAAACGTTAAATGTACCCTAGGGGTTAATATGCTACTCGATAAAAGAATAGCATACGGAAAAATTGTTGACTACATCTTTTATAGTTCCCAAGATATAACATTATAACCATATGTTTCGTAGAAATGGACTATAAACCAAAAATTATACTTTTAGCCCTTATTAGACCCTCAAAATGGAACTTTTGAAATGACGAATGTTAGCAAACAAAAAACTTTGCTTTATGAAGAAAAAATACATGCCATTGCATTGCTTTCCCTAATTTTAACGTCCCCGGGGCCCAATTTTAAAAATAGCATGAAAGGTTTGACTTGTATCCAAATTAAAAAAGTTGCACTATATATTCTGATTTCTGTTGATGATCAACTCTCTTTTTTACAACAAAATACAGAACATTTATACAATCTTACGGTTCCCTTGCGGACGAAAATAGTTAATCGGCATGATAAGCATTGGTTCAATCGGGATATAAAGCAGGCTATTAATCGAAGGGACCATTTATATGCTCGGTGAAAACGTTTTAGAACCACGGGACTATATGAGGAGTACCGAGCATCACGTAGAACAACCAATGGACTTATCAAGAAGGCCAAATCAGACTACTATCCTTCGAAATTTTCTATTGCCATAGGTTCAAAGCAAACTTTGGGGAAAATTCGTGAGATTGGCATTGGTAGATCTAACATCGAGCAACTCTGCACAGCAGATGCTAGCGCTCTAAATGAGTGCTTCTCGAATACACCTAATGTACACCTAATACCTAATTACTATAATTTCTGTGACAATGTTCCGAACAATAATTTCCGCATTGTTGGTGTGAAACAGTGTGATGTATTTATTATCTTGTATAATGTCGATAAAATCCAATGCTATTGGCGTGGATGGTATTGATCCCAGGTTTTTAAAGATTCTCGCCATACAACTTCATTCTTTCATTACTTTTGTTTTTAACAGAATGTTTACTACGAATTGCTATCCCAGCATGTGGAAACTTATTCCTATTCCCAAATCGCACTCTGAATATGGACCGATAGCGATATTGCCATTTTTATCAAAAGTTTTTGAAAGGTTGATCCGTAATCAAGTCACACAGTTCCTTGAGGCTAACAGTGTGCTTACTGACCGGCAATCTGGTTTTCGTAAAAATAAGAGTTGTATTACGGTAGATGTGGCAGAGGACATAAGACAGCAGATTGATGGTGGTAATGTTGATACTGTTGATCAGAGCGTTTTAATAAGTAAACTTAAATATATGTTTGGATTCGAATCGACTGCTACAGATGGATGCCAATATGTTCAGACATCTACTGCACAGTCTAGATGTTTGCCATTGAGTCCTCCGCTGTTTTCTTTATCTGTTAATGATCATCAGACTGGACTTCAACATTGTAAGGTCAGATTGTATGCAGACGATGTTCAGCTATATATGAGCTGTAGCACCAATGCTGTTGAGGAGTGTGTAAGGACCTTGAATCATGTCATAGATCGTCTTTATGAGTGGGCCACTGCTAATGGATTGCAAATTAATCCGACAAAGTCCAAGTGTCTAATTATAAAAAAGAGGTTATTGAGACTTGATTACCACCCAATTTTGAAATTGAACGGCCAGTCGATCGACATTGTACAATCTGCTAAAAATCTTGGCATATACTTTAATAACACTGTTACTTGCTCAAACCATATTAATATAGTTTGTGGTCGGACGTTTTCGATGTTAAGAAACCTCTGGCAGACTCTGTATTGTACCCCAATTAAGATTGGAACTCTAATTGCTAAATCGTATTTAATAGCGGTCTTATTGTATGGCTGCGAACTTTTTGCCAGCTGTGATGGTGAGAGTAGAAGGAAACTTAATCTGGCGCTTAATAATGTTGTGCGTTATGTTTATGGTCTACGTTGGTATGATCATATTTCTACCTATGTAAGCTCGTTTTTTGGCATGGGTTTTGATAATTATTTAAGAGTTCGTACCTTACAGTTCTTGCATAAAATTATATATACACATCAACCTCATCACCTTCATGAGCGTTTAAGCTTTTCAATGCTTGGGAGGGGTAGAAGGCTCCTTGCATTTCGACATTGGACATTGATTTTCGATATCATTTCTTTGTTCATGCTATCAGTCTCTGGAACGCAATCCCTTCCTTATGAATTGCAGGTGGTTAGTAACGCACATCGATTTAAGAAATATATTGTATCTAATTTTTCGCAATTGCCTTGACATGATTTCTTATATTACATTTATTTATATTTGATTTCTTTTTATTCTTGTCATATTTTTGTATATGTTCAATTGTCAATTTCATGTAATTATATTTTCATTTTATACTTAAATAATCTTGAATTTTATGCTAAAATTTAGATTAAATTGTACTAAGATTTTTGGATTATACTGAAATTTCTTAAATTGTATACTAAAATTTGTGATTATTCGTTCTTTTTTATTATTATAGTCATTATTTTAATTATTAGTTTTAAGTTGTTATTGTCATTGCTTTCTTGATACTGTAATATATACACATATGTTTAGTTTCATACTGCAATATAAGACTCAGGTCTTGTGTATGACACATTGAAATAAATAAAAATAAAATATCTCGGAATGTTTGTATTTATCTATTTAATAGATAATAACAAAACGTTTCTAAAAAGTATTCAATATGTATAGTATAACAATTATCTATAAATATATGGCTTAACCAATAAGTTGTTAGTCAGATTGGCAAATAAGAATTAAAGACTTCAATTAAGTAAATGTAGGCAAGCTTAATACTATATAAAATGCATTCTAACTAAATTCATTAATTAATAGTTTTCTATATTTTAAACAGGATTCTAAATAGTTAACAATATTATCACACGTGAAGGATATGCCAATAAGAATATTTATAACCTCAGATAAATTAAGTTGATTTTTATTAAAATATTTTAATCGGAATCCATCAAAGATAGGACAGCAACCAATAAAGTGGAAAGTATTTTCCATTGCATCTAGATTTCAGATTGTGCAGCCATTTATATCCAAGAGGCCACCTCTAGCTCTTATAAAAAGACTCTTAGCATAAGATGATAAGTTCGAGGAGGATATATTTAATCATGAAATTGGGAGTTCCTTGCATTGGCGACATCTTTTACATTTTCGTGCGTTTTCACAAGAGGTATAATTTGTTTGGAATATGAACTTATAGGTGTTAATGCATCTGTTGGCAAACAATTTATTTTCAGGCACAAGGTTGTCCACTCTTCTGCCCAATAGGTTTGCTTAGCATTTATGATTTTTGCATGTTTATGAGGCAATCTGTTATACGGCATGTTCAAAATGTATATTCATGATTAATATAATTTAAATGACTTTTTAAGGTATCCATAAATAACGAACTAAGACCGGTTTCCAAAGAAAGCACATTGTTCGGGGTATTGTTGGGCAAACACAGCATTTTCTTTACAAAATAACGAAGTAGTTTCTCGACAACGTCATAGTTTTTGAATCCCCATATTTGTGCTCCGTAAAACATAATTGAACTCGCTGTAGCATTAAAGATTTAGGGTTTATTTTTAATTGAAATTTTGGGATGGTTAACATATTTAGACTAATATGATGCTATTGCCAATTTAGAAGTTAATAATTTGTTAACCAGATGATAAATTATAACATAAGACTATGCCCATATTTTCACCATATGTCCACCTTAGGTTTCTGGAGATTCTAGTACCATTACGAAATACTAAAATCTTTGACTTAGCCATGTTAACCTTCAAATTCCATAAGTCGCAATAAGTATATAAAGAATTAATCATATTTTGGAGGCCACTGGGCGAATCGGAGATAATAACAATATCGTCTGCATACATCAGTACTTTCACGGAGAGGTTCTCAATCATTTAGATACAAAGCAAATAAAACTGGACTTAAAATATATCCCTGTCTGACACCAACATAAACATTAAAAGAATTGGATATAGAGTTACCAAAACGTACTCGACTGGTCGTATTTGTATACATATTAACAAGTATTTTTATAATTTTTTATGACACTTCCGTTGAAGTCAGTTTGTAGAATAGAGTTTCTCGGAATCAAATCGAAAGCGGAGGAAAAATCAACAAAAAATGCATGAGTATTCTTTCCATTAACAAGGTTTAAATGGACGAAATTTACCAAGTTAAAAACGTTGTCAATAGTTGAGTAGTGCTTCGAAAACTAGCTTGGTATTCATTAAGGGTATTGTATTTATTTATCCAATCAGTAATGTGACTTAAAATAATGCTGTTAAAAATTTTGCACGTTGTATCAATTAATGATAATCCTCGATAATTAGAAGGATTGTTTAGGTCACCTTTCTTAAGAAGAGGGATAAGTATTGCTGTTTTAAAGCTAGTTGGTATATGTTTTTTCGTGTATGAAATTAACGGGTGCATATTTAAAAAATGCATAACTAATTCCATCCTGCCAAGGAGCTTAAGAACAGAGACTAGCTCACAAAATTCAGATGGAGAGTCCAAGAAGGGATCTATGTTGCAAGGCAAACACCACTGTATAGTATTCTTGGAGTTTAAATTTTCCGATGTGTTGCAAAAATGTTGTAAAAAATCACCTGCGTTGAGATTAGAACGTGTTGTTATGGGACGAGTTATTAATCTTTTGATAATTTCCACCACTGATTACTCCAACTAATTCAATTTAATTGATCAAGAGTAGAATTATAATATTTGAACTTACTATTACGACATGCAAATAGGAATTTGCTTTTTGAACATAAGTATTTTATTTTATCGGCATCGGACCGTGTTTCTCTAAATGTTCTTAAATTTCCATTCAAACCACTTTTGTTTCGGTTCAAAACAAAACGTTGGATTAGGTTTGTTTGCGGCATTCAATATTCTACTTTTCAAATCCATCAATCAATCATCAACATTTAAATTTTGATTGAAGGAAAAGAACAGTATATTTGATCTAGATTTTGAACATATCTTCCAGCATAACTCTAGTGCTAATGGATTCTTTTTACATTATGAGTGACTTGGCCTCTATTATATGATGGAGTTCCAATTTTGAGTTTTAAGGACATATGATCAGAGTACGGTTTGTTTGCAATTTCAAATTTGTCGACAAAGGATAAAAAGTTATGAGAACATATACAATAGTCTATTAAGGAGTTGCCTTTACCGCCATAAAAACTTAGATCACCATGAACATCACCAATAATCTTTCCATTTAAAACAATACTCCCAATGTTCTCAACAAGATCCATTAGTTTTCTTCCCTGGGTGTTAGTTAGTAATTTTACCCTTGGAGCATCTAATTTTGTTTATATGAGATAAATCAGTTAAAAAATTCGGGTCTAATGTACATATGTTGACCCAGACCAATACGACGGTTCAAGTCACCTAAGATGCAAAAGTTAATGGGGCAAAAACCAATTAAAAAGTTCCTAAGATCTTCAAGCTCAGTAACCCAATTAGTGCAATTGATGTAGCGTGGAATAAAATGGCAGTATTATTTATTTTACATGTCAGCACAACATTTTGACCAGCAATATTAGTAAATTTCAAGTTTAATGTATTTTTGATTTCTTTTTCAAATCCATATAAACATCCACCCTTAGCGCGTCCAGTGCTATGAGTCTTTTCCGCATTAATCCAATGTAAATAATAATTCATTAAATAATTAGAAAATATTCTGTTTGTTTGCAAGAACATGAGTTTCATATAAAAAGAATATATCAATTTATTTAAAAAAGTGAACAAATTTCCAAAGTCTACGCTGCTTGCAAGGCTAGCAACGTTATATGAAAGAGTATTACTAAGAGTAGATTGCTATTGAATATTTACTTCACTTACAGCAACTATATCTCGGAATGTTGTATGAATTGCTACCTAATGTCATTATGTACTCGTCTATAAAAATTTCAATTGCAATGTTCTCAGAAATTTATATTTTTATATTGGCTTTTTAGTTCCAAGCCTTGTATTTATATAATTATTTTCTTTTTTCGTGTAGTTACAAATAAGAAACTAAGGAATATATGTACAGTAGGATGCGCCTTCCCTGTATGGGTCAAACATTTTTGCAAGTTTTCTGTTGTAACTCCCTCTCAAAATGTTCTTCACATCGCAAAAATAAGCTTCGGAGAAAATTGTTCGGATCGCATAACAGGAAGGCGCGGCTCATTCGCCCTTAAATTATTGATGTATGCCCAACATCAACAAAATTAATACAAATGGTTTTTATGTGCAAAACCTTAAATAAACCAATGTTAACCAATGCTTTTTAAGACAAAGTCCCTTAAAACTTGTCGCACTACAATTATTTTTTAAATAACTCTGCAAAAATACCATTAATCCCCCAAGTTTAACATTTTTTACAAAAATTAGAAGGTTCAATTTAATATTGTTAAGTTTTTACCTTTTTAAAAACGTGTATTTATAAGTTCGTAGATTGCGGTTAAAATAAAATAATTTTTGAGTTTGGTTTTAATTATTATCCTTTATTAACACAGTTTTGTGTTCCACTGCTTGTAACCTTTTCACAAGCAATACTAATTTCAATTCGTAATTACTCCGTCTATTTACTATTTTGTTAACAGCAGCAATTACTAGACCGATCTTTCTTCCTAAAGATCTTCCAACCCGTTCGTTGTTACACCTTAGGTTCGATCACAACCTTTTCAACCAGAGGTTATCCACACTTAACTCTCTTTACTGAGTTAGTTCCAACTAAACTGGTGTATACTTCACTACTCAGGGTTAAAAAAGTTGGTACAATTGTACTTTTTTGGTACAATTTTAGATTTAAAAGTACAATGGTACACCAATTACTCATTTGGTACAATTTATGAACTTTCTCAGTTTAGTTTTGTTAATGGAATTTCCCTAGTTTATCATTTAAATGATTTATTAAAACGAAAGAACGAAATAGGCTTCATGTGTTTACAGTTTCCGTTCTTATTCAGGCAAAAGGTTTCTTAAGGTCATGATATTCTTGATGCTTCAGTTTTAAAATACGAAACAATTTGATCTTATTTATATGTATGTATATATATCAATGGACCTTTTTGTACCTTATTTTACGTTTAAACATGTACTTATACCTTAGTGTAGTTTTTTTAAAGATACCACTTTCATCAAAAATTTCCCGGCAACACGTGGATTGTAGCTTTCCCATCGTTCCGATTTAAGTTGTTTTTGTTTTTTGTTAAGTTGGTACATCTCTTATTGATATTCCCGCTAGATCTTAGCGTCATAGCTTGACATTTGCAAAAGCTATGTAGCCAAGAGTATATCTATCTCTATGTGTGTTGACGGTTTTTTACAATTTTATAAATGGATTTAAATTTGCAACAATGAAGCGGGATATTTTTGGTACAATTGTGGTCGAAAAAGTACAATTTTGATTTTCTCATTTTGCAACCCTGTTACTACTAGCTTCACAAGTTTACTCCTTATAAACTCTCTTCACACAGAGTTCAAACTCTCTTCAAACCAATAACATGTTCGCTGAGTTTACACCAAATAAACTGATTGTTGTTAGTACCGATTGTTGTGCTTTTTATATGGCTGAGTAAATAACACATCGAAAGCTCTCGAACCTCTGGAAATTTCAGGTAGATTCCATTTGTTATTTTTATTTTCTTTTTAGTTCTTACTTAGCCATGCGAATGTAAACATCTACTTCTTTTAGCTCTTGGTATTTGTTGTTGCTTGTTTATTGTCTGTTACTTATTTTCTTTGCTGTTAATATTTGTTGTTGCCACTCTATTTTTATTTACTTTATTTCTGCTAATGTTTGTTGTTGTTGACTTGGTTATTTGTAAACAGCACGTAGTTGTTCTTGCAACTTTTGTTTATTTATTTTAGCGATGTAACAAACGATAGTTGTTCCCAAACTGTTTTTTGTAACAATATACAAAATAAAAGACGTTTATTAATAATTGAATCCAATCTTTGCTATTCACATTTGTTTTAGATATACGTATCAAATACAGAAAAATATTATTTTTTTGATACTTTTTCAAAAATAAGTTTAGAAAAAATACTTAAAAAATTTGTTTACAATTAATTAGATTTTTGTTTTAGAAATAAAAATAAGTTTAGAAAAAATACTTAAAAAATTTGTTTACAATTAATTAGATTTTTGTTTTATAAGGGTTGCCAAATAATTTATTTATTTTTTTTTTGAAAATGCTATAAAAAAAAAAAACTACTGAATATTTTCTCAAAATTTCTTTTTTTATTTGAAAGTACAATCCTTCCGGTTAATAATGGAAAATAATTTTATTCAAATATCTGCCTCGGCAGGCCATGCAGTAGCCTACACGATCGGTCCAATTTTTAAGCACATTATCGATTGTGTGCAGCTGTATTTCACCAATGGATTCACGAATATTGTCCTTTAAAGCGTCAATTGTCTCTGGCTTGTTGGCGTAACACTTAACTTTGACGGCACCCCACAAATAATAGTCCAACGGTGTCAAATCGCAGCTCCGAGGTGGCCAAACGACATAAGCTCTGCGGCTGATAATGCGATCTTCAAAAACAGGGCGCAAAACATCGAGTGTAGCTTCGGCTGAGTGGCACGTGGCGCCGTCCTGTTGAAACCAAATGTTGCTAATATCCTCCTCTTCAATTTTTGTGAACAAAAATTCGTTCAACATGGCTCGATAACAATCGCCATTAACTGTAACGGCCACTCCTTCTCAATTTCGAAGAAAAATGGCCAAATTATGCCTCTGGACCAAAATCCGTACCAAACAGTGATTCGTCTTGGATGTATCGACTTTTCATAGTATGCGTGCGGGTTTTCTGTGCCAAAAATGCGACAAGTTTGCTTGTTTACATACCCACCAAGATCAAAATGAGCTTCATCTGAAAAATTGATTTTTTTTTTTGACAAAATCGGCATCTTCTGTAAGTCGATCGCAGGCCCACTTAGCGAAGCGTATACACAACCATATTCGTTCAGTGGAAGGATAAAATTAATTATCTGTCAAATCAGACATGAGCTAAGTGTTACCATTCACGAAATAAGCACTAGTTGAAAAAAAACGTTAGATGGCTGACCCTTTACTTATTTATTCATACATTTACCGTATTAATTGTTTAAGGTAGATTTGGTCGAATGAGGGTATTTTTTTTCTATAATCTGCAACTGTTTGCATTATTATTTGCTTTTCTTCCTCGTCACGTGACAGTACTTGATTAAATTCCTCCATCAGCTTTACCGCCCGTTCTGCAGTGTCATTAACAACTTTTAGGTTACTTACGATATCCAAGCCTGCATTGTAACCACTGTTGGTATTACATTCTTCTGGATCTTTCTTTAAAAAATCCGTTGAATTAGAAAATCTTCTGAAGAAATTTAATGTTTTTTCTTTAACAAAATCCTTAATATTTTTAAACATGAACTATGTAGCTTAAATTAGGAGGGGGAATGTTAATTTGTTTGATGTTAGTTTCATTAGGCTTTTGTAAAGCAGCCACCATAAATTTTTGTGATTCATTAGATATTTGTTCATCGAAAAACCTACATCTTCTGATGATAAGTGACACAAATGGTTGCAAAATTTCTGTAATCATTTTTTACTCATATTTTTATCAACCAGACCACAAACATATACATTTTTTAATAAATTTAAATCTTGATTAGGGCTAAATCAGCAAATGGCGCTTTTATCCAAGCTTTTAAATACATTTTCACTATAAAAATACATATATCTCTAACGTTAACAAGCTTTAGAAGTTCTTTGTAATCGTACCAGGGTTGCCTTTCTTTTATGGTACTGAAAGCAAACTCAAATATATGTTTCATATCGCCTATTATGTTTTTTACATGCACATCTTCCATTCCATATTTAAACGGCTTTTTTATTTCTGCCCACTCTTCTCTAAATTTGCCAAATATTTGTACACTGGGGCCAGAAGATTTTTTCATTTTGTCATCAAAAACGCTTTTAAAAAGAATTTCAAAAATATGATGACGGCAAGAGAAATACAAAAGTTTTTTTTCCAATATTTGCTCCAAATGAACGCATGCACCCTGCTTAGGCCCTGAATTAGTACTGTAGTATCGCAGCATAGAGCCTGTACCTCTTCTTCCACATCCCATTCTCTCAGCAAATTGGAAATAGCCGTGGCCTGTTCCTTTCCCGTGCCGGTAGAAAGTGCTGGAATTCCATGTAACTGATCATTTCCATTAAATGAGATTACTACTGGTAAATGGTCGACTTTTTCTCTACCCAATAATGACGACAAAATTTTACCATCCCAATGAACAGTTAATGTTTTTGTTTGTTTTTAAATACATCAAGAATTTCTTGTCGGATAGACGTTGTGTTTATCACTAAATCGCTAACGTCATGTTTCAAAGCTTGAGCGGTGCTATAAGAACTCGTACTGCATTACGATCGCTTTTTTTACATCTGTCGTTTTTTTTTGCAGCTGGTTTATCTTTCAATTCTTACGTTCCATCTTAATCATTATCAGCGAGTTCTTCCTTATCACTTGATTCAAAATCCAGAATTTCGTACTCATCTAAAAAAAAGTTGATGGTTAGTTTCAAAAACAAACAATGCTTTGACAAATTCGCACATTTTAGATCCACTCGAAAGCCAAAACATGCCTGATAATAAAACTTTTACATACTTACCTTCCAAAATGGATGCAAATTTCTCTTTAAAATTTTGATTTTTCTCTTCGCGAAGACGTTTAATTTCTTCTTTTTTTACTAAAACCCAGTCACTGCCAAACATTGAATCAGGTCATCCTTTTTTTTTGATTTTTAAAAAATAATTTGTCTTCTTCCATATTTACCATATCTAATGCATTAGCGTGAACAACATCAAATAGATCGTCAAACTTTACCGAGAATACCTTCTCGCGGTTTTCTTGCAATAATGTTCGGCGCTTGCAATTTTTCTGCAATTTTTTCCATTCAAAGTATAAACTTTCCACTTTTGAAACGCATTTGTCGAATGCTCTTGTTGGAATTTTCGCTTTATTCCACAAAATTTCTATTTCTCTTGCCACAATGCATCTATTGTGGCTTCATCGTAAATCTAATATTACTTTGCGCATATTATAGAATAATACTCGCAAAACTTGCGAATTGGATGGTAATTTTACACCGATACTCTGGCTCGCGTATATAACTTTTCTTGTCCTCTTGTTTTCGTTTTGATTTAAATTAAATTTTTTTTGCTAGTTAGCCACAAATAACGCAGATATGTAATTCAAATTTGTTCTTTAAACTTTAACTTTAATACAACTTCGAAAGTAATATTTACTTTTAACTTTATTTTTCACAATATATTTCGACTGTTAACATCAGTTTCTAACACACTTTTAATTAATGTTGAAGAATAAAAAACTGTCATTCTTATTGGGGAGTTCCCTTTTTATGTTGTTAAGAAAAATATTTTCGCAGTTCAGAGTTGCCAGAAATTGTTAATATTTACATTTTTTAACTTTGTGCTGGACTTTGACTTAGTACCTTTGTGGTTTGACAGTCAATACATTTATTTCTATCTACGCCGTAAAATAAATAATAAAAAGGTTGCGACAGTATCTGCGAGTAAACGAATAACTCAATATCTCGATAATTCTTCAAACAATTATAAAAGTTTATCTTTTGGTGCGACAGGTAAATAAACAGTCCTCCCCCTTTAGGCTGCCTCTGATCCATTTGATGAATTCGGATTCCTATATTATTATGATTTATTTTGGAAAAGTGAAGCGCATTACATTAGTTTAACTCGAAATACACACATGTGAAAATTGAATATACATTGTCATTTTATCGCAACTTAAGGGCGGATGAGCCACGCCTTCCCGATATGTTATCAGGCTAATTTTTTGCGAAACATAGTTTTTTAATGGGGAGAACATTTCAAGGGTGAGCTATGGTACAATTTCGCAAGTTGAAAAATAAGTCGCACCCTAATTTACAGTCACTCAAAAAAATAAGTACAACAACGAAGTTAAAAATCCAATTATTATAATTTTTGATTTAATTGCTTATTGAACTTTTATTTACAAAAACAATTAAATGTCTTCGTTGTAATATGAACCGTTATCGAAAAATAAGCAAAACGTATGTAATAGGTCATTGAGACGGTTTTTTAAGTTTACTTTATTTAACAGATTTTATAATTTTTTTACGACTTAGTATTTTGTATAGTCTCTTTTGAAACTAAAATCTGACTCTTTACTGAGTGGCATACTGTCCGCTAAATGTTTTCAATTGTTTTGGTCAATACAACTCCACGCTGTGTGTGTATGTATATTTTTTTTTATTTGTAATGTAAAAATAATGTTTTTTTTATTTTTTTAAAAAAGATAATTTTTGGAAAATTTTAATAAACAATACCTAAAAAAAAAGAGATACACCACTTCAGCCCTTAAAACTTCATTGTGGGATTTGGGTAACATTTGTTTGTATCAAGATTGTTAGTGAGTCGTTCTGACAATGCTGTACTTATTTGTGTATTTGGCAGCATTGCCAATTCGACCATTTTAGTGTGTTAAATTGAAATTGAACGAAAATTGAATGCTGTAGGAAGAACAAGAGCATTCGGAAGTATTGTAAATTGTATATAAAAGGCGGCGCCTTATGCATTGGTGATAGTTATCGTTTTACAGTCATAAAATAAAGTCGTGTTTAGGCGTAAATGAAAGTGTTGTATAAACGAATATTTAGTGCAAGATAAATTAGTTGGAAACCGTATAGTTATAATGGTATACTGTAAAAAGTTAGAAAATAAAAACTGTAACAGAACAACAAAGTGAAGTTTGTTTTATTTTGACGCATTTAAAAGAACTCAAACGTTTTAAAAATGAAAAACGTAATAATATTTTTAGGCTTAAAGTCTAGTACTCTGTTTAAATTTGTGGATTATGTTGTGAACACAATACAAAATACTGTCAAATTAAGTCTTGTATTGTGTTTAAAGTTTCGTACGAAATAATTTTACTCTGTTATTTTTACGAAAAACATGTGATATGTATAATCAATTTTATTTTCCAACTGTAATAAATTTCTAGCGAAATTTATTTCAACTACAAAAGAACATGAGGCCCACTTATTTCGTACGAAATTTTAAGCAGCAGTAGGGAAATAAATACTGTTACAACATATGATACATATAGTCTTTTATTATATGGCTAATGAAAGCTAACCCCTGTATCGTTAGTCTGCAACGGAAATGCCAAATTGTATTAACATTCACCATGGAGTGATCCGAAAATGTGAATTGTGTCGTTGTTATAGTGCTTTTTAAGCACAGAAAAATTTGGTATACTAATCAAAAAAGGTGTACCGCACAGTGTGTAAAGTCATCTTAAGAAGTGTCCCCTGAGTTCATCCCATTGGTTAAATATGGTCATCATTCAGCTGCAGTCTCGATGTGGGAGGATCTCTTAAGATGTACTTTCGAGCAGAATTTTATTACAGTTCATAAGGCTAAAAGGATCAAAACTGCTTCCAAAACAGTTTAACATATTTTAGTTTTTTTTAGTACTTATATCAAAAATAAAAAATATTGTTCTAAAAATATTTATTATTTTATTTATTATTTTAAAAGTATTTATTTCCCTACTGAATATTATTTGTTATTTTTGATCAACATTTTTCACGAATTTGAACATATAAAAATATTTCGTTCGAAATATTTGTGAAATAATTTTGAAAAAGTCGCAAAAAATGGATGTGGGACTACTATTTCCATGCGTTTCATACGTATGTATTTATGTAAATATGTATTTATTATTATTACAAACCGTACCATATATTAGGAGCTGAAAGTTTACACAAAAGATTTCCAGTTATCTCTGTTGAGTGCCGTAATTTTAATTCGTCAGAAGGTTTGCCGGTTTCCATAAGAACAGTTTAACGTTACGTTGTTCGCGCCTTTGAAACGTCGATAAAGAGGTCTGAGTTATATTTTTTTCCTCAAAGGCCCTTCTTATTGCATTCACCAGACTATGTGTTTGATCGACTGTGGTGGGATTCTTTTTAAATTCAAATCGATTAATTAGAATACATTCGAATTCACTCAGTATTTGATGTAACTTTTTATTTAGTGCTTTCTCGAACCACTTGGATATATCTATGAGAAATAAAGCTTGTTGGCCTATATGACTCGACCTTTGAGTGGTCCTTTTAGGTCTCGAGATCATAAAGATAAGCTAAAGTTTCCATGTTTGTGGATAACATTCTAGGCACAAAACAGTAATTAACATTAAAAGAATTAACCTGTTCATCAAACGGGGAATCTCCGTGAGCGTTTCATTGCTGAATTTATCAACTCCTGGTTCAATGTCATGCAAATTTAATCTCAATCATGAGGTCGTACTGAACCGTGGTACTAAATGTGGCAATTATACAACGCACAGTGTTTTGAGCTTAGAAGAATTTAAGAATGTAAGAATTTAATTATTTTTTATATTTAAACAGAAAACACTTCAAGTAGATTATATTCAAAATTTTAATAAAAACTGTTGAGTAGCTGTGGAGTTATAGCGGCTCAAAGTTATAGTTTGTATCATGGTTGGCAACCCACTGGGTGACCCAATTAAACTCACCCAGGTTTTATTGGGTATTATAGGTTTTCGTAGTTTATTCACAACAAAAATAAGTATAATTTACGTATTGCGATTACGGATTGATTTTTTGAGCAAAAAAAAAAAACAATGAATTAGCAAATTTGTCAAAATAATTTATCAAATCACTACTCACATATTTTCCCCGCCTCTGAGCCAAATCCCGTCTCAGAAAAGGCACTACAACTTTGAAGCCAATTTTATATATCATTAAAGGAAGTGGATTGGTGATATGAAGTACGAAGTAGATAGGTTCTGAAAATGTAAGCCATAAAACGAGTTGAATATGTGTTACGTTTGCTTCCCTTAAATTTTTTGTTAAAAAACGGAGTAATGTGCGCTGTAAAGCGAATGTGGTCTATATTTCAAACAGGCCGTTTTTGTATAAAAAAGGCCGTATAAAGAGATATGAGTATATTATATCTGTCGAAACAGCCAATAGTCAGATGGAGCAATGCTTGGAAAATACGGCAGAAGCGGCATTTGATCATTTCTAATAATTATTTTTAAAGTTTTGCGACATGAGGCCAGGCATTGTCATACAAAATAATAGTTTAATAATTAATCATGGCCGTTTTTCTCATAATACGAGGTTCAATCGAAGTAATTACAGTTTGCTCTGATCACCGAGTTTTAGTAGCTCATTGCTCTCATTAAAAGTGCAAAATTTCAATATAAATAGTAAAACACGTAATTGTATTAACAAATGGAAAACATCGTCGACTTGAACGAAAATTGGAAGCAGTTATAAGACCCCATAAAACCCAATAACACCCGGTTTGTTGGATTTTTTTTAACTCGGGTTTTTGCCAACCCTGGTTTGTATGCAACATAATAATTTTCAAGAATAGTACAAAGTTTTTACATTTGGTTATGATAATTTTCTTTAATAATTTCTTTTTTCGTACGAAAAAATTGACATGCAACCAATGTAAAACCATGTAGCATATTTTAGGGCATAAAACGACAAAATTTGAAAAATTGTTAAATGACTACATTGATTGCGTGTCAATTTTTTCATTTGAGAAAAGGAATGTTGTTCAACACATGATATAAGACTCCACTCAAAATTGTTTGACAATAAACGAGATTCTTGAAGTTTGTTTTATATGTAAACATTTAAAAAAAAAAATTGCCACATGCAGAAAAAGGATCAATATTCCCAGAAATTTTTCACAATTTTGTGTAATTTAATTAAGATTTTAAATTTAGAATATTATTTAGAATTTTACAGCAAAGTACCAACGTTAATTTTGAATACATAATGTAATGTATGTTTTTCAACCCAGGCTATTTCAGAATAAATACTAAAAGATATGTATCGAAATGGGAAATTTTGAAGGTTTAATTAAAGATTTGTTTTCTTTTAATTTTTTTTCTTTGTTTGCACATTTAACATTTATTTTGTTTTGCCTTATATTACGGTTTAATAATCGAATTCGAAAAAAAATTTATGTGAAAAATGGGATTTTGTGAGTAATGTATGGTAGAACGAAATTCAACACAAGTGTCAGTTCGCCTTTATTGTCAAATGGTAATATGTGAGAAAAAATGAGACAGTGGTACTACCTTGTATTTTTTATATCATGGTTCAACATTTTCCACAAATTTGAACAGAGTATTAGGCTTAAGGAGCAGAAAATAATTTTCACACTTGTAAAATTCACCAATAATTGGAAGAAACAGTCGCGTACGAAAAGCAGATTTGAAGCTGAGGTGGGTAATTGGCTAGATACTGAAATCTTTAGTGAAGAAGTTTGTGCTGTGAGCTTTCAGTTCTTAAAGTTTTGTTTTGTAAAACATTTGGGCAATTCACAACGAAGTTATTGTGTTAAGACTAGTACTCTGTTCAAATTTGTCAGAAATGTTTATCAACATTTGTTTTTTCGTGCGAAAAAATTTACATGCCAAACCAATATAGTCATATAGCATTTTTTTAAAATTTGTTGCTTTATGCCTTAAAATATGCTACATGGTTTTAAATTTGTAAACAAAAACCATATGTTTTCTACAACACATAACAAATAATATTCAGTAGGGATATAAATACTTTTTCACATTAAAATAATGAATATTTTTAGAACAAAAGATGTTAAATTGTTTTGGAAGCAGTTTTGATCCTTTTAGCCTTATGAACTGTCATAAAATACTGCTCGAAAATATATCTTAAGAGAACCTCCCATATCGAGACTGCAGCTGAATGATGACCATATTTAACCAATGGCATGAACTCAGGGGATGCTTCCTAAGAAGACCTTACACACTGTGCGGTACAACTTTTTGTATCAGTGTACCAAATTTTTCTGTGGTTAATAAGCACTATAACAACGATGCAATTCACATTTTCGGACCACTCCATGGTGAATGCTGATACAATTTGGAATACCCGCTGCGGACTAACGATATGGAGTTAAGCTTTCATTAGCCATATAATAAAAAAATATGTATTCTATGTTGTAACAGTACTTATTTCCCTCCTGTTGCTTAAATTTTCGTACGAAATAAGTGGGCCTCATATTATTTTGTAGTTGAAAAAAATGTTGCTAGAAATTTGCTGAAGTTGGAAAACAATGTTGACTCGTACATTTCGCATGTTTTTCGTAAAAAGATCAGAGTACATTCTTCTCAACGTTATTTAACAATTATTTCGTACGAAATATTTTTATATGTAATTTGACACCATTTCGTACAAAAATTTCGATCACAGTACCAGGCTTATTGTGAAAATAATAGTACATTTGAACAAAATAAAACACTTTTAAATAATTGCTTTATAATCTTAATGAACCTACGAACTTTTAATATCAAACATCATAACACTCGTCAATTTTTTTCCAGTCAGATCAAGAGATTTCGATGTACAGTCAAAAACAGCTCTTAAAAAATTATGATCTATAAAATTTAAGGGTATACATATATAAATGAAACAGAAGATTGAACAGGAGTAATGTCTAGTAATGAATTACTGGAAGGAACTGAAAGTGATAATATTAGTGATAGTGAGTAGTAAAATGTCTTTCTGTGTATGTTATTTCCTAAAATAAACTAACTTTTTAATATAAAATTATACTGATGCAATAAACTTCTTGAAAGTTTTTAAATTATTACATTTTTTTTTTAAATTTAATAAAATGTATTAAGTAAAAACTTTATTTTATATGGAGGTTGAGCCATTTATGTTAGTAAATAAGTATGAGTGTGTCCTTGCTCCCACTCATTTTCATTGTTTCATTTACAAAACTACATTAAGAAAATTTTAGTTTTTGTAAAATTTGTTTAATTTTTGATCCTTTAGTGTCCTTACTCCGAATTCATCAAAATTTAGTTAAAACGTTGAAAATGATCCAGGAAATTATTGTACAAAATTTCAAAAAATTTGATTTACTTTTTTAGTATTTTAATTTTGCAGGATATACGGGAAGGTCATGAATCCTTGCTCCGGGATGATCTATGTTGTTGCCATGCTCGTTGTATTCTGCTAATATTTGCTCCACATCCGCAGAGTATATTTTATTAACACTAATCTGGCAAAGCCATCTTGATATTTTCTTCCAGGTTCTCTATAGATTGATCAACGTCTATCGCAGTTCTAAGTGGTAGGTTTTCGGACTAGTGCGTGCTAAGGTATTTTCTAAACTTCAAATAATTTATCGGCTTGCTTGTCTTGGCAGAGCAACAAATCTAATGAAGATTCAGTTTGAATCGCTTGCCCAGAAAAACCCTCCATAACAGAATTGTAAATCAATCGGAAATCTGGCGTCACTCGATATTACATTTAGTCCTGATTAAGACATTGCATCACACAAAATGTGTTCCTTTGATAGCTTTGTAGTCGCCGGCTGCCAAGAAACGAGACCACAGCGATTGAAAAAATTTTTAATACTGCAGATGCTATTTGTGTTCCAAGAACATATTGTCAGACAGTTCATGATTGACTTAGTACAGCCTATATAAGCATCTGCTACACCCTCAGAATTTCCGTCGTCTATATTATTCTTAGTGTTGGTAAAAGTATTTACACCAAATTTTCAGTAGTAGACTCCAGTCGACTGAAGTTGGGCTGCGAGTGTGGTAGAAAATCCAATTTATTTGCCGTCTTAACCACTGCCTTCTGACTACCTTTTAGAACGTCAACGTATGAGAACTGGCTGGTGATAGGCAATGGAATATCGCTGTGCTTACTGATTTTGACTGTATGTTGTTCATTTCAGGCTTTAGAGCCTCAGATTATTTTACAAGATCATATATGGGCATTCTCTTAAATTAGCAGTGTGGTTTCTACCGCAATTAGTTCATTTCCTGGCTTTATGGTCCTCTTTTCGTTTGTCGTACATTGCTGAAACATACAAGCTCCCCGCATACAACTCAAACAGATAATATGCTCAAACTTCTGACAGTTTCCACACTGAACTGACCCTGTTCGTTTTCGAAGCTCTTCTATGATCACTTTGCGATGAAGCCAGTATTTTATGCCGTAGATGAAGTGGGTCTCATTTTTATTTAGTTTTATGGCATCCGGTTCCATTTCCACCCAAAACATTACGCTTTCATTTCAAAACCCTTGGTTAATAATCCATCCTTGAAGACCTTTACCCCTTTTAAGCGTATAGCAAACGCATTTTGATATTAATTATTTGATCAAAAACTATTACTCCCATGTCACTTTTCTATTTCCAATTCATTTCCCCTGCACTTTGTCTCCGATTTACTCTAACCAATCTCGTTATGGCCCTATCGGTTTTTTCGTCAAGTATACTAGTGCGTCCACAGCGTTACTTATTTAAGTAATTTATATTTTCGTTGAAGTTTTTAATAATTGTTTGCGCTATAGGCTTCTTTATTTGACATTCTTGCAATATTTCCTAGCGTATTGCCTTCATTTTTTAATTTTATAGCGGATTTTTTAATAGGTTTACAATTCTCATTTCCTTCGCCCACTATATCTGTCGACAAATGTGTCACAATTTTTGTGTTTGAAAAATGACCACTCTTTACTAAATATTAAGCCGTTTTTTTCTATGGGGAGGACTGAATCACTTATGTCTAGAAGGAGAAGGCACTAATTACCAGGCACTGTCTGATAGGTCGCATGTCAGAGCACATGGGACGCCCTGGTTATGGATACTTCAGGAGCTGTCAGGATGAGGAATCAGTATATAAGCTTAAACAAAGGCACATGGATACATGTCACTCATTTATCTGGACTGTTTTAGGGATTTATCATTGTCGAAGTTGATAGAGTTCATCAAGGGTATCGGTTGTCTCACATGCGGGATCTGGAATTTGGGATTTTTTGGTGGGGATCTTTGTGACTCTCTTATGACTGGACTACGATCTCTTTTATAAATAGGTCTGTCCAATAAAAAGTAAAATGTGCCTTCGAGTAAACGCGCACATCATGAGCTTGTAATTTGAACTATTATTTGAACTATTATGATAAGTAACCGGAACTTCGTTTTGAACTACTTCACGTTTACAAGACGCTTATAAACAACATTATATATTTTACTTTTCAGAAACATTTAAGTGAGCTAGTTCAGTCTACCTAAGTCTTTAGATTATTTTGTTAATTGATTATAATTTTACGCGTTCTATTAATTTTAATCGATCAAACTTTCAAAATCAAATAAAAACTAAAAAAAGTGTGCCAACTTTTAAAGAGTTTAAAAATATTTGTTTATTTCAAACTTTTTCCACAAATTATGAATAAATTCCTACAATCGAATTACTTAGATTTAAGTGGTTTTTGAACCAATAACATTTTCAATTATGTTTGTTACGTATGATGAAATCTTAGTACCCACGTTGATGAGACCTAGATTTGAACTTTTAATATCGCAATAATGTTGCACTTTGTGAAGTATATATTAAAAAAAGAGTTTTGAATCAATTTATTGGTAAATCAAATCTGTGTCTGTCTGTGTTCAAATACATACATACCTGTTCATATAATGTTTCTTGAAGCAATTCATTTACTTGCGGTAGTCGGTTGGCTGTGTTTTTTATGAATTGATCTAAATTCAATTAATTTTTTTCATTTAATTTAATATGTATGTAAAAAATTTTATAATTGTTTTAATGGAAACATAATATTGACCTTTAATTTTCATATGTGGTATAGACATTGTCTTGATTTAAGTACTGATACCCTGAAATTTAAGTTGGAAACTAGACACGTTTATGCCAATTCTCATATGATGAATTTGAATGTTTGCTGCTGTAAAATGTAAATGTGGGTAAATAAGCAATACATATGTAAATTATAAATATGAATTTAAATGAAATTAATTTTTTATTAACTATAATTTCAGAACTCTTTTGTTTTTATCACCTTAGCGGATTCTAAATTCCGTTTATGAATTTTTGATGATTTTTGATTTGCTTTAAGAATTGACTTTTTCTTTACAGTTCCTGAAATGCGGTAATTTATTTGGTCTATTCACAAAGCCCCTGTAATCGTTGTATAGAGTGTTTTATTGTATTGCAATACAATAGTTGTAAGCTTTTTGTTGGTAATTTTCATATAAAAATTTGATACAGTCATTCGATTTTTTTCCAAGTGTTTTTGAAAAGTTGTATTGGTTGCTACTAATGTAATGTAAATGCCGATCATTATAAAGAAGAAACCGACGAAAGAAATTTTTTTATTGTCAAAACCAAATTTTTAAAGAAAATATAAAATTAATACCAAAAATGGAAATTAACTATTTATGCGTGAATGTATTTAATAAATGTTTGTGTTTTTTCATATCTATGTATATATACATAAAGGGATTGTGGTTTGTTCGGATACTTAAAACTTGAAAACGACTGCCCCAAATTGGATACTTCCTTCTGCGATTTTATTCTTAACTGCTACGCGAAGCCTTAGAAAAACAGATGGCGCTGTAGGTAGTAATTCCTTTATCACTGCTCCTGTGAAAGATATTTGAATAAGATTTGTCACGTCGATTCAGTGCACATATCCTAAGTTGTGCAACAAAAATAAACGTGGTTGGTGTCTCTAATAAAAAATAAATATTAATTTTTGTATATCTTGAGAACGGTAAAAATAGAAATTTCTGAATTTGGTAAAAATGACTTTGTAATTAATACAAATCATCAGCCAATAAGTGATCGCATAATAATCGGATATGTGGGCATACAAATAAATATAAAATTTTTTTATTTTATAATTTGGTCTAAATGACTTGGCAGTCAATACAAATCATCAGTTTAAATGTGGGAGGAATTGAATAAGTGGGCGTGGCATCTTTCATAGATAATAATAAGTTGTTGTTTTAAATTGAGGCTTTTAAGTCAATAAATAGAGTCTACTTCTGTACATACATAGATTCCCGGGCAAAGCCGGATGGTTAAAGCTAGTTGTTTATGAAAATTAACTTACAAATTCCAATTTTCTTCTTATTTGGTTTTTGACGTTTGAAACACATTAATACATTAAAACACTGGTACAATGATTGTTCACAAACAAGATAACAAAACGTTTCTTCAATATATGATACACGGACACAAAATTTTGTAAATTCAGCAATTATATTTATGTTACTTTGGAATTTAAATAACCTTTTCTTTTTATGAAATAAACTGTGCATTAACGCACATACAAATTTAATTTGGCTTTTATAAAAACTCTCATCTTTTTTATATACTGCATGCCTTTTTTACACGTTTTTTTCTGGAACGTACCTTCCGTGTAAAAACAGAATTGGGTGTACATTAGGGTAAATCGAATTGTATGGATGAACAAAAAAACTGAAAAGTCGGATAGCAAAAATAAAATCCACGGAAAATTTTAAGAAACTATTCTGGAGAATCGATAGGTCTAAAACAAATCTTATCCTGCGCATATCGATTGAAAGATTTTTTGCTCCCCTTCTTCTAAACTATATAACTGTATTAAAACACACTATCACATCATTCAAAAAACACAAAATGATCATTAAATTATTATTTTGCCCTTTCAAATTGAATATTTTATGTCATGAATACGAACAAAATAAGTTGCTGAATACAACATTTAGAATACAAACTAAGAAGAAGACTGGTAGAAATGCATTTAAAACAAATGAAACAGAAGTGCCTTTAGTGAAAGGAAGTTAAATCAGTTTTAAAAATCTGGAAGAGAAATCGCTGTCATAACAGCATCTCTATTCTTTGCTATAACTCGTCGTGAAACAGTGTGGTAAGCAGTTGCTCACGTGTTTCAGTTCAATGGAGTCAAATGGAGTCGAAAATCTTATTTTTATAATAGGAATACCATGCCCCTCAAAGTCAAATTTAATTTAATTTATTATTGCTTGTTTCAGGACAATAACCCGAAACATTCTTGCCTAATAGTAAAATAATGACTTCTATATAATGTAAAAAAGTGCTGACACATTCTTTACAGAGCTCTGGTCTTATTCCTATACAGAATTGTATACAATCCAGACTAATCCAATTCAAATTACTCCAGCCCCAAGTTAGAAGTAAAAATGACCTCAAGATATAAAGGCAACCAAAATAATAAGTACTAAATTTTGATCTTGGACCATTTTAAGTTAGATATTATTTTTATATTCAAATGAATTTGTTAAATGAAGTAAAATTTTTTTATAGGAAACTAATTTATTTACCTTCAAATTGCTTTTGGTTTTAGCTTAATATTTTAACGGTTACAGAGATATCTAATTTTTTTCTGTTCACTGTATATCATTTTAATCAATACAACGATCTTGTGAATTCGCTTTCGGTGACTCCAAAAAGAAAATAAGGGTTACCAGAGTGTCGAAGTTGAAGAGTTAGTGTAATATTATAGAATCATCATCAATTTGGTTGTAGAGTCATCGTATGTTAATGATGAAGTTGTAACTTATAATAGTTAAAATGAAAAAGGCCACATTTGGGTAACTTTAGAACATCAGTGATGTTCCAGACACCTTTGGGCGCAATGTTGAATCCTCGGTCATGGCACAAAAGGAAGGAAGGAATCAATTTGTACATCAATGTGTGTTCATCGGTTGCTTAACGCTTAAGGGAGTATTCTCTGATCTCGTTTTAAAAATATAGTATGTAATAGGACCACACATTATCTAAATTTCTTCTGAGTGTGGTTAAATGATCTCGTGTCTCCAAAAAACTAAAAACTTAAAACGCATACCAAAGGGAGATAGTGAGTTATTCCTCATGTCTAAAATATGCTATTGTATCTTTTCAAAGTTTTCCGCCAAAAACCTAAGAGGCTTAAAATCCTTTTCTGCAAATTAGCACAATTATTCAGTTTTTTTTTCTTCCTGCTTACTTTGTTTTCCTCCTTGTCTTTTATTTTCGATTTCCATTTTCAGATGTCGCAATCGGACTAGTAATTGTTTCACCAAAATGGACTCAAGCCTAACTTATTCTACTGCTACAATTGCCAGCATAACTGTATGATCAATTAGTTTGTAAAAACTGATTAGTTCAATATAAATTGTTCACGTTAATGGTTGTCCAATAGTCAACTCTAAACATTTTTTTTTATTTTATTTTCAAAACATCAATCGAATGAGATGTTTTTTTCTTTAATCTTTTGTTGAAGTAAGTGCAGCAGTTGCTTGTTAACCTGTTTGATATAACATTGAATTTAATTTAAATATATTTTATTTTTTGGTAAAAACACGCGTGTAATAGATTAGATTGTTTTGCTTATACTCGTATTGTAGATATAAAGAGGATGACTGTTGATTTTCTTAATATATAACGGCTTGTTATTATACAATAATTGCTGCAAAATGTTAAACACAAAACATAAAGACTGATAAAAAAAAAATTAAAATAAAATAAAAAATAATACAAAATAGATCATAAATAATGATTTCATTTATTTTTGTTGAACTAAAATTGTAATCAAAGCCGAAAAATATGATCTATTTCATAATATTTTCAAGGTGAAGATTGAGAAAAAATCCAATAAAAATTATAATTAAAAGATATTGTATTAAAAAATAGATCAAGGAACTTATCGTGTTTATTGGTTATTTATTATCGTTAATAATTTATTTATTGCTGCAACTAAATATTACTCTCTCTGCTGTTGCTGTTTTTGTTAAGATGAATATTTAGCAAATGCACGCAAAATTACGAATATACAGACTCTGTAGGTGTTGATTTGTAACTGTCTTAATAATAGTTTTTTTTTTTCTTTAATTTTGCTAAAATTTTAATAATTTTGTTGATTCTTTAAAATTATTACAACTGTTATTCGTTAATTTAAAGAACGATTATTAGCTTAAGGTCCCTTTGTTAAACCAATGAATAAATGTGTGAAGTTTTGTTTTATTTGATTGAGCATTAAAGTTTTTTTTTCTGAACTCTTCTATTCAACTTAAAAACATGTACTTGGTTTTGCACCCCATTGTATGTATTTACATTTTTACACCCACTTTATCATCCTTGGCATTATATTCGAACCTTAACCAATTTTTTTTTTCTAATAAATTTATTCATTTAAGCGCAATACAACATTTTTCCAATAGTTATGTAAATAAAATCAACACAAATAGACAAAGCTCGTTGTTCGGGTATCTATTATTCCGCTAATAAAATTAATCGTCTTAATTTTTTAGGATTTGAAGAATAAATTCTATAGCATTAAATAAAATATAAAAAGGTAATAAAAACTGAAACAGATTGATTAAAAAATATGATTTTATACTAAATTAACAAAAATAAATCTTTTCTGGTTCGACTACTCGTATTTGTGGCATTCGTTTTTTTGTATCGCTGGCACAAAAGAAATCATGATATTGCCAGCATGAAAACTTAAAATTTAATAAAGATATTATTAGCTAAAGCAGGGTTTTTGCATACGTTTTTTTAACAAATATTTGTTAAGCTTAAAATGTGTGGTAACTAAAGTGGACTTCAAGTGTACTTTTAGATTTTTTTCATAAGGTCATATATGTTTTTTAATTTGTAATATGAATGCAAGAGTTCAAGAACGAAATTCTTGCAAATGTAACTGAATTCTAACAAATCATGTATATACATGAGTTATATCTCACATCACCACAGATAATGAAGCGTTATCGAATTTGTGCTGATATTTGATTCACATAAAATTATTATTTTAACATATTTTTGAGAAGATCAAACGTGTTACGAGAACGATGGCATTAAGACTGAAGACTGCAAATGTGTGGTGGTTATGTAACCATGGAGTTATTCACTTATCACAAAATTATTTATACGATACAAAAACTACTAATTATACGATTCGGTGATCACAACCGATATACTAAATAAATCATATAACGAAAGTGGTCTCTTTCTCACTGAGGATATATAAAGGGTGGTCAAACCATAATACACGATGTTAATTGTGTCACACCTTAACGTTAAGTTTTTTACCCATCTTAATTTGACATTTTGTGTTTGACAAATTCAACTATGGAGAGGTACACAATTGAGCAGCGCGTTAAGATTGTTAAAGCCTTTGCCGAAAATGGGTGTTCATGTCAAAATGCATTACGTTTACTTCCTGATTTTTTTTTTGGTGAGCATAATCGACCAAATGCACAAATTTCAGCAAACCGGGTCTGTAGGAGATGTGGAAACACCTTTGCATGCTCGCCCAGTTAGCTTACAAACTGGCGACGTCATAGGGCCGTACTTCTTCGAAAATGAGGTCGGCCAAGCAGTCACCGTGAATGATTTTCGCTATCGCGAGATGATAACGGATTACTTGAGGCTAGAAATTGAGGATATGGACCTGGACGATATGTGATGCCACTTGACACACAGCCATCGAAACGATGGCTCTTAAATTAAAAATAATAACTACAACCCAGTTTGAAAAATTAGTGGAGGAATTACAAAAGAAGAGAAGGCTCTTGCAGTGGGATCTAGCAGAGGCACTGTTCCCAGTATTTTTAACTGTGGAAGATGTTGGCAAGTCATTTAATTTTCTTGGCCCGCCGATAAGATCTGGAGATGGATGGCAAAAGGTATGAAATAATAAGCTTAAATAATTCAATAAAAAATTAAATTTGTTAACAGGTTTGGCGAGGCTTGAAGTTTAAAGTTAAGAAGAAAACAATCGCCAACAAAACTGAGTATCATGGGACGGGCGCAGGGATATTCAAGCAGTTCACTTTTAGCCCGTTAGAGGAAGCTTTTGCAAATCTGCTGCAATTTCAAAAACAAAATATACCCTAATAAATTAATGGGGGCAGAAGTGGAAATACCTTAAAATGTGCCTTCTACGCAAATAGAAAACCTTGAAATTGTGCGCTCTATGGAAGTTAATGAAGACTTAACATCCGTCACAATGCCAGGAACAGTTCCACCTTTAACACCTTGTAAGGGAGGAATGAATATATGAAAATGAGCAAAACAACAAATACACCAACCCGACTTAAGAGAACCAAAAAGAGAGTAGTCACGTGAAATACATAAAAATTGAAAATAGAAACAAAACACACGCATACACACCTACCCACATAAAGTGTCTGAATTTATTTCGCAAACAAAAAACATTTTCAAATTTTAATTTTTTTTCAAAGTTTAAAAAATTTTTTTTAAATAACAATCAATCCATACAGCTGATTGAAATATTAAAAGAAGTGTATTTGATTTGTTGCCGTCATTTTCTTATAGAATGATAAATTGGTATCGGCGTTGAAACAAAATGTTATTGTTTGAAAAATGACGGCGGCATTGACGTCGACAACTGGAATAAGGGTGAATAATTTTTATAACTCTCTGTGGATTGTAGTGCAATGCGCTCATTAAACAATGGAATCTGCTTTTCAACACCCCTTTTATTTGCTCCACAATATTACGAGCCGATGAATGGGCCATATTGAATTTATATCCTACTGAAGTTCGCTCCCTTGCTCATATTTTCTAAGATAATGTTATCTGGCGCTACTTATATTCCCTATAAATGAATCATGGTTAGAGCTGGGATACCTTGCATCTACCGCTCAAATTTTCATACATACATAAATAAATGCATACATAAATGCATTTACATATGTGCACAAATATTAAAATTGAGTTTGTACTATACTTACGGGCATGGTATTCCTACTAAAATATCCTTTTCGATTAAAGTATAAATGCTCATTAAAGCTGGGTTTAACTATTTTTATGTTTGGCCCGTCGATGCAACCAGTTATTGAAGGGATTTGATATTTGTTATAAAAATAGTCCCTTGATTTCTGCTTTTCGTTAGTTTTAATTTCCAGCTGTCCAGCCGCTGTTGCGGTGAAATAAGCCGCTCCATAACCTTAAGGTAGATACTGTTCTTCTACCTAGAGATATGCTACACTCGTTTCCAACAGACTTCTGATAGGATCCTTCAGTTAAAAATCGCAACGTATCTGCAAGTTGTATCAATGGCGGAGTCTTAGATTTGGAAATGTGTTCTTGTATTATTTCTAAGACCATACGGAAATCATCTTTGTTTAAGTGGTAGTAAGCTATAAATCTGCCTCCGGCAATGATTTGCTACAATCTCGTAATATTCTTCTTTTTACCTTCTCAGAATGCTCTTCCTCCAATAACAAATATGCGATAACGGCAATAACCATTTTATTTGTTTATATACAGTTATAACTGATTAATAAAAACACAGCGACTTTTAATATTTTTAATAAAAACATTATATTTTATCAAAAAGATTATAAAAAAAATTGTAAGCAAATACGTAAACGTGTTCGTTGTGGTATGGTAGGTAAGACACGCGCCTACCAACCAGAAGGTCCTCGGTTCAATACCAGGTCAGACCATCTAAAAAAAAGGAAAATGTTTTTTAAACAGCGCTATTACTTCATAACATTAGCTAGTAACTAGTTATGAAAACTTCTCTAATACATCTGACGTTCGGAGCCGGCGTTAAACTGTAGGTCCCTCTCAATGAGTTTCAAAATAGAATCGAGTGCAGCTCATTGACTACGAGAAGTCCCCGTGTTCCTTCATGAAATGTTATGGGGATTAATATTGTTACGAAAATAAGATTGGGCAGCTCTGCGTTTATTACCACAGTGTATACAGTGGCGACACGCCAACAAAAATAACAACAACCATACAACAAATTTTACAACTCAGTAGGGATACGCGAGATAATAAATATTCTCATAACATAGCTCTCTTTTTTTCGAGCTGAGTTGTAAAATTTTTTATTTTTCTTTTTAATTGTATTCTGATAATGTTTTTGGTTAAAATGAATGTTAACTTTTTTCCACATTTTTTACTTACCTTTATTAGTTGAAAAAGTACATCTATTTCATTAAATAAAAAAGAAAATTTTTTATATCTTTACGGCTGTTCTTGACGAAGTGCAATTTAAACGTCCAATTTTGGGGTAATTTTTTAAGCATTGCATAAATTGCGAATAACACGAACAATGTTAGCCTTCGAGGCGTCAATTGTTGCTGGTTTAATTTTAATTTGGTTGCATTTTAATATAAACAAGTAGATGGTTGTGGTCGTCGTATGTCACATTGCACAATCTTGTTGAAAGCACGTCTCACCCGCATCAATTTCATCCATATTTTCAAACAAAAAATCGTTGACCTTCACCATAAATAATGATCTTAATTGACCGTAACGTGAGCTTCTCAAGATATACAGAAATCAATATTTATTAGTGCAAAATATTTACTAGTGCAAATCCGCCCACTTTTTGACTGATGATTTATATTGACTATAAAGTCACTAAGACTAAATACTGAAACTTTAATATTACACCAAGTTCTGAAGCTTTTGTTTTAACCGTTCTCAAGATATACTAAAATCAATCTTCAAATTCCGTACACTTTTTAACTGATGATTTGTATTGAGTAGGAATCTTCCATATTTTGGCCAAACTTAGAGACTCTTTCTGTTACAATTTTGAATATAAATATAGTCAAATAAATATACACTTTGTATGGGCGTGGCCCTGCCCAATAGGAATTTTTGAAATTTATATAGCCTATAACTCCTTCCAGACATACAAAGAGATATTGTAAAAATTTCAAGAAACTCGGTTCAGCAGTTTAGCTGTTGTATAAGGCACAAACAAACAAACATACATACAAACACACAATTATTTTTACATATAAGATGATCTACATGTATATACATATGTAGATTCTTGAGCAATGACGGATGGGTAGAGTTAGTTGTATAATATTTGATTATAATGGCGATAAGTTACCATAATTATTAATTAATAAGCTAAATATTCCATAGCACCGTGTAACGACAACAAATAGATTTAGTAATAACCTTTAAATTTAATTGACTATTATCTGTAAGCACCAATAACAATTATTATTATTATTTTTTAAAATTTATTTTGGCCAATTTCAAAATTATTTTTATTGATAATCGCCAGTTATGTACATCTGTATGTATGTACAGGCTGAGGCAAAAGTCACCACGGAGTCTAAAAATTTAATAACTTTCGTTTATATACTTTTTAATTTTGTTATTTTAAATTCTATATGTATAACACCTGTAGAATAAATAATGGAGGAATTCACAACTGAAAAAAGAACCAGAATGAATGAATGATGAAGCTTCTTTTTCATTTGAATGACTTTGTTAATAAGCAAAACTATAGGTTCTGGGGTTCTCAGAATCCAAGAGCCTCTTATCAACGTCAATTGTGGCATTACATCTCAAAATATTGTTGGGCTTTACTTCTTCGAAAATGCTCAAAAACGGTCCCATCATTACGAAACTAAAAACGGTAATATAACTGACATTATTTTCCATACTTAGTTTAAAAAATTTCCATTTCGTAATCCGAAAAATAGAAGAATATATAAACGAAAAAGTTATTATATTTTTAAACTCCATGGTGACTTTTGGCCCGCGCTGTATGTACACTTGTTTCTTGAAAATAAACTTATAACGTTGTTTTATCAAAAAAGTCCAACAGAAATTCAATGTTGTATTTAGTAATCTTGTTAAATTGTCAAGCTATTTTTATTTGCTACAATCTTGTATTTTTACTTCGAACTACTTGCCATTTAAGAAAATATTCGTACACAACTATTAGAGATTGAGTAAAAAATATTTTTGTTTTTTGGAAAAATATTATTCAATATAAAAGTCAAGCTTAAAAAATGTTAATAAACTTGATTAAATGAACAGTAATTGAACTTGTCAGTATATGGAAGTACCAAAATCAATAACATTGAATTTTTTTATACAAAATTTATCATCATCATCTTCATCACCGTCTCAAGTACCATTGTGTAAAGAAATTGATTGGAATTTTAAATACAAATTCGATAAATGTTTTCTGAAGACATAACCTAGACCTGAATACGTTAAGACACATACCTGGCTGTCTGTATTTCTAGATCTTCTACGAATATTACTATAATCTGCTGTAAAGTACTACAAACAGTTGTTTAATATTTACACAGAGAGAAATGTATTAATTGCTCACCACATCTAGAGCTAGCAGTAGTTTTATATCTAACACTACCAGTTATTTATTTATATTAATTCAGAATACTATTACAAATTATATTATAACTATTACAAACAGGAGCTAAAGTTTTCTATACCAAATATTTAATAAAGATATACAGTGTGCAGTGAATTTATATAGCATTTTTTCAACCTTTTTAAACTTCTCTTTGCACTTTTGTTTTTATAATTTTTATATTTCTTCTTTTCACATTTTTAGCTCTATGATTTCTTTAGAGAGTATAACTGCAATTGTTGTAATTGTAACGATTCAGCATCAATTCCTTTACTAAACTTGGCAGTTTTGCACGGCTTGTTGTACATTATAGAGCCTTGATTTTTACCATCGATAGTCCTTGGTATTAATTGATGTTTACCTATTATACACCAGGTATAAATGAGCGTTTTTGGAAAATAAAACACTAATTTTTAATGGGAAAGTAAAAAAAACACATTTTATTCAAAGTATTGGCCATTGCTGATTACACATTTTTCCAATCTTTCAGGCAATTTGTGGATTCCACGTCAATAAAAATGTTCGTTTTTTGAGGCAAACCAATTACACACCCAATGCTTTGTGTGCAGGTTCATTGTCATGTTGCAAAATTACATTGCCGTGTCCTGTTCGTTGGTCGTTCAATGCATGATTCAAATTGATCATTTGTTATCGATAGCGATCTGTGTTAACAGTTTCACCAGGTTTAGGGAGCTCGTGGTACACCACACCTTTCTGGTCCCACCAGACACACAGCATTGTCTTCCTGCCGAATCGATCTGGTTTGCAGGCGAATTTAATGGTTGTTCCTGATTAACCCATGATTATTTTAATTTACAAACATTTGAATCTTGACGCCAGAACTCATCGATAAATTTATTAACACTAAATAAGCGACACAACACTGAAACGATGAAAAAATCTTCTTTTAACTTTCATTTATATAATGTTTTTTTTTCTAAATGTATTTCAAAAACACGCTTTACTCTCAATTAAGATTTCAATTACGTTAAAAGTTTCATGAAATTCAATAAAAACTTGTAGGTGAAGACATACAAAACAGAAATCAGTGATCGACTGGCTTTATGCAATGGGAAAGTAACAAAAATGAGTTGAGTTAAAATGTTAAAAATATAATAAAACTAGCTAAACTCCGACGTACTTCACTTAAATTATAATTGGTTACTTTTTTTTATTTCCTTCTTGCCCCAAGGCTAAAAGGTTTAGCCCTATATACATACACACATACTCGCACATAAATTTAAGACCATCCGGCAGCATGGATGACAAAACATTCGAAAACGACTATTGGAATCATAGAATTCAAAATGGCAGCAAATATTTAGAACTCGAAAGCTTGCCTGTAATATCAACAGCAAATCTCTAGTGAACCTTTATCTAAAGCAGCGATGCTCGTTCATATTGTTCTGATTACGAAGTTTTTCAACTGTTTATTTATTCTCTTCGTGAATATTACAACCAGGATTGCTAAAAGAAAAAATCTTACCAAAAATTTTCCTGAATTGTGCCAAAATCAACTGTATCGCTAACCTTTATTACATAGTCTTTCAATTTAAATATCGTAAACTATTTATGATATTGCTTTTATAATTCCTGCAAAATTGTTTTTGTTTTATTTTTTATAATTTTTTTTTAGAAATTGTAATAAATTAACAGCCAGCGTTACCAAATGTACAGTTTTTTAAAGCATTCAGCAGTTTTGAAGTTTTTTGGGTAAAAAGTAAGTTTTTCTGTATATTGTGCAGATTTTGCAGTTTTTTACTTTCAATTTTGTTATTTTAATTATAATATCTGAAGTAAAAATTTTACTCCATTTGTTTAATACGACTGTGGTGAAGTTTACTCATATCTTTTTCGTGCGACAATACAGTTATCCCTTTTTTCACCACTGATCACAAAGAAAGAGAAAATTCACAAATTGTGTGATACTCACATTTATGGGTTAGAAAGTTGTTTTTTTTTTCTGCTCAGTCGTTTTAGAAATATAATTTTTTTTTTTTGCAAAAGAACAGTGGAATCACATTACATACTACATGAGTGCGTACGAATAAGTGATATATCTGCATTACTAACAAAATATTACTCATACATACGTACTTACCTAATAATCTGATATCAATGTTCTATTGCTAAAAAAATTTTTATTTCTAAAATGACTGCGCAGATTAAAAACTTCGATTTTTTTAGTTTATTCAATAAGTTACACGAATATACATGTGATTCCGCGTACTCGTATCCGGCTTAGTCGATGAGTGCCCAGCTTGTCGGAAAAACTGTCTTTGAAAATTTACGTGATTTCGGTTTATAGGACATACCCGTATATGCACATTTTTTAATTTTTAAGTATGTGCAGTTTTTTCACTTGAAAAGCAGTTTTTATCTTCTAAATTTATAGTTAAAAAAAATATGGCAGCACTGGGTATAGCGCATGTTTTTCTGTTTTTTAAATTTCATTAATTACCGATTGCAGATGTTGATGCATGTTCTGGGTAATCTTTTAAAATAATTTTTAGTTATTTTTAGCCATTCTGTTAACAACACATTTTTAAGGCATTTTTTCGAAGTGATTTTGTTTCTTTGAGTCCTTTCCTCTAACTAATCAATGCATATTATGGGGGTGTATATAGTTACTTAAAATTATATTAAGGCCATTCCTTGACCAAATATGATTGTCCCAAAAACAATCTGGGTTGTCCAAAGCTCCTTTACCATATCCAACCCCGTTTTTTATTAACTGCAGATATTAAAGGCTTTTTACTATGAGTTCGAGCATTGTAACCAGGTCTATGGAGTACATTTCTCATAGTTTATGAGGACACGCTGGTACTTGAGATTTGTAACAACTTATAACGTATTGTTACGTTTTTACTTTTTTAAAAACGTGTATTTATGAGTTCGTAGATTGTAGTTAAAATAAAATAAATTTTGTGTTTGGTTTTAATTCAAAATCCTTTATTCAACACAGTTATGTGCACCACTGCTTATAATCTTTTTACAGGCAATAACAATTTTTATTCTTAATTTCTCTGTCTGTTTACAACTTTGTAAACAACAACAATTACTCGACAGATCTTTCTTCCTAAAGATCTTCCAACCAGATCGTAGTTATAACTTAGGCTCGATCACAACCTTTTCAACCAGAGGTTAACCACACTTTACTCTCTTTACTGAGTTAGCTCCAACTAAGCTGGTTTTTTACTCCACGATTCGCTTCACGAGTTTACTCCTTATAATCTCTCTTCGCACCAATAACAAATTCGCTGAGTTAACTTTACTTAAACTGCACTCGCTGAGTACGACACATAAACTAATTGCTGTTCGCATCGATGTACTTTTTATATGGCTGAGTAAGCAACACATCGAAAGTTTTCGAACCTCTCGATATTTCAGGCAGATTCCATTTCTTTCTTTTAATTTATTTTTAGTTCTTTGTAGCCATGCGTATGTGAACATCTACCTCTTTCAGCTCTTAGTATTTGTTGTTGCTTGTTTATGGTCTGTTACTTGTTTTCTTTGCTGCTTAATTATTGTTGTTGCCGAGTTATTTTTATTTACTTTATCTCTGCTAATGGTTGTTGTTGTAGATTTCGTTATTTGTAAACAGCACGTATAGTTGTTCTTGCAGCTTTTGTTTATTTATTTTAACGATGTAATAAACGCTGTGGTGCCCAACCTTATTTTCGTAACAGTATTTTAGGAACGACTTTTTTTGGGTTCAGCTTTAACAGCATTTCCTATATAGCGGTCCTCTCACAATGAAATCTTTTTTGACGACCTGAGCGTTTTTTTCTCTGCAAACTTCCATTATTTAAACAAGGTTTTATAATCGATTACGAACTAAAATGAGATTTTCCGAATACAGTTTTACTATCACCTTCCTCATCTTATTTTTTTCCTCCACCAATTTCGTCGGCATTATAATAAGTTCAACACACAACTTACTCAATTATCAATAAGAAAAAATCTTTAAAACTCACAAGTATTCAATTTTCTTATAAGCAGATCTAAAAAAATTCGTACAAAAACAATATCTTAAATATGTCAGGAACTAACTGTGTACGTAAACATTTTTAGCGCCATATTGAGCTCTTTTTGACCTTTTTTACTAGTATCTCTCTTTATGTAAAAGTAATGGGCAAAATGTAGTAGTATTACATGAATAAAGAACTCTTAAACGTATACAGGTCCAAAAGAGATATAATTTTATAAAAATAATAATAATAATAAACATTGGCAACATTATGAATATAGTAGGTGTACTTAAACTTTTTTGGTTTACTGTAAAACACAACAATAATTTTATATTTTTAATTTTAAAATTATTTTTTTTAATGTTTTTTAACTTTTTTTGAATTTTTTTCTTCTTTTAAAGTTCACTCTTTTTCTTAGTTTTTTTTTGCACTTCACTTCCTTACATTTATGTTGAGTCTTTTGATATACCGAAAAAATCTCAACAACACGATATGTGGGGGTCGGTCATACACTTAGACTCGATTGGGGCACTTTAAATGAGTCAAAATGGGATTTTTCAAAATTTGACCTTTGGGTCAAAATAAGGATCATCAATATTCATTTTAGAGGTATAGTTCCTTGGGCAAAGTTTCTTATTTTGATCCCTAGAATACGATTTTCCTTGTCATTTGGGCGATTTTTAAATCGACCCGCCATAATATGCGTGCATGTATGTATGTATTAAAACAAAAAAATCTTTTAAATTTAATGTTAAAAAATAGCCTTATGTATAACCAACTTTTAGATGATTTATAAAAGCCAATCATTAGTTAGTCAGTTCATAGCTAAAAGTGTCTTTTTGTGTGATGCACCATAAAGTAACTCATAATGAGTTAACCAGAAGCTAACTCATAATGAGTTAACCTGTGGTTAGCTGAAATTTATGCAAGCTAGCTCCTAGGACATTCTGCGTTCAAATCAAATGAAACTATTCTACGCAAATGAGTTAGCTTTTGAGTCACCTATGGCTAAATACTGCTTGACTATAAGTTAGCGTTAAGTTGACTCAAGTACCTACTGGGCACATTCAATTTTACATATACATAAATATATTTGTTAGCTTTTACTAAGGAAATCGGATGGTTATTATTCGACCGGTTTTAGTTTTGTCGGATACGGTTTTTACAAAATCTTCATTTCTCGAATACCGAATAAGCCGGTTGATTTAACACAAATAACCGGTTAGTTTAAAAAAGTATAATTTTTATACGTTTGTATATTTTATGTATTGCAAATATGCTTATCGTTAAACTAATTGTATAAATTCAGTTATTGTTTTTGTATATATGGCAGCCTTAAACGTCTCACAAAGAACGTGAAAACCAAGGTTGATCTAAAAAGATATGCACACTTGTGCAAAAATAACCTCTTCTCATCTTCTGTAAATAAATATTGATTTTTATATATGGAGAATAATCAACTCGACTTATTGAAAGCGACCCACAAACACCGGTCCGAGCTGCATATATATTAGTTGGTGAAGTTTTTTACAGCTTAAACACACATAATCAGTCGCTAATGTTGTACGGTGATATTGCTGTTGAAAATTTTCAGATGGTGGCCTGGGATTGAACCGACGACTTTTTGGTTGGAAGGTGAATGTCTTACGTAAGGTACCACAGTGGCACATACACTTTTAAATACGTAGTGAATGAATTTACATACAGTGCTGTTCTAAGCCTAAGCAACTTTTCTTGTTGAGGCAATTAAGGAATCGTATATTACTAATAGATTTATTCAAAGTAAAACATTTAATTTTTCTTATCTTAGGCACCTGAATTATAACTATAATAACAAACTTTTAATTCCATTCTCTTCCAAGTAATGCAACAACAAAAACGAAATTAGCTCCTTCACCTATTCGAAACTTGAGCAACTTTTAGTACTTTGTGTAATAAGCTTTATTTTTTATGGCCTTTGCACACCGTTTTGGCATAGTGTTAATGGGATTTGGTAGAATTATTGTTAGTATTGATTGCCACTTTAATTTTAAGCTCTCAGTCAGCATCAGCTTATTTTTAAACAACGTGGTCCAGCTCTGTGCTTCAAGAATTAAGAACACTTTTATTTAAATAAAAGAACCGGTTAACCGGTTATTTGAATAATTATTAACCGAAAACCGATTTTTTGTAAGTTGATATTTTTCGAACTATTCGAAAATCAGTGTTTGAAAAAAGTCGTATAATCGATCTCCCTAGTTTTTACCCAATGTGCTTTGCTTTCCCTTAACAAAATAGAGATATCAAATTTTCCAATCACTCCAGCTTTTTGGCAGCATCTCCCATGTGCCTACGAATTTGTTGCTTCCAAACGTTATGGAATGGTTGCTGGAGTGACTCCTAAGTTATTTTTAAGTTTGACAACAATCTTTATCAACAATCTCTTCCAACTTTTTTTATTTTGCTGACCAGAGCGGTCTTTATCATCCATCTCTCACACGTTGCAACCGATGAAGCATATGCCTGGATAAGTTTCGATAAGCAATCGATGCCATTTATTTGCTCTTTTTTTAAATTAAATAAGTAAAGCAACACTGTTTGTTCAGTATAAATATAAGTGAAAATAAATTACAGATAATATACCCTCTAAAGTGCAATACTTGATTTTAAAACAAGACAAACTACATATAAAAGCTATAGGAATAAAACACAACAATTTGTCTTTATAAAGAGTAAAACAAAAACTGCTATTAATATAAATTTTAAAGCATAATGAAATAACAATAAAAAATATTACACAATTATGGAAAAATTAACGAAAAATTTAATAAAAATCATAAAAATAAAAACATTAGTTTTTTGTTTAAATTAAAGCATCTTATGGATTTTGCTACAAAACAAACAAAATAGATTAAATACCTACATACGTAGTATTTTCAGCGAGAGATGTTTGAGAAATTTTTAACAATATTAAAGGGAAAACAGATAAGAAGGGTAAGAAAAGTATTTCAGGTTAAGCAGGTTGTGTGCTATGGGCATATATGATTTCGGAATTTGTAATATATTGAATAGCATATTACTAAAATAGCCGCACTGGCTCTGATGTTAATGTTTCAAGTGTTGGTTCAATTTCCATTGTCTCATCTGTGTAGGTTTTCCAGATTTAACATTGAAAAATGCTTGACACTTATAGAAAAAAATCTTGACAGTCAATAAATTTGGGTGACAAATAAGACAAATTGGCTGGGAAGAGAGAGATTTTGAGAGAGATTTGCCTGGGAAGTTTTGATGCATCCGCCACATAGTCCAGACCTAATATTTAGCGGGCATATCAACAACAGATGTACCAACATAACAAAAAAACAAAAAACAAATCGGAACGATGGGACCGCCACACAGGGCGAAATCTGGTCTAGAGAAACCTAATTACATTTGACTTTCTAAAGCCTAAAACGTTTCGATGACAGCTTAAAAAAGCTTTTTAACAAATACCTTTAAACGCATTCTTTCATTACAGAAAACTTGTTGGAAATTTTATTTATGTTTATGTGGTAATTTGAATACATAAAGAATGTACATCTAATCGTGCTAGTCCCCAATATTGTGACTCCATTTTCAATGTATGCATATGTGGCCAATTAATTTTCCACATTCGCACTTCTTGTAAAATTGTGTGGGTTACACCAAATGATTTTGATGTCATGAGAATATCCATTTCACCATTTCGAACATCCAGTTTAGCTATTCTCATATCCTCTGCTACCCATTTTCTTATTTCACCTTCTCTCGGCATTCTGCTTTTTTTGGAAGTTAATGTGGTACACTCCATATTAGCTAACTCAAACTATACCGCATTAGTTGCACTTGCGTTTAATGTAAATATTTATATATTCAAAAAAAGAAAAAAATTACTACATACATATACGGAGCAATAGCACACATTTACAACTCACCAATTATTTTACTCTTTAAGTTAAGAATTTAAAACAAAAACTTAAGTCTCAACACTAATCGGAAAAAAAAGTCGCCTACACACTAAATCGAATTTTTTTCAACTGACTCCCAGAATAGCTTGCAAAAATAAAACATCCCGTTGTTCTCTTAATTCTCTGAGAGCCACAAATAATTAAGCCAGTTCCCGTTGTTCGTATATTGTTAGTTAACCAAAAAAGCTACTACACCACATTATCAGCTAATACCACACTACCCGCGCTTACTCTAATTATATAATTTTGGTAATTGTTATGCCTACAAGGTATGGACTCACTGAGTCTTTAACTACTTCTGTATTTTCTCATAAAATGCTTTTAATCAAATTCCAGATAAACAAAAAATTCCTGAAATTTCTACTGACCCCGAATGCAATAAAAAAAAAAATCATATTGAATTGATTACCTATCTTAAAAAGAAAGAAATTTGTTGTCAAGGCCATGAAATGTGTTGTCAATATGGTGTGTATGTTAAAAGTGGTTTTAACTGAAGTCATGGAGAGAGTATAAGGGGATTAGTATTGGACTAGCATTAGCATTTAGACTATCACCAATTTCTTGGCCAGTCAATCTAAACTAGTATACCGATAAATTGACTAAAATACCAAATATATAATATATACCAAATTGAATGACTGTGTCGGTGTTCATGGACCCAGCCGAGACTTGTCTATCCCACTGGAAAGATCGATGAGTATCTTCCAGGCTGAGATTCATGGTCATTGCTATATGTGCGGAGATCAACCTGGACAGTGGGCTCAAGAATAAGACCATTAATATATTCTCTGACAGCCAAGATGCCTTAAGGGCACTTAGCTCGAATTATATGACATCTAGACTAGTCGAATATTGCTACGATACGTTTCAAAAGCTCTCGCTTGAAATAGGGTCCAGTTGGGTTTGGGTACCTGGACACTGTGGTATAGATGGTAATGAAATATCAATTGCATTGGCCAGAAAAGGTTCCATGACATCCTATATCGGTCCGGAACATTGTTGTGCAGCACCACTTACTACCATCCTCACTAATCTAATCAAAGATAGATGCGAAGAACACTGGAATGCTCAAAGGGGACTTCGCCACTATTGGGCGGCGATCAGCCCTGACGGAGTTTCTTACGGGCAACTGTAGACTAAGAGCGCATCTGAAGAGGATGGTGGTCACAGATCTCTTCTGTGTGCACAGGCATCAAGGACAATGGAACACATATTGTGTGAATGTGGTTTAGGTAGAGATATTTAAGTGAACATAGTAGATGACATATCCATTATTATTGATTCAGATCTGCTAGTTTTCATTAGGTAGACAACAGATCTGCTAAACAAACTATAGACCCCATGGGCAGCAGTTTCCTGCAATAGAGCCTAGTCGGTATGATGATAATGATAAGTCTAAGGTACAGTAGTTAAACCATAATTAAAAAACCTCCAAATAAATTATGAACAGATATAAAAAATTAATAGTCCTGCAGAGTTTTTACTCTCATATCGTGCTTTAAAATAAACAATAAATACAAAATTGAATTAATAAAATTATAATCATCACAATTGTAATATATGTATAGTACGGATATATAATGATATAGTCATGAAACATAAAGGCAGATACATTACACATGTAGTAGTTAAAGATTGTTACAGCCATAGTTTATAGGTACCTTTAAATAGATAAATAAAATAAAGTAACGCACAATTTATATTCTCATATTGTATTTTGAAACCAAGTGGCCTTGATCCAAATGTTAAGAATTCTGACTAACATATATACTGACATACAACATTTATAAGTTTTCAACAATTTTAAAACACCCTTCGATTTGTATCGTTTTCAAAGTTCTTCGACAAAACCCATAATCATAAACCACAACAAAGACTTTCAAGTCGATTAAGTAGAGTAGCTATTGGTGATGATGAAAAACTTAAGGAAACAGCTCAAAAATTGATTATTTTAGCAAAACCCTCAATATTCAACCACCAAGCAACTCCAACAAACACTTCAATGAAGATCATTTTATATGATCGTAGGCAGTAACAGTAAGCAGAAGATAATCTTCATACAGAGTCTATAGAGTTTCTCGCAGATAAAGAAACATTTCGTTGAAGAGTTTTTTTTCTGTCTCCCCTTTAATTTATGAATGTACTTATTTTGAGTTGATGCTGAGACATTAAGCTTTCTGTCTGAACATAAAACTTGAATGAATAAATGTTTATATGCTCGTCTGCTAGTTGGTTGAATTGCTTGGATTAGTTGTCGTGTACCCACGTTTAGCCCATTCTAGAGATACTTTACATAGACCCAACAGAGAGTAAATTAAACGTAAAATTTTCAGTAACAAAGTCGAACAATTAGACCCCTATTAATAATGAAAACATTTATTAAAAAACCAAATTGAAATCTTTCATTATAAATTGTGAATTATTTAATCAAAATGAAGAAAAATGAAGAAAAAATTTTTTTTCACATTTGTAATGTGATTATTTGTATATTAAATTAAAGATGGTTTATTCATTCATAAGTAAAATTTACCAATTATATTACATGTAAGGGTTAATTCTAAAATATTTATTGCCAATTATATGTAATTTGTAATTGAATTTTGCATAATACAAATCCAATTACATTTTGTAGTTGACGATTAGCAATTCTCCACTACATACTATAGTTGGTAGTTGTCTTTTACCAATTACTTAATCACATTGATCTACAGCAAAAAAGCCTTTAAATAAATCTATATGGAATAGTGTGCTTCAAAATGATAAGGTCACCTTAATATTTTCTCAATTCATCCAAACTATAAAATGTTATGTATGGTCACCTTATTAAAAAAATTCTACGTTCAAATAAGTGAATAATAAGCCGGTTTTGTTTGCTTTTTTTTTTGCTCGAATAAGATTTGGCTGGGCGTTGATAACTCTTAGAATGTGGTTTTTGAAGCTTGTAATTTCAATTCCTCTTTTACTGTAACCGCACTTTACATGGAAGAGGCATTTCGTGAAATTAGCCGAGTTCACGGGCAGTTAGGACCTTTGGACGACCCGTGCTTTTTAATTTTCAATAATTTTCTCTGTTTTTGAGAAAATTTTGCACAACACACAAAGATCGTCCCATGCGTTATTTTCAAGTTATGATGAAATATATTGACATAACTACCATATTTTAGGCAAATGGGCATCTGCAACAAATAATAAATATAAGTAATAATACCATCAACTTGCCCATTTAAATGAAGCAAAAAAATTTGTTAAGCTTCATCATGACAATGGCAGTCTAGGACAAAGTAAATAACCCACTAAATAACGATTAAACTTGGCTGGAAAGTTTTAAAACACCTATCGCTTAGCCTGGGCATTATACTGATTGACTTCTGTTTGTCTCAGTGTCTGTGAAACCCTCTTGATGGTTTAAACAGAGTTTAATGAAAAAAATTGTTGAGGCAATCTTGAAAACACTCTTTAAATATCGTGTACCACGTACTCTGCCCGAGGAAGACCAAAATAATGTTGTGCAGGATATTTCTAATATTCTTATTAAATAAACCATGATGAGATGTGCATCCACCTTACAAATCTCCAAGTCCGGATGAAAAAAGTCACTGCGGACCTATAGAATAACTTCGATATTATAATGCGGAGAATGCAGACTTGTTTTCATACCGGGATGTGGATAAGTTAAGCGCAAGACTTTAGACAATCAGTTACTTAAAAGTCTGAAAAAGATCATAGACTCACTAGCACTGCGTTATATTCAATTGTTTAAAGTTATAGAAAAACAGCTCTGTACTACAGGGAATACACTTTGATAGCATGAATGTATATATGTACGCTTGCTTTAAAATGGGATATAGGAACACTGGACGTAACTGCATGGCGGATAACCTTACACAGGCATGTTCCACTAGCAGCATAGAAACTCAGGTAAAATCACCATCTCCGACATTTGACGACTTACGCTTTCTTTGCTGGGTCGCACACTATTATAGCTTCATACATTTTTGAGCAAAAAATATAAGTAGTGGTCCTAAATAGTAGTGTATTTATGACTAAATATACAAACAAACAAACAAATTAAGAAAATAGTGGAATTTAATGCAAATCGCCACCGCCCATACAACCCAAATTGATATTTTCTATAAATTTTTTTTATTAAAGCAAGAGTCTTCAAATTTGGTACTTATACTTTCTAGAGAAAACAGAAGAAGCATGCCAAGTTTCATCAAGAAATAAAACATCTATCGCGCAATAGTGCACTATGTGGCGGTAGAATTTTGGGCGAAATTGTATAAGTGGGCGTGGTATCTCTCAGTTGAACAAAAACCATCAGTGAAAGCACACCTTTCCAACGCATGTAGTGACTTGTAAATCGGCTTAGTTGTTCCCAAATTTTAAAAATAAAATGACGAACATAGGACAACTTACTCGTATTTTTATAAATTAGCAATAAAAACGTATAAATTTTATACGTATTTAAATTAACAGGTTATTCGTTTTAACATCACCGGTTGATTCGATATTCGACAAATAGATATTTTAAAAAAACTCTTTTAAACTATTTTAAAAAATTCAACTAAGAATTTGTTTGATGAATTGTACCGCCATGTCCGTATACACACATTAATATTAAGAATTCCTAAATCCCTCATGTGTTCTTCATACAAAGAAAAAATATTTTAAAAGGATGCAAACATGCCTAATACGAATCAGTTGATTTTACATATGTATGTACAGTGTATTCTCTCTTAAGCGGATATCTAAAGGTCTGATATATTTGTCCGCTTATGAGAGGAGTACAAAAACAAACACTTTTTTGTCTGTGGACTCACTTGGTTCCACGATTTGTGCATAAAATAAACGACATCTAACAAATATATTGATTTTGATAACTCCAAAGCGGAATATGCATCCTGCATTTGCGATAAGATATTTTTTAAAAACAACGATTTTAGAAAAACTTTAAGTTTCTTAAATTGCCTTGATCCAGGGACTGACAAAATGCTGTCGTGTTTGCTGGTCGAAAAATAATTTTAACAATTTTCAATTTTAGATGACGGGGATAAAAAACCACACTGTTTAAAAATAGTAGTACGTTCCGTTCTTGAAATACCATTTTTCCATTAATTGTACCAAAAAATCAGTTATTAAATCTGACATCATCCGGTCCATTTTGTTTGATTGCCAAGTAACTGAAAAACTGTTCAAATTAATGTTGCGGTACGCCCGTGGCTTTGTAGCTTTCCCAATAACGAAAAGTTTTTTCTTTTCTCCAGCCATATTGACGCCGTACAAACGCCGTTACGCCGTTAGCCTATTCTTACCCATTTCTTCACCAGTGCATTTTTTTATTGCAAATGTTTTATCGGGTAATGCACGAGAAAATAAGCCAGTCTCATCTGCATTATAAATATCTCACGAATCATATCTTTTAATCAGAGATGGCACTTTTTCGCTAAAACTTTTGACATCATCTTGGTTTATGTTAGCAGCTTCTCCACAAATTGTATGTTAGGATATGTTGTGCCATTTTTTGAACCTTTCCAGCCACCCAGATGACGCACTAAAATCATCATAATTTACCTTCTATGCATATTTATTCAGTCTTGCTCCTTATAAGAGTGCCCGAAAGAGGAATGTTTTTATTTCGAGCCTCTACGAACGATTTGTAGCACAATTTGTCAATGTTACGGCCTTTGGGATTCATCAAACTCTTTATTCTTTTACCGGATTAACATCAGTGTCCCACAATCTTAAGATTTCGTCTTTGTTTTTAATGATGTAAGCAGCTTGAGTTTTGCTGATCTTACTGTCCTTTGCTAGCTCGCGTACACTAAGTTTTTGATTTTTATACATTTCAATGAGACAAACTTTGTCTTTGCTTTAGGCATGGCTAATAAGTAAACAATAAGAATTTAAATGAATGTACATCTTAACTACATAAATTTTAAACGACAAGCTGTTCTTATATACGGGAATCCCCCTTAATACATAAACGTACTATTAAAAAAGCAGCAGCTGTAAGAATATGGAAAAGAGTAAACGAAAAAAACAGTTTTGTGAACTGTCCGATTATGAGAAACCCAAATAATTTTGGTTGTGAAAAAAGTGTCCGCGTCCTGTTATATGAGGCTTGTCCGCTTACGAGGAAAAAAATTTTAAGATCCCTATAGGTCCGCTTGTGAAACGTGTACGTTTAATAGAGGTGTCCGTTAAGAGAGAGTACACTGTATATCTTTAGTAAAACCGAATATTAATAACACTGACTGTACATGTATGTTTATTATTTTAATCATTACTAAGTCGAAGGAATACGTAGAATTAGTTTACTTTAGTTTTGTGCATTTCAATTCGTTTATTTTATGTTAAAAAAGAGCAAAGCCCAAACAAATGACTGGACAAATGACTGGCAATTTAGCACAAATTAAAAAAAAAATTATTTTCAGAAAGAAAAAAAAATTAAGCAAAGTATTTATTTTTTTGAAACTAAGAACTTGGTCACACTGTCTATAAATCCCACGCAACGTTCCGTTGGTTTCTTTCTGATTTCTGTCCATAAATCACCGACATTTTTAGGTTTAAGAACAATAATATGCTATTCTACATCATTCCAATACAAGATTAAGATCTGGTGATTGAGCTGGCCAATTAAAAATGTCATTTGTATTTTACTCTAAGTAACAATTCACTGTACGTGAAATGAGTTTTCCATAAATATAATGCATAAATACCATCTAAATGGCATGTTTTCCTCTGCAAATGGAGCTTAACACAAGCAAAAGTATTTCTTCTAAGCATACTGATTCATTAGCGTACCTATTTTGATTTTTATACCAACACCGTGCCCAGAAAATGCAACTCAAACCATCACATTACCGGTATCATGCTTCACTGTCATTGATGTGTACCTGGGATTGTGTTGTATGCTTAAGAATGCCATATATAACATTTTTCATCAGATCCCAATCGAAAAAAATGGATTTGTCACACCAAAGGATATTTTTCCAAAAGAATTCAAGTTCTTTTTTGATACCTGTGCCTTATGTTTACAATGCATCCAGACAATTTTTTTCTTCGAAGACATATTAATACCAAATTTTGTTAAAAACTCCTTTCACATTTAAGCTGAGGATTTAAAGCGGCCTGCAACTGAGGCTCTATAAATAAAGAAATCCTTTTTACGAGTTGCTTTTCTACGCCTAGCAGACTGTATAATACTTTATACTATCCCATGAACTTGAATATAAACTATGTAATACGTTGTATACCATCTTTTTGTAGCAGCTTAACAGCGAAGCAATGTCACAAACGATGATTACTCTCCAGACTCTTTGATGAATAACTTCACGCTATGCCTTTGTGCACCATTTACCTTGACCATTTCTATTTATTGTTTTCAGGTTTTATTAAAACTTTTGAAATGAAACATTCACAAAATTTACCAATTTAAGATTTTTAACAAAAAATTAATAATTAATATCAAAATTTATAAAGTGTGCTAAATTACTGTCCAGTGTAGATTACCAATTTTTTTAAATAAATTAAATTAAAAATAAAAACCGCCAAGGAAAATAAAAAGAAATTACACACGTAGGTATGTAAATACTTCACTCAATTTTAATGCCTAGAAAAAAGTGTACTACAGCATAAGTACATGAAGTGTGATAACCCAATGTCAACCACTGTATATATAGCCTTATTCCAAGTAGAGTATTTCCAACTTAATGAGTTTAGCAGTTAAATAAGTTTTATGTTGCAGACCGTGATGACTGTCAAAACTTTAGTAAATTACATATTTAGACCGATATTTGAATAATAATTATTAAAAATTATTTCAAGTGAGTTTTAATTAAGAAAATTTATTATTTTAAATGTACCTTCTAACCCACCAGATTTTTTGCGGCATTGATTTAACAATTCATAACAGAATGAATTGTTGAAAAAATTATTAGATAGTATTTATACAGAGGATCATGTAAGTTAAGATACAACCCTCGTTCATAAAATCATATTCACTGTGTTTAACATACTGTTCCTTCAAAATTTCTTTTAGAAAATAGGAAAAATACAGCGAGAATGCAAGCAAGTTAAAAATAAATACGTATATGTATAGTGAACAAAGACCAAAAAAAGTGCACCACGATAAACTTTTAGTCATATCTGATAATACATATAGTACACTGATGGCAATAACTGAAGCAACTGATATCACACAGCTACGATATGGCAAACATAATGACTTAAAAACATAATGACCGAAAAAATATTTCATTTTCAAAATACAAACAAGTCTGAAACATACGAATACCTGGTCGAAATTCAAGCAACTTTTTATTTCTATCACAGGCAACACATCTAAGGAGCATCAATAAGTCCCTCAATTTGAGTTTTAGTTACAATGTACCATGACTCCTGGATACGATTAAAAATGATGTGTTTAATCTTCTTAGAACCCCTTTTTTTCTTGCGGTCTATCTTGCACATGGATTTCCAATAGAGTTAAGGTCAGGCAATTGAGCTGGCTACCCAAAAACTCTTACTTTTGAATTACCCAAGTATTTTTTGACAAGTTTCGAAGTCGTTTTATGTTTTCTAAAAACATAAATAACTTGTGGTTTCAACTAAACGTCATACTGTGATAATAAAACCGTTTCCTGGCCTCCAAGATGGTACGATGAGATGTCCGAGTGACATGCCAATACCTTAACAACTTTTGAGCAATTAGAGGTCAACACAACCCATGCTATTGGATAAAATAACACGGTGGAAAAAAAATGAAGTTTAAATACTTGGAAATATTATTATTTTTCTTATAGACGCTATATAAGAAGAATCTGTTTTCGAAACACCCCCAAATTCTTAAGTCACGGGTAAAAAACCGGTTTTTCGTATCTTCGTTCACTTATAGGCTGACTTGATGTCCCCACAGACTTCGTTCTGTCAAAAATTATTGACCGGTCGCTGACGATTACTTACTAAGTTTCCTTTTTCTTACATTGCAAGACTTATGATGACTTTTTCTAGCATATTTTACGTTTTTTCTCCCCATAGGAAGACTTTTCTTAACGAAAATGTAAAAATATGCCGGATTCCATATGAAGACTCGCTTCCAAGGTAAACAAAAATCATTCGATTCCATTTCACCTAATTTTTGGTTAATGATGTATAGTATATTAGCAACCAAGTTATTTGAACGAAGACTGCTACTATTACCGTTCTCAAGATACATATGTATGTAAAAGGCAATATATACTATATACTTGAGGTGCCACACCCACTTAGTCAACTTCGCCAAGTTCAGTGACTTCCACTTTTACTGTTCTCAAATACACAAAAATCAATATTTGGTATGTATGCGAAGTGTCACTCCCACTTATCCAATTTCACCCATTTTTTGACTGATGATTTGTATTGATCAATACCATAACGAACAAAATGAAAAAGAATTACGCATATCCATTGTTCCTATTGAAGGTTATAGTCTTGAGTTCAAACAAAAGAAATTTTACGTGGCACTTTTATTTTTATTTCCCTATTTTGCGTAGACAGTTAAACTTGTACATACATGAAGTTACATAAGGTTTAAAAAAAAATACGAGTGTGGACAATTTTTCTTTACGCACTAAAACTTTTATGGACTATTACAAACATTTAAAAAATATTTGCAAAATCGGTTTAGGCTTTTATTGATTTCAGATGCATACTATATATTAAAAAGTTGAATTAAAAATGGGCGTGGCAATTTTTTTCTTCTTAAAAATTTAAATTCGATTACTACTAACATTAAAAAATAACATTGTTCTCCGATTTTAAACAAGCTAAAAAAAGTGGGCGTAAAAGTGGGCTTGAACAACTTTTCTTTTCAAAAAAAAAACCTAAGTTGGTTATGACGGACATTAAAAAATATTGCCAAGTCGGTGCAGTCGTTCTCAAGTAATGCGATTACCAACAAACGACATTTGATTTTCATTTATTTACTCGAGTAATCCTTCCCGCGTTGTTGTAAGCCTTTCTGTTGTATACCTATAAAATGTTTTTCTCATAAGGAAAATTTAAAAGGAATGCAAATATTTTATATGGGAAAAACCAATCATCACAAAATGACAATTTATTTATATATATATATATATATATATAGGGTGGGCAATAAAACAAAAACGGTTTGAAATTTTGCCAAATTAATTTTATTGTTGTGAAGAACAATTGTTCCTGTTAGAAATAAATATTATTTCATTCATATGGCTGCCTTCGCTGGACTTACAGTACCCAAATTTTCGAGACATTTTTGAGAGTATGGGACCGTATCTCGGCAATGGCATCACGAATGTTGGCCTTCAAATGCTCAATTGTCTCTGGTTTATCGGCATAACTCTTGTATATAATGACGCCCACAGAAAATAGTCCAACGGTGTCAAATCGCAGCTTCTTGGCGGCCAACTGACATCAACATTTTTAGCTAATTAAATGGCCATCAAACGTTTTAAATCGATTGTCGCATGAGATTTGAGGCAAGTTGCACCATCCTGTTGAAACCAAACATCTTTCACATCTATACCATGAAGAGCGGGCACAAAAAATGGCTTCTGTAAGACGACATTTGGGTTTTCTGAGCCCCAAATACGGCAATTTTGCTTATTAATGTAACCACCAAGATGAAAATGAGCTTCATCCGAAAAAATGATTTTAAATGATGATAAATTTCCAATAAATGCCAACGTTGCTCAAGCGTAAATCGATTCATTTCGTTGATTGGAGATAATATACTGAATTTTTTGATAGAATAGAATGACATAAGTATTGCCAGATTTGAAATAACCACTGGTTCAAATTTAAACCGATAGATGGCCTACCCGATAGATAAGAATAAGTACATACATATATTAATAAATAGCTTTTGCCCGGTATGCTTAGCGCAATACCCGCTTATCCCAGTTGAATGATGATGTGTATTATTCACGAAGTTCTTTGGACCAAACTTAGAAACTTTTACAATTACCGTTCTCAAGATATACAAAAATTAATATTTATTATGTATGGGCGGTACTACGCCCTTATCGAATTACGCCAACTTTTTCAATTATGATTTGTATCGACGACGTAGTCATTCAGACCACATTCAGAAATTTCCACTTTAGCCTTCTCATGATATACAAAAATCAGTATTTGCCTTGTATCGGAGGTACAATGTCCACTTGCCAAAGCTATTTATATTTGCTGCAGAATATATGCACTGAATTGACATGTCAAATATTATTCAAATACATTTAATAGGAACAGAGATAAAGGAACGACCGTCTACAGCGTCACCTATTGAGAATTTATATATATATATATATATATATATATATATATATATATTATATATATATATATATATATATATATATATATATATATATATATATATATATTATATATATATATATATATATATATATATATATATATATATATTTTTTTTTCGTAAGTGCTACGCGAAGATTTAGGAAAAATGAAAAGTCGAAAAATTCTCAATATATATATATATATATATATATATATATATATATATATATCTTGAAACATGAAAACGACTGGACCAAATTGTATACTTCCTATATATATATATATATATATATATATATATATATATATATATATATATATATATATATATATATATATATATATATATATATATATATATATATATATATATATATATATAAATTTTAGTTGGAAACATTGCTTTATTTTAAAACTGATTTAACAGCTGATAGTTGCTTTTTTAGTTTGCTTTGACTTTTCACTAAGAATAGTCATAAACTAGAGCAACGCTAGCAAATTGTTGAAATTTTTTATCAAAATAACTGATCTTCAAACTTATAATGTGCATTACGTGAGAAGCTGAACAGTGCGCTCTTAAGAAGATGTTGCTACTATACAGGAAAGCATCAAAAAAGAACCAAATCAATCAATTCGTCGCCGTTCTCTGCAGCTGGGGTTGTGTCCTTCCATTTTATGGAAGATTTTACGAAATGATTTTGACTTAAAAGCTTTTAGGATTCAACTTGTGCAGGAATTAAAGCCAAGCGGTCATCATACGTACCATCAATTCGGCACAAATTGATATTGCGTTTTAATTCAATATTTTGTTCTCCGATGAAGCCCATTTTTGGTTAAATAGGTAGCAGAATTGTCACATTTGAAATGCTTGAAAGCTTTTGTTGCAACACTATTACATCCACAGAAAGTTGCTGCTTGGTGCGCTTTATGGGTTGGCGGAGCCATTGGTCCAAATGTCTTCAAGAATGATGATGGCCAGAATGTTACTGTCACATGATTAGAAATTTTTTCGTACCTCAATTAGCTGGCATTAATATTGCTGACATGTGGTTAGAATGGGCCAGAGCCACATGCCACACAGCGCGCGGTACAATTGATATACTTAAAGAAAATTCCAATTTATTGCCTACCAAGAACGTGTTACTTAAACCAATGGATTATTTTCTTTGGGGTTATGTTAAGTCATTAGTCTATGTCGATTAACCAGAGGCAATCGAACAGCTGGAAATCAACATTCGAAGAGTTATTGGCGAAATACGTCCACATTTGCTGTGAAAAGTTTGAAAAATGGCTTCTGCAGACTGCGTCTTGTATGCGCTAGCCGATAATGTCATAAAATATCTATCTCTCCTTTTCGGTGAGATTCGAAACATATTTCTTTGTTTTATTACGATTGAAATTTGTCTAACTGTAAAGAAAACAACAATTGAACGGCCTCTACTTTGCACAACTTTGAAGAACGCCCGAATAAAATTTTGAGTTACAGTTTTTAAGGTTGCTAACTCTGTCCTTTATTATTAGCGGTGTAACGCCTTCTGAAAATTAATGCGAAAAGTATTTCTCCACTAAAATGAAAACTTTGTAAATAAATTAAACATGTTTTGTTGGAATAATTATCTGTTCAACTGTTTAACACAATCGATAGATAAACTCAAACTATTTCTGTTGGTGGCATAATAAGCACAATGTGTTGTTAACAAACACTACTAACACCATGAGAATAACACCAACACTAGCAACAATCAAACCATGATCATCATCATTGACTGCAATGATTTAGATCGTCATCGCCGTTGACGTCGCAGCGTCAAAACTGATGATAACCAACATTTTGTGCCTGGGGGTTGTTGTTTGTAAGAAACTGTGAAAACTTAAATAATAGAAGTCGATAGATGATGTTTGATTGGGTAAATGAATGAATGGAAAGATGGATGGATGGTATTGGAACCCAATAGCTCAGCAACTTCGTTAGCATTGTTTTACTATTTTGGCTTCCGTTGCAGAGATCACAACGCGAGCGCATCAAACAAAATAAAATAAAAACGCGCGCTGCAAAATAAAAATTAGAAGTATTTTTTTATTAAGAAACGTACGTAATAAACAAACCTTTAGAGGTTAAAAGCATAACTTAAACAAAATAAAAAAAAAGTTGAAAAATCGTTAACAAATTTTAAATAGAAAAATAAACGGCAATTTTATGAAATTTATGAAAAGCGTGTTTAAACTAAAAACCTCAACAACAAACTTTAAGAAGCAACAAAAAAGTGAAAAAACGTGCAGTTTAAGAATATTTTGCAATTCTAAATAAATTGTTAGCACTTTTTTGCTTTTTTTCGGTGTTTTGTTATATTTTTTGGGAACAATTTGTAGTCTTTTTTTTTGGCTTTAGATTCAATACAAAATTATTTGTCTCCTAATGTAAAACTATGAAACATTGAAAGTTTTTTTGTGATTGTTGTGTTGTTTCGTAGATTTTTTGTCACTCAACCAACGATTATTACAAATTGTTGTTTTTTTATTGTTTGTGCTTTCAAAAAGAAAAAAATATATAGGTTTTCGCAATTTAACCAATTTTATGTTTTTTTGCTATTCGCCTCCAATAACAATAAAAACGTTACCAAAAAAATATTTAAAACTACAACAACGCGAACCAAAAATATCATTCTATGGCGTCTTTATTTGTATCAAATTTGAAAATAAATTTTGAAACAAAAAAAAAAACAAAAAAAAACTCAAAGATATCGATGTTTCTTTTAACTTTATGGCATGTGGTTGTGTAAGACCAAATTTTAAAAATTTAATTTTAATAAAAAACCAATAATAATATAAAAACATACAAATGAATTATACAACTGCATATTAATTATTAAAATTTGTTGTTGTTGTTGTTGTCGTTTTTATACCTCGTTTAAAAACGAATTTCTTGGATTTTTTTTTTATTTAACATTTTTATGCAGATTTATTTACAAAAGACCATACAAAAAAACAGCAGATTATCATCAGTCAACCAACTAATTCAAATCAGCCATAAAACATTAAAAGAAAAAAAATTACATAATTCTTATAACAGAGAGTTTAGTTTGAATTTAGTGGTACCGCCTTTCGCTGCAAACCATTTGAGTGACACACAATCATTGCAAGATCTTTAAGGTTTTTAAATTGAATTGTTGTTGTTGGTTTTAAACAAAACTATTTTATCATTTACAAAAAAACAGAGGTAAAAACAGCTTTTTTTTGTTTGTTTTCTTTTTTAATTTTTGCAAGTGTTAAATTAATTAAGAAAACCAAAAACCTCATAAAATCAACTGCAACATAAAAATGTCTGCTTCAATAATAAAATTCATTTTAATGGCTTCATTAACGGCCGGCGTTTTTTGTTCATCTACTGATCGCAATCCTAAGGTAAGTACATTTTTTTTTTTTTTGATTTGAAATTGTCGTCAGGCTTAAATAATTTATTATTTGTTTAAAAACTAAATATTCAAAACATTTGAATTTAACAGATATTAGATTATAAGTTTACGGTGTTCAAATAAAGCATAATCTATAAGTGCATTTAACAAGCAAGAAAGTTATAAACGATCAAACTTCGCTGTGTACATTAGGGTGCATAAATATGCGTTCAGACCATTTAGTATACTTTAAGATCTGTTGTGCTGCTAAGGAGAAATGGTATTGTTTTGAAATTGGCTTTATTTTGCAGATGAACTTCTGAAATGTGATGTTAGGTATTTTCCTTTTGCATTTGAAAGTTTCGAAATGATTATCAACATTAAAACAATAGTATGGCAAGTTTATAAATACGCAAAAGTATTCGTAGACTAAACTAAACGGCACTTCGTAACTGTTTTTTGTCGTTGAATAATACCATAAAACTAAAGATAACGCCACCTTCTGTGGAGAACGCCTTGTTTAAAAGCCTTGAAAGCGCTGATTGCTAAAAACTTAAAACCAACAGCTTATTATACTAATAGAGATGTGATGGTATAGGCTGTGTGACAAGCGGACGTATGTAGGTAATGTTAAGTTAATTCCATTGCCAATGGATCATAGGATCTATTGCATACAATGCAAAGGTTTTCATTGTTGTATATTGTAAAAGACAATTGAAAACTCCAACCCAGTAACCGGATTTAAGTCTTATGAAACATATATGAAATTTACTAGAAAGGAGAATGCAAACTCGAGTAAAAACATTAAAAAAGATTCTTCAAACGGTGGTATATGGGGAATGGGAAATAATTAGCTTTAAATACTAATAGGAGCTAATTATTAAAAATTGGTTGCATCAATGCCAAAACACCAGCTTGAATTTTAAAATTCTTTGATTTATTTTATGTATGCACACTTTTGCATACTGTATGTATAAACTGGATATCTGTTGCTTTAAGGTTGCTTATGATTGCCAAACTATGCAAATGCAAAAGGAAAACACATAACACCACAATCAGACCTTAGAGTTATTAGTATACTCTGTATGCATACTTAAGCATGTTAGTGTAAAACCTAACCTGTGCAGAATGTAAAAACAGTGGAATATTCCATTAAAGAAGAAAATTTTCGATATTTATAAAAAAATAAAAAACAAACAAGGAAAATAAGTTTAAAATGCACATACATATGGTATGTGTGTACGTTAAAGTTCAAAGTCAAGCTGAAGAGTTAGGCATTAAATGTCCATATCTCACTATGACATAGGGAACTAGTCGAGAAAATTACAAAGATACTTTTTGAGGACACCAAGTAGGACATAATGAGTAGCTAAGGCCAAGTCAGAAGGATTTAAATAGGAATTTGGATATTCTAACAAAACTATCACTATAAAAAATAAATTCATTTAGATACTAATAATCGTAATTATACATATGTACACTCAACTCAATGTTTTTACTAACACAACTACATTTTTACTTTTGGGCATCAGTGTTCTAATATTTAATTTAATTATGTATGTATATAATTTAGTATTTTAAAATTCAAAATATAAAACAACAATTTTTTGCCAAAAATTTATTTAAATAAAAATACAAAACTGATTTTTATGTGACCAAAAAATATAAACAAACATATTTACATACTGTTACGAAAATAAAAATACAACTACGCATTATGGTATTTTGGTATATGTCAAGTTGGCAGCACTGCCACATCGAATATCTTTACGTTACATTTGAATTAGCGGATATGGAAATAGAAGATGGTCGATATTTCCTGAACCTTCTAAAATGCAGACAATTAGGTATATAAAGGCTGTTTTACCTACATGTCGGTTAGTTATGATTTGGTTGTCGTAAGATAAAGACGTGTTAAAGCGGAAATAAAAGTGCTGTATAGTGAATATTAAGTTGTTGTAAACTGTATAAAAGTTATTGTGTAGTAAATAAGAGATAACAGTAAAAAAAGAAAAATAAAAACAGTGTTTATTTTATTTTAAACGCAATTTAAAAGAACTCAAACGTTTTAAAAAGGTTAACACGTAACATTTGGTGTCAGAAGCGCGATTGCGTATATAAAAATAAAATAAATAAAAATTAAAAAAAATGAAATTCCAAGAATTTAAAGTGGACAGACTAAAACGCGAGTTAACTAAATTGGAGCTCTCAACAACTGGTAATAAGACCGAAATACAGAAACGTTTGTTAGAGGATTTTCAGAAACGTAGCATAGACATCGACACTCACGAATTTGACGATGAGAATGATTCAGAGATAAGTGCCCCTACAACAACAACTAATATTGACATTAACTCATTGCTGGCCGCTATGATGGAAAAAATTAAAGTATTGGCCGCTGCACATCAAATTTCTAGAGCTGAGAATGAAAAGCTTTTGGCTGCGGTAAAAGAATCTTCTAGAGCCGAAAACCAGAGTTTTCTGGCAAAAATTGAAACGAAGCTTGAGAAAACTTCTACTGAGCTACTATATACCTGTAGAGCTGAAATTCGAGAAACTTCTAGACCCGATAGTCAAAAACTCTTAGCTGATGTACGCGACATTTCTAGAGCCGAAAACCAGAATTTTCTGGCAAAAATTGAAGAGAAATTTGAAAAGGCATTGAGTGCAACAACAGAGAAGCTGCAAGAAATATATGAGACGGTAGGCAAAAGGGTTGATGACTCAAGAGTGACAAATCTAGAAAAGATTGTTGTCGAAAAATTTTATGTATAGAAGAGAAAGTCAACAGTCTACAGTGCCAGCAACCGGAACCAGTGCGTATTATACCAGAAGTTTTTAGCAGAATAAAAACACCTTGCTTTGATGGTAGCTCACCCTATCCGTATTTAAATTCCAATTCGAGACAGTGGTCAGTAGAAACGGATGGGACGATGAAGAGAAGGCTCTCGAACTAATATTGGCGTTAAAAGATGCTGCAGCAGGGATTCTCGAAACTATGCCAGGCAGCTGCAGAAACGACTACAGCGAACTAATGCTGGCGCTACAGCGTAAATTTGGCGGTGAGCATAAACTAGATTTTTACTGCATGAAATTAAGGTGCCGAACGCAAAAGGCTAATGACTCATTAAAAGTCTTTGCAATGGAGGCCGAGAGATTGGTGCAGCTTAGTCACCCAGGGGAGACCCACCCATGAGTAGAGCAGAGTAAGACCGAAGCGTTCACCAATGGTATAAGGGACCCCAATATTAAATATACGGTGTATGCTGCTCATAAGGTAATCTTTTTAGAGACCGTGGCATTTGCACTGGCACAGGAAACCGCTCGAGAGATATCCAAGCCACAGACACATAAAGTGTATAGCATGAAAACCGTAAATACCAAAGAAGATTTAATTGCAGCTATCAAAGAGGTGGTAGAGCGCTTTTGGCTGAAAAAGAGCAAAGGGCAGAAGTGCCAAAACTGTGGCAAGAGCGGTCATTTTCAAAAGCATTGTAAGGCACCGCTCCGAAGTGCAAGATTTGCGACACAATGGAGATATGACAAATAGAACTCTAGCTATAGAAAGCCCGAAGAATTTAGTAACAAACGTCTTACTAATAGAGGACAGCCACATAAAATGGGCTTAGGTGTAGACGACAGAGTGCAAATAAATGAACGCAGTAATGTAAATGAGGGTGACCATAATGGCGATTGTCATCATAAAGGTGATGAAACTTATTACAGGAGTGGAAAGAATAGAAACGAAAGTAAGATTGCAACTGATAAAACAGGTAATAAGGCCAAAGAGACCATTATCAATATCAGACAATTACGTCTGGAGGTTAACGAGGACTGGTCAACGGCTCAGTGGAGAGATCCTGTATTGGCGTGGATAATAGCGGCTAAGGAAAAAGACAGACGGCCTACTAGTAAGGACATATCAGAAAATAGCCATGTAATAAAGGCTTATTGGGCTCAATGGGATAGTTTAAAGCTAATAGATGGGTGCTTATACCGAAGCTGGGAAAGTGCAGACGGCAATACAACTTTCAATCTAATAGTGGTTCCTTCCTCAAAAATGGATGAAATTTAAAATCAGTCTCATAAGGAACATAGCGGAGGGCATCTTTGCGTTTGGAAGACAGTTGAAAAATTAAAACAACGTTACTATTGGGTTGGATGCAAGCAAGCTACCGCCGGATGGATAGCAAACCGCACTGAATGTATTGCGGCGAAAAATGCAGTCAGAATAAGTCAGAATCATCTGCAGAAATATAAATCGAGAGCACTAGTCGGTTATACCAAGCAAAAAAGTCTCAAAGAACTTCATGAAACGATGTATACACGACTAGAAATGGACCTGGATAGATTGAAAGCCAGGTATGGTCGAGCAGCAGGGACAACTGGTTCTACTCTACAACCCACAGCTTAAGAAAGGATTATCTCTTTATCTGCAAACTAACTGGGATAGACCTTACAAAGTAGTCAAAAGGTTAAATGATGTGGTATACAGAATACAGAAGAACAACTGCCCGCGATTAAAGATGAATGTGGTACATTTAGAACAACTTGCAAGCTGTGGGAAGAAAGACGTGTGGAAGAAAGATAATTCGGGATGAACAGGCTTAAACGAGAGACAGTGTTACGAAAATAAAAATACAACTACGCATTGTGGTATTTTGGTATATGTCAAGTTAGTAGCAATGCCACATCGAATATCTTTACGTTACATTTGAATTAGCGGATATGAAAATAGAAGATGGTCGATATTTCCCGAACCTTATAAAATGCAGACCATGAGGTAGGTAAAGGGCTGTTTTACCTACATGTCAGTTAGTTATGATTTGGTTGTCGTAAGATAAAGACGTGTTAAAGCGGAAATAAAAGTGCTGTATAGTGAATATTAAGTTGTTGTAAACTGTATAAAAGTTATTGTGTAGTAAATAAAAGATAACAGTAAAACAAGAAAAATAAAAACGGTGTTTATTTTATTTTAAGCGAACTCAAACGTTTAAAAAAAGGTTAAAGCGTAACAATACATATCGTTACCTTAATATAGAAAGACTCTAACTAACGTTTCCTTACTTTACAGGAGAAGGAAAAAAACTTAATAAAAAATTATAGTTTTGCAGTCGTGAATCTCTTTTAATAGCCTATGTACACCAGAATGAAATCTACTATTTACGAGATTTCGATCAAAATCTAGCAGATTTCCACTAGATTTCCCATATAAAACAAAATCTACTTCCTCATGAGGTTTTTTCGAAATCTAGTTGAAATCTGGTGAATCAATTGATGCAACTCTGTTATTTGTATTAAAAATACTAAAAAATACAACTCTGTTCAAGAAAAAATTACATTCAAAATAAAAAACAGTTTTTTTATTACAAAATTTATTGAAGAAAACATAACAATTTACGAATACTATTCATACAACTGGTAGGTATCAAAGGCAATCAGAAAATATAATTCCTTTCTCTTCTGTTTCAGACATGTGAAAACGAAATCTCGTTAAATGTCAAAAAAGTCTAATGTAAACGCCTAAGATTTTGTACAAGATTTCAAATCTAATTGAAGAGATTTCGTTCAGGTGTAAATGGCCATTATTATTCTCTAAATAATTTAATGTTGTAATAATACTTTTAAATTTTACATTTTTTACAAAATTGTCTTACATACATAGGGCCTTTTGTGAGTTAATCAGGTATGTGATGGAAAACGATTTAGATCTAAATTGAAATCGACTGAAATTTCAAACTGCTATAAATTGCAAATCTGATTTGAATTTTGAATACTTTTTTTTACTTTTTATGTTAATTACCATTTTTTTAATTGAAAAACAATAGAAATAAATATAAAAATATGTAATGAAATATAAAGATACTATATATTACAACGAGTGGGGTAACTTATCATAAAAATTATGGCAATCGGAAGGAATAAACTTTTTAGATATTGTAAGTTCTCCCATTCTTTTTATTCATTTCCATACCTTCTTTATATAAGCAATGAGGAATGTCTGCAATATTTTTCTTAAAGCTTTGTGAAAGTAGTTCGTATTCTCCACTTATATTCGTTTTGTAATATAATAATCCAGACGAATCATATGGTAAGGCGCGCAACATATTTGCAGTTGGATCGCCAGTGAGTCTTCCTACACTCAATGATTAAAAAATTTACTTTTTCACATACATAAATATCTGCAGAAATTAAATACCTGGTCGAATCGATTAGTATTCCTTTTGAATATTTATTTATTTATTTGGTCTATGGCAAATAAATTCCTTACAGACTAAGGTAATATAGTTAAAATTAAATACAAAATGTTAACCAAATGAAATTTATGAATTCAAATACAATATACATAATTAATTTAAATACAATATAATTTTTCTTTTCAAAATTTCATTACATACTCTCAGAAAAATCAATTAAATGTTATAGATCATTGAATTGTAAACATATCTGACGAAAGGAGTCATTATTAGTATAAACAGATCTGTGATATTTATTAACTGGAAGTAACGAGAAGGTCTAATTGGAACATTGAAAATACTTTCGTTTAGAAGAAATTCGGAGGCAACGTAACCAAGTATTAAATTTAATAGAAATGAAATACTTAGCATTGTTCAACGGCTTTTTAAAGTAGGTAGCCCAAGGTAGTATTACAGCAAGTCTGCTTTCATATGAAGGAAGTATATATGAGTTCCATTCAAGTCCTCTCAGACAAAAGAGAAGAAACTGTTTTTGCACAGATTCAATATTGTTAGAATAAGTGTTATAACAAGGATTCCATATAATAGATCCATATTCTAGAATCGGTCGAATCAAAGCTTCGTGATATATGGATCAGAAAATTCCTTTGACCAACGCTTCATAAGTCCTAATACTCCATTAGCTTTATTAACCAGCATGTTAATTTATAGTCCAACAAAATTCCAAGATCATTTATAATAGAAACCCTTTCCAGAGTAGTTCCTTTAAAGTGGTAAGAAGTCTCAAGCTTTTGTGAACGACAAAATGACATGCGTTTACATTTTCCGATATTTAAGTCCGATAAATTGATATCACACCATTGAGAAAAATATTCGATCTAAGTTTGCAAGGATGATTGACCAGAAATATTATTAAAGGAATTAAAAAGTTTGCCGTCATCCGCGAAAATTCGAATTACAAATTACAGATGGTAGGTCGTTGATAAATAATGTAAACAATACAGGACCCAAATGACTGCCTTGTGGCACTCCAAAAGGGACGTCAATAACCTTAAAAACGGCATTTTCAAATTTTAATTGTTGAGTTCTGCCAGAAAGATACGAATTAAGCCACCGAATTGATTGTTGCTAAATCCCATGCATGAAAGTTTAAAAAGTAAAATGTCATGGTTAGCTTTATCAAAGGCTTTATTGAAGTCGGTATAGATAACATCTGTTTGAAGGTAAGTAACCCATTTCAAAGGGCGTGTTGAAAATTAGAGTCAGAAAATAATCATAACTTAATTGTTTGGCTTGCAAAGGAAATCGAACCTTTCGAGCCTCCTTAACGAGTTGTACAAATTGTGTTATGTATTTTTCGATCTCTAAGGGAACGAATTGTATCACATTCCATTTGTGTATAGCCGCTAAATAAATATTTTTGTTCAATTGTTATACAAGTTTTTTTTTGCAAAAGGCTAGTAATGCGCTTGATAATGTTAAGCTTCTATTTGCAGACAAAAAAATGCATCCATCTGAGTAAAGGATTGCATGATAAATATATAGTGAGCAAGCAAGTAATATTTCTAAATGTTTAATGATGCATGTTGCAAAAACTGAAGTCACGAGATTTCCATCCGGTTCGTCCCATACATACGACATTATAAGTGGTAAAGTTATGTACCTGCAGTTTCATTTTATAATAGGAGGCACTTGCGTTTAGGTGCGGTACTAATTTAACAGCTTGCATATTCATACAAAACACTGTTATGTGTTGTTAGGACTCGGCACTTTTTTATCATTGCGCTTTTCTTCTCTCATTTTCTACTCACTTGTTCTCTGTGGAATTCATAGTGTTCGTGAGATATAGTAGCCCAATAAAGTCTACATACACAAGTTAAAACTGGACTTTACACAGAACTATATTGTTCTCACATCAAAAAACTCTATAATTAGGATCTACACTAAGAATAAAAAAGAAATATACCAACTTTTGTATAAAATGTTCCTAAGTCATAAAAAAATAAGATAAATATAAATATAATACATTTTTCAGGACACAGAGAGGTCCACATACACTGCAGAGTTTGGTAACTAATTTCTAACTTTATTGGGCTACTGTAGGTTGTTGGCTCCATATGAAACGCAAACATCGCACTCATCTTTTTTTGGCTTGAATAAAGAAATATTCAGTTCTTTGAAGACCTCTAATGACAATTTTATATCTTCGTTTCCCATATGTAAATTACATTCATCCGTATAAAACTTGTAGACTTGTAGGAGAAAATCGTTTCCAGACACAATTTTTTAGTTCTCTTTCTACAAGAGTGCAAGTCCATTTTATGGAGCTCATCTAGCTATTTGCGAAAAAAGTCAAGTTTTTCTTTATTTCGCCCACCGATTACTGAGTATCTTTTACTTTGGATGCGCAAGTTTGAAGCTTTTTCGGGAGTACTTGTAAACGGCTTGCATTAATTCTCGAAAAAATATAATATTGTTTTAGAACGTATCGCATTTTCTGTTTTTTTTTTTTTCTGTGAAACTTACAAGGCTGGTAACCATATAAATGCTTTTGGTTCCACGATATCTCCCAAAACAGTTTCAATATTTCTTTTTGTATGCTGAGCAGTGCATTACGGCGCATTTTGCACAGAGGCGTGACGAGCAACGTTCCCCCATTTGTCTTGCAGGCTCCTGACAAACTACCTTTTTCGATGTACTTGTATATACTTTACCTTCCATACGATTTCTTCTGTTGTTATTTTGGTGGCACTCAGATTTATTTGCTTTATTCTTCCTTTTCAAAGTCCAATCATTAGATATTTCCGCCATATTGACAATGTTAGTAAATTTTTTTAAGTCGCGAAATTCAATTAAAAATTGTATTTTTCTCGCAAAATCAGCTGCGCTACGAGTATCTAAAAGCATTTTTGTAAAAATTAAATAAATCAACGCCTACTATGTAACACACAACGCCTACTATGTAACATACATCCATACATATGTGACTTCATTCAAGCGAGTAGTAATAAATAATAATGAGAGAGCATTTTTATTATTATTATTTTTTTTTATTTTAATAAAAATTACTTAAATATTCAGTGCGGACGCATCATTTTTTTATCAGTGGTCTATTAGAGCATCACATATCGAAATATGCAAAAAAATCCATTTGACAAAAATATGAGTTAGGGCCTTTCCAAAAAAAAATGTTTTCTTTCTTTGGGTTAATAAGAATTTAAAAGTAGTAATACTCCCAATGTACCGAACCGATTTAAATAATATTGATATTATGCACATATATACGTATATAGCGAAAAAGTTGTAAGCCCATATATACATATATCTTTCCAAAATCGGGGCAGAAGAACGGGCATAAAAGTGATACAAAAAATTTATTAGCTTATTAGTTATATCGAGTCCACCATCTAACTTTTTTTTTCAACTAGTGCTTATTTCGTGAATGGTAACACTTAGCTCATGTCTGATTTGACAGATAATTAGTTTTATCCTTCCGCTGAACGAATATGGTTGTGTATACGCTTGAACAACGCTGGGAAATATTGCGACATTACTTTGATCGATCAACTTACAGAAGATGCCGATTTTGCCAAAAAAAATCATCTTTTCAGATGAAGCTCATTTTGATCTTGGCGGGTATGTAAACAAGCAAAATTGTCGCATTTGAGGCACAGAAAACCCGCACGCATACATTGAAAAGCCGATACACCCAAGACGAGTCACTGTTTGGTGCGGATTTTGGTCCAGAGGCATAATTGGGCCATTTTCTTCGAAAATGAGCAAGGAGCGGCCGTTACAGTCAATGGCGATCGTTATCGGGCCATGTTGAACGAATTTTTGTTCATAAAAATTGAAGAGGAGGATGTTAGCAACATTTGGTTTCAACAGGAGGGCGCTACGTGCCACACAGCCGAAGCTACACTCGATGTAAAATAAATTGCTTCTGGTTTATTGGCTTCACCTTCACATTTATCTGCGTAATGTACAGTGGACAGAAGATTGACGCATTTATTCTTCTTTGGAACATAACTGCAAAGTGAAACCAAATTGTCGTGAAAGCCAAAAACAGATGAATGAAGAGGTCGTGAAGGGCTTTTTCTCATTTCTATAGGAATGCATTTCTTGTTAGACCGAATGGTCCCAACGAATGCCAGACCAAGATTAGCCAGACGTTTTGCTCCTTCTAAAGATGTAAAAAAATTGTCAGCGACAATTTCACGTTGTTCACCTGCATTTCGGCCTATGTATAATTTTCCTTGTAATGGATACTTTGTTTTTGAATCACAGGCCCACCAAATTTTTATACCATATTTTGCAGGTTTTGTTGGTATATATTGTGTAAATTTAGTTTTTCCTCGGTATGGAAACAAGTGCTCATCAATAGTTATACTTTCATGCGGGCTATAATTATTCGCAAGATTTTCGTTGAGAAAATTCCATATATCACGAATAGGTGCAGCTTTGTCTTCGAGTAATCGAAATGAACGTGTTCTTCCGTCGTCAAACCGAATGTATCTGGTCAAGGATATAAATCGATGAAGAGACATTGCGGCCCTAAATATGGATGAATTATCAGTACGCCACAAAATCCGTGGATTTTGCATGTTGTTATGTGAAACTCCCATTGCTAGAAGAATGCCAATGAAAGCGTATAATTCATCTTCTATTAGATTCTTTCAAACTCTTGGTTTGTTATTTACGTTTGCGGCATTCCATTTGTTGACTGCGTCCTTCTATACCGATTTGTCTGAAATATAATGATGTCTGTAATATTTGGTGTAAAAAATTTTTTGAAAACTTCAAGTAGAATAGAGATATGCTCTTTAGGCCCAGCTCGTAAACGCGTCACATTATGTTGACGAGTACGTACACCATTGTTCGGCCGATTTTTTTCCATACGGTACCATCTTTTCCAATAAAACATTTATTATTTTCTTCACCTATTTCAGAACCACAGTCTTCCTCCTCTTCATCACTGTCGTCTTCTACATTTGGTTCGATGAGCAAATCATTTTCAACGTCCGATGCGTCATCTTCGTTTGGCAAATAATCTTCATCATTTTCATCCAATGGATCATCTTCTTCATGCTGTCCGGCTTCCTCATTAGCTCTTTCACGCTCCAAGTCATTTGCCAAAGCCTCGGCAATTCTGGTTTAAAAATCCGCACAGAAGTTACTAGAATGTCGCGTATTGAAAATAAATTCTAATTCATCATTCATTTTCCCAAAATTTCCAATTTTACCACTTTTGTAGAAAAAATAAATTCTAATAAACACTTTGAAAGTTCGCGTCAAACTAAAACAAAACACTCAAAGACTGCTTCGAAGAAAAAATATAACGGTTAAAAAGTGGTGGCTACTTAGCGTTTATCTGGGGGTAAATATAAAACTTTGTTACTGAATACCTATTTTAGTCAATTGATTTTGAAATTTTAATGGTTTTCTACGCATTTTATAGGAAAAAAAATTCAAGTAACGAAGGTTTAAATACGAATGTACTGCAATTTTTCATACAAAATATATGTGGGTCTGGGCAGACCCACTGTGGTTCTAATACGACATAGGTTTTAAAACATCCTTCTAACTCCTTTTTTTTTGTTTACTTTTTTCGTCTCGTTTTTTCACCACCAGAAAGCCAAAAAATTTCAGAAGGGTACCTGAAAATTCAAATCTCTAGCCATAGTGCAAACACGTTTAAAATGCAAAATAAATTGGAAAAGGTCTGGCCAGACCAATGACTGTAACGGAGGGTTAATAAAAAGCAGATGCAACCTTTTTTGTCTAATTCTTGTGACAAAACTTTAGGGACCAACACCGTCAAAGCTAACTTTTTTCACAAATTATACCTTCAGTTTTTTTAATTTTAAGTTAACCCAGCTTTGAGGTCAAAAAACTTACGAATCTTAAGTAAAGGGCCATTTTGGCCAATATTCAATGTGACAAATTTCTTTAGAAAATGAAGGGAATATGCATCAATCGCTGATGTATAGATTAAACAAAAAAATGCAATATAATTTATCTTCTTTACACCGTCTCGAATTTCAGGGGGGAATATCGTATCCACATATCCAGGGCCAACAAAATTTGACGTTTCCAGATGTCATGATACATTGCATTCTGTTTTGTTTTTTCTGTTTCCCCAAAGACTGGAAAAAAGTTATTAAAAATACAAACAAGTATGGGAGGGAAAAATTCGAATAAAAGTGGAAAAATGTAGAAACATCTACTTTGCGTCAATTAATTGGACCATTACGTGAAATTGCTCTTTCAGCAAAAGTTTCATTAACTAAATCAATTGTAGCACACACGGTGTGTCATGTGGCTCCGTCCTGTTGGCACCACATGTGAGCAAAATTTATGCCAGCCATTTAAGGTGCGATAAGATTTCTATTCATGTTCCTATACCATTGACCATTGACAGTAATATTCTGATTATCATCGTTTTTGAGACAGTCCAGAAAGCGCACCAAACAGTAATTTTATGTGATAAAAACTTGTGGATTATCCTCATTATAAATGCGACAATTCTGCTTACGTACCCATTCAACCAAAAATGGGCTTAATTGGAGAACAAAATTTTGAATGAAAATTCAAAATCAATATCAATTTGTGCTTCAGCCCATTCGCCGAATTGGCAGCGGTGTAAGTCTATCCATAACGAAATGTCAAGCCAAACTAAATAAAAAGCAACTATTAGCTGTTAAATCAGTTGCCAAATAATTCGTTGTTGCCAACTCGAAGTTATAAACCTCTAAAAAAAAAACATACATTCGTTTCTAAACGGAAGCTTAAATCAACTTAAAGGAAGAATTAGAAAAATACATACATACGGGTACATACCTTTCTTGTATTGATAAATCCAACAAATACACATGAAAAAATACGTTTTGGAATTATTTTACAAGCCCGATAGTTTCGATAGCTTGCAAAAAAACTATCGAATGCTTTTAAAGGCTGAGTTAGTGAAAACAACGTACAACGTAAGACTTTGCACTATTGTCAAACTTTAGATGTTAGTTAGTGAAAACGTATCGCAGCAGCCAGTTCAGTCAGCCATTTATTGTCAAAGTAATGCCAAAGTTAACATTTGCAACGTAAAAATCAAAATTCTGTAGATTTTCTACGTAACAATGAAATCGTAAGCAGCAACGTGCTTTGGTTATGTTAGAAAATTTCACAGCTGATCCTAAGTGTTACTGAACTAAGTGTTACTGAGCTAAGTGTTACTTGTGGTAACAACATTCGAATTTAAGTTAAAGGGAAATATTAATAATAAATACACAGTATAGAAACAAATAATAGGGACACTTTATTTTTTGCGGTATGTCATAAAATTTGATGTATTGAAGTTTTTTGATGGAAGAGTAATCCTTACATATAGCGAAAATTGTTTAGACCATGAAGTGCTCTAAAACTAAAGTAATTAATGAGGTCCAGTGAAGAAAACTGCACAGACTATGGGACGAAAGCGTGGAAGAACTGTCAGTTTTGATAAACTTTTAATTCGTACTTCAAACATTAATCCCTTCAAGTCATCAAAAAGTCTCAAAAATGAATATATTCTCCTGTTTCAAGTCGTACAGAAAGAAAAAAACCTAATGGAAGCTAGACTTATGGATGAGTCCTCAAAATGGATCATTTCTCAGCAAACGGAAGAACACCTGCACGGTATTAGGTAGAACAACATGCTATGGTCTGACGAAATGAAGATTAATTTGTTTGTGTTAAATGCAAACTGTACGACCATATTTTAGTTACAATTCATACTTTATTTCAGTTTAATAAATAAAAATTTAAGAGATTGTTAAACTGTGTCGCTATGTAACTATACGGCTGACAAACTGCATCGAACAAATTTTTGCAAATGTGACTTTGACTACATTTAGTGGCTTCCGTATTTACTCATAGAATTTGACGGTAGTATCGATAGTGGAAAAAACTATCGGTGGGCAGCCAAAACCAAAACTATTGATATTATCGATAGTACTATCGATTGTTTTGCAGCTCTACTTTAAGCCGCACGTACATAATGTACACACTTATCCTTTTTTTTTGTTGTTGTTAATAAAAACAAAATAAAAAAATATTGTGTGTGTTTAAGGCAATTCTACAGTGATTATATTGCAAATATACAAATAGAAATTATCCACGTGTACGGGTCGAATGCATAATGCGAAAGGAAACAAATTTCTCATTTTGCAAAAAAATTTGCCTTTAGCCCTAGCCAAAATTCAACATAGACCAGGGGCTCTGGCTTCAGTGTCACTAATTGTTTTTGGACTTAAATTTCTTGATCGAAAACTTGTATCTGGATTAGAATTTTTGTAATTAGCAATTATTCGACCCACTGACCGCTGTCCAATTTCATAAAAATTTGCGATTTTTCGAGTGAATCGCCTAGAACTAGAACTGGGTTTATTAAATCAATAGATAGTGGCTTCGTTTCACACTTTTTTTCAATTTTTTACAATAGTATGCTCACAACCTTTTAGCTTTCTAAACTAATAATGTTAAATGCAAAAACTTTTCTACTATGGCACAGGTAATGGAGTATTTTTTGGCTGGTGTAAAAGTGAGCCAATGCAATTGAATTAATTAGATCGGTATATTCTGAATAAGAGAACCGAAAAAAGTAATGATAATTAGTTTTTTAAGAGATGATATATATTGAATCAAAAAAATCACAAAGTTTTCTTTTTGTAAAACAAGCACAAGGTTAGGAGAACATTTACACAAATTTTAATTAAATTCGCTCACTTTTGCACCACAGTGCACACACCGGAAAATTTTTTAATCAAAAATTTTGAAAATAAAAACAAATACTGTATGCATTATTATTATCATATCGATCATTACAAGACACTGCAATCTATAGGATCTATTGTGCTCCTTCCGGTGTAGCTCATTAAGCAGATCTGTTGCCTTCCTAATGAACATCGGCAGATCTGTACATGTCACCCAGTGAGATCCAAAACAACCGGACCTTATTTAAAAGCGGAAGCTTTTGCAACGTATCGCAGCAATATTTGACAAGTCTAGATTTCTTTCGATTCGAGCCAAATGCCCTTGGCGGTCAGAGAATATATTAATGGCCTTACCCTTAATACCACTGTCTAGGTTGATCACCTCACATACAGCAATGGCCATGATCTCAGCCTGCAAGACACTTAGCGATATTCCCAATGGGATCGACAAGTCTCGGTTGGGTCAATGGACACCAGCACTGACACAGTCATGCATTTTCGAGTCATCGGTATAACAGTTTAGAGCAAATTCACTCCGTACTGAGGCCCCATTAGACTAACAATCCCGGTCCGAGAATTCAACCCTAAACTCCTGCCAAAGCACAGATCCAAAAACATAACATCTAGGACCGACGATAGTTTTCAGACCACCATGCGTAGAATGGACAATTTTGTCACCGAACATGCCGCAACCCTCATCACATGGATGTGGAGCGGTGTTAAACCAATCAAGGCCGCCAAGGCCGCTGTTGGATATGCTCTCATTGCCACTGCGATACCGAGGTAGGCAAGTATCTTTACCTGCCTTATTTGTTCATGGTGGTAGCTTCCTCAGCTTTTCTCCGCCAAGCTATCGCCGCAAAAGTGATAATGGGCCGAATAATAACAGTACATATCCATAGTATCATTCTCGGAGAAAGACCCCATGTCTTACCGTAGGAGGAGCGTCTTGCTCAGAGGGCTCTTATCGCTTTACTCTGTGTATGAGTTCCAATTAAGCCTCCTATCCAGAATGACACCTAGATACTTAACCCCCTTAAAAAAGTTGATGGTAGTACCCATAAAAGAAATATCGTCACATGATAACTTGTATCTCTTTGTAAAAGGTACAACAACCTTTTCTTGAGCGATTGACCGAAAGCCTTTCCTGGGTGCACCAATTTGACACCTCGACAAGGGCCGTCCTTATGAGGTCACACAACGCACTCTCATATTTCCCACGTATTGTTAAAACGAGGTCATCAGCGTAACCAATTACACTGACACCCCGATGTGCCAACATGGGGAGCAAGCCATCAGCTACTGTAGTCCATAACTATGGAGAAAGTACTCCACCCTGAGGGCACCCTATTAACGCCATCACAGTGGATTCCATCCCATCAAAAGACGATCTGATGATCCTGCTCTTAAGTATGGAACTGATCTAAGCTATAATTGACTTCTCCACCCCTTTCCGTTCTTGCACTAGAGTCAAAGCCTGTATTGTCAAAGACGCCCTGAATATCTACGAAGGCACAAAGAGCCACAGGATGCCTTTTTCAGTACTGCCCAAAAGAGACAAAATGGCACCTTCAGTGGACGCGAACTTACTCGGATGAAGAAAGCGTTCACAAGGTCCCTCTACCTTATATAAACATCAAGAGCCGGAAAAATCCATCCGTTTCAGTTTCAGTACATAGGGATATCGTTAGAATGATCTATTGCGAGGGACCTTTGAAGTCAGGTCAAATACAAAAAAATAAAATAATATGGTATAAAACAAAAAATTAAAATTTGTAAATTTAGCATTGATTCATTTTATTTTTACTGCGTAAAAGGTTAATATTAAATTAAAATATATAATTTTATTTTAACACGAACAACAGTGTTGAATATTAAAACGACATGTACAACAACTGCATTAATTTAATATGAAACAGCGTTAAAAAATATTTTTTTCGGAATTTTACAAAATAAATAAGTCTTTTTTCTGTGTGTAAGAAAATCGCTTAAAAAAATCGGATAGAGTCATAATGCGGGAATGAATTATCTAAAAAGTTGTAAATCCTATAAAATAAAATTCCAAAAGAGGTACCTACACAGCTTAAACGGCATGGGACGAACAGCAAATTCGTTAACTGCTTCCAATTCAACTCAATCTCCAAAATTAAGCATTTAGCTCGAGTAAACAAATGTTTACAAAGTTTTATTTAATTAGATTCCAAGTACATATAATACTCGTACGTCTTAATATATGTACATATGTATGTATATTCGATTGTTGCATAGAAAATGCAATTATAATAATACAATAGTTTTAAACATTATATGCACATTAGGTTTATGACTTTTTTATTTATTTTTCAAATATCAAATTTTACACGCCATAGCCAAAATGACCATAAAACGAGTTGAAATTTGCTCTATTAATTTCAAGTTAAATTATAATATTTTTTCAAAGTTTTAACACTGTTGTCGTTAACGGTCCTCGGGTCAGATTTGACCCAAATAGAAAATTGTATATATTTAGATGCAAATAAACTTTACTTAAGTATGATATACATACATACATACATACATAGTTTATTTATTATTTGTTGCCAATAGATAACCCAACAAACCATTCTACAAACAAAATGCAAATGAATTGTAGAATAAGCTTATCATAAGAGATTGTTATAAACTTATTAAAATACAAAAAGCGAACAGTTTTCAAATAGTGTTTTAAAAATAATTCACATGACAATACCTTTTACAATAATACTTGCCATACACTTAGTTTAGATAATAATTAACAAATATAATTGCATGTGGCTTATTCTCTCTATAGTGTTTTTTTTTTCAAAACTATTTTCTTTTTGACAATGTTCAAAAAATATTTTTTACATATAGACATATGGTATGTATGCACATACATATTTGTTTTTTTTATATTTGTTCCGGTAGTTCCAACAAGTACCCGGAAAATTAAAAGCATTTTTCTATGCATTTTTTTTTTTTTTTTTTTTGTTATTGTCCATAATTTCTTAATTGGGCCGGAACTAGGGCTTATGCTGCAAAATCAATAGCCCGGATTAGTGTTGTGACAGCCATTCTTTATACATACGTATGTGTGTACATATTTATATTTCTAAACTTGCAACAATATTATGAATGTAAGCATATTATAGGCATGATTAGGAAATTGTTTTTCTGTAAGCTTATTCTATAATTAGACTTCTAAGCTTATTATAGACAAGCAATATTATCGCCAGGGTTTAGTTCTCATTTTGAAACAATTTGAAATAAGCCTTTTACAATAGTATTTACAGCACTTTTCTAAGCTTAAGACTTATGTTAGTATGCTTGTTACAAGTCATTTCTAGACCGTTATGGTATGTTAGAAAGTAAATATAAATTGTATTTTTCATAATCGTATATATAAAAATGAATGTGTGTTTGTATGTTTGTTGGCTTGTTGGTTTGTTTGTGCCTTATTGACAAGTAAACGGCTGAACCGATTTTCATGAAATTTTTACAGTATCTCTCTGTATGTCTGGAAGGAACTATAGACTATTTTAAAAATTTCAACTGGGCGGCTCCACGCCCATACAAAGTAAATATTTATTTTTCTATATCGTCAAAATGGTAACAGAAAAAGTTCCTAAGTTTTCATAGTCAATGCAAATCAACAATTAAAAAGTGGACGGAATGTGGCAAATGAGCGTGGTATCTCTCGTGCAGAGTTAATATTGATTTTAATATATCTTGAGTTTGCGAATTTGGTCTGATTAAATTCATAGTCAATAGAAATTATCAGTCAAATAGTTGGTGGAATTGACAAAATAAATACTGAATTTTTATATCTTGAAAATGGTAATAGCAGAAGTTTCTAAATTAGGTTCAAACAAAGTCGTGAACAATATACGTCATCATCCAGTAACTGGGTGAATTACATAAGTGAGTGTACACCATCCATTCACACGAAATATTGAATTTTGTACATGTAGAGAACGGCATCAATTAAAGCAGCGTTATGTACCCACATTAGCCAAAAATCAGGTATTCAAGAAAGCATACTGGCTAAAAGCTATCTCTATATGTATCTTATATACAAAAATGAATGTGTGTTTTTTTAAAGACTTAATACAGCTAAACGACAGATTTTACAGTGAGTTTCTGGAAGAGAATCAAACGTTTGGATTTGGATCGGAAGGGGAACAAAAGGTGGAAAGAAAGTAAAAAATTTACCTAAAATAACATTTAAGATAATAATTCATTAGGAGTAGCGAAGCACGCCTGGTTTTAGCTAGTGTTTATTATAAATGTAATTATACATTGATATACAAATAAATAATAAATATTAGATCAATATTGTTTTGTTATTACATTTGCTTTCATATAGTAATTATATTGGAGTGCTGTTTGCATACAAATATTTGCAAATAATGCATACTAATGATGTTTTATTGTCTGTCTTAGGACGTAATAGGTATTGACTTCCTTAGGCTTGTTCGAATATTTTTTCTTTAAGATTTGGTTGAAGTTAAAGGATGCTGGACCTGTTCAGGTTTATCGTTGTTGTTGTTTTTGTGCAATTTTATTTAAAAATTATGCTCTTGGTAACGTTTTTCGATACTTTATATACATACATACCATATATTATAAGCCGTGGTAAGTTGCAAATCTAAATTTTCGAATAAATGTCGACGTTTGGCAAATTGCTTTCGTTGCAGCCATGCTTAGCTAATGTTAATAATAAAAGATCAGTACAAGGGGATATATCTATCATATTATTAAATATCAATGGAGGCCTTTCATAAGTATATTCCTGCAAGCACCTATAACATGACACTATTTTATCTACCGTATCAACTCCATCTTTACATTTATTGTGTAAACCAATATAATCTGAGGTGTTTTGTCCCTCGATTACTAATTTTTGAAATATGACAAATATATTATATATAAAATATATGAAAGGACGTTAGAGTCCATTGTAAAACAAAAAATAACAAAAGTTCAGGTATGCCTTTCATTACCAACATCTGTGGTGGTGATTCATTTTTATTGTGACGGGAACTATACCCTACTAAATTAATTTGTTTTTCTAATAATTTCTACCCCTTTTAATACGTTGTAAAAAATTGTCTGCAGTCAAGTGGTGAACTTTCAAACCAACTGTCAGATCGAAAACTACACGCATACTTTGGTTTCTTTCAGGCTTAGTTTATGTTTTTTATTCAAAAATTCAATTATAATAAATTAACAATTGCCCCAGCGTCTCTTGGCCATTATTGAGGCGAGCTGGCAAGATATTAACATTTTTAATTTTATACAAATAAATAAGACTTAAAGTTTTGTAAAAATGTATAAAACAAAATACAACAAAAAATATATATATACGAGTATACATTAATAATAATCATTATATGTTCAAATATATTGCATATTAACAAAAAGGAGAAATTATTTTTATTATTAAATTATTATTAAATTAAATTAAAAGGAACATATTTCAATTTAGTCTTATAAATTATATGAGAAGTGTTTCTAAGTTGTTAGGCAAATATTCTTTTACTCTTTCTTTAAAATTGATATTCTATCAATATTCTTTATATTCTAGGGCAGATTATTAAATTCCAAACTACCCATATATTCAATACGTTGTTTAGTAATTTCCAACCGACATCTCGTTGTCATAAGATTCATATTATTTCTAGTGTTAAATCTCGTTTGATTTCTTAGAAATGAAATTGTGTGGTAACCAATATTATGGGTGATTTAAAAACATAAAGTAGTAGTTGTAATTTGTGCAGCCTGTAAATAGGTAGAATTGTTTCTGAAATATCTTTATATAGCGAAATTGTTGGATACGTAATTGGCAAATTAAAAATAGCCTCTATAGCCTTGTTTTGCGTTCTTTTTAACGATTTTAATGCATAACTTTTCTTACTGGCATATGCAACTGGCAAGTAGTTCAGGTAACTGTGTATCAAAGGTTGATATAATAGAAGTTTTGTTTGCTACGTAAACTTATTTTTAAATTTGTAAAGCAGTCCTAAAGTAGATACAATTTTACTTTTAAGATTCTGAATGTGTAAATTCGATGTAAGATTGTTCTGAAGATAGATAGGATTACCTTTACTCCAAATGCGGCAGTTTTGTTTGTCGACGTAGCCATTCAACCAGAAGTGCGCTTAATCGCTAAACCAAATTCGCTTATGAAAATCGAGAACAACGGTAATCTCGTTTTGGGCCCATTCGACGAATCCACGCCGGGCGTGAGTCTATTCATGATGAATTGCCAAGCCAAACTGAGAATAAATCACTTGACAGCTGTGTAATTGGTCGCCATCTTGAAGAGTAATGCCAACTTAAAGTTCTATACCTCTATAAAAAACACGCTATATATTATAAGGGACTGCAGATTTTTGTTAATCCATGGAGTCAATTCATTCTTAATCATTCTCCTGTCCATTCTGTTCACTATTGAATTCTGGCAGGCATTAGCAATACACGATATTAGCTGAGTAACGTCTTCTGTAGAGTTACCAGATTCATTAAATAAATTCAAATAGTTATATAAATTATCTCTTGCCTTTTCATAATCGCAAATTTTCCAACTAATTGCCTTAAATTCAGGACAACAAACTTGGTTTCTGAGTTTACACGAAATTATATTATGATCAGTTAAAAATTATCCTATTGTATCTACAACAAGGCTTTCTGCCATATTACTATAAACGTTATCAATAGATGTGATGAAATAGATTCATGTAATTATAACTCAATAATATATTGTTTAGGTCCTCCGATAACGAATAATTCAAAAAGTCGATATTAGTGTCGCCTAAAATAAAATTAGGATTTCAACCGAAACTGATTAATAATTCCTCAATAACATGGTAGAAAATTTTCAACATTACATTTTTGCAATCTATAAATCGTTGTCAGCTTTAAAGGCTTTCCGTGGATTTAACAGTTTTCTATTGATATAGTTATAGTTTCCACAAAATCTTTACTGCTACACATTTCTACATTGAATTGATAACAATCTCGTATATAAAGTGATGTTCCGCCATAGCTGTCAGATCTGCAACAATGTACCACATTATAGTCAGGAATGTTATAAATTTGAACAAGATTAGATGAAAACCATGCCTCCTGATGTGCTATAACACTGGGTAGATGTTGAAATTTAGAAATCATTTCCCTAAATCTATTAAATTTTCCAATTGAAGAAATACTTCTCATATTTACAGAAACAATGTTAAACATTGAGTATTTTATTATATTTAACAAATTGTTAAAAAGTTCAATATTAGAAAAATTATGATTTTCCATGAGATTTAAAAGTAAATATTTATAGATTTAACAATGTATTAAATTCATATATAGTGTATGTATATTAAATACTTTTTAAGGTGTCAAACACGATTTCTTTGCCAATATATGGTTGTGCATACCAGGCGAATTGCAAGGCACCTAAAATTTTATACCATATTTAGCTGTTTTTAAATGACATATGTATAACCTAAAAGGACACCTTCCTCCAAATGCCACCAGATGCTCATCGACCGTTACGTCTTGAGACAAATTATAAAGTTTGGCAAAGTGTCAGCCCATTTACTTAACAATGTATGAATGTGTGCAACTTTGTCCAAAACTCTACTATCACTATCCCTATCCTTATTTTCAAATCTTATACTCGAGAATTGTCAAAATTCAAGCTCTTTACTCAGGGTCATATTTTTTACAAATATGTATATATGTATACACATATGTATGTATGTTTTTTTAAAAACTTAATTTTTCTGTTCAGATTTGAAATAAAATAAAAGTCAACACATATCGAAATGAAAACTAATCAATTTCAGAAAAACAACCATTTTGCTGCAAAAATGGCTCATGATTGACCTGAAGACCTTATGAAAGTTAAATAATTTAAAAAAATATTGTTAAACTTGCAAGAACATGCATTTTTTCAGTTACAATAATAATGAATACTATCCATGTATGTACTATCCATTACTTTAATAAAAACAAATTATCTGTGTGTGAGTTTTTAGAAATTACATTTGGTGCGGAAGATTTTTTAGTTAAAATGACCAGCAAACAACATTTTTATTACTAATTTAGTATTAGCTATCAAGTGCTGATAGGTAAAAACTTTGTAAAAAAAATTAGTCATACCCCAATATACATATACAGTTAGTGTCATTAATATTCGATTTTATTAAAGAGATATGTTTAACTGATTCGTCTTAAGCTAAATGTATATCTTTTTCAACATTTTTTTCTTTTCATTAATAGTTTATTTAGACACTTGAAAGTTCACATTTGTATTTAGAAAAAAAGAATAACAATATAACAAAAAAAACTAAATTGATTCAGGTGGCATAAAATATTGCGCGTCAATAATATTCGGTTTTCTTTGAAAAGTAACAAATAATACATTAGAAAAATGGTTTTATATAAAATTCAGTATTTTGTTGGATAACCCTTTTGTTTTATAACTTCACTTAGACGGTTTGACATGTTTTTTACTATTTTAGCTGTATAAGCTGCAGGAATACGATCCCATTCTTCTTGAAGCCGCAATTTCAAGTCTTCAATGGATGTTATTTTGTAGTTGTGGATTCGCCGGTCCAGCTCATCCCATAAATTCTCAAACGGATTGAGGTCTGGGGATTGTGCAGGTGGATGGAGAACTTTAGGGCAGTTATAGAGCAACCATTCTTGAATTAAACGCGACTTGTGCTTTGGGTCGTTATCTTGGCAGAATTTAAAAGCATCTAAAACGCCCAGCTTATTTGTACTTTCTTTCAAATTTTGATGGAGGATATTCAAATATGATTCCTTATTCATAATTCCACTGATAAAAACTAATTTTCCCGTCCCTTTAGCTCCCATACAACCCCACACCATAACAAATCCATTTCCATGTTTCACGGTTGGTTTTAAATTTTGTGGTTGTAGCTCCCCATTTGGCTTCCGCCACACCATTACACGCCCATCGGATCCAAATACGTTATACTTGCTCTCGTCCGCAAATATAACGTCATCCCACCAAGCAAAACTCAAACGAGCTTTTCGGTTGCGTAAATTAATCAATGGCTTACGACGTGCTACTCGGCCATGAAAACCTTTTTTCTTATGGTTCTTCGTATAGTAGATGCAGATATTTTCTTTTTAAACTCATTGAGCACCTCTGTGACTAATTTGGGAGCACTTAAGCGTGGGTTAGATTTTATTTTTCGCACAATTGAACTTTCTTCCCGCTCGGTCAATTTTTTTGGCTGACCTGTCTGCTTTATGAAGTGTATTCTACCTTCATTTTTGTGCCTTCTGACAATGTCCCCAACTGTATTTGGTTTCATATTCAGAATTTCAACAATCTCTTTGAACTTTTTACCTTTTTCATAATGCAAAATAACAAGTGTTCGCTGTTCTAAAGGAGTGTTTTTTCCTTTGCGCCCCATTTGTATAATTTGCAGTGAAGTAGAATTTTGGACAGACAAGAAAGGAGGTGTTATACACTTTTATTAAAACGTATCTGTATATTGCTGGAAAAGTAGCTGTATAACATATTTTTTTGCAAATAGCATATAAATAGGGGAAAAACCGAATATTAATGGCGCTTAGTAAACAGGGTTAACAAACTTTGATCGATTTATCACGGTTGCAGAGTTACCATAGAGCCGTTTTTTCCATATATTTGAATACTCATACTGACAACATTTATTTAAGTTTTTGCTATTCTTCTAATTACCTATCCATTTCGCTAATGCCAGGGTGTTATTATCGATAAACTTAAAAACCGAATATTAATGACACTAACTGTATATACATATGTATGTACTTATACTTTTATCAACATCGAAGTTTATGCTAGTTTTGTACATACAAGCATTATAAGTAACCAGTTTGATAATTGCGTGACTTTTTGGATTAAAAAAAAATGTTTTTTCGAAAAAAAAATGTCAATATAAGATTTTTTAAAGTCCCCAAAATAGGAATTTGTTTTAATGATGATAGATAGAGCAGCAGTTGAAATTAGTAGATTTTTACCATAGTGATTGAGCACGTGCCGTAGTACATAGTTTTGTTCGCTAGATGAGGTAGTTTTTACTCTAAATCAATATTTAGTCAATTTAAAAAACTTTAATAGTATTCGCCGGTGTAGTTTTAATGTTTTCAAGTAAATTGTACATACCGAAAAACTGTAGCCATTACCTTGTTGGCTGAAAGATCTCACTTAGTCTGTTTTGACATGCGACTACTCAACTTTTTTTTATTATTATTTGGTCTCTGGAGTGCTGTGAAAATTTGTATAGATTACGATATAGTCATGTGAAAAATAATAGACACACATATCAAGATAGTTAAAAATCCAACTCTGTTTTTATATTTAAATATTTATCATATTGATGACGTAAAGAACTGTTATTTAACAAACAAATTTTGAATCGTTTCTCAGTTGTAGCTCATTTTTCTCTTAATCTTTTAGAGAAAAACTCAATGTTTCCCTATTATTTTCACATGACTATATGTATGAAATCTTTATTTGAATCAATAGAACGATCTATATAATTCAATTTTTAAAGATGACTTCATGTAAATGTTGATCGAGGCTACGCCTCAAATGGTTCATACACTGGCTCCAATTTAGGCAAACACTCTCGACCGGCGCTAAAAAAAATTGTAATCATCGTTCCTGCCTTCGTCGTCTTTGAAAAAGTACGCTCCAATGATGTTATCGGCCCGTAACCCACGCCAAATAGTGAATTTTTTTGCTTGTTTACGTATCCATTCAACCAGAAATGAGCTGACCATAAAATATAAGAAATTCACGATGTACTTTCTTAACCGAGCATGAATTCTGCTAATAAAATTCTATAATCTGCAAGCATTATTCGTTTGCAAGTCGATTCTTGGTTAAAGTATAGACATGTTACACGCAAACAGCTGAGCTGCCTAAAACAGTGTTGCCAAAAATAAAATTGTTAAAAATCATCCGATATATACAAATGTGGTATTAAATCAGACATGAGCTTTTCATAGGACAATTGTTCACGTTCAATTCACACGTATCAATGAGACATCGACGAATGCACATGAGGAGAATTTACGCAAATTTTTTTAGGCACAGAAAAATAATTTAAAAAGTTTCTTACGATCTTGCTTTTTGCTGTCGCTGAAACAGCGGCTAATGCATATGTGCGGCGGATGCATGTTGGTTTTTTAAAACATCAACTTTACTCTCTCTGAGAGAGTAATTTCCATGTTGTCACTAACACAACTACATTTTACTTTTGCACATCACTGTATCAATTCCACGTAACCGTGAGATATCTCAGTAGTTCTTTAAGTCTAAACAATACAAGGAATCTGTTTCTCTTAACAACTAGGATCGGGCAACTGCGGCAATCGTCGTTGAAAAAATGCGATAGAGTCATAATATTTTAATTACTTATTTTAATTTATTTCAAATGAGAACATTTGTACACATCGGGATAGAGTTTCCGAGAAACAGCTACAATTTGAACTATATTAAAGCCAACTTTAAAACTAGGTTCATTTTCCCAAACTTATGGATCATTGTTCAAAAAGTCCATTGGATACAAAACTTTTGAAAAAATTGTGTGATTTTTGTGATATAAAATATTCGATATTCTTGTTAGGATATTAACTTATTAAACACGGATTAAGTAGGATTATCCACCATTAACTTTTTCGTCTCATATGATACCTTTAAAGAAGGCCAACACTGCTGTTTCTGGAGTCAAATAGAACATACAACTACTTAATTTGCTTAGTGATGTACGACTTATCTTGTCATCAATACTTTTATAATCATGCAAATCTTTAAGCAATTTTAAATCCTGCATAGGAGCTTCTGCTGCAACAGGTGCTTATATTCAATTTATAGTATAGTATAGTATAGTATAGTATAGTATAGTATAGTATAGTATAGTATAGTATAGTATAGTATAGTATAGTATAGTATAGTATAGTATAGTATAGTATAGTATAGTATAGTATAGTATAGTATAGTATAGTATAGTATAGTATAGTATAGTATAGTATAGTATAGTATAGTATAGTATAGTATAGTATAGTATAGTATAGTATAGTATAGTATAGTATAGTATAGTATAGTATAGTATAGTATAGTATAGTATAGTATAGTATAGTATAGTATAGTATAGTATAGTATAGTATAGTATAGTATAGTATAGTATAGTATAGTATAGTATAGTATAGTATAGTATAGTATAGTATAGTATAGTATAGTATAGTATAGTATAGTATAGTATAGTATAGTATAGTATAGTATAGTATAGTATAGTATAGTATAGTATAGTATAGTATAGTATAGTATAGTATAGTATAGTATAGTATAGTATAGTATAGTATAGTATAGTATAGTATAGTATAGTATAGTATAGTATAGTATAGTATAGTATAGTATAGTATAGTATAGTATAGTATAGTATAGTATAGTATAGTATAGTATAGTATAGTATAGTATAGTATAGTATAGTATAGTATAGTATAGTATAGTATAGTATAGTATAGTATAGTATAGTATAGTATAGTATAGTATAGTATAGTATAGTATAGTATAGTATAGTATAGTATAGTATAGTATAGTATAGTATAGTATAGTATAGTATAGTATAGTATAGTATAGTATAGTATAGTATAGTATAGTATAGCAAGCAGCCCACGCGCCTTGGACCATAATTAGGCATAAATGACTTTAATTTTGAAGTTGTAGATAATTTCGTGTATCTCGGCTCCCCCATGTACAAGATCAATAATATCAGTCTGGAAAAAAAGGAGAATCTTGCTTGCCAACAGATGCTATTACGGACTTAGTAAGCATTTTCCTGTTAAGACCTTGAGTAGAAAAACAAAACTTATACTAAACAAAAATGTACAAGACGTTAATTTTACCTATTTTACTGTATGGTGCTGAATCGTGGGTAATGACACTGACTGATGTGACGATCTTATGAGTTTTCGAGAAAAAGATTCTCCGCAGAATATACGGATCTGTTTTCCTAAATAACGAATATCGATACCTGATGAACTCTGAACTGTATATACTATATCACGACATGAATATGGTTAAGCGCATCTATGTGTAACATTAGCGCTGCCTAGGACATATCACGCGCATGAGTGCAAATTCCCCAGCTCGTAAGGTGTTTGATATGGAATCCGAAGGACAACGTAAGAGAGGGCGACCAAAACTCCGTTGGAAGGACCAGGTCGATGAGTTGCTTTTGAAACTTGGTGTGACTAACTGGAGAAGATGCGCACAAGATCGACGCTCTTGGGCTTCCGTGTGCTCGGATATTGACCAATAGATGTTGTAATTAGCCATATAAGTAAGTAAGTAAGTATGATTTACTTAGCCAAAACACATCATAATCAATCAAGAAGATATGTACATATGTACATTCTGAACGCAATTCAGTTTTATGTTATTGTAAAATTTGGTCACACTGATTGTCAGGTTAAAATTTCGCTTTATTCGATAAAATATTATAGATGTAGTAGAACCATATTATTATTTCTATTATTATGTTACCGTAGTCTACAAAGTTTATAATTACAATTTGTTACTTTCATTTATTAATTTTAAATAATTTTTACAGAAAAGACAAATATATCGAGAACAAGTGTTGCCACATGCTGGTGGACGAATACCAGATACAGCATTCGAAACAGATCGTCTGTTTCTAAATCAACTACAAAAGGATGGCATTGCTGTGCCAGATGGTATAGTTCCAGAACAGCGTAATCCTCAGGTGCGATAAGGCAAATATCCGCTTAATAGCTACATATTGATTACTAATTAATTATTACTTTTTGCTATAGGTCTATCCATTTTTTAATAGACCATCTCGTAAAGTTTTTCGTATTGCCTTAAGCTCAGATGGTCGCTTTATACCTGAAGTGGGTCGTTATCACAACCAAGAGTTGCCATCGGTGGACACAACCTACTTGTATCCACAAATTCATGGACATAGAGGTACTTTTGCTCCTCAAACAGTGGAGTTGCCAGTCTATCGGCCTTTTAGAATTCACAACCCTTTATTGAATCAAGTAAAATTTCAACCCAAAGATAAAGGTATAAATACTAACTATGAGTTGTTACAATATCAACTGATTTCTAAATAATGTTTTTATCTTCAAATTGCAGCCCAATTTCATAATGTTAATCGCGTATTGAGTGGTAAAGCCAATAATAATCCTAAATCATATCAAAATGTTCAACTGTTAAATACACCCTTATCCCCTTTGACTTCTCAAACATCGAACTGTGGCAACATCTATTTACCAAGTATGACGAGCTCTTCCCATGTAAGTATTCCCTATTCCCCAGTTACAATTGAGTTCATTATTTAATGTTTTTTGAATAGTACGATGCTATAATTTTGATTTTGATTGTAGTAAATTTATTCTTTTTCAGCTTTTTAATGAATTCGATAATTTGTTCAACCAATTCGAAATCTACGATGGTAAAATTAAGAAAACCATAAAAAACGAACATTTGCCAGCCACTTGTTGAATTTATTTAGAAATTAACTAACTATCACAGATAATATCGATAATTAAATATGAAATAAATTTCCTCTTTAATAAGTCTTAATATTATTTTTTCATTTTATTTTTTTCTACTGCATCATGTAATCCTATGAATCATTAAATACGTATGTACATATATAAAAATAAAGGTGACCAGATGATGCACTATGAAAAGTTTGTAGTAGTAACATATTTGCAATATACTGTTACGAAAATTAAAATGCCTAAAAATAAAATACACCACATAAGCGACTTTAAAACTGTATTGTGGGATTTTCGTATATTTGGTCAATGCCGTAATCATTTGTGTATTTGGCAGCACTGCTAATTCGACCATCTTTGTGTGTTACATTTGAATAAACGGAAATAATTCGAATATTGTAGCAAGAACAAGAACATTCGGAAGTAATTTAAATTTTATATAAAAGGTGGCGCCTTATGTATAACTGGATAGTTATCGTTTTACAGTCAATAAGCAAAGTCGTGTTTAGGCATAAATAAAAGTGTTGTATAAACGAATATCAAGTGCAAGTTAATAAGTTGCTTTATTAAGATAAATTGTATAAAGATAAAGTGAGGAAATAAAAACTATAAAACAACAATAACTAGGTTTTATTTTATTTTGACGCAATTAAAAAGAACTCAAACGTCTTAAAAAGGTTAAAACGTAACAATATGTATTTGCGAATTTAAGTCAAGTCGGATTATTTAATATTCTGCTCCTGCTCTAAAAGTAACATACTCCCAATAAACTAAATATCAATTTGAAATGTTTCCTTTTGGTTACATACATAGGCGGTGTTAGTCCTAAATAAAGATTTAAAACCTGCTGCTCTTGCCCAATCTCCATTCGAGTAACATAACCAAAATTTTTTCTAAGCTCCTGTCAATATTTCTACTTGCCCCTTTACGTTAAAAGTTTTTCCCGCGGAAGTACATACATATGTCAAATTTGTAAATGAAGAGCGAGAGATTTGAAACTTCTTTAAGCCCATTAGAGACTGAGAACAATTTGTCATCATTGATCGTACGCAACAAAATCCACAAATTGTCGTAGTGCTTGTTCCTAATTCTAGACGAATGTATTCATTGTCGAATGACAATCAAATGGATCAATTTGCATCAGTAGTTGAAAATTTGCCTCAAGATGAATTTGTGAATTATTCTGCTAAAATATAGAAGCAGCTGCGATGTGTGATTTCGAAAATTTTCACACATGGACGGTAAAGTGTACTCATTTCAGTACGCAATAAAAGTAAATTTTAAAAATTACATGTATTTTTCATTTGAACTCTAATGGGTTAAATGGTATATTTTTAATAAAATTGGGGATGACAGTGTCACTTGTATTTCTATTAAAAATTTATTTTCTATACAAGGTAACATAATAGCAATCGCTCAAAATGTTGATATAATTTTTTAAAATTTAAAGAATTTAAGGTCAGAGAATATTAAGAACTGACTTAATGTACGCTAACCAACAGTGCTGCCAATTTAGCGCCTATCGCGCTATATTTAGCGCGTTTCAACTACCTAAAAGTCGAATTTTTTTCTCTTTAGTGTTTTTTTTTAAACGCGCTAGGTTACCACTTTTCTATTTGGAAATTTTTAATATGTAAACTATGTACTTAAAATGCTTCACGCTGTGAACATTAGGTTATCCCAGATAATGTTTGTGCAAAAATTAATAATTAAAATCTGGGAGCACATTTTACATCTTCGCCTATCTAAAGCCAATGATCTAATCTGATTCCAAGATATTCTATGGAAAGCAGTTAAGCTAAGTCGTACTTTGGTTTCCGCAGGATGTGCCAAATTCATTTCCTTCTCACAATTTCCTTCATTACATGAACTTGGTGTGATTTTGTTTCTGCCCGAAATATTTTCAAAATATATGACGTCAATCATAGATGTATTCCCTAACTAGCAATCATACAAAAATAAACTTCACACACGAGTTAAAGATGTTAATTTTCGTTTTTGGAGAGATATATGAAGAACGCCCTATAGCATTCAGTCGGCCAATAAATTGGCTGTCTAGGTTCAAATTTTTCTCCCTAATTTCTGTTTCAAATTTGTGAGATCGTTGTTATTAACGTTGATTCGCATAATTTTGGGTATGGAGTTGTTTATCAGCAAGCCTGCTGTGTTTGCTTCGCCTGTATACAAAACCTAGCTTTCCTTGCATTAAGCAATGTCTGTGTCGTATGGGTAATCCAGGTCTTCCTAGTGTGTGTTAAAACCCCAGGTTATACCACGTTGCAAGACACAATCGAGGGCAACGTCAACAGTGAAGAATGAAAACAACCTTGTCTAGCACCATCTCTGACAGGTACTTTCATTACGTTTCACTAGAACCCAAAAACTAAGAACAAGTTTTTAATTTGATGTTTTGTTCTAAATCATTTTTGATTTTATTTTTTAAACAATCGTTATTTAAAAATCTTTGTAAAAAAGGAAATTTGAGTAACAGATTTGTTCAATTTCAATATATTTTTCTGGTTTTTAATAATGCTATGGAATTTATTGGTTTATGTCAAGGCTCTTAAGAGTGCTACCATTTGCAAGTTTAACGGTGTTGCCAGTTTGATTCCTTTTTGTCTATTATGATTTTGTTACCTTTTAAGTTTAACGTAAATATAAATTTGTAGTAACTACAATAATAATTTGTAGTCACTATAATAATAAGGTGGCACATCGCGCTTAGCATTTCAGTGATAGAGTGAAAGTCAATGTGTAAAGTTGTAAGACATAAAATATAGTCGTGTATAGGCGTAAATAAAGGTGTTGAGTAATTTGTGTATAAGTGGAAGTTAAAGTATGGAAATAAAGAGATTGTAAAATAAAACAACAACTACGTGTTTTTTTTTTTTTTTTTTTTTTTTTAAACGCAATTCGAAAGAACTTAAACAATTAATAATTTAATAAACGCTTTTTTCATCACAAATAGTTACAGAGATTAAAATGAAAGGCCTTTTGAGTAGAAAGTCCGGACGTTTTGATCACAAAAAGTTGGCCACACTGCTAAACAATATTCTTTAACCCAACACCACTGTAGATAGAGATTTCAAATCTATTATAATCGTAATAAGAATCGCAATTAATCCCACCATTTAATTGTAATCATAATCCCACTGTTAATCATGGGATTAAATTTAATCAGCAGACAAACATAAAAGTTCAGATGCAAAAACGCGTTAAGAATAGTGTTACCGTTTTAGTCATTTTTAACCAGATTGGTTATTTTTTCTTTGATGTGTGGATGTGTTTTTCTTTTCCATTTTGGTTACTTTTTTTCGAAGTAAAAGAATAAAGATAATGATCTCTTTTGACGTTTATTACCCAGGTTCTTATTGAGTGCATCACTTTAAAAACGGGATTTTTGGCAAACTTTGGTTTTTTGTTGTGAGTATGCTATGACCTTTGTCATCTTTCTGGTAACATATGGAACGAATCGAAGCAATTTCGTATACTCTGTTCTAAAGTGAAAAGTACTCCGATCAAAACAAATGGTAGTCGGACAGGCAATGTCTAGATTATAAAGGCGGCTGAAACTATTTTCTAAATAGTTTCAACTAATGTTGGAACATTTGGCCAATAGATTTTTCATCGCCAGTAATGATTGGATGCTTTGATAACTTTTTTTTATGACTTTCCACCAACATTTCAGACATGAAATTTCGCCTTTCAATATCGCTAGGCATTAACTCATGCGGTACTCAATTCCAAAGCTTCTTGGTTAATTCTGCTGTTTCGAAATGTTTTGCTTAAGTAGCTTTTAGAATTTAAAAATAATCTCCATAGAGCAGGCTTGGCAAAAACCCGGGTTTTTTAAATAAAACCCAACCCACCGGGTCTAATTGGGTTTTTTGATGGATTTTTTTGCGTTTTATTAGGTTTTATAACTGCTTACGAATTTTTTTCAAGTCAACAATATTTTTTGCTTGTTTATACAATCACGTTATTTTAGTATTTATGATGCAATTTTGCACTCTTAGTGCGATCAAGGCATCATTATGTACTATGAGCTACTAAAACTCGCTGATCAGAGCAGACTGTAATTATTTCGTTTAATCTGTACATTATGAGAAAACGGCCGTAATACGCTCGGTTTCAAGTCGCCAAAGTTGCCAAGCAAGTATTAGAAACGGTCAAATGCCACACCCGCCGTTATCTCCAAATATTGATCCTTTTGAATATTGTCTGTTTCGACGGGTTCAATATCTTTTAGCATGTCACCGAAGCACTTATTTTAAAGAAATATAAAATCATCTTTAAAGTGTATCGATTAAAAAGACGAGAAGTGTTCGGACATTGGCTCAGAGGTCAGGAAAAGAAGTAAGCAGTTATTCGATAAATTTTACTTTGTTAAATTTTTTAATTCTTTATCTTTTTGAGCTAAAAAAAACCGGTCCGAATTAAATTATACTCCCAATAAAAAATATGCAAAATTTAATTATTTTTGTTGTAAATAAGCTACGAAAACCTTTAAATAAAAAACCCACCCGGGTTTTTTTGTATTACCCAATGGGTTTCCAACCCTGTCATAGAGTAATGCTTTCAATTCATCATCACCTAACATCTTAGCCTGATCTGGGCGGTCTTCGTTTTTCATGTCAAAATCATCACTTCTGAACTGCATAAATAATCTCGCGTACGTTGAGATTAGGGAACTTATTCAATATAAGCTGTGGAAGGAAATAATTTTTTAAACTATTTCGTTCAGTTGACAATAAATGCCAGTGACAATAAATGTCAGACACATTTCAGTTCAACGCTATTGACTGGTTCGAGTAATTTAGCGATTCATTAGTAAAGACTATTGATCTAAAATTATTCACAAATAAGTTTTAAAATCTCATCATAACCAATCCTCATCATATGAGAGAACTATATTTTCTATTGTGCAAAGCTTGTTAATACATAGTTAAAATATTCAGCACAAATAGAAGAATATACCTCATCAATTATTGTAACAAGTTTTTTCGACCAGTCTATATTCAATCAATACTACTATAAAATCCATATATAAAATGATATTTTAATGTTTTTTGTATTAAAATTAGAATTTTAAATTTTGGTTACTTTTTTATTGAAATTTGGTTACAAAAAATTTGAAGTTGTGGCAACACTGGTTAGGTTTCTAAAATATTAATGTAAGAAACAATAATCCTTTTAAGATACTGAATAAGGTATAGTTTGGAAAAATTATCATCATAAACTTATCTGAAAATATCGATTTTGAATTTCTATCTCAACTTTGTAATGTCCAATTGCCAACTGAAGCTACATATTTTGCAGCTGAAGGGTCGCTGACATTTTTGTATAAAAATGTAAACCACGACAAAAAAAACATGTATATATATTGCTAGAAAGATGTTATTAGCTATTAAGACTAGAATAGAATATCTTTGAACAAAAATTTATTTAATTATTCTAGACATTCACTTAAACACTTATATGGATTTGAAAATTGAAAGAACTATAATCAATGTTGCCAATTTGCGCCTTTCGCGCTATATTTAGCGCGTTTCAACTCCCAAAAAGTCACATTTTTTCTCTTTCGCTAGATTAACGCTTTCTATTTGCAATTTTTTATAAGAAATTAAAAGCGTCTAAATTCAATAAAGTAATTAATTCATATAAACTATGGACTTAAAATGCTTCATGCTGTGAAAATTACGTTGTTCTAGATAATATATGTGCAAAAATAGTGTTTCTGAAACATACATATATCAAAACTAAAGGCCCATTTTTTAAGACTTATAAGACTTTTTAAGACTTATTAAATATTTACAATAGTTAAGTTGTAATTTGTAATTATTAGATCCTTTAAAAATACAAAGTGAATCATAGAGCCATAGATCTAATCTGGCTCCAAGTCATACTGTGGAAAGCAGCTGGTCTTTCAATATGTCTTCTCTAGGAATAGGCAGGCCTTCCGATTTCTCTGCTTCCCTGTGAATTTCATTCAATAGTAAATTCCGCAAAGTCTTAGTTTTGATTTCTTTGAGTATACACAATCCATTCCCGTTTCCGTTTCTTACAGAATAATTTCTAGATGTATTTTCAAATGCCACGTAGACAGCGGTTTATAAATGTTTAAATGCAATTGAGATCAATCACAGCCGCATTTGATAACTCGCAACTGTACAAAAATAGACTTCACACACGAGTTAAAGATGTTAATTTCTGCTTTTGGAGAGATATATGGGGAAAGCCCTATAGCATTCAGTCGGCCAAATGATTGGTTGGCTAGGTTCAATCTGTTCTGAATATTAGCGCTGGAATCGCCGGACGTCGTAAGCATACTTCCGGTATAGGAAAAGACGGAGTATCTCCCAAATTTCTGTTTGCAATTTGAAAAATCGTTGTGCTATTAGCGTTGATTCGCATAATTTTGGTTTTGGAGATGTTTATCTGAAAGCAAGATGATTATTATACATACATATATCAAAACTAAAGGTCCATTTTTTAAGACTTATAAGACTTTTTAAGACTTATTAAATATTTACAATAGTTAAGTTGTAATTTGTAATTATTAGATCCTTTAAAAATACAAAGTGAATCATAGAGCCATAGATCTAATCTGGCTCCAAGTCATACTGTGGAAAGCAGCTGGTCTTTCAATATGTCTTCTCTAGGAATAGGCAGGCCTTCCGATTTCTCTGCTTCCCTGTGAATTTCATTCAATAGTAAATTCCGCAAAGTCTTAGTTTTGATTTCTTTGAGTATACACAATCCATTTCCGTTTCCGTTTCTTACAGAATAATTTCTAGATGTATTTTCAAATGCCACGTAGACAGCGGTTTATAAATGCTTAAATGCAATTGAGATCAATCACAGCCGCATTTGATAACTCGCAACTGTAGAAAAATAGACTTCACACACGAGTTAAAAATGTTAATTTCTGCTTTTGGAGAGATATATGGGAAAAGCCCTATAGCATTCAGTCGGCCAAATGATTGGTTGGCTAGGTTCAATCTGTTCTGAATATTAGCGCTGGAATCGCCGGACGTCGTAAGCATACTTCCGGTATAGGAAAAGACGGAGTATCTCCCAAATTTCTGTTTGCAATTTGAAAAATCGTTGTGCTATTAGCGTTGATTCGCATAATTTTGGTTTTGGAGATGTTTATCTGAAAGCAAGACAATTATTCCGCCTGTATAAAATTCAGCTTTTATTGCATCTCGCAATGTTTTTGAGTTTGGAAATAGATGTCGTCGGCTTAACACATGTCTTCTAACTCTATGTTTAGTCCCCAGGCTATACTACGTTGCACCCAATCGAGGACAACTTTAAAAAGCAGTGGAGAAAGAACACAACCTTTTCTGCAATCTCTGATAAATAATTTTTAATGTTACACCTGAACCAAAAAATAAAGAAAAAGTTTTTAAGTTTCTATTTTCTTCTAAGTTGGTTTAATTATATTTTTTAAGCAATAGTTCATATTATTAAAAATCTTTCTAAGAATAGAAATTTAGTTACAATTTTGGTATATTTTTCTGTTTTTAAATATGTTTAACGCTTTTTTACAGCGCGTTTTGATGACAAATAGTTACATAAAATATAATTTAGCACTTTTTAGCGCCTTTTGAGTAAGAGGTCTGCGCGTTTTGATCGTCAGTAGTTGGCAACATGGAATATAATATTTGTGATCATGAGGTAATAGCAAGTGAAGAAGATAGGCAGAAATTGATAGAGCTCTTGCTGAGCCTCTTAAAATAGAAGATTGATTTTGATATCTTGCGACAAGAATTTGTCTTATGCATCAAAAAAAAAAAAGATTAAAACATTAGAAAAAAATATTTACTACACAAAGCTTTTCAAACGGTAAAGCCATCTTCAACCGAATGCGAAATACAATCTCATCTTAGTGTCCAATCATATGATGCGAATTTTTTTTAGGTTCTATTTACATATCGCACTTGTACCGCTAAAGTGAGTCATCTCAAAATTTTAAAATATTCAGTAGTGGCAAAAAACTTATTTGTTTAATATGCACAAAAGGGGTAACAAATGCATTTTATTTTTGCGAAATATATGTGAGATGTTTACAGTGGTTGGATATGACATTATGGAAATATGATATTATGGAAATAATAAAAATCGCCAAATATTGACCTGACGCGCTTTAGCAGCACAAGTTCGATAGGTATATTTTTTGATTAGTTTTTATAAAATTAGTGTATATTACTATTGTTTTGTTTTCTTAATTAAAGAATTATAAATTTGAGTTTTGCTTTAAATAAACTGTGATTAATCGATAATCACGATTAACAGACTTTTTCTCAAAGACATGACAGTTATAAGAAATATCTAAAAAAAAATTTAGCCATAATTGTTATTTGTTATATTATATATTTATATTATATATATTTCAATGAAAACATATATTAATTCCCTTAACATTCCATGAAGGAACACAGGAACTTCTCTCAGTCAATGAGTTGCACCCGATTTTATTTTTAGACTCATTGAAAGGGACTTACAGACTAACGCCGGCTCCGAACGGCAAATGCATTAGAGAAGTTTTCAGTAATAGTAATACTCATAACCAGTTACTAGCTAATGTTATGAGGTGATACCGCTATTGAAAAAACTTTTTCTTTTTTTCGATGGTCTGGCCTGGCATTGGACCGAGAATCTTCTGGTTGGTAGGCGGGTGTCTTACCTACCATAGCGGCACACTTTCGATGAAAATAAGTTATGCTTTTCTAAAAACGTTATTCACAATAGATTTTTTTTCCTTGCTTATAATTTTCGTTTAAAATTTTTTTATTTTTAATAAGAGTTATTAAGAGAGTTATTTTAAAAATCATATTTTTTTTTTTCATTGCACATAACTTTAACTTTCGATTTTTTTGGTTTACTGTTGCCTGGTTTTGAATATAGTCCTCAAAAGGGTCATCGTTGCTGAAAGTATCAATTAGAGAGCTTGAAGTAGATTCATCTTCAGAAGCTGACGAAGAAAGTACATCGCGAGCGTTATTAGCAGCTATAGTTGAAATAGATAGTTTTAAACCTATGAGACTGGATGTAAAAGCCGATTTATTTCAATATTGGAAGGAGAAAAAATAAGCTTTTCCATTTTTACGTAAAATGGTTCATATTGTCCAGGCAGTGCCGACTACATAGGTTTCTGTTGAAAGATCATTTTTTAGTTTCTTTTGTACTAATGAAGTGCAAGCAAGGCGACGAAAAAACTTTTTCTTCATTGAGCAATGGACAACAATTTATCTTGAGAATAACTTTTATCAGCCAACGTAAAAGCACATAAATCGAAAATAAAAGTTATGAGTAACGCAAAAGCATATTCTTGAGAATAACTCTTATTTAAAAACGTAAAAACTATTCATCGATCATTTTGAAGCCATCGGTATTACCAGTTTATATCAAACTCAATCCATTATACCAACAATTCCGATCTGGATCGAAGATGGTTCCTCGACCACCCTCCGTTGAATGGACAGACTTCCCGAGGCATTTCGGGATCCCTTGGCGAAAAACTTTGTCGCCAGATATGCGGTGTCAAACCAATCAAGACTTTCAAGACCGCTGTTATTCTCACTGCCTCAGTTATAACGAGACAGGCGAGTCTCTCTACCCTGCCTAATTTATTCATGGCGGTAGCTTCCTCAGCCTTTCTCCACCAAGCTATCGCCGGATAAGTGATAATAGGCCGAATAATAGCGGTATATATCCATACCGTCATTCGCGGCGAAGTCATTCCATATCTTATCGTAGAAAGAGCGAATTGCCCAAATTGCCATTATCGCCTTGTTCTGGACGACACCAATGTGTGAGTTCTAACTGAGCCTCCCATTCAAAATGACACCTAGATACCTTGTAAAATGATAACTTGTATCTCCTTGTAAAAGGTACAGCAACCGTCTTTAAGGGTTTCACCGAGAATTCTTCCTTGGCGAATTAGGTATTTAAGCGAAAGGTAATTAAACGCCCAGTTGAAATTTTTAATTTTCTCTCCATATAAACGAATTGGTTGACCCGTTTCCTGGTTTTGCAATTAGCTAAGATTATTCGATTCATTTTTATTTATATAGGCTTTGACTCAACTGGTTTGCACGACTATAATTTTAATTAATGCATAAAAATATAATCTGTTTTATGTGTTTTTTTTCCAAACACAACATTTCATTTCCCATTGAACTCCTCCACATACGACCATACAATGTATGTATATATTTCTAGTCACCTTTATTTGAAAAACCATATCTTTATCTTCAATGCCTATACTCGTATAATCCAAGAAATATTATAACTTCACGTTCGATTAGCATTTTAATATTATTTCTATTAAACATTTAAACTATTTTCGTTGAAAAATCACTTCTTTTCAAGTAAATTTGAATTTAATTAAATAACAAAAAATCAATTTTAAAATAAAGAAAAAGAAGAAATAAATCAAAAATTATTAAAATGCTTTTAAGCTATTCAGCAGAACTTAAAAAATGATTTTCTTAATCAAAACAATTCAATCCAACAGCAGCAACACAACCCACAAGATTGTTAAGCAAACATCACGTAATTCGTTTTTTTTTTTTTTGGTTTATTGTTTTGATTACATTAGATTTTTGCTTCATTTGATTTGATCGGTCTGGCTTGGTATGGATTAGATTTAAAGTAATAATGATGTTACCAGTAATAATAACAATAACAAATAACAAATACGAGAGCAGACAGTAATAAAAATATAAATAATAAAAAAAAGTATTAAGTTAAAAAATTATGAAAAAAAAAATTAATCGAAAGTAAAAGTATAAAAACTATTAACATTTTTATTTTACTTATATTCACACATACAAGCTGAGTCAATCAAAGCCTTTGATGGAATAATCTTGTAAGCGAAGGCAAAAGCTGGGCAACGTGCAAAGTACAAGCATTTTTGTATATGATTAGGGCATTTACAGAATGTTTCCGATAAAAAAGATGTCTTTAATACAAATCGGGTCTCGTCGATTTGCTGACTGCTAAAATGTCTATATATGTATATGTGAGTGGTACAAACTGTGCAAAAAGGGTTAGGGAGATGTCAATTAGATAATTGCATTACTGCATTCATTTTACCCACCACCGATTCATTCAATACAAAACACTAATAAATACATGGATTTATTTAAAAAATCATTTTTCGTTTCTTTGCCTTTTGTACAAAATTAAATACAAATACAAATACAAATACAAATATACAAATACAAATACAAATACAAATACAAATACAAATACAAATACAAATACAAATACAAATACAAATACAAATACAAATACAAATACAAATACAAATACAAATACAAATACAAATACAAACAAATACAAATACAAATACAAATACAAATACAAATACAAATACAAATACAAATACAAATACAAATACAAATACAAATACAAACAAATACAAATACAAATACAAATACAAATACAAATACAAATACAAACAAATACAAATACAAACAAATACAAATACAAATACAAATACAAATACAAATACAAATACAAACAAATACAAATACAAATACAAATACAAATACAAATACAAATACAAATACAAATACAAATACAAATACAAATACAAATACAAATACAAATACAAATACAAATACAAATACAAATACAAACAAATACAAATACAAATACAAATACAAATACAAATACAAATACAAATACAAATACAAATACAAATACAAATACAAATACAAATACAAATACAAATACAAATACAAATACAAATACAAATACAAATACAAATACAAATACAAATACAAATACAAATACAAATACAAATACAAATACAAATACAAATACAAATACAAATACAAATACAAATACAAATACAAATACAAATACAAATACAAATACAAATACAAATACAAATACAAATACAAATACAAATACAAATACAAATACAAATACAAATACAAATACAAATACAAATACAAATACAAATACAAATACAAATACAAATACAAATACAAATACAAATACAAATACAAATACAAATACAAATACAAATACAAATACAAATACAAATACAAATACAAATACAAATACAAATACAAATACAAATACAAATACAAATACAAATACAAATACAAATACAAATACAAATACAAATACAAATACAAATACAAATACAAATACAAATACAAATACAAATACAAATACAAATACAAATACAAATACAAATACAAATACAAATACAAATACAAATACAAATACAAATACAAATACAAATACAAATACAAATACAAATACAAATACAAATACAAATACAAATACAAATACAAATACAAATACAAATACAAATACAAATACAAATACAAATACAAATACAAATACAAATACAAATACAAATACAAATACAAATACAAATACAAATACAAATACAAATACAAATACAAATACAAATACAAATACAAATACAAATACAAATACAAATACAAATACAAATACAAATACAAATACAAATACAAATACAAATACAAATACAAATACAAATACAAATACAAATACAAATACAAATACAAATACAAATACAAATACAAATACAAATACAAATACAAATACAAATACAAATACAAATACAAATACAAATACAAATACAAATACAAATACAAATACAAATACAAATACAAATACAAATACAAATACAAATACAAATACAAATACAAATACAAATACAAATACAAATACAAATACAAATACAAATACAAATACAAATACAAATACAAATACAAATACAAATACAAATACAAATACAAATACAAATACAAATACAAATACAAATACAAATACAAATACAAATACAAATACAAATACAAATACAAATACAAATACAAATACAAATACAAATACAAATACAAATACAAATACAAATACAAATACAATACATTATCGATCCTTTCGCTATGAGCAAGAAAACGCCGTTATGGCAAGCGCTAAAAAAAAAATTCTAAGAATTAACCAGTTAAAAAATCAACGACAGTAGGTTCCAACAAAACGGCGCGCTTAACAATCGATTTATTGTAAAATCAATTTAGTGAAAACTTTTTCTAGTGGTTCTGTCCACAGCCCCCTCGTTCATGCCATTTAAGGCCTCTGGATTACTTTTTATGGGGCTATGTAAAGTCATTGGTTAATGCCGTCAAACCAGCATCTCTTAAAGCATTGTAAGCCATTATTCAAGCCAGCGTTGACGCCATATGGTTTGATTTATTGGAAAAAGTAGTAAAAAGTTGAACCGACCGAATGGACTATGTAACTCGTAGCCGCGGCGGACATATGCCGGAAATTATTTATTCCTATTATTATTTTATTATTATTTAAAAAAATAATGGAATGAAATTATTTACGAGATTATAATACGAAATTTCATTTCCACAATATATCTGTCATTTTAAGTTCTCAAGCTTTTAAAAAGCCAAGCTATATAATCATTTCAAATTTTTAGGAATTCGAAACACAAAAATAATGCTTATTTTTGTCATTTGAATATATACAACTTTACTTACCTTTCAACTGTCGTTTAATCAACTCCTTCCTTTAAAATAAAAAAACTTATGTACTTGTCTCTTAACCGTTGCCTTGTTTAGTTCATTACCTTTTACAAACATATGTATGATTCTTTTAAAATTAGCATTATTAATTCTAATCCGTCCTCTTAAGAACTCGTTTATCTTTCAATTCTTTGAATTAAATTATATTTCAAAACGAAATATTCATTACCTTGAATACCTATATCTATATCTATATCTATATCTATATCTATATCTATATCTATATCTATATCTATATCTATATCTATATCTATCTATCTATATCTATATCTATATCTATATCTATATCTATATCTATATCTATATCTATATCTATATCTATATCTATATCTATATCTATATCTATATCTATATCTATATCTATATCTATATCTATATCTATATCTATATCTATATCTATATCTATATCTATATCTATATCTATATCTATATCTATATCTATATCTATATCTATATCTATATCTATATCTATATCTATATCTATATCTATATCTATATCTATATCTATATCTATATCTATATCTATATCTATATCTATATCTATATCTATATCTATATCTATATCTATATCTATATCTATATCTATATCTATATCTATATCTATATCTATATCTATATCTATATCTATATCTATATCTATATCTATATCTATATCTATATCTATATCTATATCTATATCTATATCTATATCTATATCTATATCTATATCTATATCTATATCTATATCTATATCTATATCTATATCTATATCTATATCTATATCTATATCTATATCTATATCTATATCTATATCTATATCTATATCTATATCTATATCTATATCTATATCTATATCTATATCTATATCTATATCTATATCTATATCTATATCTATATCTATATCTATATCTATATCTATATCTATATCTATATCTATATCTATATCTATATCTATATCTATATCTATATCTATATCTATATCTATATCTATATCTATATCTATATCTATATCTATATCTATATCTATATCTATATCTATATCTATATCTATATCTATATCTATATCTATATCTATATCTATATCTATATCTATATCTATATCTATATCTATATCTATATCTATATCTATATCTATATCTATATCTATATCTATATCTATATCTATATCTATATCTATATCTATATCTATATCTATATCTATATCTATATCTATATCTATATCTATATCTATATCTATATCTATATCTATATCTATATCTATATCTATATCTATATCTATATCTATATCTATATCTATATCTATATCTATATCTATATCTATATCTATATATCTATATCTATATCTATATATCTATATCTATATCTATATCTATATCTATATCTATATCTATATCTATATCTATATCTATATCTATATCTATATCTATATCTATATCTATATCTATATCTATATCTATATCTATATCTATATCTATATCTATATCTATATCTATATCTATATCTATATCTATATCTATATCTATATCTATATCTATATCTATATCTATATCTATATCTATATCTATATCTATATCTATATCTATATCTATATCTATATCTATATCTATATCTATATCTATATCTATATCTATATCTATATCTATATCTATATCTATATCTATATCTATATCTATATCTATATCTATATCTATATCTATATCTATATCTATATCTATATCTATATCTATATCTATATCTATATCTATATCTATATCTATATCTATATCTATATCTATATCTATATCTATATCTATATCTATATCTATATCTATCTATCTATATCTATATCTATATCTATATCTATATCTATATCTATATCTATATCTATATCTATATCTATATCTATATCTATATCTATATCTATATCTATATCTATATCTATATCTATATCTATATCTATATCTATATCTATATCTATATCTATATCTATATCTATATCTATATCTATATCTATATCTATATCTATATCTATATCTATATCTATATCTATATCTATATCTATATCTATATCTATATCTATATCTATATCTATATCTATATCTATATCTATATCTATATCTATATCTATATCTATATCTATATCTATATCTATATCTATATCTATATCTATATCTATATCTATATCTATATCTATATCTATATCTATATCTATATCTATATCTATATCTATATCTATATCTATATCTATATCTATATCTATATCTATATCTATATCTATATCTATATCTATATCTATATCTATATCTATATCTATATCTATATCTATATCTATATCTATATCTATATCTATATCTATATCTATATCTATATCTATATCTATATCTATATCTATATCTATATCTATATCTATATCTATATCTATATCTATATCTATATCTATATCTATATCTATATCTATATCTATATCTATATCTATATCTATATCTATATCTATATCTATATCTATATCTATATCTATATCTATATCTATATCTATATCTATATCTATATCTATATCTATATCTATATCTATATCTATATCTATATCTATATCTATATCTATATCTATATCTATATCTATATCTATATCTATATCTATATCTATATCTATATCTATATCTATATCTATATCTATATCTATATCTATATCTATATCTATATCTATATCTATATCTATATCTATATCTATATCTATATCTATATCTATATTACAAATACAAATACAATTTTAGTGAAATTTGGTAGATATGGTATTAAATTTTTAACCGCTTTAACTATGCGGCTCACCTGGTCCTACCCAGACCCTAGTGCCATACGCCACTTTGAATTTTAAACTATATTTTTAAGAAATTTTAAAAACATTATCTCAACCATTCTTAAATTGTTAAAGCTTTATTTAGCACACTTGCAAAAAACGTATGTATAATAGTTGTCGTATTTTCTAGAAGTTTAGTATTGTAAATATTCACTTCTTACATATGACTGTATCCCTTCCGGTCTACAGTTTGTTCAGTAGATCAGCTGCCTTTCTAAAGAACATCAAGAGATCTGAAACCATATTAGTGGATATGTCACATTCCACCCTAACGCATCAAGACCCCCACATTCACACAATATATGCTCCGCTGTCTCTGATTCCTATAAGCTCAGTCTACAAACATCCACATCTGTGACCGCCATCTTCTTCAGATGCGCTCTTAGTCTACAGGTTGAGGATGGTAGTAAGTGGTGCTGCACAGCAAGGTTCTGGTCCGGAACTTTGTCCAGACCGTTTTATGCAATGATTTTAACATACATTTTGATTTTATTCCCTACCTATATATTTTATGCCCTATATCTAATAAGCTTATTAATTAATGGAGGTGCGAAAAGCTGGTCTTTGAACCGTAACCCGAGATTTTGAAGGTGTTTTGAAAATTCAAAAAACAGATCCTTGTTCTACTCGATAGCGCCTATCAGAAAAATAGTAACACTTGCCAGGTATTTTTCCTTTTTTTGTCACACCGTGTTATATTCGGAAAGTGCACAAATTCGCATAGTTTGTTCTTTAAAAATTTAATGCAAGAGGATGATAATGCCGAGAAAATCTGATCGGGATACTAACATTTTAAATTAGAAGTAAAACTCAGAATCAATACTATCAGCAACAAGATTGCGAACAAAATAAACACCAAAAACTAACTTCTTTCCAATATAGGAAATTTTATCAGTCTTAACCTAGACCCTTACGAAGAAAATCCATTATAATGTTACGTTTTAACCTTTTTAAAACGTTTGAGTTCGCTTAAATTGCGTTAAAATAAAATTAACACTACTTTGTTGTTGTCACATTTCCTCATTCTATCTTTTATACAGTTTATCTTAATACAACAACTTATTAACTTGCACTTGATATTCGTTTATATAACACTTTTATTTTGCGCTTAAATACGATTTTACTTAATAACAGCGAAACGATAACTAACTCCAAACGCAATGCGCTACCTTTTATAACATTTCATTATCAATGTCGAATGCTCTTGTGGTTGCTACAAATTTCGATTTATATACGGTGAATTCAAGTGGTGTAAAACCATAATACAACAAAAAGGATGGAGCTTGCAACACCGTTACACGTGCAGACGGCAGTACTCTTAAATAGTACAGACAATAGTTGCAAACCTTGACACAAACCAATAGTTTATAACTAAAATCTCACAATAAGTCCCTGATGTAGTGAATTTATATTTTAAGCCACGTAAATAGAATAACAAACGATATTAATGATTCCAAATGACCCACGCACATTTCATTATAAGTATGTCGCAATATAAAGATCACTGAATTCCTTAGATCATCTATTCGCAAAATCTAGAACAGGTCGACTTTTCTAGTTATCATACTCATATGATCAGCTAATGATAATTTCCTAACCAACAAACACCCCGACCAAGAAAGCCAGTTGCGCTCTCTAACGGATAAGAATCGATTGTATATACTAACAAAACTATAACCCTACGGGAAAACCCATATGCTTACATTTTTTCAAAAATATCCATTAAATGAATTCTGCACAAATCAACAAAAGCATCAATACTTCGCTACAGAACAGTCTGACCAAAATCACCATAGGCAGCATAAAATAATTTAAAATAATTAGCGTACATAGGAACACCACAGTGAGAATATACATTACGAAGTTCATTAATAGATAACTACACCAAGTAAGAGTTCAGAAAAACATTTACAGTCTTAGACAATACATTCCGGAACAGTACTCCATGAGTCCTAAGAGAGAGGTAAAAGTCTCTCCATAAATTCAACTAGGTCAACCTACCCTTTAAAAAAACCATGCTGAAACAGAAAAATTTAAGATTTCGTTTGAAAAGAACGATAATCAGCCACAAGCTTCTCCATTAGCTAAGGAATTGCATTAATCTTAGCAATACCATAATGATTCGATATATTATATCTATTACCCGACTTATGTTAAAAAAACAATAAACGACTCCTTCCAAATAAGTGAAAAATTATTTATTTCCAAAAGTTTGGACTACTCAAAACAACAGCACCGCTCATCCATACATAGGGAGGAAACCCAATTATCAATCACGTTTTTTAAAAAACTGTTGTCATATTTTTGTATAGTCAGCAAGCACTGAGTGCACCTTCTTCATGTTCGCTGAAATCGTGATTAGTCGAAGAGTGATTTGGCTATCTTCAACAACTTGGTGCTACTAACAGGGTCATGCTTTGCTGACGAACTTGCTGGGGCAGGGTTGTGTATCGTTATGGTACACTCGTCTACCAACCAAGAGAACCTCGGTTAAATCTCAGGCCAATACACAACCTTATCACCTTATAGCCTTGCTAGTGACTTGTTATGAGTATTTACGTTATCAAAAACTTCTCTAATTAGTACATCTGAAGTTCGGAGCTGGCGTTAAGCTGTGAATCCCTTTCAATGAGTCTAAAAAATAGAACCGGGTGCAGCTCATTGATTCAGAAAAGTCAATCTTGTTCCACTGAGGAAGTCGCTGAAATTATGTATGTATGAACAGAAATTCAGATATCTCTGTAGTCCTCAAAGATTTTAAGCGAAGTCCCAAAGCATTTTAAAGGCTAATTAATCAGTTTTCTATACAAAAATTTTATTTATTTTAACAAACTTATTTTCAAAGCTTTCAAAGTACTTTTTTAAATAGGCCTCGGTCAAAATTTAGTAGTTATTTTAGCGTTCATAATAGCTTGAAATCTTTTCATAGAATGGCAGGATTCTTGATAACATTGAGTGGTATATTTGCAAATATATTCAGAAGGGGAGCTTTTTTTAAAAAGTTAGCGCTTGCATAGTTTGGACTTCATATACGCCAATAAATTCTCTCTGTGAACTAATAGATGGTTGAATATGTACATCTGGGCCTTTGTATGTACTTATAAATGCAAAAATGTATGTTTATAACATAAAAATTATCTTCACTGCTACATAGTACAAAAATATATTAAATATTAATCGTTTAAAAATACTATTTTCTCTAAAGGGATTTCTTTGGGGATTTTTTGTTTTAAGAGGGAATATTTTGGGGAAATGTTTTTCCTAAATTTGGGAAGAATTACAAAATGTATCTGGCAACCCTGCTTACAGCAAAGTTCGACTTGACTCAATCCTGGTAATAATGGTTCATCCTATAATAATTAGCTCGCGCTCTCAATGGAGCGGATAATCAAACTAAACCCTTGAACATTTAAGTCTTTTAAAGCTCTTTTAAGCATCGACAATAACTTGGGAAAATATAATAATCAAAATGCATAAATAAAAGCTTTAATAACAACGAATAAACTTAAATAGTCGAATTTTAATTTTTTTTATGATTTGGCCACCAAAACGTAAAAAGTAAGACAAAGACTATTTGGGATGAAATATTTGCAATGAATGGAATAAATATGCGACCAGCCCAACATAGACTGTGGATAATACGAGGATAGTTAGAAATTTTAAAATAATTATTGCGATTGCGAGCAAGTGCTTTTAAATCAAATAAAAAAGTTTCGTAGTATTGTAACTTATGTATATATAAAAATGAATGTGTGATTGTTTGTAGGTATGTAATTATATATATATAGACAGCTAAACGGTCGAACTGATTTTCTTCAAATTTTTACAGTATCTCTCTGTATGTCTGGAAGGAACTATAGGCTATATAAATTTCAAAAATTCCAACTGGGCGGTACCACGCCTATATAAAGTAAATAATTATTTGTGTATATCTTCAAAATGATAACAATAAGAGTCTCTTAATTTGGTTTAAATATCTTCATGGTCAATACAAATCATTAGTCAAAAAGTAGTCGGAAACAGATAAGTGGGCATTGTACCACCAATGCAAACTAAATATTAATTTCTGTCTATCTTGAGAACGGTTAAAGTGTAAGTTTCTGAATTTGGTAAAAATGTCTTCGTATTCAATATCATTTGGGAGCGAAGATAACTCACTCAAATCAAGAAAAGTAGTGACAGTCTCTAACGCGCAAGAATTAATTAAATGCTCGAACGAAATTATACTCCTGCGGTAAAAAACTAACTATACTAACATTTCCTTTGGTTAAGATCCATCAAATTAATTTTGCACCAATCAGCAAAGATATCAATACTTCGTTGTAGAACAGTCTAACCAAAAACATCATTAGAAGTATAAAATAATTTAACATCAAAAACTCTGAAAGAAACATACACCGTCTTGGACAATACATTCCTGAACAAAAGTTTCCGAGTCCTAAAGAAGAAGTATGAGTCTATTCAACGATGAAGTCTATCAGGAACACAAATCAAAACCAGTTTATAAAGCAAAATCTTATGATCAACTCTATCAAAAATAGATCACATGGGTCGCAGCGTCCTGTAATAGTGCCTGGTCGACATGCTGATAATAATAATAATAATACTCCTCATCAGAGAACATAGTTACCAAAGAAAAATAACATATTTCACCACTCCGAAGAGTCGAATACTGCAAATATCTCAGGATCAAACAACATATCACCATAGACCACACCATACAAAAGAGGAAAATAGAAACACAGTTTTCAGACCGAATCTACGAAATACGCAAATCTAACCTAAATGGTCGAAACCTTACAGAAGCGCTAAATACGTACGCAACCCTTCTACTAACATAGTCGTTTGCTATACTAAGCAGATCGAACACAGATCTTGGCAATATGAACCGAAAAATAAGAACAATACTCACCAAAACAAAACACCAGCACCCAAAGTCGTCAATAAAAAGAATAAACACCCCAAAAAACCAGCACGAAGAGGCCTACTTAATATTCAAATGTTAGATGATAAACAGATTCAAAACCCTAGAGAGAACAAATAACTGTAATCTGTTTTCGGAAACTAAGGGATTTGTCATTGCCATCCAAGATGGTGTGTTCCCGACAAAAAACTACGGAAAATATATAGTGCATGATAGCACCATCACTCAAGACAGATGCCGCCGATGTGGGACTAGCCCTAAGAACATACCATTTCTTCAAACAGTTGCACAGCTCTCACAGCAAGCCATTATGAACAGAGACATGATAACATTATCCATATACTGAAAACCTTAGGGATAAATGAAGCCACTACGTTCTACTACAAATACACCTCAAAACCCATAGTCGAAGACCAGAAGTATACCATATACCGCCAGATACTGCCATCCTAAACAGACCAGGATAATTGATTTTGCAGTGTCATACGACAATAATATACAGAAAACGAAATTAGACATATTTCCAATAATAATTAGTTCCTTGGGAACGATTCCGAAGGAAACAACAGAGCCTATGGAGACCAAAAATACTCACAGAGATGCAAAAATCAGTACTAATTAGAGCGGCAACAATGATGAGGAAGACGACTGGATAAAGGATATAAAATCTAGATTATATCCCGACAGAGCGCAACTTTTGGTCACAGACCCGATGCGTGAATTCCAGCATCTGCTGTGAATGAAAAATTCATAATAATAATAATGGCCGCTGTCGATTTAGAAAAATTAAAATTGAAATCCATAGTCATAGTATATCACAAGTTAAAAATTTGTTTCATGTTTCTTCTGTCAAGTGCAAATAACACATTTACAATAGCGTTTCAAATTAAAAAAAAAAAAAACAAAAAAAAACAAAATAAATTTCGAAAAGATTTTAAAAAAGTTGTGGCACGTTACGACGCATGTTAGCCATTAAATGTTACTTATGTTATATCATAAACAACCATCGTATATAGTACTTATGCTTTTGTTCATTACATACATTAACTACTATTGCAGCAGTAGCAACAACATAACCATGTACCACCACCACAACCAAGTGCAGTTACAGCAACAACAAAAAATCAAATAACTGATCTAAGAAAGCTTTCATTTATGGAGTTTTCTTTGAAACAACTATTCGATTGGTCATGTAGTTGAGTGTATGGCTTAAATGCAGACACACAAGCCGTCAGTTGATATTTTCAAGTCTAACAGGAAAGAAGCCAAAATAATCAACCCAGAAGGCCGCACCACCAATTATATATCTAATTACCAACCAACAAAAATATTTTTAAATAATTTAAAATATTTAATAAGGTATACAAATTGATTAACGCTTCTTAAAATGCCTAAGGCAATTGGCCAAAAAAAATAAATAAATAAATAAAAACAAATCATTTATTACTACATGACATACGTACATACGATACATGTTATAATATATTTTCGTTTTTTTTTATCTAAAAGAGTTTTAAAATATTCATCAATTGCTGGTATTCAAAACATCAGCTGTAGCATCAACGCCATAAATAATTATCGAACATCATTATGATAAATCCATCACAACAACGTTTCCTTATAACGATTTGTCTTACAAGTTGCTTAATGGCTTATGTCGTCGTCTCTGCCATACAAGTGCAGGTAAGTTGCTCATCTTTTAATTAAAATCAATCGAATTAAAGCATTTAATTTAACACTTTAATCAATGATTACTTATATTTTTCATTTACATATGAACACTTACAATATGACATACAATTAAGAATTATTATTTCTAATTTATATCGGATTTTACGTCATTTTGTTTGAAACGTTCTTGTTCGAGTTACGATTTAACATTCACTTTTGACCTATAAACTATTAATTTTTATTTGCGAAAAATACATATGTACATATGTATGTACGTATGTATGTATGTACAAGCATATATAATACATAATTATTATTATCATTGATGTTGTTTTTACTGTTGCTGCTGCTATTTTCTGTTAAAACAATTCTTTTTTAACTATTTTTAAACTATAAAACCTGTATGTTATTTTGGCAGTGGTAGGTAGTGCTGATTTATTTTTAATTTCAAATAATTTAGTTTGATTTTATGTTTAGTAAAAACTCATACTCTGAAAAAGCTTTTTATAAATAAGTAACTTATTTATGAGTTTAAACGCTACAACTCTACGAACCGGTTCATTTGTTACATATTTTGGCAAAAAACACTCAGACACAATAATTGTTCGTTTCCATGGTCTTTTGTGTATAATTGGGCTAAAAAGTAGTTTTATATTGTTTTTTTTATTTTTTTTTTTTTTATAAAATAAAAACTTAATAATCCAATTTTGTTTTCAGTTTTTTTTTTCATTTAAACGGAATTGTTTAATTGGAATTGGTTGAATAGACTCTTAATGAAAAATAATGAAAACTAGCGCCATTTCAAAAAAAAAAAAAAAAACAACCTAACACACACTGGTGGCCATAACTAAAGTAACTGACATTACTCTGTGACGTTATGGCAAATATAACGTCTTAGAAAAAACTTAGACGGGAAATTTGTTTCTTTTAATATTAACACTCTATTCATCTTATATATAAAAATGAATGTGTGTTTGTATGTTTTTTTGCTTGTGCCTTATAGACAGCTAAGCCGCTGAATCAATTTTCTTGAAATTTTTACAGTACCTCTCTGTATGTCTGGAACTGGGTGGTGCCACGCCCATACAGAGTAAATATTTATTTTTCTATATCTTCAAAATGGTTACAGAAAAAGTCTCTAAATTTGGCCCAAATAGATAAGTATTTAGTCAATGCAAATCGTCAGTCAAAAAGTGAGCGGAATTGGACAAGTAGGCGTGGTATCACCCATACAACATAAATACTGATTTTAGTATATCTTGAGAACGGTTACAGGTAAAGTTTCAGTATTTCGTCTGAATGCAAAAAAAGTACAACAAAAAGTACAGCTTGCATTGGACGTTAGTTGTAATTTAGAGGGTAATTAGCTTTAAAGTCGAATGGATTTGATGGAAAAGTGTTGCTGAGAGCCAGCTTTAGTATATTTAATACAATTTATATTCTTTCCTCCATTATATCTTGAAAATTTGATTTTCTAATATAAATATGGTGGTTGCTGATTATAAATAATTCTCTGTAAAAGCAGTAGTACTCGGCACTTCAGTAAATTATCAAACGTAATATCTATATATATATAAAGAAGTGTACACTTTGATGTCACCACTAACTGCGGAAACGGGTCGACCAATTTTAACGAGGGTACGTTGGGGACGGTCTGTATATCTGGTGATTTTTGTAGATCTGAACTGATGCAAACCCATCAGTTAAAACATTGGCGGAATTGGATAAGTGGACATGGTACCTCCATATAAAGTCGATATTGATATGTGTATATCCTGAAAATCTGAACAGCGTTGCCACCACTTCGAATTTTTCGTAACCAAATTGCAATAAAAAAGTAACCAGAAAATAACAAAAATTTTAAATCATATTTTAATGCAAAAATGTTCCAAGATCGATTGAAACTATTTAGAAAATAGTTTCAGCCGCCTTATAGTCGCGTCAGACTTTAGAAAAGAGCTCGATTCATTCTCCGAAGGATGGGAAAGGTCTTAGCATACTCACAACAAAAGGCCCAAGTTTGCCAAAAATCAAGGTGATACACTTAATAAGAACATGAGTAATAAACGTTAAAAGAAATCATTGTCATTATTTTTTTTTTTTTTTTTCATTCAAGAAAAAAGTAACGAAAATGGAAAAAAAGTACACATCTACTTATCAATGAAAAAAATAACCGAAACGGCAACACTGTTTCTGAAAAACTGGCGGTCAATTCAAACCATCAAGAAAATATGGAATTTTGCATTTGTGGAGAACGGTAACAGTTAAACTTCGTTATCTATCCACATCAGTTAAAGAGTGAGTACAGGTAGGCTCCCAGCAAAGCGAGAGGTTTTGGCTAAAAGCATTCGGATATGGGTTGGTGTAATATATTGCATCGTCCAGAGATTGCGAAGCATAGCAAATGTTTTTCCACAATTAGCTTTAATATGATCCGACCAATTGAGTTCCTTGTTTAGAATTACTTCAAGTTTATTAACAGACTCAACAATATTTATGTAGGAGGCATAATCTTATATTAAGTTATTAATATGTATTAATGTAAACCGATAACTTTTATGGCGCATCTTACATTAATACATACCAATAATTATAACAGATGTTTTTGTGGTTTAAGCTCAGTCCATTTTTAGATGTTACGCTAATTCTGGTTTATTAAGCGTATACAATTAGACGCTTTATTCACACCACAACTAATGTATAGCTGTACATCATCAACACACATATGTATTTTATAATGTTCTACATGAAATCGAAGATCACTAGCGTATATGGAATATAAAAGTGGGTCAAGTATGGAGCCCTGTGATAAACCCTAGGCATTAAAAAACTTCTCGAGATGTTTGAGTTGACATCTATTGCCCAAGTATGATGATAATTTTAACGCAGTTGGTGAAAAGTTGCACATATGTTTCAGTTCATGAAGTACTGTGTCAAATTCTTTAGAATGATTAAGCAGAATATGAAATGGCACAGCTTTTCGTTTATCAACCGGGCATTTAATTTTTTCAGTTACATCAAGCAATGCACTAACGCAGCTATGCCCAAGTGTAAAACCCGAATTGCCTTTCATTACATAGTTCGACAAAAATAAATGAAGTTGAAATACCTGGGAAATGATACTACTTTTCTGATAGGCGCTGTCAAGTAGAACAAGGATATGCTTTTGTATTTTATTCTCAAAATACCCTCAAGACTAGTAACTAACTGAATATTACCCGATTTAAAATTTTCGTTCTGAAAAATTGTTTTTGACTTTTGAAAAAAAAAATTGCTCTAATTTGCGCGAATATCTCCGAAACTGTTGAAAATACAAAAAAATGTTATTCAGGTGGTTTATAGGAAATTTTATTCGTAAACATTTGCTGGTACATTCATTCAAATCGGTAAGTCGTTTTCAAGTTATGATGCAATATATTGAAATAACTACCATATTTTGGGCGAAAAATTTTTGGGCCCGATGGAAAAAAACTGAAAACGGATTTGAATTCAGCGCATCAAAATCTTTATATTCCATATAGTTTTATTTAAGGGCTTTTTTTGCTGTAGACCAGTGTAATTTAGAACATTGACTCCCATATTCATAAAAGTTATTTTCGATTTATAAAAGGAAATAACATTTACAGATAGACTAATATAAATTAATTATTATTTTAAATTAAAAAAATCTTAAAAAATATTCAAATTCAGGATAAATCAACACACAAATGCTAATTCATACATTTGTACTGTAAATATTTTCTTAAAACATATAATATCTTGTTAAAAACATCATTATATATTGGCGTATTTTGTTTTGTAGTTTTATTTCTACCGCCTTTTCTTAAAGTAATCTCAATAGAAGTGTTTTGGAAGTTTCAATATTGTTCTCAACAGCCCATTGAATGCATGTGTTGAAACATTTAATTGCAGCTTCATGTTTAACCTTTGATAATGAGTTTACAAGAATCAAATTTTGATCGTTATCGCTATCGTTATCGTTATCTTTCTTCGCCATCTCGTAAGAATGAAAGTGGAAGATCATCTTCATTATTAAAATCATTGTCACCTTAAATATTTTTCCAACATTTTTTAGCAGAACTCTAGAGAGCTTTTCTTATGATAATGCTATTAAAGATACGGCTTCAAATAAATTTATCTTTTTGAGAGATGTTTCAAAATCTTCAGACGAGGCCATAATATTCGATAGCAGACTACTACGATAATTAAGCTTCAAAAGTCTATTCACATTCTGATCGATCGATTGAATTATTGGAGTCACATTAGGTGGCATATACATAAACCAAATTTTTTTGGGTTATTAGTTTTGTGCAACAATTTTTCTGCAGGTGGATGACTTGGAGCATTATTCAGCAAGAGAAGAGTTTTTATGGAAAAGTTTTTAGCTTTTAAAAAACTTTCTACCTACAATTGCTTACAATTAGAGAAGCTCTATAAAAATCTAAATTTAATAACAACTCACCTCTGGAATAAAAATTTCAAAAAAAACAATTTTTAAGAAGAGAGGCCTTCATCCAAGTTGACTTTGAGTTTTCATAAGCAACAGCCAAATCTTTGTTCCGAAAAGATCTGGGTATTTGCGCATTTCCGATTTCCGATCACAAAAGGTTTAATCTTTTTTGTTCTCTGAGCATTCGCACAAAAAATTAAAACGTTATTCTCACTTTGGAGAGTTTTCTGCCAGGTGCAGAATTCTCATCCTGATGCACTTACGTTTTGTACGGCAATATTTTCCAAAAAAGTCCGGATTCATCTGCAATAAAAACGGCTTCAAGTGTAAGGTCGTAGTCCTTAATAACATCAGCCAATTAAAAAAATGAAAAAAATGTTGCTACAAGTTCCTGAGAAGACAAAAGTTTTCGCCAGATTCTTTGAGTAATATTACACCGTAGCGCTTTTTAAATTTGATAAACCAGCCATCACTGGCAAAAAAGTTACCGTCATAAAACTTTTTATGCAATTCCAGGGCCTTATATCTTAATTGCATACTCCCTACTGGAATTTGATAATTTCTTTGGCATAAAAACCATTTATATAGCACATCTTCCATTTTTCTCCAGTTACTATTCTGAAACGTGTTTCCATTGCACCTGTTGCAGATAAAAGCTGGGCCTTCTGTATCGTTATAGTGCAAATGGTTGATTTAGATAATCATATTTGCTACAAATTTCATAAACAGATTTTACACTCTAACAATCTTCTATAATTTTTAACTTAACATATTTTCTAAAGAAATTTGTTTCTTTTTTACTTCTTTTACTTTGAACATTTTGTATGTGTCAAATGTAAAGCACGAGACAAGACACTTGTTTCACTATAAAATTTCATACTAACTAACTATGTATTTGGTTGTTGACCGCAGAAAAAAAATCGTTACAAAAATTTCATTCATATATAGAGAAACAAACGTATTCTATAAAAAAAAAGACAGTTATTCGTATTATCGAAAAACAAAAAATTTTTTTTCTTACTATAGAACCGGCAATGCAAAAAATTTGCGTTTCGTACTGTTGGAAATTTGTAGAAACAAAAGTGCATACTATTGAACGTCCACTGTACATATAAAATGTGTATATAGATAGCTTTTAACCGGTGCGTTTCTAATACATCTAATATCTCCCACTTTTTGGCTGATTTTATAGATAACGAAGATTTAATTATTACCGCTCTGCACATAAACAAATTCCTTATTTAGTATGAATGGGAGATGCCACGCCCACTTATCTAATTTCGCACAGTTAATGATTGATGGTGTGTTTTGTCCACGACGTTGTTTAAAACAAATTTAGAAACTTCTACTATTACCGTTAAGATATACAAAAATCAATATTTACTTTGTTTGGGACGTACCATGCTCACTTATACGATTTCGCCCATTTTTGGACCGAAGATTTTTATTAACTACGAAGTCATTTAGACCAAATTTATAGAATACTACTGCTACCAGTATTATATCATATGTAGACGTTCTGCACTTTTCATTAAATGACAGAGTCAGATCCCTTGCGAATGATTTAAGCATTACGTGGTTAAAGTTACTGTGCAGCAAATCAGTTGAATACCTGCAGTTGTGGCCATGTACTATTTTCATTGAAAACTACTTCTAAAAGAAAAACTTGAGTTATTTCATTTTATCAACATAATTGTATAGCTTTGACATTTCTTTGCGAATTTAAATCAATAAGTGTAGCAAATTTTAATGTAAAATATTTAATTTTTTTAAAACAGAATCAATACTTTCAGTTATTTTGAGTGTTAAATATTTTTTAATTAAAATAAAAAAATAAAAAACTTGTTACAAAAAAAAACTGAATTTAATAAATTAAACCTAATTTCCAAATGGTGTAAGAGCCAAAGTCGTTACATTAAAATGTGCAAATTCAATTAATTACAATGAAATTTCAGTCAGGAATTCAACGCTAATACAGTAATAATTTAAAATATGATTATTTCATAAAATTCCTTTACTTCTATAAGTATCGCTTTGTATATTTTGTGGCCTAAAATATCGAAAGAATTCATTGACACACTTTTATTGTTCATTGAATGGAAAAAAACAAAATCAACTAAAAATTACACGAAAAACGTATTGATAGAAATGTTTTTCAAATATCAATCCATGCATATGTCTGTGCATACGACATATAAGTATAAAAACAAGCAAAAAACATGTTTCGAAAGTAAGAAAAACAATATACGAGTACTTAAGTCTTAAGCACAACAAGACACATTTAAAACATTAAATCAGTCATGCAAAAATTATGTGTGTTAATAAATGAAAAGTAATAAACAAAATATCGCATTTGCCTGCCATAGTTAGAAAATATTTAACAATTCAACAACAACGACCGACATTATTACGTTGATTTATATTTACTCTAGTTCTGCAATAAGTTGCAAATATTTTGAAGTTTCTATCCAATATCTAACAAGTATTTATTGAGATACACAAATTCAGCCAATATTAAGTCTAAGTGCATTTTTAATACAACAGATTAAGTTTTAATCATTTAATCAATTAATTGCCAATGGTTCAATTTTTTTATCTTTTGAAGTCTTAGATTCAAAATAATGTTATATGTACATATGTCTTTCTTTCAAGCATGAAATCTTAGATTCAATGTGTATAACAAAATAATGATTTATGTCTGCCTTTCAAGAATTTTGACATTTTCGTTTCTAATCAATTTTCCGAATTGATTTCATCACTTATTGAAATCGTATTGTAAGCGAAATTCAAAGCAGCAAAGGATTTTTAACCTTTAAATAAAACTACGCATTCGAAGTGCAGAGCAGCGATGTATAAAGTTTCTTTACTATCAAAAATATCTGAAACGAGTATAAAAAAAATTATTCTACAATATACATATATACGAATTTGCATAAAATTTATAAAAACAATTAATTACCTTTTGTTTATGCCAGACATTTGGTCATCTATTCCATCCACCCTCAGAGGAGCATCATAAAGAGGAAAAACAAGATTTGAATAAAATTCCTGGTGTACCAGGTGTAGACTATCCCGTCTATCATGAAGTGCCACACACTTCATTCTCATGTGCCCATGTTCCTGCTGTGCCTGGTATGTATGCAAACGTAGAAACTGGCTGTCAAGCTTATCATGTCTGTCATGATGGACGTGAAGGTGATCAAGGAGCATCGTTTTTGTGCACCAATGGTACCATTTTCAATCAAAAGGAATTCGCCTGTGATTGGTGGTACAATGTAAAGTGTGATGAAGCTGCCAATTATTATCAGTATGTAGCAAAGTTTTAAAAAGAAAATTTTATTTTTTAAATTTTATTTCTCATTAGCTTGAATGCTGATCCTCAACATAATCCTTACACTCCTAAAAAGAAGATTATTGAAGAGCATCAACCATTAGATCATCACAGTGGAGAACATCACAGATTTTTAATTCACGCTTAAGTATTCTGTTGGAAAAAAATGTTATTTTTTTATTTCGTTTTGTTTTTATTCATCATATCTATGGAATCATTTCATACTTAAATCATTTCATTATTTTTATTCGTTGTAAAAATGTATTTATGTGAAAATAAGAGTGGTAATTAATAAATTTAATAATATTTTGTTTGCATTTGTTTTAATAATAATTTTTGTTTAAAATCTAAAAAAATCTTGCAAATTCTTCTTCGCTATATCTTTTACTTTGAAAACATTTAAAAACTACATTTCAAGATTTTTTTTTTAGTATTGAGTTTAGTTTTGTTTTATTCTATATTCCCAACTTTTAAAAATAAAAAATTTCGAATTTTACTGTCATTTCATAATATTAATTTCTTTTTCTACAAAAAAAAGTTTAGTAAACCTTAAAAAATAAAATATTTATTTACTGAATTTCGAATATCTACAACGAATACATATTTGTCAACCAATATGTATGTAATCAGTTCAAATCGGGTCAGTATCTCCATATATTATTTAGAAATTATCTTAAATTTGGTAGTATGGTAGTATGTGGACTATATATAAGTTAATTCGTTTTTTGTTTTTAATTTGGATTATGTTCTTAATTTTTCTAAACTCAAGTTACATGCATAAGTTCAGTATACATCCATTTCTGTTTTACACGGTTTTGTAATAACATGGTCTAGAAAAAAAATTAATCCCGTTTTTACACGATTTTTTTTTTTTTAATAGCACGGTCTAAAAGAAAACGGGTTCTTTTTTACACGATTTTATTTGATATAGCACGCTTTGATTGAAATTAAAAAAAAATTATTAACCGTAATTTTAGAACTATTCACCTTGCCGGTTTTTAAAATTTTATTCATAAATTTTCGACGATTTTTAATTTGCTTCAACCTTTTGTTTGGTTCGGCTTATGTACCTTTTGCTTGTTAATTTTATTGTTTTCTTATACGAGTTTTCAGTTTATGGACTGCGACAATTTTATATTTATACTATTTCAAACCCGGCGTGCTTCGCTAACCCTATCTTAATTATAAATTAAATCTTATTTTAGTTACATTTTTACCTTTCCGGTTTTTCCTTCCAGTCCAAATACAAACATTCGAGATGGCCTATAGTTCCTTCCAGTGTGGAAGGCACACACTCACTTATCTAATTCACCCAGTTAGTGCCTGATGATTTGTATTGTTCACAACTTTTTTAAATCTAATATAGAAACTTCTACTATTACCGTTCTCAAGATACAGTGGTAAAAAAAACTATCGACATCTCATATTATTTTTGTAAATTATCTTAAATTGTTAATATAATTACAAATTTTACATGCAATCTCAATTTATTTTGTTACGTTGTAACTGTTCTTTGATTTACAGTTACAAAATTTATAAACATTGTGCATTCTAAAATTATTTGGCCTAGTGAGCTAAAAAGTATTCGACAAACATTGTTTTCTTCTTTTCTTTTGCTAATAGATTTGGTTATAGTTTATATTTTTACTGTTATTAGTACCGTTAGAATTTAGGCTTATAATTCAAAACACTTTTTCTTATTAATGTGCACATGAGCGTAGAGACCTCTGTCGATATAAGAAATTTAATAATTCATCATTTTAAATTGGGAAAATCTGAAAACGCCATATCAAAAATAGTTACAAATTCAAGTACAACGTTCATTATATAATAAAAAATAAACTAAAGTAAGAAAACTGTGGTAAACAAGGCTAGAAATGGTCGTTCTCGAAGACTTACATAAGCAGATGAACGACGAATCGTGCGTAAAGTGAAAATTAATCCCAAAATTAATGCATCCACATTAGCCAAAAGTACCGAGGTACACTTAGGCATTTCAGTAACATCCCAGACAAAAAAAAATATTAAAAAACACGATTTGCATGCTAGATTTACCTGGAAGATACCCCACATTTCAAAGAAAAATAGGAATATTAGATTAGATTTCGCTAAAGCTAGGGTCACATTTGTCAAATATTTGAGGGAAAAAACGTGACCACTCTTCTACAGAAGTATTTGTTTTTTATTATTTATTTTTTCAAATTAAGTAATTTAAAAATCCAAATATATTGTGGGCAATTAAAAAGATCAAATTAAAAAATGCAATAAAACAAAAACGGTTTGAAATTTTACTAAATTTATTTTTTTGTTGTGAAGTACAATTGTTTCGGTTAGAAATGAAATATTATTTCATCCATATGGCTGCCGCGGCGGCTAATAAATCCCAACGTTACTCAAGCGTAAAGGTAGAAATAGCATTAAGAGCAATTATAAAACAAAAAATGCAACCCAACGGAACGTATCAAACTGTTGAAAATATAAATTTTCTACGTGACATTTCTGAACAGCTGATTATATGTTATTTATTTTTTAAATGACAAGGCAAGAAAACCAGGCGGGAAAATATATATTGAATTTTTATTAATAAAAAATACATTTAAATAATAAATATTAAAAAAACACATACTTAGTTAAAAATAAATAAAAAAAAATGCGAAGAAATGATCGACGATGAGCAGCTCATTTTGTTGCTACAGCAAATGATTGCCTATACAACAAATGTAGTTTAGGCTTCAAATATGCCGTTGCACAAGACCTACAACTGCCAGGTAAGTACATACATGCAATGAACATCATCAAATACAAATTGGATTCTTTTTGTAGATGAACTATGTCTAAAGAAATGAGCATATCTGCGGTACAGATATGTATGTTAGAGAGAAGCGGGTCGTGGTTCAAAGACAAAGCCTCAATTGCCACTAATGCCCACAATGGAATTTGTAGCTCCCCATATCGTTCCGAGACCATGAGTATGAATTATTGTATAAAATATACGTTGTTGATCTTTATAATTTTTCTAATATTAGAGTACGCAGTTCGTTCAACGTTTTAAGTGAACAAAAATCGTCACCCAACGTAGAACTGTCAGCGCCACTTTTTGGTTCCCCGTCATTATCGCCAGCAGCCATACCCAAACATATTTCTCCATCACCTAAAACCAAATTCGTTTCAACCCATATTACCATCGCCAAAAACACCAGATCCATCTACATCAAAAAAACGAAAACGAAATGTGCAAGATGCAGATTTGGACAACAGCATCTTGGAAGCTGTTGGGGTGTTTAAAAAGTTATGTGAGGAGAACAGTGAACGGAACAAGGTCGACGAGAATAATCCACTTCACGGCTTTGGGCAAATGATAGTGGCAACAATAAGCCAAATGAGCGCTGGTGATGGAAATGAAATTCGAGGATGAATAATTAGCCCAATTTAATTTGTGAGGGTACACTTATTCGCATATATAAAGTCTAAAGCAAAGTGGAAAAAAGTTTAATAACAAGAGATCTTTATTTTTAAGTTTTATGTTTAAAAGCAACTCACTGTATTGTATTATTATTATTTTAAAAATGGTATTTTCTCAAATTTCTAACTGAATTTATTACAGAAGAAAAAGTATTTTGAAGTTTTTTTATTGAACTTTTTTTCAAAAATTAATGCGCTACGATATCTTATTTTTTTTGTTACATAGATACATAGTATAAACGGTTTTTTACGCACATATAATGCAAATGAATTTATATAGAAAAAAGAATGAATATTTCGTTAAAAACAAACAATTTAAAAACGTTTCTTTTGTGATAACATAAATGTAAGTATCAGCTAAATTTAGAAATTCTGCAAATATAAGTATTTATAGAAGATTAAAAGAAGTTTTTAATTTTCGTTTACAGAATTAAGTAAAGAAATTTTATATTAAAGAAAATTTGAGAAAAGGGCTAAAGTATATGTTTTTCTTAAAAATACAACACGAATTAAAAAAAAAAAGTTATATCATTTGGTACTGATAGGAAATAGCATCGTCGCTTGAAAAATAATCTGCACATCGATCACTTAACGCCATAACAGTCCGAGATGATCTGCGAATATGACTTCGAGAAAGACCCTAAAGGCCTATTACCACTGACTTCTAAGTTTTTTCTCCACTCTCATCGATGGACAACACAATCATCTCTCTCTCTATCTACGAAGCCTGCAGAACAAGGCCATCGCTTGAAGTTATTCAGCATGATAAAATTATGGAGTGCTGTACAAGCTAAAACAATTGTGTCAACATTATCCGGAGACAGTGAGCATTATCCTCCAACGGCACACAATATACCGAAGATATTCTCAATGACTCCGTGCTCGTGGGAGTCTATAATTGTACACGTTCTTTTTTACATCCAAATTTGAGCCAGCATAAGGCTGAATAAGATTGTACCGCAGAAGTAACGCGGCATCGCCAATGAAATAATGTGGAAAATTATCTGATGATGATGGATCCAATGGTTTGTCTAATGGCACAGGTACCGTACCTTTCATTACTGATTCTCCGAAGGGTGATAAACGAAAAATTCTTATAAAGAGCAAAATTATTAATAAAGCGTGACTAACTTCAATACGAAGTAGTTAGCAAACTGCATATGTATGTACATACCTCCGTCACTTTGGCTACCGTAGCTTCCTACACTCACGGAGGTAAATGTGTATTTTGCATCACACACTCCCATAAGCACCAGGCTAAAATATCTTTTATAATTATGGTACATTGATCCTGAATTTGCGGAACATTTCTTCCCATCAATGTGGCGAATTGTGGATTTTCCCAGTTTGTGGCTCCATGCTATCGATTGTAGGTTTTACAAGCTCACTGCGAACTAATGATAGCAGTTAGTCAAACAAATCGCGTTACATCCTCGTATGCTTGAATAACTAATCTTTATACATTTCTTTCATATTTTTAAATATTTTTTTATTATAACCTGCGCTAATGTAGTCGTGATTAGTGGGTCGAACACCCCATCTCCTAGAGCGGCGTCTTCTTTTTTTCTTAATTAATTTGCAAATTTTTAATAAATTCTAAAACTTTAATCCAATTGACATATCTGCCATATATATTCATACTTTTTTATTTTGATATATTAAAATAAAAATTGCTAAAACACAATTAGACATAAACACAATATGAATAAACTACAAATTGTTTTATAAAAAAATTTTTGTTTACATCAAAACCATATGACACGTTTTTAAATGTTCTATAAGTGCACTTACGTACAAACGTTCCGTTACGTTACATTACGTCTACGACAAAATTTGACTAACCAGGCCTTAAATCGATTCGTTTCGTGCAGTGGAGATTTCGTGACAAAATAGAATGACATAAGTATTGCCAGATTCGAAATAACCGCTGGTTCATGTTTAAACTGATAAATTGCTCACCCTATTTTTTTGTGCTATTATTTCTTTTTAAATAATTTTTTGAGAAACGCTGACATAAAGGGAAATGCTTTCATAAAATGTTTCTATAAAATGGTGGTTACGTTTTTTTTTAATCACATATTTGACAAATGTGACCGTAGCTTAAGCCTCCTGAGTTCTGGATGGATGTTATTTTTGCTGATGAAAGCAAATATATATATAGGATATATTTGGCAAATATATATAGGATATATCGGCTGTGATGGGAAGGTTTTAGTATATCGGAAACCCAATACAGAATTGGAAGAGAGAAATATTGTAACAACAGTAAAACACAACTAAAGTGGTTTTATGATCTAAGGGTGTTTGACGGCATCAATTGAACAATTTAGCATTTCTGGATGGCATTATGGATCATCACATTGACCTGCTTAAGCAAAATTTATAACAGACCGCTGAAAAATTAAGACTTTTTGGCCGACTTCAGGTCTACCAAGATATGATACCAAGCTTTTGGCCATCAATACAAAGCTCAAGCTTTTATTTAATTGCCCAAAAATAATAAAAACTCCGATACAATTTCTAGATCTAAAGCCCATTGAATATTTGTGGAGCCACTTCGAAAAAAATAATTAGATCAAGTGACTTTATAAATAAAACACAGTTGAAAGAAATCCTGCAATAAGAGTGTGGTAAAATTGATTTTTAATATACAAAAAAATTGGTAAGATCTATGCCAGAACATTTGAGAGAAGTTTTAAGACGTAAAGGAAAAGAAACTCGTTTTTAAACCAACAACAAATGTTTTAGATTTTAAGAATATTATCCATGTTGAATACTTTTTTTAAATTTTTTTATTTGTTATAAACAAATTAATTTTTGCATCAGTTTCTTTTGTGATCTCAAATTTGTTAATGAATATAATTCTTTGCTCCTCAATAAAGTTCTTTCTAATTTAGTTTTTTTTTTTAATTACACGTTATATAATATTATTTTTTATTGATTACTAAATGAATTTGTGAGTTCATGTCAAATAGCTTATTTTGGACACTGTATACAAAAATCAATATTTAGTTTTAATGGGAAGTACCACGCCTACTTGTTAGATGATTTGCATTTTGTTAGATGATTTGCATGGACTATGAACAAATCTATTTGGCCCAAGTTTAGAGACGTTTTCTGTAACCATTTTGAAGAAATATTTACTTTATATGAGCGTGGGTCGCCCAATTGGAATTTTTGGAATTTATATAGCCTATAGTGCCTTCCAGACATACAGAGAGAAACTTTAAAAATTTCATGAAAATCGGTTCAGCTGTTTAGCTGTTCATAAGATTCAAAAAACAAGCAACAAAAACATACATACAAACACATTTATTTTTATATATAAGATTTCTAATATGTTGCCAAACGAATGTCTCAGCATATTTTTTCTTTTCTTAGTTTTTTGTAACTAAATTGAAATAAAGTTGTTGAATACAATCAATACAAAAACAATTTCCATAAAAACTCATTTTAATGAAAATGGCAAAAAAATATGGTGCGGCCATACGGGCGTATAGAGTGCACTAAAGTGGATACATAATTCATTATTTTTAAAACTAAATTAGTTTGTGGTATCAAAATACAGTTTTATATTTTATATTTCATATTATCCCTACTATATATAAATTGACAAAAAAATTGTTTTCGTTTAAGAAAAGAGGACTTCGGGCAAAGTTGTACTAACAATAAAAATTGCAGAAAATTCAAAAATGAACAAATCTGGATAAAAGTTATTACAATTTATAGTTCTACCATTCCACATCGGCACACATATGTTTTAGAGTAATCCTATAAAGTTTTTTAATAAAAGATATATCAAATTTAAAAAAAAATTAATTTTATGTGTCCACTTTAGTCCACTAATGTAACAACACTTTTATTTTTTTACAGAAACAAAAAACGTTACAAAATCTATAATAATAAAGTATTCTCTACAACATTTTCAAAATTTACTTATAGAATGGAGACTTGTTTATTTTTTGACAAAGTACTTCCAACAGTAGGTCCTTCATACAATAGAGCAGTAAAGGCTTTTTTTCACACATCAAATAAAATGAAAAACATTTGTAGTATGTAAGCGGCTGTTTAGAATTAAAAAAATATACTGTATACTGGGGCACACTTAAGAAGGTACTCGCGAGTCTACATATGTATATTTTTTGCTTATTCTTTGCTTACAGTTTTCAACTGTCAAAGTTTGTTTACTTTTCTTCTTTTGCTTACAATTTTACATCCGCCATTTTTAAAATTCAAATCTGGGTTGCCAGACTTCAAATTACAAAAATAAGAATCAGTACATTTATAAAAGCATAGTACGTATCTAATTAAAAATTATATTAAATATGCAACGACAAACAAAACTTATTCTATTTAGAACTATTTAAACAATTTTTTTTTTAATTAATAATTGCAATTGTTTCAAAAGATACCTTTATTTTTGTAGCGATTTTACCAAAAAAAGAATTATAAACAATATACTCGTACATGCATATGTATTTCTATAAACAAATTAAATATGTTTCAAACTTTTTTGTCCTTTGTATATAATTTTTCGTTTCTCTTTTCTTTAATTCAAAAACATTTAATGTAAAAAAGAAATCAGTAGAAACGACTGAATGTATTATAAAAATTATATATTTTCCCAAAATTCTTAAATGCACTTCTACTTCAAAACTTTTTAAGTTTTTAAAACTTCCAGATTCGGTAAAACTGCTCATAAACTCCATACCGCTGTGGTATGGTAGGTAAAACACCCGCCCACAAACCATAAGATCCTCTGCTGAATACCAGGCCAGATAATCTGAAAAAAATTAGCTAATAAAATTAGCTAGTAACTTGTTGAGTATTGAATACTTCTCTAATACATTTGCCGTTCGGAGCCGGCGTTAAACTGTAGGTCCCCTTTAATGAATCTAAAAATGGAATCAGGTGCAGCTCATTGACTGAGAGAAGTCCACATGTATATATACTTAAGCAATAAAGTTTATTTTTATGGCCTCCGCACACCGGGTAACTGGTTATTTGAATAATTATTAACCGGAAACCGGTTTTTAAAAAATTGCTACTTTTCGAATTATTCGAAAACCAGTTTTTGAAGAAAGTCGAATAATCAATCTCCCTAATATATATATATATATATATATATATATATATATATATATAATATATATAATATATATATAATATATATATATATATATATATATATATATATAATATATATAATATATATAATATATATATATAATATATATATATATATATATATATATATATATATATATATATATATACATGTCAAATAATCAAGAAAGAAGAAAGTCGAATAATCAATATATATATATATATATATATATATATATATATATATATATATATATATATATTAGGGAGATTGATTATTCGACTTTCTTCAAAAACTGGTTTTCGAATAATTCGAAAAGTAGCAATTTTTTAAAAACCGGTTTCCGGTTAATAATTATTCAAATAACCAGTTACCCGGTGTGCGGAGGCCATAAAAATAAAGTTTATTGCTTAAGTTTCGAACAGCTACTGAAGGAGCTAATTTCGTTTTTGTAGTTGTATTACTTGATATACATTGGAGATATATAGAGAATGGAATTAAAAGTTTGTTATTATAGTTATATTTTAGATGCTTAAGATAACAAAAATTAAATGTTTTACTTTGAATAAATATATTAGTAATATACGAGTAATTGCCTCGACAAGAAAATTTGCTTAGATTTCGAGCAGCATTGTATGTAAATTTTTGCAATACGTATTTAATAGTGTGACTATTAAATACCAAGACCAACCAAGAAGTCGGTTCAATCCCAGGCAACACCATCTGACAATTTTCAACAGCTGTATCACCTCACAACATTACGAGCTACTGGTTATGTGTATTTACGCTGTGAAAAACTTCACTAACTAATATATCTGACGTTCGGAACCGGCGTTTGTGGGTTTGAGGGCCTTCAATGAGTCTAGTTAATCATTCTCCATATATAAAAATCAATATTTATTTACAGATGATGAGAAAAGGTTATTTTTGCTCAAAAGTGCATATCTTTTTCTATCTACCTTGGTTTTCACATTCTTTGTCAGACGTTCAAGGTTGTCATATATATAAAAATAATAGCTATTTTTATACAAATAGTGAAACGATGAGCACATTTGCAATAAAAAAATATACAAACGTATAAAAATTATACTTATTCAAATTAACCGGTTATTCGTGTTAAATCAACCGATTTATTTGGTATTTTAAAAATTAAGATTTTGAAAAAACCGTATTCGACAAAACCAAAAAAACTGTTAAGACCGGTCGAATAATATTGCTTTCAAGAAAACAGTTGATCGTAATTGGAATAACAATTTGTGCTTAGATTCTCAGCGAACACATTCTAAGCAAAGAAATTGTTTTCAAATAGATTTCTTATTGCGTGCCGCCTACGTCACAGTTATCAATTTTAGTAAATTTTGACAAGCAATATATGTGAAACAATTACAAGAAAAACTTGCTCGTGTAACCGTGAGGTTAGAAAAATTTCTAAAAATGATGAGAGTCATACGACAGTCAACTTTTTATCAGCATTTTATGACATTTCATTATGTTTTCACACTATTATACTTTTTAATTTTATTTGACTAATAAAGTCTTAATTTTTGATCGCAGGAAGCGAAAATTTAGCAAGAGTATGCAGTCTGATAAAACAAGCCATAATCAATCAAAAAACAATTTCGGATTTAAGGTGACGATATGTAAAACATATTGCCTGACTTTTATCACTGTTGATCATAATTTTCCATTGAGGAAAATTATTCAATAAGAATTCATTTATCTCAGCAAAAATATTCTTTTTTAAAAATTCAAATCATTTTAATGAAATATATTTCCTTTTATATATCTAATGTTTGTGCCATGGATTGGACAACCAAGATATAAACACAAATCAGCTGACTTATTTTGTTTTTTTTTTCTCAAAATCTATTGTTAAGCAAATTCTTTTCTTACCTTTGCAGTCTACAATCAAAAGATGTCACCAAACAAACCAGGAAATTTAATCATTAATGAGTTAAAACTAAAATGGCAACAACTTCAACAGGTTCCAAATGTTTTTGCCTACCAATTTAAAGTTACCGAGAGTAAATATTTAACGGGTAAATATCATTTTTATTTGCAGGTAAAACAAATTAAAAATCAATATTAATTATAAACATGTCGATTACAAAATTAACAAGTTATTTCATTTTTAATTACATTTTTTAGCTGAATCCTGAACGGACTACATTAAGAAGGCCACCGCAAACTATATTGTCTTTAAACCCGGCTTTCGATGCAGAAAAATTTAATTTCAAAAAAGTTGCGCAACAAGAAATCCTTATGAAATTTAAATTTAATGATGAAACCGATATTTCGTTAATTATTAATAAAAGTCCTCTTACTTTATATCATACGCTCATATGCCCGAATGTCGAGATGGGTTTAGGTCAACGTATTACCCTAAACAGTTTAAGGTTTTGTGTGGATTTTCTTCTGTCTTTAGAAGAAAATCATTACTTTCGTATTGGCTATAATAGTCCTGGTGCTTTGGCCTCTGTAAATCATTTACATTTACAGTTGATGTTTATGGATAAGGAATTGTATGTAAATCATGTGGTAAGTTTATAATTTAAAAAAACATGTGCATACTTGCAGCATGCGACAAATCATATGCACGAGCTTGTACTCATTGGAAAGAAAGAAAAACACATTTTTAACAGCAAAAATATAAGTATATTAATTTACAAATACGCTATTTTGCATGCGTCAAAACAATAGCACGAAATAGTTAGATAGTTAAATTACCTACGAATCGTTCCGAATCTATCAGTGTCTATTTTGCAAAAAAAAAAAATTGCTAAAAGTAGTTAGCAGTTAAAATGAAAGATAGTAAATTATTATAATAAAGATAAATTAGTGACATCAATCGCAAATAAATTTTGAATTCATCACAGTGTTATTTACCGTATTATAAGCCGTTTCCGTTCATCAGGCTCATTGACAATCACACACAGAGGTGGTAGATCCTGAAAACCAGCAAACGGAACGACTAGGTGATCTATTACAAGTCAATTAAAATTAAATGTTTCTATTATATGCATCCAAACGCGATCTGCAGAAGGTGGATTAATATCATAGAGAAGTGCAAAAGAACCATTCTTCTGTCAAAAACAGATTGCTCAGAATTGAATTTACAAAAGAGCAAGTAAATTTATGTACATACACTTCCCAAACAAAATATTCGTACGCCAAAGTAAGTTTCGGAATTTCTTCAATGCTTAAAATATCCCAGAAATTATTAATAATATTTATAGAACATCATAAAATATATTTTTTTTCTAATAATATTTCAAATGTACGAAAACTTTTTCTGGTTAAATATGTGTATTATTACGTTTTTCATTTAAAAAGAAATGAAAACATAATATAAATACATGTTAAAATGCTAGTATATCCTTCATCTAACCTTTACTAAATATAGGGTCTGCCATCTCACGTTTTTTTGCCACTAGTGCTTATTTCGTGAATGGTAACACTTAGCTCATGTCTGATTTGACAGATGATTAGTTTTATTCTTCCGCTGAACGAATATGGTTGTGTATACGCTTCGCTAAGCGGGCCTGCGATCGACTTACAGAAGATGCCGATTTTGCCAAAAAAAAATCATCTTTTCAGATGAAGCTCATTTTGATCTTAGCGGGTATGTAAACAAGCAAAATTGTCGCATTTGGGGCACAGAAAACCCGCACGCATACATTGAAAAGCCGATACACCCAAGACGAGTCACTGTTTGGTACGGATTTTGGCCAGAGGCATAATTGGGCCATTTTTCTTCGAAAATGAGCAAGGAGTGGCCGGTACAGTCAATGGCGATAGTTATCGGGCCATGCTGAAAGAATTTTTGTTCACAAAAATTGAAGAGGAGGATGTTAGCAACATTTGGTTTCAACAGGACGGCGCTACGTGCCACACAGCCGAAGCTACATTCGATGTTTTGCGCCCTGTTTTTGAAGATCGCATTATCAGCCGCAGAGCTGATGTCGTTTGGCCACCTCGGAGCTGCGATTTGACATATACAAATATTCGTACATCTTATGCATAAAGATGTACGAATATTTATTCTAGCAATTGTATACTTCAATGAAGACCGTACTCTTCTCTGATGAATAGAAGTTTTATGTGATACGTACTTATGGATTTAGATTGTTCATAAAAAGATATACCAAAGAAACAAAGGTAAAGCTTGTACGATTTCTCTCGATTTTTTCTTTGACTGCGAAGTAGAACCAATACAATTATCTGCACATGTGGCTTGTGTGCTACTTTCATGTGTGGCAGTTAAACTTTGTTCCAATAGCATTTCGAGAACTGCAGACGGTGATTCAATCTGTAATTTAACAAGTAATTATTATTTCAGATACCAGACAATGATTAATGATAAAATATCGAAAATAAATTTAAAATTAGATGGAATTTCGCTGGATGCATTGACGCTACTGATGGCAAACATGTTTTGATTGATACGCCACCGAATTGTGGAAATGAAATTTTTAACTTTAAAAGGTCTAACAGTGTTGTTTTGATGGCTGTCATCGATCACGATTATTGCTTTCGCTAATTTGAATATTGGAACAATTGGTAGAAATTCAGATGGATGGCGATGATGATTTTGCATTGAAAACTTATTTAATGAAACCGTATGGTGGCAAAATTCTCTCGATAGCGCAAAAATTTTAATTACCGATTATCCAAGTAGATAATTTTCTAAAGACGTATACCAACTGATGTCAAGACAACCGAAAATATTATACGTGCTTCATGAGCTCTACATAATTGGCTTCGAATGTCAATTTCAAACACATATTTTTCAAGAGGTTTTGTTGATGCAGAGGACTTTCATTTAGGCACAATAATTAAAGTGACTTGGAGACGAGAACCTATTCAATGCTTGCCCATCATTACCGATTACAACATAAATTATGCTAGAAAGGTTGCTAGAAATTTGCGTGACAAATACGCAGAATATTTCACTAACGTGCAGTTCCATGGCAAAACAGAATGATAAATTGATTAAATAATAACTGCATGCATATCTTTAAATACAAAATTAAATAAAACTTACAATTTTAATAAAGTTTTTTCTTCAAATCATTGGCAAATACATCTTCAATTTCATTCAGCCATTTTTTATGTGAAACATACACATTAATCACTCCAGCACCTGATTTTTGAGAGTACATTTTTTTCTTGGCAGTAGATTGATCGTAAGTTCTTTATTTTATTTTTCAGCTCGGCAACTCCAAAATTATCAATGCACATTTCCCTTGCTATGGCCACAAGAGCGGCATAATGCTTGAGTTGTTTTTGTAATCATTTGATGACAAATTCTATAAACATTCATGAATTTTATATTGCTGAATAAAATTCACAGTAGTGGCATAGTTCTATTTGCTTCCCATCTTAATGCACAAAATAAACGAAACAAATTTCGCAATAAATATAAAAAATTAAATATGTAAATACAATAAAAAAAATAAAACTCTCAAACGAGTGGCGAGTTGTTGCCCAATGCGTGTTTACATGTGTCGAGCGGAAGTAGTACTCGGCGCAGTAAACAAAATGTGATTCTAGTGACTTTTTCGCCACTATACTCGGCCAACAACTACCCTTAAAGTTTAGATGCAACGAACACTCGGCCGAGTTACAGTCTCGCCACTCTACTCGTTACGAATAAGCAAGGCGTAAAAGTAGAATTAGCCGAACGTTGTCGTAACGTAACGGGTCAACTGTTCACTTTTGGTATATGGTAATCGATGTAAAAGCTTACTGAATTTTAATGTCAAGTTGCTATCACGTAAAATTCTGTAGAAAATTGAATTTCTCAACGGTATTACGTGACATTTGTAAAGCAGTGATGGACTGATTGTATGTTAAATTATATGGGGGTATTTTTACTCTTTTTGTGGCACTTTTTTCCACACAATTAAAAAGAGCAATTTAAAACAATTGATCAAAGCAATTTATAATCATTTGAACAAATTGTTAATATATTTTAGAAAATGTGTACCCGATTTTAAAAGATATTACTAGTTTTTAATACAAAATAGCTTCCTATGTATATCGCAATGTGGAAAAGGAAGAAACTAAAAAAATACCTTTAATAAACATTCCTAACTGACAAGCAAACATTTTCACGCTAATTATAGATAAGCCATTATGTATTCGTAGATCAAATTAGAAATAACTTTGGATCAGCAATGACTAGTTTCCGAGGTGTAGGAAACTTAGTTTTAATATTTAATTTTAATAGTATCTTGAAACTTTGATAAACAAAATATAGGGATTTCAGGTAAAAGATATTTCCAATGCCTTTAATTTGATGTGCAAAAAATTTAGTTACATTGGTCTATTGCGAACCAGAGAGAAAGAAAAACTTTTGTATGTTCACTTTTTATAAAACTGCACTTACTTGATAAATAACTAAACTCCACGCAAGCTTTTTTTGGCAATAATTTGGTATAGGATTTGTTGTGTTTTATATTTCTAAATATGTACATATATAATGATATTATAAAAAATACTATTTAAACCTATTTGGTACTTTTTTCAAAGACCTTTCCCTGAAAAGGCAATAGAAACAAAGAAGAGAAAGGAAGAACAGAGGGAGGAAAAGAAGGCTTAAAAAGGGTATACAAAAAACAGACGCCCAAAAACAACTGGGTATCGCCTAAAAAGCCAGCCTAGACCTGACAGAAAACATTCGCATATCCTAGCCGACGTAGTATCACCCAGGCCATCAAAAAAGGCTCGGCCCAGCAGCCTGAGCTTGTGCCCGTAAAGAGCCGGGCGGATATGTTCCACAGCCTCCGGCTCCCCCGTATCACCGCAAACTAGGCAGAAAATTGCGGCGCCTGCTTCCCAAATCCTTGCCGTCAGATCGCAGTGCCCACACAAAACACATCAGAATCCTAAGAGATTCCCTCCTCAGATTGAAGACCTATTCCAGCCTTGAACGGTCAAGTCCCGGTCAAAGCAGCCTGGGGACCCAGCAGTCTCCTCTGCTCCTCCATACTCCTCCATTCAAACTCTCAAAAAAACCAAGCCGCGGTCTCACAGACACATCCGCCAATTCTATGCCCTTGGCCGTGCCCGCTCTTGCCAATTCATCTGCAATTTCATTTCCCCGGACGCCAGTGTGCCCTTACACTGCACACATCCAGGAGCGACGTGGGTACTCCTTCACAATGCAACCAGCCTTGAGCCAACATGGCGACCAGTTAGCGCCCTGATAGCCGCCTGACTGTCCATGTGAAAGACCACACACCATCTCCTTCAGCAGTCAAGTCGCGAAAACGCTCAGCTGTTCTAAGAACAGCGAAAAACGCTGCACTCATCCGGGAGTTTAAAGTACAGTTTAATGTCACTGTGCTCAAGGTAGACTTCCACACCAGTGCCCTTCTCGGTCTTAGATTCATCTGTAAAGACGGCATGGTCATTCAGAAGTCTATTAACATCCTGCCAAGACTCTTTGTCCGAAAAATTTGCCGAAGAGCACCTATTAAAGTTGCATTCCCTGACCATGTAGTCCGTAGAACCAGCGAATGTACATAATCCATAGACCAGGCCTTCTTCGAAAATCCTTAAGAAACACCTAGCATCCCTCCTCTTAACCCCAACCTCCAAGGTGGTCTAGCCCATGATAATATCCAGCGAAGCCTGAGGAGTACTTCTAAAGGCACCAGATATGCCCATAGCACCACCCCTATGCGCCTTATCCAGAAACCTCCTCCGACTGGCATTTTCCAAAGCCCTCCACCATACTATACACCCATAGGTGAGGACAGGTATGACCATGGAGTCATAGATCCACTTCATCATCACTACGCGAAGACTCCATCTCTTAACAATGGCACTTCTAACCATATTGTAGCCATCGAAGCCCTTATTAATTCTCAGAAGGGTGTTTTCCCTCCAGTTAAGTTTCCTATCCAATAAAACTCCAAAGAACTTGGCCAACTCAGAGAGTCTTAACACAATCCCATTTAACCTAGGTAGTTCAAACTTCTCAAATTTATATCTCCTGGAGAAGAGAACTAACTCAGTCTTTGAAGAATTGAAGACCTCTAACGGACGCCCAGGAAGAAAGCCTGCCAAGCGTCGACTGCATGTCCTAGCTAACAGTCGAGAGAAACCTCCCCTACACGGGAATCAACAACTCATCCGTATAACAAACCACCTTCCTACCTTTCTCCTCAAACCTCCTGAGGATGCCATTTACAACAAGATTCTAAAGTAAAGACGAAAGTACACCTCCTTGAGGAGTACCGCGTCTCTCAAGGCATACCTCAGCAAGTTCCTAGCGGACAATCCCACCCTTAAGTACGTTAATTATTCACTCAACCAGGAAATCATTGACGCCAAAGTCAACCAGTGCTTTCCTAATCGCCCCACTTTCAACATTATTAAAAGCACCTTCAATATCCAAGAAGGCAGCAAGGGTAAAAATCAATACAATCAGTTTCCAGGAGAATAGCAAGTGAGTCAGAGCCAGATTCAGCCCATGAGCCATCCGCCCTCGGAATGTTGCCAAAGACAGCATTGCCCTTGGATAACACCCTTCTGAACCTGGACAGCACATTGACAGAATCAATGGACCCACAAAAGTTCGTCCAAGACTCTCTCTTGGCCTTCGTGATATTCCCCTTGTATCTATTGAAACAGATCCTATCGGGTGGGCCATTTAAAAGTTTAAATTTAATAATGCAATAAAACAAAAACGGTTTGGAATTCAATTTTCAGAACACAAAAAGTACATACTCTGCAGTATTGTTAACAAATTTTCACCAAAAAAAAATTTTCATTGTTAACTAATATTTTAACGAGCTCATCTAAATAACAATTAAATTTTTTTAATTCACAAAAAAGGATTGAAGTACTAATACAGAAAAGCTTGAAAACAAATACTAAAATCATCACGCAGCCGATTTGTAATGCATAGAATGTCACTTTATCCTATTGAGGTCTGATTCAATTTCGTATACCTTTGGAAAAAATATATTTCAGCAGAAATAAGGTGTGCTTCAAAATGATAAGATTAATATTTGCTCAATTCATCCAAACTATAAAATGTTACGTATGAAAATGATAGTCAGTAATTAATAAGCAATTAATCTAATCAGAAGATCTCACAATTGTTATTATTTTTTTTTTGTAATAATTTATAATTTAAATAATATCTGCGCGGTATGGGTGGCGGGAAACCTTTGTCACCTTATGAACAAGGATAAATTGTGGCTCTTAATGAGCAGGGATTGAGTATGCATGGAATGGCGAAAAAACTGGGACGATCTTTGTGTGTTGTGCAAAATTTTCTCAAAAACAGAGAAAATTATGGAAAATTACAAAGCACGGATCGTCCAAAGGTCCTGACTGCCAGTGAAACTCGGCTAATTTCACGAAAGACCTCGAATTCCATGAAAAGTGCGGTAACAATAAAAGAGGAATTGAAATTACAAGCTTCAAATTCTAAGAGCTATCAATGCCCAGCCAAACCTTATTCGAGCAAAATAAAAAAAAATTCCCTGTCTAACTAAGCAGCATAAGATTGAGCGTAAGGAGTTTGCGAAAAACAACATGGCAACTAATTGGCATCAGGTAAACATTTTTTAAAAAGGTTATAAGATATTCCATACATTTTTAAATTTAATCTGGATGGACCAAATGGTTTAAATTGCTTTGGCGAGATTTCAGGAAGAAACCCTTGTTTTTTCCAAACGGAATTTCGGCGGTGGCAGTTTGATGGTTTGGGCTGGCTTTAGCTCACATGGTACCATGGAACTCTACTTTCCTTCCACTCAAATGGATAATTTAGAGTACCAGGGCATTCTGTCTGAACGTTTGCTGCCTTATTTGGCTCAAAATGCTGACAAAACTTTCACCTTTCAGCAAGATAACGCAGCAATCCATGTCAGCAAGTCGATCAGACAATGGTTTGAGGAGCACAATATTAAAGTACTTGATTGCCAGCACGTTCCTCCGACTTAAACCCCATGGAAAATTTGTGGGGACTGCTTGCGCGTAATGTTTATGCAGACAACAAACAGTACCGGACAAAAGATGAATTAAAAGTGGCAATCTACAACAGCTGCCGCGAAATCCGCTCCACCGTTCTGGATGCCATCCCGTATTTTTAAGGCAATAGAAGGAAATGGGAACTGCATAAATTAAAAATAATTGATTAATGCTTAGTTTAAATAAAAGTTTGGATAAATGAATCACTGACCTTATCACTTTGACACATTAAATTTTGCATTTAATTACATAAATTTAAATAAACATAATATAATGGTACATCTCTAAAAGCTTATTCACTTATTTGAACAAAGAATTTTTTTTAATAAGGTGACCATACGTAACATTTTATAGTTTGGATGAATTGAGCAAATATTAAGGCGACCTTATCATTTTGAAGCAACCTTATTGTTTATGTCACTTGTGTAATACAAATCAAGAAATATTTATCTTTAGAAAAAAGTTTAGTTATTCCTTAAATTCAGTATAACTTTTCTGAATTCTTCTTCCAACTTTACAGCAATTACAACATCTGTCAGAACCTGACATATATCGCTTAGATGAAACTATGCCCACAGAAGCAATTTGTTTTATGTTCAACAGCACGGACACGAAGGCAAAAATAGAAACAAAAGTAAAGACACTCAATACATTCCTGCAATGGCTGTGCGAAAGTAATATACCTCATAATCTTTTTATGACACCACATATACAGAAGGACAATGTAACCTCAAAGCAACATTTGAAAGTATTTGTATATGCAAGGGAAGAATTTTGTTTTGTTAAAGATTTGAAAAAATGTAATGTAGGCTTTTGTGAATTATCGGGTTATGTAACAGTAGGAGGCAAGTATAACTATATTTTTCAAATATAGTATATATAACTAAACATGTTCGACTAATATATCATATTTTTTTTAAAAATCTTTTCAGACAAAGAACTCTACGATCAAATGACTGAGGATGATGTAATTACTAAAATCAAATCAGAAACCGGACAAGTTTTCACTCAAAAAATTTATAAATATTTTTTAAAAGAAAATTAGTTAATTTCCACATTTATTACAAAATTTGTAATTGTAATAATGATAATAAAATATAAAATAAGTACACTTTTTGTAGTACTATTTAACAGAATGTTGCTGTTTTAGTTGTCATTCTTTAGCTGGAGCAAAACCTTTGCCCAAACCAGATTTACTTATAACTTTATTATTAGCTTCTATGCGATATTGTACAGATTTGTCACCACCCTGTTTTTCGATTAAGTCTATCAAATCATTTAAGTTGTCCTTTAAAATGCAACTGTGTATTGTAGAAAAGAATTGAATCAAGTGGTATAAATTATGGCTGCAAAATAAAGTAAAAAATATCTTTAATATATTATTGTAATAAATTATTAATGTAGTACTTACATCATCAATAATATATATCCTAATAGTTCCGAAGTTATGTATAAATGATGTATGTAAGCTCTTGTATGCTTTTGACAAGCCAAACAAGAACAATTCTTAAGAAGCGGTGTAAAGTCTTCCTTATAGCTAAAATATATATATTGGCATTGTGTTTAGTGTAAAAGGCTAATTTAATGAATTACAAAAACTGTATGAATATGAATTATTTTTACTGAAAAGCTCTCACTATTTAAACATTACAAATGATTAGGTATTGCATTGGCAATATATAAATGGGACATCAAAAATTAATAACATATTTGTACTTGTTAATGTGTTTATCATAATAATAATTATATATAGGAAAAACACACCATCACAAAAGTAAATAGTTTTCACCAGCTGTGCATTGTGCAATACCCGTTTATTCAAACTCTCCCGTCTTTTGGCTGATGTAGATAGATAAAGAAGCTTTAACTGTTTCAAAAACAGTATGTAATAAAATGTAATTAATTAATTTATTTAAACTAAGTGTTTTCGGAAGTCTGGAATATGTAAAGTATGGCTAAAGCTCAATTCTCCTTTAGCTAGAAAAAATCTAGGATCTACTGTCTAACACGGCGGCGGGTAAGTCATAGTATAGAGCCCATGTCGACATGTGGTGTCGGTAGGTTAAAGTTCATAGCCGGAATAGTCAATCCGCATATATTTACTCTATATTTTATGGGAAACATTTTTTCCAGATGCCGAAAAACTCTATCAGAATAGTGGATATACCCATATGTATGGCATGAACCTCAAGCATACCTCTATGTTGGTAAGGTTATGACAGCTAAATAACGTCAAATCATAATATCCACTTCAATCTACTGAGCTTAAGATTATTAAACACCTGTGAGCATATCAAAGATACAGGCACAGAAAACGAATCCGTCATCTGTTCAATACCTTAAGTCAATTTTAACTCAATTTTAACTTCACTCGGGTGAAGGTCCTTAAAACTTACAAAAAAAAAAAAAAAAAAAAAAAAAAAAAAAAAAAAAAAACTGGCGTACTCGATTCCTAAGAGACTAAAATAGGTTTGTAAAATGAAGAGTGAAGAGAGTGCTTCAGTTATTCAAAAACCTATAAAGCTAAGTTGGATGTAGTCATACGCAGACTTTTGTGGATTGAAGAATTTAAAGTTTTTATTTTTTTTTTTTTAATTTTTACACTTATTCTATATTTTATTGTGAAAGAATTGTTTTTCTTTTTTGAGTTTTTTTAATGAATATTACAATAATAAAATAAAAACATGGAGTTTTTTGGTCATACATATATTAAAAAACTCAGTTTTCAATGTCGTTCATAGACTTTATAAAAAAATTGGTATATTCGATGCAGAGACGTTTACAAGATGTAATAATAAAAACACTTCTTTTTAAAATGTTTTTTGAGATATGTTAATAAAAAATACCTTTAACTGACGGTGATTTTTCTTCACAAAACATTTTAACTATGAGCGTTTAATACTTGTTTTTGAAATATAGTCTAAAAAAGACTGATTTTGACTAAAATAGAAATAAAATGAATTAATGCTTCTGATAAATCAATAAAATGTTGTGTTTCAATTATTATCCTAGTGTGGCAGGCATTCAAACATTCTAAATGTCAGATGACGCTGACTTTTGTCCATTTGTGTAGAATACCAAGAATATCCAATAGCCCAATCCCTACCCTTAGAGCGCAGTGTCCAGTCAAAAAACTTATCAGAGTTCTAATAGTTTCCCTATTCAGATTTAGAGCCCATACCGTCCTCGAACAGCCGAGTTCAGGCCAAAGCAGTTAAGGTCTCCACTGTCCCTCCAAAATACTCCATTCTGCGACGGGACCATTCGTACACTAAGCCAACAAAGAACCCAAGCGGTTTCATTGTGCATAATGAAACCAACCGTCAACATAGACGACCACTCTCTCACCAACAAATTGGTTCAGCTGCCCTAAGTACAGAAAAATCTCATCCTGGATGACATAGCACTCGTCCGGAGCAAACCTCTTCACCACAAACCCCAAAGAAGTCAGCGATGCTTGAGGAGCACTCCCGAAGACGCTTGATATGCCAGGGACACACATCGATGCACCCTGTCCAGCAGCCTCTTTCGCTATTAATTATTGGTCTAATAGATATTGTTCTTTTAGGTATAAAGAATAATATTAAAAGTCCTCAATGTGATTAAAGAAATAGCATATGATTATTTCTCATCACATTAAAGAAAATTTGTGTGACTTACCATTCATCTGTTAAATCAATAAACGGCGTTTCTATGCTGGCAGTTTTAGTTTCCTCATTTAAGTCGTAATTAAACGATAAGGCTTTAAAATTAACAGCAGCGCAATAAGCATAAGAAGAGTCAAAGATATCAACACCTATTTGTATTAATTTAAGTATCACCAGAGGAGTATATGCACCTGGCAGCATTAAAGGCTTATCATTATGATCCAACTCCTTGAGGCAATGTGTCATAATGGGTATAATTTGTTCACACGTTACGTCAGTGGCTGTTAAGCCATAGTTGTGAAAACCTTCAAATATAAAACCACCCACAAGAGTAGCACCTTTTTCATTGGAATGCTTTATTGACTGAGAGCGATTAAAGGTATTGTAGCCACCTGTAATAGGGGCAAAGAGACAACACGATTTTAGTGATTGCGATTTTTCTTGCTGTTCATAACAATAGTTCATAAATGTCTCGGTGCGATCAACTGATTTTTGTATACGTTTCTTGGCGCTATCCCAATTGGTATCGGCGTCACAAAGACCCTGATAAATATCCGGCTTAAACGTCTCCACTAGTGAGATATATTTTTGCGCCGTTAAAGGCTCTTTGCCACGTCTCGTAAACAATGGAACAATGTCTCGATCATTAAAACCACTCGGTGTAAATTCGCAGGGATCTCTTATGGTAAGCAGAGTAGGATACTCCTTGAAACCTACAAAGGCCGCTACACCACCACCTTTAAAGTGACTTAAAGCCTCCTTCATGTGATCCATTGTGGCTACAGACATTTGTAGTACTTGTGTTTCCTGGCTAACATGATCGAATACTTCCCGACTAAGGTAAGGTACACTACCACCCTGATATTTTAAAGAGAATTATAGTCAGAATTTGAGTGATCTTAGCAAATTGATGGACATGTTTTCCGTTTACCTTTGTAACTTGCAATAACAGTGGTGTTTTAAATTGTTTTCCACTTTCCTGTTGCACTAAATGACCTAAACGTCCAGAAGACTTACTTAAATTGTCTATAACAAATTTCATTCTGTATTTTATTTATTAAGGGAAGAATTAAATATTACTTTTTGAAGAATGACAAATAACAAATAACATATACCAGCGGTACCGCATTTTCCAACAACAAAAACACATGTTTCCATATTTGCAATATACAAAAACAGAGATGCTATTAACATAATGCAGCAGAGTTGCCATAGTCAAAACAAACGTATAATTGTGATTTACATTGAGTAGAATAGAATGTCAATGACCATAATATATAAGTGTAGCTTACACGATAAAATTTTACATACGTAAAATCAAAGAAAAATTATTACAAAACTCTATTCGTATTTTAAAAATGGGAGCAAAATTCTTACGTCAGATTTTTACGTTAACACAATATGTAAAAAACCAAAATAAAATTAAAGCAGCTCTTTTAAAAGAATCAAATGCTCGCACGACACTTACATTTCGCTCTCTGTTTGTATTACTTACTTGGGTTATCGCGTTCGACCGACATTTTTTTAGCCGCTAGAAATGGCATTAATGCAGAGAGCGTCTATTGTTTTGTTTCTTTACTTTTTTGTTTATGTATTTTTTTTTGTGTTTGACAGCATACTTAAAGGAGGTCAATTTAATAAATTTGTAAAGTTAAATCTGTAATAAAAAGATTTTAATTATAGCTTAAAAGTATGCCATACTCATATGAAGAACTACACAGGGTAATAGGAATACAATTACTTACAATTTGAGTGATTTCCTCTCAATATTTTGTATGAAAATTTAATAAGAGTGCTAATGTAGCATAACACGCTCATATATTACATGATGCGCTACATGAAATCAGAATCTTATGATCTCATGTGAAGAAAAATGTAAAAAATTAATATATTTGCTTCTAATATTAGAGACTATTATAATCAAATAATACCCGATATTTTTACTCTTCATATTAGCTAATCAAATTTTTGTTTCATTGGCAGATGTAGTGAATGATAGTTTTGTCTGTCAAAACAATCGCTTAAAAGAAATTTTTAACTCTCATTCAAGTTCATTAAACAGTGCTACACCTTATTTCTTTATCGATATAGAGATATTTCTTTTCTCCGTAGTGTATAATTCCAACTTGTGTACAAAAAAGTCAAATATATTTTCCATAAATAAAAATATTTATCATAACTTCAATATTACGAAAGATTATTAAAAGAATTTTTCCGTTTGTTCAAAAAGAAATTAATCTTTATATACCAATTTTTGTTAAAAAAAAAATATGAAATGGCAAACTGTTAATTATTCTCTTCAACAAATAGTACAGCCGGGACTTAAAATTCACCCATGTTCTGAAAAACGCATATCGCTTAAAGTTTGCGTTTTCGATTTGAAAACGCCAAACAGGTGTTCTGGCAAACGAAAACGTTAGAAATCTGGCGTTTTCAAACCGCTAGTGTGCACTGAAGCGATCTGGTCATTTTTATTTAAACTGCACTTGAAAGAGAAAATAAATTGATGTAAAATTAAAATTCAATATGTTCTGTTTTAACATTTTTTCACAATTTTAATTAAAAATATGCAATTTAAAATTTTGCTTTGTTTTTTTCAATTGTCGGTATCATTTGTTTACTTATAAACTGGCGATTTATGCAAACAGCTGGTCAATTTGATCTTCAAAAAAAATTTAGTGCTAGTGGTGTTAACTTTAAAATTACTTACTCTTTTCAAACTTATGATAATATTATTTGAAATTTATTATGTTCACATATTTTAATTAAAAAGTAGTAAACAATCCTTTACAAAAATTCAAAAATAATTTAAAAACTGTTCAAGCACCTACAAACATTTACGAGAGATAAAAAATTTTCAAGATCCTATTTGTAACCGGCTTCCCGTGATGAAACTCACATCTCTAAATAAAAAGAAGAAGCATTTGCGGCCAATGCACTGATATTTTACAAATAAAATTAAATAAAATTAAATAAAATTAAAGCCGACTGTTACTGTTTCACAAAAAATATTTTTTAAATTTAAATACATTTTTTTAAATTTAAATAATTTAAATACATTAATTTTAAATACATTCTTACATACATATATGTAAGTATATACATAAAGAAATATTTTTTAAGCTTAATAATAAATTTAGTTTTCCATGAAGGGAACTGCAAGTCAGTAGAACAGTGTAAAATATCTCTGCAATTTATGGAAACACATCAAGATATATATATTTTAATTAATAGTTTATTAAATACTTTCAATAAAAAATTTTTGTTTTAAGCATAAAAATAGTCGGTTTAATTTAAAATTTATGCAAACAAAATTTATTTTTTGATAATTCTTTTAATTGACGAATTTTTATGAATAATTTTTTCTATGTTTATGTTTTGTTATTATAAAACATATGTTTTTTATTTGTTCGAATACATCTTCGAAAAAGGCAAAACGCCAGCAAATCTCTTCGTTTTCAGAACATGCTTAAATGCGTTTTGCGTTTTAGAAAACGATTTGCGATTTGAAAACGCAGCGTTTTCAGAACATGGTCGATTAAGTTGAAAGACCTGTATTAAGCAGACGACATCTATCTCCATCTGCGATATGCAATAAAAGCTGAATTTTATACAGGCGGAATAAACAAAAATTAACATCTTTAACTTGTATGTGAGGTCTATTTTTATATAGTTGCCAGTTCCGAAATGCGGCTGTGATTGATGTCAATTGTATTCAAGAATTTATAATCCGCTGTCTACGTGGCATTTGAAAAAACATGTGGAAATTATTCTGTGAGAAAGAAACGGAAATGAATTGTGCATACTCAAAGAAATTAAAACTAAGACTTTGAGGAATTTACTATTGAATCAAATTCACAGGGAAACAGAAAAATCGGAAGGCCAGCCCATCCCTAGAGAAGACAGATTGAAAGACCAGCTGCTTTACATAGGATGATGTAAATGGAAAGAATTCGTTATGGCTCTATTAACCACTTTATATCTTTAAAGGATCTAATAATTACAACTTAAGTATTGTAATTACTTACTAAGTCTTAAAAAGTCTTATAAGTCTTAAAAAACGGGCCTTTAGTTTTGATATATGTACGAATCAGAAACACTATTTTTACTATTTTTTGCGCAAATATTATCTAGCAAATAGAAAAGCGCTAACCTAGCGCATTTTTTGAAAAAAGCGCTAAAAAGAAAAAATTAGACTTTTTGGGAGTTGAAACGCGCTAAATATAGCGCGAAAGGCGCTAAATTGGCAACGTTATGCAAAATTTTCTAAACGACACAAGAAACATTTTGTGTTTGCAATGATTTTGATCAGTTTTTGTTATTTTTAATTTGATATAAATTCTTTCCATTAATTTGGTGGGATCTTCGAAATCTTCTTACCTAAACAGATATCTCAAGCTTGGTATTGTTCCAAAATCAATCAAAGCAAGATTTTAAAGAAAGCTATCTAGTGATGGTAGAAGATATTTCGTGCACCACCACTTAAAAACATAGCTAAACTTCCGTAAACTCCGTCGAAAGTAACTACGGTTAAAAAATACCAATACCACCAAGATTTCGAAATAAATCTTGCAAGTAACCTTGAATTTTTGAAGTAGACTAAGAGGTTACTAAGTATGCCAAATTACAAGAGAATTTAATCGATTAAATTTTTGCAACAGAATTATACCTGCCGAAGATTATACATTTTCTCCGCTATCGCAAGTTTACACTCCTTAAAACAAAAAAAATGAATAGCGCTAGATAAAGTAAATTATTCAAACTTTTCTACAATGAAATATTATTGAAACAAAATTATTCAAGCATTACACAAAAATTTTGTGGTTCAATAATAGTTCAAGAAACAGAAGCTGGCAACGCTGAATTTTTATTACACTACTTCTCTTGAAATTTTTTTATGCATTTCAATCAGGGCTGCCAGATGAAATTTGCACAAAATCACAATTTTCCGATAAATTTTAAAAATATCATTTCAGTCTTGAAAAATCGTTAAAGAAATCGTATCAAAAAACAGTCAAGTTTTTAGTATTTTCAATTTTTGTTTGCAGTACGTATATAGTACCTATAATAAATAACATATTTTTAATGCGTGCTCTTAATGCGTACAGAAGAATACCTAATTTGCCAAATCGATGAAGTCCACTTTTAGAAATTTATTAGATGGTAATGTGAAATATGTAGCTTAATATGCATTTCTTACACAATTTGTTGCTTATTTTGTTAAAAAAAATCACATATTATTCTTGGATGATTCTATAAGTTTTTGTTGAGGTTATTTGGCAACCATATAAAAAGCTTCAATAATCTGTTCGCATTTTTTCTTGCTACACTACTAAATACGTCGTCAGCTTCAGCTAATACTACAATTATTTTATTCTGTTCCATGCCTTACTCTTTATTGACGCTGAGCTCAAGCAAAAATTAGATGTAAGCTATTTGTCTCACCTACAAAAAGTTAATGTTTTTATAGATGCCAATTTTCCATATATCAAAAATCGTCAATTTTGAGGCAAAAAACGTCGATCGTCATTTTGCCAAAGGTTTGTTAAAAATCGTCAAATCTGGCAGCTATGATTTTCAGTGCTGGCAACTTTTAACGATCAAAACGCGCAGTCCTTCTACTCAAAAGACGCTAAAAAGCGCAAAATTATAATTTATGTAACTATTTGTAATAAAAAGGCGCTGCGACTTAGCGAAGTTGACCATTGAATGGAGCTCGCAAAAAGGCAGAAAATTCGGAAGTCAAGCTAATTCCTAGAGAAAACAGATTAAAAGAGAAAAATGCTAGACTAGATCACTGGCTTTAGATAGGGCGTAAATGGAAAGAATCTCTTATGGATCTCAAAATAGCAATTTACAAGTCTAGTATTGTATATAAATAATAAAAATTTCTAGCTTTCTTCTTTAAAATATTTCATTTTTTCTATTCTATTTAAAATAACTTATAAGTTTCTGAAAAATGGGACCTCAGATTTCAGATACGCTTTAAAAACAACATTTTTTTATTAATTTTTGCACAAATACTATCCGCGGTAATATTATTTTCAGAACAGGAAGCACTTTAAGTCCATACCTTATATGAATTAATAAGTTTATTGAATTTAATGACTAGTTCTAACAAAAGTTTACAAATAGAAAAGCGTTAAACTAGCGCGTTCTTAAAAAAAGCGCTAATGAGAAAAAATACGACTTTTCCGTTGTTGAAACGCGCCAAATATAGCGCGAAAGGCGCTAAATTTGGCAGCACTGGTGATTTCAATCCATCTCTCTCTTAAACATACGCATGCTATGCATAATACATTGTAAAAAAATGAAGGCATAAAAGAAGAAGAATTACAAAAACTGCTAAAAATTAGAATTTCTCTTTTTATTTTGTTTTTTTTTTCTTTATTACCATACGCATTACAATTATAATAATGTTGCACGTTTGCTTTGCCTAGTCATTCGTTAATACAAAAACAACGTACAAACTGAAAGAGCACAACAACAAAAAACAAACATACAAAACAATTACATACTTAAATAACACAATAATATTGTCATAACGCAAACACACTGTAATAATTGTAGCAGAACAAAAACAGAGCAAAGTAAACGCAAAATCAAAAAAATGTGCCGAAATTTCTTCTGCCGCACATGTTATTGCACACAAAAAACTAAAACCAGTGCGAAATGAAACGTCGTTGCTGTGTGGTGTCGGTTGTTTGCCGTTAAAACAAAAAACAACAAATTGTGTGTGTGTGTGTGTTTTCTTTAATAAAGCAACAAAATTTTAGAGAAACAAAAATTAAAATAAAAGAGTAAAAATATTAATGAATAACTTGTGCATTTTTCTTTCTCCGCACGTTCGTACTAGTTTGCTCGTTTCGTTTACATTGTGCAAAAATATGTTTCTTTAAAAGTACCAATCAAGAGCCAAGTAATATTTTAATTTCTTTATTGTAATAATTTTCTGTTTTAATTTATATTTTTTTTTCATACTTATACTTATTCATGTAGTGTAAAATATGTAATTAAGAAAATGTGGAAGTGTGTGTGTGTATTTTTTGCTTTATTTCTTTTTGCGTTCCGTTTTTCTTTTTGTTCATTATTGCTGGCTGGTTGAGCTAATGACCGAACTCTTACTCTCTTTCTTTCTCATTTACACTTATTAATGGGGACATTGAGTGTACAAGAGATGGCAACAAACAGCGCCTGCTTTTCCCCAATAATTTTATTATTATTGTTGTTGCATTTATTTTAATAATAATGATAAAATAATTTGTTGTTGCTATTATTATATTGTACATTGTTGTACGTGTAATCTAATGTGTCTCCTTGTCTTTCGTTTGGCAGTTGGTTTAGTTTTGTCTGCCTGCTTTTGATAGCCAGTTTGTTGTTAGCAGAGTAGTAGAGTGAGTTGCACGTTGAAAATAACATTATGTTGATCTGTTAAGTACTCGTGTTTTTAATTGTTTTTGTTGCTTAGATTTCTAAATATTGAACTTATTACCACACTGAGTGATGAGAGTGCAATAATTAAAAAGTACATGTTGTTAGTGGCGTTTTGGTTTTGTTTTTCTTTTGAGTGTTTTTTGTTCTCTTTTTGATTGAGTGCTTTTATTAATGTGTGTTTGTTTACTTTAAGTTAAACTTTCGTTTTATTTTTTTTGTTTCCTAATTAAGTTTATAATTAAAATTAATTGAAAAATTACAGTTTTTCTTCTATTTGTTGTCCATTTATTGTGTATTAAGAACTACACGCTAAAAATTTTGCGATAATTTTTATAAAAAAAGACAAAATAAACGAAATTTACTATAAATCATGAAAATTAAAAAAATCATTAAAATGTATGAGAGTGTGTATAAATTGTGAAAAAAATAATAATTTTTTGGATATACATATGCTACATATGTATGTGTATGTACAATAAACTGAAAATAATAAGTGGTAAATTATTCAATTTATATGTAGATATATATATAAAACTGTTGTAGTTGTTATATTTGAATTGTAGTTAGTATTCGTTATTTTTTTATAATGGGTGGGGATATTGTACGATAAATGTATGAGGGCATTAATTTTATTATAATTTTTCTTCTGCATTTTTAATTGAATGAAATTGTTGTTTCTGTTATTGATACTATTAGTTTTGCAGCTCTTTGTTATTCACCACTATATGTATTAATGCAATGATGATATTTAACGGTATTTGTAAACATACTGTAAGTTATTATTGTCGTAATTCTCTTTTTAATACACAAACAAGTGCATTCATAGATACCTACCCATATACCTTCATTCGTACGTACTATAGATAATATTACATTTCATTGACGGAATACGTACATAATATTCTTTTTTTTTGCATTTTTAAGTACCGTATTCGATTTGTTTTAGTTCCTTTTATTTTTGTAGGTTTCATTAATATTTGTTTTTAATTTACTCTCGCACACATTAAAAATAATAAATCTCTTTTTCTTTCTTTGAGAGTGTGAGTACAAGGGTTAGGAAATAAATTGATCGTATATTTATATTTTATCCAAAAGCTTCTGCAATATTATAGGATTGTTCTAAATATGAAATATAAATTCTTTTTTAAATTTTGGAAAATAAGCTTTGATTTATTGTTTTAACTTAAACTCTGTTTGAATGATTGTAATGTCTAACATTGTTGTCAGAAAAATATACAGAAAATAACTTACAACGTTGTGAACTTCCATTTTTCTCTTTCAACATACATACATGCATATGTATAATGGGTTTACCAGATTTTCAGTCAAAAGTCTTGCAAATGTGTGAACTGATAATTTATTTTGTGGCGAACATTTTTCCTTGACTGCTCCAAGGCACATTTAAGGAGACGACGTGATGGTTTGGCTGACTGTTTTTTATATATAATGCGTTTTTTTGGTTGTCAATAACTTTATTTAATCTACACCTAATCCAGTATTTACATGATTTTATGCACAATATCGTTTGGAACGTAAATACAATGTGCAAACAGGATTAGGTTTATTTATTACAAATGTTAAACGTTTGTTATTTTACATCTAACTCTGTTTTTCATATCTGCGTGTAAAAGCAGGATTAGGTGTATATTAGTTGTAACGTGTAGTGTAGACCCTGGTCTGGTCGTTATCAGCAAATTGTCAGGTCTGGCAATATTGATCCTTCTGACAGTCGTCAGAACAGACCTTCATAATTATGCTTCTATAGCAGGGGTGCGCAAAAAGAGCGAACAATTAAAATGATAAATACGCTCAAGTTAAAATGCTATAAAAAATAGGTATTCATACAAAGTATAAACATGCATAAATTTATGTAGCTATTTATTAACACTTCCCGGTGTAGGCAAACAAAATTTTAAGTCGCCTCAAAATTTCCTAAAATTAAAAAAACAACAAGCTAACAAACGGGTAACAAGCTACTGAAAAAAATTTTGTGTCACACACATATTTTCTGTTCTAATTGTGGTTGCCGTTTGTAATAATGTAAACAAAGCGTATGCACTTTTTATACAAGATTTTTTAGCATTCTTAATTTATTACAATTTCTTAAGGTTTTTATGGAAAAATTAAACCAGAACAGTAAATACTGTATGATATTTATATTGAAAAGCTATGTGACAAAGGTTAGCGATACAGTTGGTTTTGGTACTTGTCAGAAAAATTTTTGTGCAATTTTTTTCTTTTTGCAACCCTGGTTATATTATTCATGAAGAGAATAAATAAATAGCCGAAAAACTTCGTAATCTGAACAATATGAACGAGCATCGCTGTTCTATAATAGGCCCACTTTGCAGAAATATATAAATTTTTTGATCGTGGTAAAAAGATAATTATAAAAACTAGTGTAGGATTTATCCGGCTATGTTGCAGAATGCCCCCAATTTTTCCCTGATGTTCCTTGTTAAAGTTTTTAGGGTGCGCCTTTTTGTCAGAATTATTGCTAGGACATAGAGAAGGATGGTTTTCATACCGAAAGCCGGTAGAGCTTGCTAAGTGATTAGGCCGATCAGTCTGTCATCGTTTTGGTAAAAAGGATGTAAAAAGTGGTGATTTATATTTCAGGAGTAACGTGACAAAAGGAATCTTATGAGCTCAACATGCCTAAGTGAGAGATAGGTTTGTGGAGACTGCTTTGCACTAGGTTGTCGGTCACATTGAAAGGATTCTACATTATGGGATTTTTACCCTGACAGCCTTCTTGGATATTTAAGGTGCCTTCAAAAATGTTGAGAGCGGGGTAAAGAGATACATTGATCTATTTTGGTTTCCACGATTTCCTTGTTGAGTGGATAGTAAGTGTGCTTAAGGGCACAATTGTCCACTCGGAACTTGGAGAGGCACACCCTAAGAGATTGTTGTTTCGCGGTACGCCCCGAGATGGGGTACTTTGGGCCTTACTCTGGAATCTTGTAAATGGCGTTCTGAGGATGCAGGGAGGAAGGTAGTCTGCTACGCGTATGATGTAGTGATTCTCAGACTGGGAAATTTCTCTCGACCGTCAGTAATGTCATGCAATCGGCTCTTGGTAGACTTTCTTCCTGGGAATCCATTAGGGGTCTTAAATTAATTCTTCCACGATGGAGTTAGTTCTATTTTCCGGGAAATATAAATTTTAGACGTTTGAACTGCCCAGGCTAAACGGAGCTGAATTAGACTCTGATAGGCCAAGTATTTAGGAGTTTTCTTGGATAGGAAACTGAATCGGAGAAAAAAACATCCTTTTAAGGATGAGTAAAGAATTCAACGCCTACTATGTGGTTAGAAGTGCTTTTAGTAAAATATGGTGCCTTCGCCAGCTGACGGTGAATTGGATCTATGACTCAATAGTCATACCTGTCCTTACTTATTGCTGTATCGTACGGTGGAGAGCTCTGGAATACCACTTAGATGACGTTTATGGAGAAGGTGCACGGGTGTCGCTTTCGGCATATCGGGCGTCTTCAGGATCGCTCAGGCATAGCTGGACATTATCCTGTGTCTAGAGGTGGAAGTGGCGTGGAAGAAGATAGCTGATAGGAGTTTTTTGAAGATAATGGGGGGCTCAGTCTCTAGACTACGGGCATTCTGCCATCTTTGGGTGGCTAGACTGGGGTTCGATTATGGTGACTCGTCCGAGTTTTGCGGACTATAGGGTCAGGGAATGCCACGTCAGCAGGAGCCCTTCGGCAGTTTTTGCTGATAGAGAACCTTGACATGGCCGAGGAGGGCAACTGGCTGATGCGCGTGTCAGATCACTACTTGGAGCTCACGGGTCCGAGGGTCTACCTTGCGTGCAGTGACATAAGATTGTCATAAACTACCGGACGAGTGTAGTGTCTTCCAGGCTGAAGTCTTTGCTGTCCATATGGTAGCCGAGCTAATTCTTGTCTTAATCGCTGTGGATGATAATGTGATCATCTATATAGACAGTCAAGCTGCTGTCAAGGCGCTGACTGGAAGCTGCGTCAGCTCAAAGCTGGTTTCATTGCGCAGAAGTACCCTTACGTCACTCCTAGATGTGTATAGCGTCAAGCTATGCTGTGTTCCTGGACATACAGAAGTGTAGGGGAACTAGACTGCCGATGAGCTGACGAGAGTAGGTTCGGCTAAGTGTATTGAACTGTCAGTCCAACTGGGTTCTTTGTGAGCTTAGTGGATAGTTGGGCCGCCGTAGAATGGAAGAGTGGCTGTGTAGCAGAAGAGACTGTAGGGTCAGCAGATTTCTCTGGCTTAAACTAGACTGCTCTAGGACGCAATGGGTAGGATTCTTATAGATTTTCAGACGGCATTGAGCTCCAAGGGCAAGGACTGGACAATGAGAAGTAGGCATCCCTAATTTGTTGCGATGTGTGGGAACAAGTGACTGTGACACTGTGACTTTGTCATTGTCTGGTTTTCTATGGGCGCAGGCTCTGGTTGATAGTCCAGGGCCTAGGTGAGGTTGCGTTAGCCAGGGTCTGTGAAACAGAAGGGTGTATTTCTGGTATAGCTGGCTTACTAGGTGGCGCCCTTTTTTTGTTCTTTTCTTTTTATTTCCTACCCACTATTCTTTATATGTGCATTTTCTCTGTTTTATTTTTCTTTTTATTACTTTTTTATAAAGTTTCCACAGTGGTCTTTGGGTGGAGTGCGTCTGCACTATCTTTTCCAATCTAACCTAAACTTCATTTCTTATTATTTTACTTCCATTTTATTTTTGAGATAAAGACAAATTTAAAAAATTTCACTTTTCATTTAACCTCTAATGGGTTAATTAAATAAGAGGATTTATTCTAGTTAATTGCACTTTTACTTGTCAGACTCTTCGTAAGAAAGTAAAGCTTTTCCACTTCTCTACAATTTAAATAGATTCAAACCATTACCACATACTTTCTTACTTCCTACCCAATGCATTGTATGAGTAAGTCCGACCGATCTCCTGAGTGCGCTGAAATAATAAATAAATTTTATTAAAAACTTTAAAAGTATTTAAATATAATTAAACTATCTATCTATATAATTAATAGGCTAATCTTACGCCCGTATGTAATCTTTTATGCCGGTTCTACTGCACCAATGTAAAAAAAATATATTTTCTGTGCGGATGTGCACAATATCAATTTTATTTATATAGGTTCAGTACTTGGGAGTAAAATGGCTATAAAATTCTTGCTAAAACATAGAAAGAAAAAGCATTTTTTCTTTGTAGATACAAATACAAAATGAAAGAAAATATTTATGTATGTACATTAGGGTGCGCCTTACTTGTATGGACCAAATTTTTTTGCAAGTTTTCGGTTGTAACTCCCTCCAAAAATGTTCTTCACATCGACAAAATAAGTTTCGGAGAAAATTGTTCATATCGCATAACGGGAAGGCATGGCTCATTCGCCCTTAATTATTGATGTATGCCCAATATCAACAAAATCAATACAAATGGTATTTATGTGCAAAACCTTCCAAATAATTTTGTCTATTTTTAAGTGGAGTACTGTTAAACAATGGGCTCTAAAACAATGTCCCTAAAAACATGTCACACTACAATTGAATGTGCAATTTCGAAAAGGGCACATGTCCGAATATTTGAAGTTTGCAGGAAATGGAAATAACGAATTATTTCTTAATGAAGTAAAATAGTAAAATATAATTTGTTTATATTTTGGGACTAATTTGTAATCGAAAATTACATAAATTGTTGGATGTTGACTTTATTATATATGTTTGTTTATATATTTATGATACCGAGTATACAAAACTAACGAAAAAACCATAATAATTTGCAGAAAGTATAATTTTAGGTATAAAAAAATTGAAGGCAATACTTCTACTAAAAATAAGTAATATACTTTTATCAAAAATCTTCTTCAAGATGCTCTTTTCCATTTGTAGTTGGCCATTGCAGTATTTCGTCATAAAATTCTGTAAATTCTGCCGGTATATATTGCTTAAGTTTTACAATATCTGCAATTTTCAGATAATTAATAGGTACTTTGTCTCTATAAGCGCGATAAGGAAGAAGAAGAACAAATAACAGCTTTGGGCGTTAAACAAAAAAAGGGATGCTGCATTACATTTTTTAGTACTCTTTGTTTAAACAATAATTTCGAAAAGGGCACATCTCCTGGGGTTGTGACTAGGGAGATCGGACGGTTATAATTCGACCGGTTTTAACTCATTGATGATTAATTCCCAAAGTTTGATAATTTTAACAAAAAGTTAAAAGGTTCAATTTAATATACACAAATAAAAGGTTTTTAATAATAATTAAATCCAATCTTTGTTATTAACATTTGTTTTAGATATATGTACATATGTATGTACGTATCAAATACAGAAAAATATTGTTTCTTTGATACGTTTTCAAAAATAAGTTTGAAAAAAATTACTTATAAAATTTGTTTACAATTAATTAGATCTTTGATTTATGCTTATTTATACGTACACTTGCCGTATTAATGGTTTAGGGTAGATTTGGTCGAATGGGGGTATTTTTTTCTATAATCTGCAACTCATCAGACCGTTTTGCAGTGTCATTAACAACTTTTAGGTTACTTACAATATTCCAGCCTGCATTGTAACCACTGTCGGTATGTCATTCTTGTGGATCTTTTTTTCTTTAAAAAATCCGTTGAAATATAAAATCTTTTGAAGAAATTTAAAGTCCTTTCTGTAACAAAATTCTCAAATCTTTACACATGAACTGGCTTATGTTTAAAAAGTATGTATTTAAAAGACCTTTCTTATTTCTGCCCACTCTTCTCTAAATTTGTTAAATATTTAAACACTGGGGCCAAAAGATTTTTTCATTTTGTCATCAAAAACGCTCCGCAAAAGAGTTTAAAAGATATGATGATGGCAAAGGAAATACAAAAGTTCTTTTTCCAATAATTGCTCCAAATGAACGGATGCACCCTGCTTACGTCCTTAATTGGATGCTGTAGTATCGCAGCATACCGCACCTTTTCTTAGCATAACAGTTAATGTTGATATTTGTGTGTTTTTAAATACATTACGAATTTCTTGATTTTTTTGATATCGAATCTTTTTACGACATCTGCGGATAACGTTGTGTTTATCACTAAATCGCTAATGTCATTTTTCAAAGCGTGAGCGATTGCTATAAAAACTCACACTGCATTACGATCTATTATTTTACATTTGTCTAAAATTGGCTCTAGTTTTGGAGTTATAAAGTGATATTCACCTCTTTTTTTTGCAGCTGACTCATCTTTCGATTCGCACATTTTAAATTCACTCGAAAGCCAGAAAATGCTTGATAATAACACTTTTAGATAAAGCGTGTTTTTTATAGAAGTATAGAACCTTAAGTTGGTATTACTTTTCAAGATGGCGACCGATTTAACAGCTGCCAAGTGATTTATTTTCAGTTTGGTTTGGCAATTCATCATGAATAGACTCACGCATGAACAACGCTTGCAAATAGTGCAATTTTCATTTTTCATAAGTGAATTTTTTTTTCAAATTCAATTTTTTCAATTTTCATAAGCGAATTTTGTTTAGCGATGAAGCGCACTTCTGGTTAAACGGCTACGTCAACAAACAAAACTGCCACATTTGGAAGGTAATCCTCAAGTATATGTGGAAACACCGTTACATCCAGAAAAACTGACCGTTTGGTGTGCTTTATGGGCTGGTGGAATCATTGGTCCGTACTTTTTCAAAAACGATGGTGGCCAGAACGTTACAGTCAATGATGATCGGTATAGAGCCATGATTACTAACTTTTTCATTCCTGAATTGAATAACCAAGATGTCCACGAGATGTGGTTTCAACAAGACGGCGTAACATGTCACACAGCTCGTGCCACAATAGATTTATTGAAAGAAACGTTTAGTGACCGCCCAATTTCACGTTTTAGACCTGTGAATTGGCCTCCAAGATCTTGTGACTTAACACCGCTAGTCTACTTTCTGTGGGGCTATGTAAAGTCACAAACTCTTGACCATTTGGAAGACAACATTCGCCGTGTTATTGCCGATATACGACCACAAATGTTGGAAAAAGTCATCGAAAATTGGACGTCCAGATTGGACTACATCCACGCCAGCCGTGGCGGTCATATGCCAGAAATCATATTAAAATCTAATGCCACAAGATTATCTTTCGGATAAATAAAATTCATGTCAATCGAATAATCCATCGTTGTTTTATTGCAATTTAAAGTTCTATACCTGTATAAAAAACACCCTATACTTACCTTCCAGAATTAATTCATGTTTTTCTTTAAAATTTTGCTTTTTCTCTTCGCGAAAACGTTACTTTTTTTTTTTTTTTTTTTGCTAAAACCCGGTCACTGCCCAACTTTGAACCAGGTCTTATTATTCATCAAAAATAATTTGCCTTCTTCATTATTTACCATATCTAATGCATTAGCGTGAGCAACATCAAATAGATCGTCAAACTTTTCCGAGAGTTCCTTCTCGTGGTTTTCTTGCAATAATGTTCGGCGCTTGCAATTTTTCTGCAATTTCTTCTATTCAAAGTATACTCTTTCCACTTTTGAAGAATAGAATAGAATAGAATAGAATAGAATAGAATAGAATAGAATAGAATAGAATAGAATAGAATAGAATAGAATAGAATAGAATAGAATAGAATAGAATAGAATAGAATAGAATAGAATAGAATAGAATAGAATAGAATAGAATAGAATAGAATAGAATAGAATAGAATAGAATAGAATAGAATAGAATAGAATAGAATAGAATAGAATAGAATAGAATAGAATAGAATAGAATAGAATAGAATAGAATAGAATAGAATAGAATAGAATAGAATAGAATAGAATAGAATAGAATAGAATAGAATAGAATAGAATAGAATAGAATAGAATAGAATAGAATAGAATAGAATAGAATAGAATAGAATAGAATAGAATAGAATAGAATAGAATAGAATAGAATAGAATAGAATAGAATAGAATAGAATAGAATAGAATAGAATAGAATAGAATAGAATAGAATAGAATAGAATAGAATAGAATAGAATAGAATAGAATAGAATAGAATAGAATAGAATAGAATAGAATAGAATAGAATAGAATAGAATAGAATAGAATAGAATAGAATAGAATAGAATAGAATAGAATAGAATAGAATAGAATAGAATAGAATAGAATAGAATAGAATAGAATAGAATAGAATAGAATAGAATAGAATAGAATAGAATAGAATAGAATAGAATAGAATAGAATAGAATAGAATAGAATAGAATAGAATAGAATAGAATAGAATAGAATAGAATAGAATAGAATAGAATAGAATAGAATAGAATAGAATAGAATAGAATAGAATAGAATAGAATAGAATAGAATAGAATAGAATAGAATAGAATAGAATAGAATAGAATAGAATAGAATAGAATAGAATAGAATAGAATAGAATAGAATAGAATAGAATAGAATAGAATAGAATAGAATAGAATAGAATAGAATAGAATGGAATAGAATAAAATAGAATAGAATAGAATAGAATAGAATAGAATAGAATAGAATAGAATAGAATAGAATAGAATAGAATAATATTCGCATTGGAGGGTAATTTGGCACTGATAATATGGCTCGAGTCATGATCAAGAAGATATAAATTTTCTTATCCTCTTGTATTCATTTAGCTTTAATTTAAACTTTTTTTGCTAGTTAGCCACAAACAACGGAGATAAGTCAAATTTGTTCTTAAAACTTTAATACAACTTCGAAATTAATATTTACTTTTAACTTTATTTTTCACAATATACATATTTCGACTGTACACATCAGTTCCTAACACACTTTTAATTAAAGTTGAAGAATAGAAAGCTGTCATTTTTATTGGGGAGTTCGGAGTTGCAGAAATTGTTAATATTTACATTTTTTAACTATGTGCCGGACTTTGACTTAGTACCTTTGTGGTTTAACGACCAATAGATTTATTTCTATCTATGCCGTAAACGAATAACTCAATATCTTGATAATTCTTTAAACAATTATAAAAGTTTACCTTTTGGTGCGACGGGTAAATAAATAGTCCCCCTGCCCTCTTTGGGCCGTCAGCTGATGAAATCAGATTCCTATGTTATTATGAGCTACGCCTTCCCGATATGTGATCAGCCTAATTTTTTGCGAAACATACTTTTTTGATGCAAAAACATTTCTAGTGGGAGTTACGGTACAATTTAGCAATTTGAAAAATAAGCGCACCCTAAGGTACATATAATGTGTATGTATATTTATTATTTGTCATATAAAAATATTTTTCTTTTTTTGATTTTCTTGAAAAAGAAATGTTTTCGAAAAAATGATTATATTTTTAGGCTTATACATATAAAAAAATGTATTTTGAAATCTTTAAAACAAAATTTTGTGTGAAAAATTCAAATTTTAGACATATGTACATAAAAATAAATGTTAGATGCTAGAATGAGGCTGATTGTGTCAGCCGCTATGTGCACAAGTGAACATAATTCCATTAATTTATTAAAATCTTATAAATACTCGTATAGTAGTAGTTTTAAATAAATATGCATAAGCATCTGTAATTTTGTGTATATAAAAAAATTTTTATCCTATCATACAGTTCACACGTACGAACAACTTCATATGTATGTATGTATGTATACATAGAATATATTAAATAAAACAAAAAGCCTTGATACACTTTTATAATTGTAACCTTTATATTTTTAAAGATTATACTTCTACGACTTGTACTAAGCACAACTCACTCGGGCAGGCTGGCAAGCATTTTCCATCATTTCAAATGAGTACAACTTGGCAACTCTAATGAAATGTTGGACATGGGTAGTGGTGCTCATTTACCTGCGCCTGTACAATGATAGGTTATGATCATAATTATGTTGATGTTCTAATGATAATTAAAAAATAATAGAAATATAAATAAAATAAATAAATCTTACTTTTAAGCGTTAAAATTAAATCAACATAAAAATCTAAGTTGATAAAAAAATACCTTCAACAAAAACAAAAATATTCTTAAAAATTAATAAGAATGTGCTGAAAACTAATGGTGAAGCAATAATTTATCAAAAACGTCTAAATTAGGCATTAGAAGTCAAAATGGCAATCTTTTGAGTACATATGTATGTATGTATGTATATAAGACAAATGAGAATGTTGAAATCGTGCTGATTTTTTAATTTAATTTCATTTTTTTTAAATTTTCAATAAAAACCCCATTATAAGAATATATGTGAGTACATATTAAAGTACCAAAAATTTAATTTATATTAATAACAAAGAGAGAAAGTGGGTAAGAAACAGGGTTGTCAGATCCTTTTTAAGTTCAATTTCAAAAATGGCTAAATCGCCAAATATTCCTGTTTTTACATTGTGGCAATAAAATTTATATATTTTTAAATAATGAAGAACATTTTTGAAAAGAAATAAAAAAATAATTTGTTTCGAATTCCTAAATATCACCAAAAGTGGAAAAAATCGCCATAATATATATATATATGTCTTGTTAATTTAATTAACCAAAAATATGTATTAGCAAAAATAAAAACATTGTACACGTACACTTATAAACTAATAACGGCATACTATCCGATTTTAAGCTTTTCGGAGTATTTAGGAAAAAGAAAAGAAGACCTTTTGAATGATGTTATATTTAATAGCTTTTAGGTATACATATATGTGAATTTCTCAAGCAAACACATTAATTTTTTTCCATATTTTTCAAGCTTAGCTTTTTTCGTACCATTTATAAACTTATTTCGCCGCCTGTGGTCAAAAATAATAATTTTAAAATTTCGTATTTTTATCGAAAATAGCCAACAAAATCGCCAACTAATTTAAAAGTCGCTATGTCGCCAAACTGAAAATTAGGTCGCCAAATAAATTCTAAAGTCGCCACATCTGACAACCCTGGTGAGAAATAGTGAGGAGAGCACCTTTTTCTAATTTATAATTTTACATTGAACGGAAATTAAAAGAGAACAACTGTTACAAACACTACGTTAACCCTCTCTCACTTTCACACATTCGTACATTTTTACTCATTAATGCTTAACAATGTGAAACAGGGATGCGAAATAAGATTTTATTATTGTAGTAACATTCATGCAAAAGTGTACTTTATTCAGTCCGATTGTACTCATTTTATTTATTTTTTTTTTTTTATAAAAAATTAACTAAAAACGTAAATAAAAAATCATTTTTATACGCCATATATCGCGTATTAAATCAATAACAGTCACAACTTGAAATTGATCAAAATTTATTTTTTTTTGTAAACCGTCAAATCTCTAACGACAACGGAAATTTTAATTGCTTCACTGTGTTCTTTATGTTTGTATAAATGTGATCCATTTTAATATTTGTTTTACCTCCTGAATATTTTCGACTTTTGAATTGTAATTGTTTATAATGTAATATGCGACAAGTTGTCGTTTTTTAAAGCATTAATAATTTCCACATTTGGCAGCGCGCGAACCTTTTACTCTCGTTAGGAAACATTTTTAATATAAATGCACAATGCTACATGTTCTTCCCGAAACAATCAGGCAGAAGGAATCAGACAATTCGCAACGAATGTACCTAAAAGTTGCCATATGAAAATAGGAAGAACGAAAACAATGGAATGATGATGAAATATAATTCTTTAAAATACATTCGACTATAAAATTATTACCAACACCAACACCGTCGTTCGTTCTTTTATACTTTCTATTTTATTATTTTAATTTATGTGGTGGACTTTTCTCCAAAGATATATCAATTAAGAAAGACTTACATATACATATATATTATGTCGGCTGCTGAGTACTCTAGTTATTTCGATGAATCTGATTCTGAAAAGTCAAATAAAAGTGAATGTATCTTTTCGTTATAGACTAACCATTACAAAATGGTACATCGGACTTCGAAGAGTAATAAATCAGAAGATACATATATTGTCACATAAAATCCCGTTTTCTGTCGGAAAACTAAAAGAAAATCCGTTGGAAATTTGTAATGACTACAAAACGCACTTCTCTAAACTATATTGTTCTGATATTATTACTGAATAATAATTACTGTAGCAGAAAAATGAGAATTGAGCCAAGGGATTTGAATATGTATGCAAATTGATCTGGCGTTACGTTACATTTCGGAGGAAATGATCATATATAAGACCCCCTTTGAATAACTGAAGATGGAAACCTTCGCTCCTTCTGAAAGACTATTTGGCAAAAGACAAAAAAAATAGTTGGATATACACATCGTTAAATTCATAGAAGGTGTGATTAGGTGTATTTGTGTTCAATATATTGAAATCAATAAAAAAACTTAATTTCGATCAAATACGACTTAAGGCCCCTCTCTATTAGATCGACGATATGTATGTATTAGTTATTTATGTTTAAAATGTAGTTGAACTTTTCGTAACCATATCCCTGTGTTTTTTCAATGTAATAAATCTTTTTGTACCTACAATCGATGCAAAGAAAACATCGATATATTTTGTGAGAAATCGATACAACATCGATGTAGCTTTGCGATGCATTGTATCAAAAAAATATCGATGTTTTTTTAACGTCATCACTACATTGGAGTGCTGTTGAACTCTTGACCAATAGTGCTAAAGAAAAGTACAATTGTACCGACTCTTCCATCCCAGATATGAAATAAATTTGTAAATTTTGTTGCTGTTGTTAATTTTCTTCTTTTTTTATATTAAATAAAAAGGAAATAGCGGTGAACGGGCTTAGAAAAACTACAACAAAAAATAATATAAATGAAAACTATTTACATCAGCAACAACAAAAAAATACCTTTTTTATGTGTACATTTAGAAAATATAAATCAACAACAACGATGAACAAATATCAACGAATTGCATATTAAACCGCAACAGCACGTTTTTCCTGACTTTGTTTTTATTTTGTTTTGCTTCTTCGTTCAAATGTGTGTGTGTCTGTATTTAATTTGTTCGTTTTTCTTTTTTTGCGAACGCATTGATGTCTGTCGTTTAGGTATCTTTTTTGTTGTTGTTTTACTTACTACAACACATATTTGATGTCTGCTGTTTTATATGTCTGTCTGGTCGGATTTGGTGTGGTACGAAGTCCGTATGACAACACGAGGTAAATACACCAGACCACCAGTCAAACATAACCAGCCAACACAACAAGAGAAAAAAACATATTCTCGTAGAAATTATTTGTACTGCTTGAATTTTGGCACACTGAACAAGAGTTGCCAACACAATAAACGTGGCAGAAAATAATTATAGAATTTTTAGGGAAAAAGCTTCTGACCTGACATTTTCCAGAAAAGGTGATCACTGATGCTCTATAAAAAAGCTTGGACTTTTCCTTTTTAGGCTTGATTGTATGTACATACCTATATTAGCAGACATAATTGTTATAGTGCTTAAGGTTTAACTAGACGAGAACTTTGATTTGATATCTTCGGTCACTATTAATGCGTTGCAGTATTTGTCCACTAATCCAGTACAGTGTTGCCCATAAGGTTGGTTTATTATATTACGTCTATGGTGTTACGTTAAATCACGTCAATTTGAAGCTCTTATTTAAAGCATTGGTTTTCGATTGAAAAGGCTATATAGTTACATTTGATTCCATTTTTCCAAAAGCATATTAAATGGATAAAAAATAAGTCAGCTTTAAAGACGAAAATTTGCTATCAAAGATTAAACATGGTAGAATAGCCTTTACACATGAAAGCAGTTTCATAAAAGTTGCAATACATTCACAATATTTTACTAACAATTCAAATTCTGTCAACTTTCAGCTCAACTTTCAATGATTTGTTCGTGCAAGTAATTTGTTGACACTTGCAGAAATAAAATGACCAATAAATAAAACAGGGTTACCGATATAATATATTTATTCACACTTACAGGAAAGTGATTAAGAATAATTGGAGATTAAGATCTTTATACATACATATATAAAGGACTATAGCAATTTTTCTGCCAACATACAAAAGAAAAATAAGATTATTGATGTCTTTCTATAGCAGGCATTCCATAAACAAAAAAATTAAATAACTGTATAAATTTTGCCCTATGAATGAGTATATGTAGTTATTTGTGGTAACTTTAATTAAAAAAAAATAATAGAAATGGAATAAATATTAATAATAATCTTTCAGTCTCTTGAAAATTTTCATGAAATACTTTAAAGAGTATATAGATTTTTATTTATAATACGCATACAAACTTTTCAAGAAACTACTTTCATGTGTAAATGCATTGTTAGCTAGAGCGGAGGCGAATTAAAATTTATAGATTAAAAAATTTATAAATGTGTCTATTTGACATTTTTAAAATAAATATTTCGTAAAGAGCTGACATTTTAAAGTTTTCGAAAGATTTTTATATTTATTTATAATTGTTTTTTTTTATTTACAATTATTTTAATTTAATACCTTTAGCTTGGTTTTAATTGTTCAAGAATAATATAATTTAATATTGATTATGTATCCCAAAATTATCTTATAATTATAGGTATATGTGACTTTTCCTTCTGATAATCTCTTTCTTTAGTTATTTTAATGCCTTTCCTGGCAACTCTACAATTTACTTTAAAAATTAGTTGCTCTCGAATTATCAGGCAGACTCATTTTATCACGCTCTTGACGTACGTAATTTTTTCATTGTTGCATTAAACTTCTATAAAGACGTGTGCTTGTGAAAGCAAAGTAAATCTCTCCAATAAAGAAATTTCACAAAAGAAAATATAATACATCTGCATATACACATGCACATACAAGCAAAAACATGCACTTACACATGTATACGCAATTATACACAAAAGAAAAATCACTACAAGTTTAAAATCCTTCGAACTGAAAACAGTGCTGCTAACGCACAGACGACTACGTCTGCTGTGGCCTCTGCCACAGTGAATAATGCTGCTGCTGCTTTGGACGACGCAGATGTCGTTTTTGTTGCCGAAGAGTTTGTTTTAGATCAGTTTTGTGTTTTTGTTTCTGCACTTCAGTATAAAATTAAGTACTACTGGCAAGTTAGTGTTCGGTTAGTTGCAGCTTAGTGTAGAGTGTATCGCGTTGTATTTCTCTTTCCATATCCGTCGTTACCACATAAAGTAGCTAACATTGTATGTTTCTGTGTTCTGTCTTTTTTTGTTATATTTAATAGTATGAATGGAAGTGTGTGTTTTGTATTTTATTATTGTTTTTTTTTTATAATAAATTTCTTTAAAAAAATGCCGTATGTTGGCCGGAGAATATTTTATTACAAAAAAACAAATACAATTACAATAACAAAATAACTATAAAATTCGTTTAAAACAAATGTATATAAAATAAACACATGTAATAAAACTACTTGAAATTTTATGTTAATTTTTTTATACGATTTTCTAAAAACAAAAAAAAAATATAAACTATTAAAAAGAGACCAAAGCGAAGAATAAATAAAGACAGTGTATGAGAATCAGAAAAAAATGTTAAAATAGAAAATACCAACAACAAAAATAAAATATTAAATGATATTTCAGTTCTCATAATAAAAGCCATTAATAGTATCTTTTCCGAAGAAAATAAAAAACCTAAAAAGAAAAATGGGATAAAAATTGATGAGAAAAGAGAGTATAAAATATTTGTATTAAACATAAAAAACTGCTAATAATTATTTCTAAAATAAAAAACAAGCAAAAAGAAAATAATTTTTTATTGCAACAAATTAAAAAAAGGAGAAAATATAAATGAAATAAACCAGACATTAGGCCGCACAAAGGCAAATACGAATACAAATGCAATAGCAACTACCACATGTATTAACAATAATAAAAAGTCAGCTAAGAAACTAAATAAAAACAAGCAAACGAGGCACAAGGCAGACCCGCAAAAACACTTTGTTTTTGTTTTGCCTTTTCTTTGTGAATCAAGACCTTTAATGTACATACACGTACACACACGCATACACAAATAATTTCAAGACGAACAACTTAAAGGAAAGCCAAAAAGGAAGGCATAAAAAACAACACTAATACAGCGACTGCTACCACTACTGCTGCTGCTGCTGCTTCTGAAACTATTATTAGTTGACGTTGTAGCAGTATTAGTAGTTTCTCAAATATAGAGATGCCAGATGTAAAGATTTATAAATCCCACAACTGAAACAAGAAATTCTTTTAAATTTAAACGGTTTGACTGACCATAGAGATACTTCTTCGTATCAATTGTTTAATTAAAAAATTTTTGATTTTTATTTTACAGAATTTTTTTACAAGAAGTGTCGCCTCTTTTGATAATTTACGTGCAATAAACCAATGCATCATTACAATCATTTCATTATTATTCAGGCTTAAGCGTTGAGAGCAATTAAACTATCTTTGCTAAGATGCGATCAGTAACCTCAGGACTTGGCATGAATTTTTTTTTACAATTCGAAGTCCTTGTTGTTAGGGTGCTGTATTCAGTCGAGGCTTCTTTAGTTATTGTAATCGTAAATGTCCACTGACTAAAATAACGCGCCAAATTGTTAATTTACTTGCATTTACTCCAGCTAAATGCTTAATTTTATATTTTGAATGGGCTGAATATTAAGTAGCTCACCGAATTTGTCGTTTGTCCTGCATAGGTACATAATTTCAAATATTATTATTGGTTTCACGATTAATGAATTCATTACCACAATATGGTTTTATATTATTTTTTAACTTGAATTTTATTTAGATTTATTAAAGTTTATCGCAACGGACGATCTCAATAAATTCTGAAGGTGGTTCTATCCTGTTGAACCAAAAAATAAAGTAAGAATTGTGTGCCTGTGTGAATTGTTTGCCTGCAACAAAATTTTAGTTTAACAATAAATGAACGAATGCAGAAAAAATTTGTTTTTTTTTTTATTTAATGTGGCTTTATCCTGGTGAACCAGAGTGTATAACACAAGGGCTTAAAAGTCCCGGCCTATAAAGAAAACAATTTTTTTGTTCAAAATTAGCTTTATTCATCAACGTAATCTTCATTAAGAGCAATGTAATCATTCCAACGCCGCTCTAACATTTCAATACTACTTTTGTAGAGCGATTTATCTTTTAGCTCAAAATAGGCCTCAGTTTCAGGATAAGCCCGTCATTTTGAGGTCTGCGAACAGTCAGTAGTCGCTGGGAGCCAAATCTGATGAATACGGTAAATGAAATAGTAATTCGAAGTTCAATTCATATAGTTTTGCCATTGTTTCACAATCATCAACACGTTCTTGTTTTTGGTCAACGCAGCATCCACTTTGAACAGAGCTTTCTCATAGTCAAATGATCATGCAATATAAAGCCAACACGTTCTTTTAATGTCTTTACGATGTCAGCTAATTTTGCGATTTTTTTTAATGTTTTCTGGTGTGACCTAAGCCGAGTCCCCATAACACTTTTCAAGCCATTGCTTCGCTTGAACGGTATTTTTTCCCATCAAGAAGCGGTGTAGAATTAAAAAAACTAAATTGTTTTTGAACCATTGCTCTAAAAATAACAAAAACTCACAAACTAATTAATGGAATATCATGAACATTTTAACAACTGTCTTTTGAAGGTTAGCGCCATCTATGTGTTAGGCCTGGGACCTTTAAGCCCATGTGTTATATATATTTTTTTAATAAGGTTTAGTGTAGGTTGTACCTGATCAGGCAAATGTAATTGACAGACGTATTCGATAATAATTTATGTTCGCTGCTTATACGTAAAGATAATTATGTTTGTTACTGATCTTAAAAAATGCTAGACACAGCACATGTTGCAAATTTGTTCGTGTACCAATTAAAGACAATTAAGTCACATTTGAGAAAAATTGAGTCACATACAGTATCGGCAACTTGAACAATAAACGGTATTTTCTTATAAAACAGATATAAAAATATCTTATAGTTATGACCGATACTGTAAGCCCTAATGTGTGAAGACAATTAGTTGAATCCTTCCTGAATCAAAAAGGAAATGCAAAAAAATAATAATTTTCATTTTAAAATTAGATATAGGAGTCTGCCCGACTTTGAATGTGAGGTTTGTTTTATAAAATTTTATGTTACAGGTAGAAATTTATTTTTTGTTTGTTTTTATTGCTTAAATAGTGCTTTATTGCCCGACTTTTAATGTAAGTGACTGTAGATCCTGCCAACGAGAGTACAGTAGGGTGCTTTTTGTCAAAATTATATCTCGGGAGACACATGTTCAAAATTTATTACTTATATTCTGAAACGGCACGCATTATTCCTTTTTAAAGCAAGGTTTTTTTTGTTTGATAACATTCATTATCCACAAAAATGCGTTATACAAAGACACATTTTCAAAAGTTGAATTTTTGGTTTATAGTTCATTCTACGAAACATGTAGTTATACATACAGTGGTGAAAAAAGTAATAGAAACACACAAAAAAATGTATTGGATATCCCGCTTTTCCATAACGAAATGTTCTATTTAGATAGGCATCATTGTTATTTGATTGTATATAATTTGATTTGATTGTCTATAAGTTTAAGTTATTTTCTAATAGTTGAAGTTCTTAATAAAAAAATGTTTAACTTTTTTCCAACCTTAATTTTAAACATGAATAGAATTTTTGGGTTTAAATTAGGTTTTTGTAAAAATTGTTGCTGTTTTTTTTAGAACATTAATAAATTATAGAAAACATGTGAATTTCTCAGAAAGTGTGTTTCAAAATAATAAGTTTTTATAAAATTAGTTAAAAAGAAATGTATTTCTATTATTTTTCCACCACTGTGTATGTATATCTTGAAAACTATAAAAGGTAGAGTCTTCAAACTTCCCACATGCTATTCTATTAAGTTCAAAAAATTAGCTTCAGAGGTAGATTTGACATGTCACCTCATTAGCATTTTCTTTATAAAGACAGACAGAAGTGACATCTGGGTTGACGTGAGTCTTCGCCGTAGCTGGCATACCCCAAGGTGCCCCAATGGCAGGAGTGAATACTATGCGTCCACCAACGCCCCCACTCTTGATAAACACAAGTGAATATCACAAGTGAGTACCAATTCGAAGGCGTGCTGTTAGGACACTCATAACCTTCACTGGTGAGGCGCTGGAGACTATCTAAATTCCTGCCGTGATATTGGTGAGAGCACCCGGTTGAAGAGATGCACACCACACCGAGCTCGCGCTCTGCCTGCGCTTTAGGTCTAAACCACAGTCACCATGAAGTTCCCACAAGAGCCCTGCCTAACAATCGGAAAGAAATCGGAATCCCTGGGGCTCCCGATTCCCGTGGCACCAGAATACTTCTGGTCAGGCTTAGTGACACGTGAATGTAAATACACCCACGTGCCGCTGCCAATTTCGGCCCCACAACGGCCCTGGACTGGTCGCCGGTAAATAAAGACAGACAAGTGGAAAAAAACGGTTAGGATCGGGAAAAAGGGAAATTTATCTCCCATTTATAATATAGGTACATATATATATATATATAGATTTTCGGGTAACACCGGATTGGTAAAGCTAGTGTTCAATAAGTAGAAAAAACTACTTTTCTGCAACATAATGAAAATCTCCACGCATAGAAAATAAATTATAACTGCCATTACCCCGTTTTTTTTTCTTGATTTGAATTCTTTTTAACTCTGGCAACACTGTGTGTATCTGTGTGTGATATACAATGTACAGGCAAAATAAGATAAAAATAAAGGAATAATAAATTACTTTATATTTCTTCCTTTTCTTCTTCGTCACTTCTCTTTGCAAAAGAAATGAAAATATTTTTTTTCTAAATTAAAAAAAAAGTATTTTTTAATTCATCTATAAAAAGTAATAAAATATACCCTCGAAACAAGTAATTTATTCCAACGTACCGAAAATTTTTCATTTTATTTAAAAATTTTTGTTTGTGGCGAAAAATAAAACCAGATCAATTAACGAAAAAAATAAATAAGGGAGCAGCCGCCAGCATTTTCGTTTATTTTTTGTTGTTGTTAATTTCTAGAGAAAATTTCTTTGTTATTATTGTAGTTGTAGCAGCAGTAGTAGTGGTTAGAAATGTTATTATTATTGTCATTGTTGTTGCTGCATTTGTTCATATAAATAAATCAAGATAAAATAGTGGAAATTTAAAATTTAACACAAACGTTAAAAAAGAGAAAAGTTTATAAAATATCTCGGGTATTGGGAACTTGAAAAATTCTCTCTCTCTCGTACTCACTCATACACTTACACATGACAGTAAGCCATACAAACTATAAAGAGGATTTATATGTAAAAAAAAAAACAAAATTATTTATTTTTATTTGGTGTATGACGAGTATATTTTCGTTGTTGTTGTTATTTTTAATACTGTAATTTATGATTTGAAGCATTGGCAGGCAACGCAAGATAAAAGGAATTTTTAAATAATGGCTTTAGTTTTCGAATTTTATTTTATTTTTGTTTTTTTTTTACATTTTTATAATTTTTAATATTAATTATAAAAAAAATAAGAGGAAATTATTATTATTTTTTTGCTCAACCACACCCAAAGAATTTTAAATTCTAGAAAGAAACGGAAAGGATAGGAGGGAAGGTTTTTTAATTTTTGATTTAAAATTCAATTCAATTTTAAAAAAGACTGAAGAAAAGCTTTTAACCGGGTATAGGTACATAGAGAGTTTGAATGTAGCCCAATAATACCAATAAATAAAATTTCTTAGAAAATGTTTGCAGTTTTAAATACACAAATCAGCAATAGATGCCGGAATAAATTGTAGGTATATCTCTGATTGCTAAACTTTCGACAACCTTTACAACCTTACTTTGAATATTTACACCAAAACTAAGTAGATGTGTTGAAGTTAAACCGAAGAGTCCAAAATATCGGTTATTTTTTTCTTATAGTTACACAAGTTTAAATCATAGTAAAACAATGAAATATATTTTTAATATCAATGAAACGGGGATAGAAAATTGGATAGAAAATTTTATGACATTAATGTTTATATATGATTTCGGCCTTGTGACCGCCGCGGATGACGCGTACAAGGCGCAGTATGGAACACCAATTTTCACAAACTTTGCAAAAATAACTCTTCGAATATTGCTTTCCAGGTATTTAATTGTTTCTGGTTTATAGACGTAGATATATAAGGATGATCCTATCGCCCTTAATGTGGAGTCTAGTTGTTAATTAACTTTTAAGGACACTATATAGCGGACATTGACTGCCAGTGCTATGCAGACGACATTGTTCTGATAGCAAGTGGTAAATTCGAGGATACCTCGTGTGTAATCATACAGAGGGGACTTAGAATAGTAAATATTCAACTCCTGGGTGAGGAAATACCACCAAGGAGGATAAATATCTAGGAATAATACTGCATAGTAAGCTGACGTGGAAAGCTTAAGTGGAGTCTGCCTCAGTCGCGCATGCGCTAATGGTGTGTGGAAGGCTAGCAGGGAAATCTTGAGATTGTAATCCAAGAAGATTATACTAGATGTATACAACTATGGTCAGATCGGTTGTGACATATGTGACCGTTGCATAGGCGGTAAGGACAAGTTTGGGAACAACCCAGGCAGAGCTAAATATGATACAAAGATTAGGTTGTCCTACAGCTGCAGTCGAGCTTCTATTGGACCTTAATCCTTAATAATATGACCATAGAGACTGTGATGAGGAAAATGGATGATGAGTAAAAATGGATGAGGTACGCGGTTATGCGGGGATCATAACCTTCTTGGCTGTCCTGTGGACAGGATCATGAAACTATGACTTTGGCAAATGCTTCATGGCAAGACTGCGTAATAGGAGTGAGTGGAGAGGTTTAGAGACCATATGTTCCTTTAGAGAAGGGACCATTTTGTAGTACACGGATGGGTCAAAGACGGAGAGTGGTTGAGGGAATCTTAACTTTTGTTGGGTAACTATAACAGGAGGAGATTTGAATACTGCATAGGAATGTCCAGACAACCTGCGGATACTGATCGGGCTTTTGACCGGTCATTACAGGCTAAATGGACATCTGAGTAAAATGGGAATAGTCTCAAGCCCGATGTGCTGTGTCTGCGATCAGGAGATCGTGATTCTGTGATGAGGAGATCGAATCACCATAGCACATACTGGGTACATGTGAGGCATTGATGCACTCTAGTAGAAAGTAACTAGGTGCCTATCAAATACTAGGTAGAGAGTTTCGCTGTACCAATCGACATCCTGAATTTCGTCAGATCGACGAAGCTGGGGGAGCTATCATAGGAAAACCCTATATGGATGGAGGGCTGTACATTAGATCGAGAGGTCGTGGTACTTTTATACCGCAAAGATAACAATAATTTACATATCGCCGAAGAAAATAATCGATTTGGTTTAAATCACACGATCATGGTGGCGAATTAATTGGACAATTACGTTAAGTTACTCTTCCATCAAAAGTTTCTTGGAGTATATCAACTGTCGCTCGCACTGTGTGGCATGTCACTCCGTTTTCTAGGAATCACATTTCAACAAGATTAATGCCAGCTAATTGAGATACGAAAAAATAAAGCACACCAAACAGTAATTTGGATGTAATGGTGTTTCCACAAAAGCTTATGGATTATCCACAGTCCTAATGTAACAATTGTGCTACGTAATCATTGAATAAAAATTTTCTTTATCGGAGAACAAAACAAAACAAAAAAAGTTGACGAATAGAATCACTATTTTGATAAAAAATTTCAACAGTTTGCAAGCGTTGTCAAACCAAACTAAACAAAAATCAACTATTCGCTGTTAAGTCGGTTGTCAAATAAAACAGTTGTGAAATAAAACAAAACTTCACACATTTATTTATTGTTGTTCTTTCAAAAAAAAAAAAGGTATCAAGTTCAAATTCTGGAATAAAAGAATCCACGTGTACTCAGTATACCTATATTCGTTGCTATAGCTCCAACATGTTCTTCAAAGTCCAATTTTATTTTTCCAGGCATTGTTTACTATTATCAAAAAATTCTCCATTGGATTAGAGTTGGGGCTTTAAGTTGGCCAATAAATTACCTAAAATTGGTGTTGCAACAGTCATTCTTTATAGTTTTAGCGGGCTGTCTTTAATCACCATCTTACTGGAAGACGACTTTTCTCTTGGATAATGGCCCAGGACTACGAATTTTGGCACATTGACTTGTAAAACATTTAAATAGTAATAATAGTGTTAATTTTAACAAGTGAGGCTTTCTGTCACCATGTAATTCATTCCGACCCCTAAAGGGTTTGGAGCTTTTTGTAAGTCTGTGCCGGCAAAAGCTTATTTTGATCAACTGAAAACGAGTAATTTTTACATCCTCGGATTGAATCACTCGTTTCCAGTGTATAAAGCTCTAGTATTTTTAATTTTTCGAAAATTTTAGGCGTAACTTGATAATTTCTTGCGATGAAAATATAGGCAAAATCGGATAAGTGGGGGTAGCACCTCCCATTGTTTTTGCATATCTTGCGAACGGTAGTAGTGGTAGTCTTCAAACTCCGTCGCAATAACGTTGCTAATACACATAATCAACCGAAAAGAAGGCGGAAATGGATAAGTTTGAGTGGCTCCTCGACTATTTTTTTCATATTTTCGTTAAGGCACAAAGAAGGATCTTTTATCATTACTATAGTCTTGAAGTGTACAAACTAGGAAACTTATATATTTTTATGTTGCTTGTTATTGAGTCATTAAATCAATAAATAAAGTAATAACTCTGCGATGACAATACTTCTTGGCAGAACAAAGTCTGTTGGGACAACTTGCAGTAAGCACTCAAAGTGAGACTTATACAAATGCATTTAAAGAAACATAATTGTATTGCAATATTTTGAAAAAGTTGTATTTCAAATGATGCCAGTCTCGTCCGTTCATCAATATGTACACAAAATAAGTGATTGTTTGTTGTGCACCTTATGTTGTAAAAATTAAGCAGAAAATACATGTTACCGACTCAAATTACAGCCTAATAATTTTGACAAAAACAGTTTCAAGTTTTCTTTGCTTTTTTTAATGTTATTTCACAAGATTTTTTTGGACCTGATAATTAACACGTTGACTGCCGACATAAAAAGATACGAAAATTTTGGCTTGATTGAACAGACTTTAAAAATTTTATACCGCAAAAAGAATGTATTTTTACAAAAGTGCCACAAGGGTTGCCAGATGGCCTTGATTTCGTTTGGTTTACAAGTATTTTTTACAGCTTGTCAAGCATCAAGAAAGGATATGGTTTGTCAAGATTTTTTAAAGCATCATATACTGGTACATATTCGTTTCAGAGCACTTACTAAATTTTCTATAGGAATGCCGTAGTTGTTTTATTTCCAGTAATTAATTGATCCGAAATTGTTATATATTACGATTTTTATCAAAATTTCCATCCACTGATGACCCAAATTTTCCTGAGCTTCTTCAATGACTTGCTGGAGCTCTAGGACAATTTCGTATTTAAAGGCAGCAACATTAAAATTGAGGGTGCACTTATACATACGTTATGCAGCGGTGGTCAAAACATTTGCAACTAAAGCGGTGTTCTAGCTCTTCAATTACCCATTTCTTTCCGATTGGTTTTTAATCCTTGATTTTTGGTATATTTATAAGTTTGTTGATTGCTTTTTTGTAGTAGCAGGAAGAAATCACCACTGTATATGTGCCACTGTATGCGCCGTTTTGATCGATAACATTTGGCATTTTTTTTTTTTGGGTATAGTCATTATTCCATCAGTGTAGAACTCCTGATTCAATTGATTTTTGCACGCCCTTACAGAAATTTAATTTACACCATTAAGAGTGGTCTGCAGAGATCGAAACAAATGATAATCTGAACGTGCAAAGTCTGGGCTATGTGGTGGATGTATGAAAACTTTTCAGTCAAGCTCTCTAACTGCTGCCGAGGCATTAAAGATATAAAATGGTAAAAAAAAATTATTCGAAATCTCATATTATTTTCGTAAATCTTCATAAGATGTTGATATATGTATGTAATTAAAAATTTTGCATAAGATCTCACTGTATTTTGTTACGTTGTAACTGTTATTTGATTTTAAGTTACAAAATTTAAGTTTCAAGTTTAAATTTAAACATTGCGCATTTTAAAATAATTTTGCCAAGTTTACAAGAAACACAAATTTTTTAAAGCAAAAAAAGTATTCGACAATCATCGTTCTTTTCTTTTCTTTTCGTAATAGGTTCATTTATAGTTAATATTTTTAGTGTTATTAGTGCCGTAAGAATTTAGGTTTATAGTTCAAAACAGATTTTCTTATTAAAGTGCATATGATTGTAAAGATGGGATGCAAAGGAAAAGATATCTCTGTCGATAAAAGAAATTTAAAAATGTGTCGTCCTAAATTGGAAAAATCTGGAAACACCATATCAGAAATAGTCAAAAAATCAAAAACAACTGTTCATTATATAATAAAAGAAATATAAAAGTGAGAAAACTTTAGTCAACAAGGCTAGAAGTGGTCGTCCTCGAAAACTTTCAGAAGCAGATCAACGATGAATAGTGCTTGAAGTGAAAAAGAATCCCAAAATTAATGCATCTCTACGCAATTCAGTAATAGCCAAAACAATAAGAATTAGTTTAAAAAACGCTATATATACCAGGGAGAAATCGCACATTTCCCTGAAAAATAGTAATATTAAAGCAGATTTTATAATGCTCTCCGAAACACATTTAACTGAAAAAATCAATGAAGGTGGAATAGAACTGAATCTTTACGATCAATACCTAAGAATTTCCAATTCAACGAGAACATATTTTACTATATTTTAAAAAACATTCTAAATATTGGATTAGCGCTTATATTGCGAAATATGAAAATATATCATTTATAATAGTGATAGTGTATAGATCATCAGGCTACAGTAAATCGAAATTTTGTGAAGATTTTCAACAATTTTTAGAAGAAATTTGCGAAAATAGTTATGATGTTATAATTGCAGGGGATTTCAACATTGATTGGCATGCAGATTTTTATAAAGGCGAATGCTGTCTAATATTAAACGATAACGGTTTAAAGCAAATAATGACTGAATATACTAGAATAACGAAAAACTTTAAAACGTTAATAGGCTATATAATCACAAATAATAAAATGGTTTCGGCAGGAAATAATATGAATAATAAAATAGCAGATCATGATTGCATAGATATTTTTTATCGATTTCGAAAACGGTCGGAAAATACAAAACACAGAAATAAACACATTCGAATACAATAAAGATAATTTTAATAACGAACTAAGTGCAATACTAGAATTTAATGAAATAGATGATTTAAATGAATGCGTTTACAATTTTGATGCTTTTTTTAAATATACAATTGAAAAATTTATAGTAAAGAGTTCGCCAAATAACTTTTTTTTTTTGAAAATTCTATAAAAAAAAACTACTGAATATTTTTTCAAATTTCTTTTTTTATTTGAAAGTACAATCCTTCCGGTTAATAATGGAAAATAATTTCATTCAAATGGCTGCCTCGGCTGGCCATGCAGTAGCCTACACGATCGGTCCAATTTTTAGGCACATTATCGATTGTGTGCAGCTGTATTTCACCAATGGCTTCACGAATATTGTCCTTTAAAGCGTCAGTTGTCTCTGGCTTGTTGGCGTAACACTTATCTTTGACGGCACCCCACAAATAATAGTCCAACGATATCAAATCGCAGCTCCGAGGTGGCCAAACGACATCAGCTCTGCGGCTGATAATGTGATCTTCAAAAACAGGGTGCAAAACATTGAGTGTAGCTTCGGCTGTGTGACACGTAGCGCCGTGCTGTTGAAACCAAATGTTGCTAATATCCTCCTCTTTGTGAACAAAAATTCGTTCAACATGGCCCGATAACGATCGCCATTGACTGTAACGGCCACTCCGGCCATTTTCGAAGAAAAATGGCTCAATTATGCCTCTGGACTAAGATCCGCACTAAACAGTGACACGACGTGGGTGTATCGGCTTTTCAATGTATGCTTGCGGGTTTTCTGTGCCCCAAATGCGACAATTTTGCTTGTTTACATACCCGCCAAGATCAAAATGAGCTTCATCTGAAACGATGATTTTTTTTTGGCAAAATCGGCATCTTCTGTAAGTCGATCGCAGGCCCAGATTCCCAGCGTTGTTCAAGCGTGTACACAACCATATTCGTTCAGCGGAAGGATAAAACTAATTATCTGTGCTAAGTGTTACCATTCACGAAATAAGCACTAGTTGAAAAAAAAACGTTAGATGGCGGGCTCCGTAAAAAGGAAAGTAAATGAAAATAATAGTAATAAATGGTTTAGCAACGAATTAAGAATGTTAAGAAGAGAGAAAATCATAAAATATCAGAAAGCTTTGCTTGAAAATATAATATCGTCGTCGAACAATTATAAATTAATTAAAAACACTTATAAAGTTAAAATTGAAAATGAAAAGAGTACATGTAAGAGTACATGTAACCAAAAAGAAATGTGGTAAAAAATAAAAGATCTAGTCCTAAGAACACCGAAAAATGTAATTAAATCTGTGATTTTTAATAATGTAGAATATAATAATAATTTTGAAATGGCTGAAAAATTAAAAAACTATTTCGTAAATAGTATTAGGGAAATAAGAACTTCCATAGGAGACGTGCAATATGAGACGTCTGCGACCTGCGATAAACTGTAGATTTAAACTTCGTGCAATAACTCTATTAGAATTAATAAATATATGTAAGAATATTAGGAAAAGAAACGACTACAGAAGAATATCAAGTAACTTAATATTGGACAACTTGAATGTAGTAGGTGAAATATTGCTTACAATTGGAATTTTTCCTGATAATTGGAAGGAGGCTTTGATAACACCGATTGAAAAAATTAAAAATACAAATAAATGTGAAAAATTTCGTCCAATAAATTCTTTAAAAACTTTCGAAAAAATTCCAGAAACAGTAGTTAAATATAAATACAATACAAAAATACAAAAATAATGGAGGAGAACAAAAATACATGGAGGAGAACAAGTTACTGTCAAAATACCAATCTGGTTTCAGAAGAAAGTTTTCGTGTGAAACTGCTGTCAATTATGTAGTAAGCCGATGGAAGAATATGGACAATAATAATAAGATTCTGGCGATGTTTCTTGATTTTAAGCGAGCGTTTGAGACGATCGATAGAGACATCTTGCTACAAAAACTGATAAAATACGGGATAGAGAATGAGGAGCTGATGTGGTTTAATCATATTTAACAGACCGTAGACATACTACAAGAATAAACAATTTCGAATTTAGGCCAACTGAGAATAATTATGGAGTACCTCAAGGATCAATTTTAGAAGCGCTCTTATTTATTACTTACATTAATGACATGGGGAGAGTTCTGAAAATTTGTGAAATAGTATTATATTCGGACGATACTTTAATTTTTACAGAAGATAAAACGAATATGTCATGTCACGAGAAGTTATCAAATGATATGGAGAATATAAATAAGTGGTTAAAGATGAACAAGCTCAAGTTAAATGAAGATAAAACTAAATTGCTCGGGATTAACATGAACAATAATACAACATTTGAAGTAAATAATGTGGTAATAGAGAATAATTCAATAAAGTATTTGGGTTTCATAATAGACAAAGCCAAAATAGGGATAAAATAGGATTTTTCAGACGCATACGAAGTAAAATAGCAATCAGTACATCAATAAATATTTACAATACAATAATCAAGCCTCATTTTGAATATGGGTTAACGATATTATATTCATGCTGTTCTGATCAACAAGTTAAAGTTCTGCAGAAATTACAGAATAAGGCGATGAAAGTAAATAGATTAACATCAACAGGATGGATGTTTGAGTGTTTGAAATGGTTAAATACAGAAAATGAAAATAGGAAATGCACCAGACTATCTAGTGGAACAACTGCGATATGTTGGGGAGGTTCAACCATACAGATTAAGAAACGCCATGGACTTCAGGATTCCACAGGCGAACACAAGTACTAAACAGAGAGTGTTATTTTTTAAAGTGCTGAATCTGTATAATATATTGCCATTTGATATTAAAAATGAAACAAATTATAATGTATTTAAAATGAAAATTGTAAATTTTATAAAGGACATTAACTAGAGCTCATATACAATTTGTATTATATTTATTAACTGAATTGTAATTTAAAAGTATTAGTAATACTACTTACTATCAAATCAATAAAAAAAATCTTTGCCACCCTCTCCGTAGCTTCACCTTGTCGAACTACTTTTTATCGCCCGTAAACATTCGGACTTATAAATATAAATATAGTATTGCCTGATCCAATTAATATTACCATAAATGTGACATTTTCGAGTCATCTACCAACGATTTGTAACAGAAGTTTTACAAAGACCCAATATTTTTAAACCAGGTCAACGTGACAGCCAACGTGTTAAGAAAAATCCCTCTAAAATTGGATGCAGATATTCGATCCGTTTTTGTTTTTAGTTTAGTTTTAAAACGTTTGCATACCTATATCGCTTAATTTTCACAATTTTCAGTTTCGAATTATGAGCTATTACCAGATTTACTTACAATAAATTTAATTATATTTTTGATCTAAAAATTAATCATTTAAAATTTGTGATCTGGTGGCCAAATATTCAGTGCAACAACAAAAAAGCAAAATTTCAATAACTAAAAAGATTGAAACTTACAAAATAAGATTTAGTTTCAAAATGTTATATTTTTCTCTTTTAATTAATAAATGTTTTAAACAATTTTTAGTTTCAGAATATTTTTTCAACTACTCTTTTTCAAAGTTATCATAGAAACACGTTTATTTTTCGCTTTCATTTCATTATTAAATTAACCTCGATAACCTTAAACAAATTTAAAATTTAAGAACAAATATTTTATTTAAATTTTCATTATTAAAATTATTATTATTTTTATTGTTTTGTCATTGATTTAAATTAAATAAATAAATAAATTCAAATAAAACTGTTTTTTTCATTACAGATTTTTATTATTAAATTAATGTATAAATAAAAAAAGAGAAAAATGAAATCATCATACGCATATTATAAATTATTTAAAATAATTGAGAAAAGAGCAAAAAGAAAGTAAAAAATGGTGAAATTTAAAAATTAAAAAAGAAAACGACTATAACTGTAAGAAAAAGTGCAATTCTCTATACACAAATAAACATACATATAATAAATGAAAAAAAGAAACAAAAATTATTGTATATAAAAAAGATAATTAAAAAATAGTATTAAAAAATTTATAAATCACCAGCAACAACCACAAAATACTCAAGTATTTCTGAAAAGAAAAAATTTATGTGCCATATTAAAAAAAAATTAATATTTAATTAATTATTAAATAAAAATAGAATAAACAAAAAATAAATTCCTAAATATTATAAAAAAATTAAATAAAATACCTATTACATATATTATATAAACAAATACTTAAAAACATTATTTATTAATATAACTATATTTAATAAAATTTTTAAAACAACATCCTATCAATTAGAAAACTATCAAAAGCTTTAAAAGAATAAAATAATAACAAAAAATAACTGTTAAAACATTATAACTAATTTATACAACCAAGCAAAACAACTTCCACTTTTATATTTTCATTGTTTTGTTTTTTGTCTTACAACAACGTGTTGAAAAGCAATAACAAGGATAAAATCAACAACAACAACTATTGTGTAAAAGAAGAAAAAAAGAAAAGTGAAAAAAAAACATACAAATTTGACCAAGTGTAAACATTGTATTCATAACAGTATTATTAACACGTAACCTCTACGTCACATCGTCGTCATCAGCCACTAACTACCAACAACAACATTAAAACATAAACATCATCATCAACAACATCGTTTTCAACACTCCAATAACGGCTGACAGCCATAACCGTAGTAGACAAGAACAAGAGAAGTAGAAAAACGAGAGTGTTTGTTGTTATTTTTATTTTTTGTTACCCACCAACCAATATCAGCATTACCATTGACAGCCACAACAACAATAACAAGGGCTACCATACAGAAAAACGAAAACAAAAAAGAACAACAGTAATAATACCAGGCGTAAACACCAGGAATAACTTTACAACCTCAAATAGCAGCACATTACAACAACAGTAATAACAGTAACCCAAGACCCCCCACTTTAATTCTTGTGAACAAAAATATATAATATAAACAACAACAACAATCATAAGAACAACATACAAACTCAATCTCCTACTTGACGTTTTTATTTTTTGCTCTTATTGTCTTCCTTATTCGTCTACGTCTTACGTTTTATGTTCTGTTTACCGTCTTTATGGTACATTTGTATGCAACCAAGCCATCATCAAGTTGTAACCCCACCACCATTGTTTGATTTCAACATTGTTGTTTGTGTTACTCCATAATTCTCTTTTGATTCTTTAACATACTCTCTCTAGTACTGCTACTACTACTACTGTTTTAAAATTTTTTTCTTATTGTTGGTAATTGGATGTGCGTGTAACAGTGTGTGATTTACTGTTGCTTGTTCTTCCTGCTCTACACGATTACAAGTATTACACCAGCCACTAAATGTGTGTTTGTGTGTGTTAGTTTGATTGCATGTGTTTACATTGGAGTATTTGAAAACGACGACGAGACATCAACACAATTCTGTATGTGAGTGGATTTGGTATAAAAACAAAACAAAGTCAAACCGAACTGAACTGAACCGAATTAACCAACAATAAGTCAGGAATCACATAGGCAAACACACAGTAACACTGTGAGAACAACAAAAAAAAAGAAGGAATAAACCCCATCATTGAAGAAGAAAGAATGAAAATAACAACACAAGGATAACAACCAATTGCAAAACAAAAGCAAAAAGTGAGGAAAAAAATCAAAACAAACTACACGCGGTCTTATTTTGTTTTTTTGTTGTTCTCTTTACTTTATTCTGGTTGTTTTCTTTTTGCCCTTGAAGTTTGTGTTTTACCAACAATTGTGGCCTAAAACAACAGCAACAACAAGAACAATTGGCAATCACCACCTGTAACCTTTACAAAAACAAAAAATAATCTCAATTAAATACCGTAACAAGAACACAAAATTACAGCAAAAACAACATGTCCTGTATATCTTCAAATTTTAGCTCTTTCTTCTTGAATTCCCTCAATGACCCATCAGAATTTTCGAAATACTTGAGCAATGGAGAACTGCGATTCTCTTCAACTTTTGAAGATTTTCAAGTCTATGGACAGACACAGCAACAGCAACAACAACAACAACAACACCAACAGCATCAGCAACAATATCAGCAAAATCATATCAACAACGGTGAACTAATTAACGGTAATGGCGATGAAAGCAATTCGAATATTGAAAATACTCAACCGATTGTCACATCGGTACAGCACTATGGCAGCTATCAACCAACGCCTCAGCATCAAATGCATCCTAATCATGTTTCCCAACTTCAGCAACAGCAAGCAAGATGGGCTTTACCCCAGCATCAACAACAACCAAATTCCATGGCTGCTGCGACCACCTCCTCCTCACCTGTAGTGTCTGCCACAGCAGCCCAGCACTTTGATGGTTCCTTTGAATTTATGAAATATTTACGCCATTCAAACGATTACAATGACTCGCATTCGCACGAGGGCTCCTCAAATCAATCACAATCTTCCCAAACGACAACAGCTGTCGGTACGAAACCAGAAGCTTCCCTCAACAATAGTTTTATGGATCTGGATAACGCACACAAACGTGCTGCGGCACGTAAAACTCCGGTACTGTCTTCCGTAAACAGTAACAGCAATTCCAACAATTGCAGTTCCCATCATCCTACACCCATGGCCATTGATATTTACGATCATGACTCGAAACACAACATTTACGATTTGCATCACATGAGTTCTGTGCATAGCTCCAACTCGAATGAATCTTCGATGGAACTCTCGTCTATGACGTATCCGAATTCTCATCTAAATGCCTCCAACTCGAATACATCCTCCGAAGGTGGCGGTGGTGGAAATAACCCCAATCACAGTGACTTTTCCATGTTGAGTGGGGTGGCCAATTCACAGAATTCAACGACGGCTAATGCTGCTCCCGCAGCGCCTGCCTCGCCGGCGGCTCCTAAACCATTAGCTTCATTTACTATCAAGGATAACTTTGAGGCTCATCCATCGCATAAGGTGGAGGAGGGCATTTTCCAGCACATGAATAAACTGCCTTCCAAAAAGAAAGAGAATCTCAAACAGTTGGGTGTGCGTTTTACCGGTCAAATGACACTCAACGATAAATCGATAATTGTGGAGAATTTCATTAAATTCTGTCAAGTAAGTGGATATGAATGATTTCATTTATATTTTATAATAAAAAAAAAAAAAAATTATTTATGTGGTCTCTTTCCCACTATATATACTATATTTACTTTTATAGTACATAAGTATATACATATACACATACATATAAAGTTATATAATAATAAATTCTCATATTTTCTTCTTTTATGCTCATTCGTTGTTGTACTACACGACCACAAATTATTTAAAATTCCCTTGCGTTTAAGGCCCTATCATGCCACCATTGCATTCATATCCTTTTACCCATCCTGTTCTGGGTATAGGAAGAAAAATTCCCTCATTGATTGACATCATGAACGTCGTGCACTTGTGTGCGTTTCTTTTATTTGGCAAACGCCAATGTTTTGACAATAAATTTATAGAATCACCACCGATATGCAGTGGTGATACGGTGATATTTTCAAATTATGTATTTGGTTTCATTAATATTGTCAAAGAATAGAGAGTAGGGAGATCATAATGTTTGATTTGAAATTTTACAGGGTTTTCTAAAACGAAAATATAACGATTATATTATGGTGTTCATTTCATAGAGCAATTGCTTACGCTCAACTCACACGCAGGGTTGTCAGACCATTTTAAAGCTTTTTCGCCAAAATCAATTTCAAAAATCGCCTAAATCACCAAATCATCTCCTTTTACATATTCGTTACCAAATTCATATTTTTTTAAATAATAAAAAAAAAAAAATTAAAACAAATAAAAAATAAAAATAAATAAAATAATTTGTTCCGAATTAATAATAATATATATTTTGTTAATTTTATCAGGCAAAAATATTAGCAAAAACAAAAAGTGTACTATAACATAGTTTATAGTTTACTGTAAGCTAGAAAACTATAAAAAAAATTTATGTGTAATATAAAATACATTTTGGATATGGATATGTACAGTTTTTCTTCGACACACTTCACATTACCTTGTATTGGAATTGAATTACAGTATGCGACGAAAAAGAACGAAGGTAAAATACCTGAAAAGTTATACTATTTTTCTAATAAACGCTGTCGAGTACAATAAGATTCAGTTTTTGAAATTTTCAAAACACCACCAAAATCTTTAATTTCGGGTAAAAAAAAACATTTTTCGTAACTTCATATACTTATAGACTTATAATTTAGTAGAATACTACCCGTATACTATCTATACTATTTTGAGCTTTTCAGTGGATGTAGAGAGAGGAGAAGTAGATCTTTTAAATGATGATATGATATACTTCATAGCCCTGAGGTGTGCATATGTAAGAATTTTTCAAGCAAAAACGTAAATTTTTTCCACATTTGTCAAGTTTAGAGTATTTTCGTACCATTTATGAACTTAAATCTCTCATTGCCAATGGCCGACAATTACATTATATAAGAAAACTGGAACCTAAAATTCTATTAACTTAAGTCCATATAGGCAACTACAAATTTCTCGTTGCCGAGAGCACAATTGAAGTTCAATTGCCATCTATGTATAATCGACACATTAATGTTCACGAATTTCGTAAATAAAAATACCAAAATAATAATTTGCATTTTTCATATTTTTATTAAAAATAGGCAGTAAAATCGCCAAAAAGGCGCCATGTCACCAAACTGAAAATGACGACGCCAAATAAGTTTTAATATCGCCACGTTTGGTGCGAAATCGCCAGATCTGACAACCCTGCTCACACGTATTCTTACGCTCTTGGTTTTAGTTCTCTCTGTCTTTTTTTTTTCAAAAGCACGGGAAGAAATTTGCTTTTAGTCGTCACTGAAACAGCGACGAATTAACTTGTGGAGTAGATGCTTGCGCATTTTTTTTATTTTTTTTATTTTCCACTAAATGTACTGATTAAAATTATCATTGATGCATTTGGTAATCCCCACTGCATTATAAATTTTACACAAAGCATTTACATTTTCATATTTTAAAATTAAATTAAATTCTTAGAGAACTTAATACCACTTTTAACCCGTTAAAAATTTCTTACAGTGCATTTCTTATTTCCTTACCGACACAAATACATTTTTAATTTTGCACAGCGTTGTTATAAGCTATCTTAATCCATCCGGCGTTGCTCGCGAATTTATGTACATATATACATATATATACATATATATATATATATATATATATATATATATATATATATATATATATATATATATATATATATATATATATATATATATATATATATATATATATATATATATATATATATATGCGAAGATAAATTCGAATTTGAAAAGCCAAGACAAAAACCTTACTTTTTTAACATGCAAAAATTTTTCGTTAACAGAGAATTGTTAAGAGATTAATAGTGCCTATATACAAAATGTAAAATATTTTCAGAGGATAAGTGAACATTTCGGGAAAATATGAAGGTGCTCCCATATACCACTATATAAATATGGTTGTCCAAGGGGTCTACAAGAGAGTCCATATAGTGGTATGCCTGGAAATATCACCGGATTTGATAAAATCGAATTTTAAAAATTCGCCTTTTTGAAAAATCTGAAAATTCTTGGGAGGATGAGTGGCTATTTCTCTAAAATATAGAAGAGCTCCCCTATACCACTATATACAAATGTTTGTGCCAAGGGTCTTGTCTAGAGCCCATATAGTGGTATCTCTGGAAAAATCACCGGATTTGAGAAAATCGAATTTTAAAAAATCGCCTTTTTGAAAAATCTGAAAATTCTTGGGAGGATGAGTGGCTATTTCACTAAAATATGAAAGTGCTCTCTTATACCACTATATACAAATGCTTGTACCAAGAGTCTTGTCTAGAGCCCGTATAATGGTATGTCTGAAAAAATCACCGGATTTGAGAAAATCGAATTGTAAAAAATCGCCTTTTTGAAAAATCTGAAATTTCTTGGGAGGATGAGTGGCTATTTCTTTAAAATATGGAAATGCTCCCCTATACCACTATATACAAGTTTTTGGTCTTGTATAGAGCCCATATAGTTGTATGTCTGGAAAAATCACTGGATTTAAGAAAATAGAATTTTAAAAAATCGCGTTTTTGAAAAATCTGAAAACTCTTGGGAGGATGAGTGGCTATTTCTCTAAAATATGGAAGTGCTCCCCTATACCACTAGATACAAATGTTTGTGCCAAGGGTCTTGTCTAGAGCCCATATAGTGGTATATCTGGAACAATCACCGGATTTGAGAAAATCGAATTTTAAAAAATCGCCTTTTTGAAAAATCTGAAAAAAACGATTTTTTAAAATTCGATTTCATATTTTTCAAAAAGGCGGTTTTTTAAAATTCCATTTTCTCAAATGCGGTGATCTTTTCAGACATCCCGCTATATGGGCTCTGTTTAGGACCCTTTAAGCCAGTATATGTATATAGTGGTATATGTGTACCCTTCCATATTTTGGAGAAATGCCCACTCATCCTCCCAAAAATTTTCATACTTTTCAAAAAGGCGATTTTTTAATATTCCATTTTCTAAAATCCGGTGATCGTTCCAGATATCCCACTATATGGGCTCTGTTTAGGACCCTTTAATCTAGCATATGGTATATGGTATATATGGTATATGTGTACCCTTCCATATTTTGGAGAAATGCCCACTCATCCTCCCAAGAATTTTCATATTTTTCAAACAGGCGATTTTTGAAAATTCCATTTTCTCAAATCCGGTGATCTTTCTAGACATCCCACTATATGGGCTCTCTTTAGGACCCTTTAAGCCAGCATATGTATATAGTGGTATATGTGTACCCTTCCATATTTTGGAGAAATGCCCACTCATCCTCCCAAGAATTTCATATTTTTCTAAAAGGCGATTTTTTAAAATTCCATTTTCTCAAATCCGGTGATCTTTCCAGACATCCCACTATATGGGCTCTGTTTAGGACCCTTTAAGCCAGCGTATGTATATAGTGGTATATGTGTACCCTTCCATATTTTGAAGAAATGCCCAGTCATCCTCCCAAGAATTTTCATATTTTTCAAAAAGGCGATTTTTTAAAATTCCATTTTCTCAAATCCGGTGATCTTTCCAGACATCCCACTATATGGGCTCTGTTTAGGACCCTTTAAGCCAGCATATGTATATAGTGGTATATGTGTACCCTTCTATATTTTGGAGAAATGCCCACTCATCCTCCCAAGAATTTTCATATTTTTCAAAAAGGCGATTTTTTAAAATTCCATTTTCTCAAATCCGGTGATCTTTCCAGACATCCCACTATATGGACACTATTGTAGACCCTTTGGGCAACCATACTTATATAGTGGTATATGGGAGCACCTTCAAATTTTCCCGAAATATTTACTTATCCTCTGACGATATTTAACATTTTGTATGTAATCACTGTTAATCTCTTAGCAGTATCTTCACATTGCTCATCAATCGTTTTTGATTTCACTCGATGAAGTGGAAGGATTTGTTTGGAAGTTCTTACTATAAGTTGGTCCAAGCGTGGTGAGGTTTTACTCTTACTTCCTCGAGTTTCATGTCCTTTTTTTAGAGTGGAGTGCATTGAAAACTTTATTTTTGAAACACTTTAATATTTCTGCATTTTCACGAATAGATTTTCCGTCTATTTTAAGCTCAGAATAACATCTCTGAGCGTAAGTAGTGTGAAAACTTCGATACATTTTTAAACAATAATTCAAATAATTTAATTTCAAAAGTAAAATCGAATTACAAGAATTCATATTTTACCGTTATATTTCATCATTTCTTAACGTTTGGATTAGAAATTTAAAATTCATTGTAAGATATTTTTGTTAAAAAAAAGTGTAGGACTACGTCCCTATTATTTTTTCTAGCCTTTTGCTTACTTTCTTATGCTCTTTTCTATGCTCTTTTAGGTCTAGTTTAATTTCTGAGGACAAACATGAAAAGAAGAACTGACAACAAAAAACCGTTAGACATTCTATCATTTTACAGTATTTAAAACAATCATAGAATGTTGTCTATCCCTGTTATTGTAAGACATTGACACCAAAAGTATTTTCTGTTTTAATTTTTGTTTTCATAATGATTACATTCCTTTCATTTATGTATTTTTTTATAATTGTTTTAGTTCTCGTATTACCGCCATTATTTTAAATAATAAATACATACATATAAGGGTGTGTTTCAATATTTCAGTATGTTTTTTTTTTTGTTTAATTTTTGAATAGAAAAAAGACTTATTACGATGGCATGTGTGAATTGTCTTTTTTTCTATTTAAATCTCTAGCAAATGTATCCAGAAACATCTGGAAATAGAAAATCTTAAAATAAAATTTAAAATTTTTAAGAACATTTGGCTTAAAACTCTTATAAATGAAAAAAAGTTTGGAACTAGAATGAAATGAAATTATTTAAATTCAAGGAAAGAAAAAAGGTTTCCTTTAAAATTCATGCTTTTTCATTTCAAAAAGTTGAAATTAAAATTTCTTTTTTTAAATCTTTGTCTAAAAGCTAATGTCTGTGCGTTTTCTTTTAAATTAAAATAATTAATAATAAAGAGATATAATAGGGGGTGGTGGGTGGTTGGTGGTAAAACTTTAATTTCTTATTTATGCAGAATCCTTAATTAAAAATTCATTTTAGTTTTCAAAATGGTTTACAATTACATGGACAATAATTGCAGCACCACTATTTCTCCTTTTGCACTCACACAAATTCACTTATACAACGAGTACATAATTATATTAGAATATCTTGAGAGAATAACAATAGAAGTGATTAAGAGAGTAAGAAGGAGAAATTATAATAGAAATATAAATGTACGAGTACATGTATAGCTTATGTAATTGTATAAGTTTATACATATCGCTCATTTATTGCAACAGTGTCATAACTCAAAAACATAATTTTTCAGGAGAGCTGATTCAAATTTCAATTTCCCATTACTTAACATTGAAATGGAAATAAACATTTTGCTCCTGTGCTCATAATTTTATACGAATCGCAAAGAATTTATATGTATGTAACATATGTGTTTGTTAGCAGTGTTCTATTTCTCCGTTAATAAAATTATAATAACAAGAACAACAGAAGTAGCACTTTGAATGTGCATTTGTATATGTTAATATGATTTGTACACACACAGGCTAAGTATGTACAGTGACGGACTCAATGTTATCCACATAGTCACTTTCTCATTAAAAGTAGCAGATGTTAATGTAAGTGCGTAAAATTATAAAAAAGAAACGATTTTATTATAAATGGGTAACAAACAAACAAAAAAACCGACACAATGTCCAAGAAATTTTAGTTTTTTATCTTATGCTCGAATTTCACTTTTTCAACGTGCGTCGTTTGAAGAGAACCCAAACATTAAATAACATCGGAAGTTCCGTTATGTATACATGTGTTATAGATATCCAGCTGTAACCGCCAAAATGACGTAAACGCCGCGATTATCGATTTTCTCTTTTTGATAAAAATCGATAATACTCAATTATTCGTTTTATAACTGTAAAATTGACCTTTACGATTTTATAGCAAAAACAAAAAGGACTTATGTATGTAGAAATTGTCCTGTAACTCTCCCAGAAATGTACTCTGTAGCAGAAATATTTTGGAAATATTATGCAGGTTGCATCAGGGCCCCGCCCACAAGCACCTAAATTTTTCATTTGTACTTTTTTCATATGAATTTAACATATTTTGACAACTTGTAGGCGGATGCAATCTGCCTATAATTTTCCACAATGGTTTGGGTGTGTTTTTAGAGGTAGACAAGTTTAAATCACAATAAATAAATCAATGAAACGGGCTTTATTGAACAGAAAATTTTATGACATAATTTCGACCATGTGGCCGAAACGACTGGCGCGTACAAGGTACAATCTAGAACAACAATTCACAAACTTTTCGCAGTACATGCGTCCGTATTCGCCAAGAACTCTTTACATGTTTATTTTCAGGTGTTCTATTGTCTCTGATTTATCGGCGTAGAAAAGTACACACAACCCCAAAGATAATAATCCAATGGGATTAAATCACACGATCTTGGTGGCCAAAAAAGTTTTTTTGAGTAAATCAAATGTAGACATATTATGGTTCAGTCCAGTTGGAACAAGATGTCAGCAAGATTAATGCCAGCTACTTGAGATACGAAAAAAATTTCTAATCATGCCACCACACTATCCACCATACTGACCATCATCCTTTTTGAAGGCATATGGGCCAATGACTCCGCCAGCCCATAAAGCGTACCAAACAGTAATTTTCTTTGGATGTAATGGTGTTTTGACAAAAACTGGTGGATTATCCTCACTCCAAATGCGAAAATTCTGCTTATTTACGTATCTACTCAATCAAAAATGGGCTTCATCGGAAATCAAAGTTTTGAATGATACGAGTAATTTAGATAAAAAATTTCAACAATTTGCAAACGTTGCTATGGTGTAAGTTTACTTATAATTGTTGGGGTTTTAGTGGTTGTACATTCAGAAAAAATAATAAATAATTGTACAGAGGTTTAATGACAACTAAAATTATATTTTTGGCATTAACAATAATGAAATGTCAACAAAAACCAACTATGAGCTGTTAAATTGGTTTTCAAATAAAGCAGTGTTGCCAACTCAAATTTATGAACCTCTAAACACACCCGATATTGTTTTGCTACAGGGAACATTTATAGGGAAAGTTACGACTCAAACTTAACAAAAAAAAAAAAAAAAAAAAAAAAAAAAAAAAAAAAAAAAAAATTGACCCATACATACATACATATGTATAAGAACAAAAAATATTAAAAAAAACCTATAAAATTTGTTTTTTGTCGCTTACGTCTTTAAGGCAGTTATAGTGCGATATCTTATGAATTTATTTGTCAGTTTGTTTGTTTGTCATGCCATAACGTGTAAACGACCGAACCGATTCTGATGAAATAGATAAATATAGCTAACGTAAGTTTTATAGACTATTTTTTATTTTTATTTTTCAAAATTGGACCTGGAAGAGGTTAAAATTGAGAGAAAACGGACCAAATCAGGTCATATGAATTTGGCACACTGTTTAGGCCCTAATTTTAATGTTTTTAACATTGCAAATTTTGTTGAATTTTGAGATATATATCTAGATAATTAAAGCACAAAAATTGTTCAAAATTGGACCGAGGAGAGATAAAAATTGGAGGAAAACGAGAAAAAAGTCACTTATCTTCTAAAATTACATTTTGTTTTATGTTTGTTAACATTCCGATTTTGATAAAATCTAGCTAACGAAAGTCTTATAAGGTGTGCTTTTTTCAAATTTGAACCTTGAAAAGGTTAAAATCGAGGGAAAGCAGGTAAAGTGAAAAATAATTCTACTTATTCAGCTTGTTTATGAGTCAATTACGCTTAAACGACTAAATCGATTTTGTTGAAATGTGGAGCACCGATATATAGATCCAGCTAACGAAAGTGCAATTGGGTGCTTTTTTGCAAAATTGGATCTCGGAGACATTAAATTTAGAGACTTCCTAAGAGTAATATCGTTCGTTGCTCAGTTTTTGATTAGAAACATTGCTCATCCTTTACTTTGTAGAAACGATAGCCTCTGGTGTCACAATTAAGTTTCTGAGCGGACCCTGTTGGATCTACTCCACCCAATGGGTCAGTTAACACAGTTCAGTTACAATCAGAGATCGCCTCTATATATTTAAGGTTTCTTTAAAAAATGCGTTTTTTGCTTTGCTAGTTTTAGCGTGTAATTCTTTTTACTTAAAGGTTGGCAACGTTCAACATTTAAATTGGAATTTCTAATCTCTCTATCGCTCTTTTTCATTTCCTCCCTTCTCGGCGCTCTTTAAATGAAAATTTCATTTGCAAAAGGCTTTAATCAGTATTAGTATCCTTAGGGATAAATCTACTAAAACTTAATTCACATTTAGTCATAGACGTATCGATTTTGTTTGTTTTGTTTTTCATAAATTTACTAGAGTTTCATACTAATTTATGCCATTTTTTGTTTCATATACATATTGTATAAATACATACATAATTATACATATTTCTCTAAACCCACAAAAATAAAACTTAATTAAATTTTCAATGTTTATAATGACAAATCTAAAGAGTCAAAGCGAAAAGTGAATAGTGCGGTAGGATAGAGGAAGAGGAGGGGTACGTCCATTAAATACGATGTTTTTATCAGGGGACATAATTTGCGCCATCATCATTCTGCTCTTTAGCTTGTACTATTTTAAAAAATATTATCAGACTCGATATACAAAATCTAAGCTGTTGAGCTAAAGGTATATTCCAAACCCAGTAGCAGCACAACCATTCATTCATTTATCCATCCAAATGAGAGAAGTCTAAAAATTGTTTGCTCATATGCTCATATAAATGGGCTTCATACATAAAATAAAATTGGAAAAAAAGTATAGAAAAAATAAATATCAGAAAGTGAAAAAGAGAAAAACAAAAAAATTATTAAATAAAATGTAAAAATGAAAATAAATTTGATATTTCTGTGGTGGTACATGGAAAATAATTTACATCCTATTCATACATGTACGAGTATGTAGTATACATACTAACTCTTTAAAATGGCACACGTTTACATTTAAATATATATACATGTGTGTGTGTGTGTGTGTGTGTGTGTGTGTGTGTGTGTGGGTGGGTGGGTGGTATGAATGTTCTTAAAATGTACGTGAAATGTTAAAATTTACATATCCCTTTACTCACTCACACACACCGGTACACACATTAAAATTATAGAAACAAAATAAACATACAAATGTACACGTTAATACAATTTTTTGTTTATTTTTGTTGTATTTATAATTTTAAAATTATAATCAAAGAGCAAAATGTTACAATAAAAATAACATACATACACTTACCCATGCATACATACTTACATCCATACATACATTTAGCCATGCATACTTACATACATACACTCCTTTCATACCAGTGCTGCCACTGGTCGTCAATCTGAACGCCGTAGAAGACCTGTGGACCAAATTAGATAACAATATTCCAATGGAATATCGATCTAACATTAAACATTTGGAAAATAAATGCATGCCGAATTGAGAGAGATGTCTACAAATTTTTTTTAAAAACTACTTCAAGTATACCTAAAGGTCTTCGTGAGATCATATTTAATAAAGGGAGAGCTACTAAGTTCTGATTATTATAACATTCCTTCATATTTCTGCGGTTATCATTAATGATTTTGCCTTTGCACTTTATTTGTTCCAATAGTGTATTTACTCGTATGTAATAACTAATTATAAAAAACTTAACAGTAACAGCAAAAACACCGCGAATAAAATAATTATTGAAATAGCTAACTAACGTTATGTAGCAAAAACGGAAGTTACTCTATATTTTGGGCTTCAAAAAGTGTACAGAGTACCACTGCACTGATTTGACGATTTCATATAATAAAAAATTTTGTTATATTTTATTATGTATTCGAATTAGTTTTGTATTATTAGTGATTAATATTAAGTATGTATTGTCTTTAAATGTAAAGGGTAAATGTAAAAGAACTTTTCGTAAAGCAAATACATTTTTTTTAAATAGTAGGTGAACTAACTTCAATTGATATTCGTAAACTTGTAATAAAATTTGACAATAATGGTAAAACTATGAAAAAGGCTTTGTAAACTGTTAAAAGAAATATGCTCAAAAAATTCAATTAATTAGAAAGTTTTCGGTGGTCGATCGAAAACTTTATATAATTCTGAAATACGATCTATTCTGCGTGATGTAAAGAAATGTTCATAAAAAAGTGATTTAAAATTATCAGAAGAAATTTTATCGTTGGAGCCAATACTACATGCAAATGGTTTCTATACTAGATTTCTAATGAAAAAGTCTTTTAAACCAGCCGTAATTTAGAAGTGACTTCTTGATTATGTAAAAAATATAATGATATTTCTTTCTGGAACACAATGTCCTAATTAGCGATGAAATCAAATATTTCAAATATTTTATATGTTTAGTCAGAAATCACTCATAAAAATATGGAAAACCAAAAGCGAAGAACGTCCATAACAAAATTTTATATCCACAGTTAAAGCCCGGTGGAGGTTTATCATCTAATAGCGTGGAAATGTATAGCGGAAGTTTTGTTTTCATACAAATAACCATTAATGAAATACTCGTATATTGTTTAAACATATTCAAAAAACATTTTGATAACCAATGTGAAAAAATTAGGTGTGAAAGGACCTTGGTTCTTTTGACAAGACAATGATTCTAAGCACACAGAGAGAGAAAAGTCAAGGAATGGTTCCTCTTTCTCACTTCTACGCAACGGTGGCATCCTTCCTAATATCCTAATTTAAAACCAATCCAGTAATTTTGGGAGCATTTTGATTATCAAATTGGTAGAAATAATTATCTAAATCTAGTGAAATCTATTTCTCGAAGATTAGAGGCTGTTGAAAATGAAATCGAATACAAAAAATATCCTTTGAAAATTATTTTTTATAAACTTTTTTTGGCGTGGCAAATTGGAGCACCTTTAATTTTTGTTGTGAAAATTTTGTTGGAGTAAAATGTTTTAGTTTATTTTAAGAGTTCTGCAAAACCTCACACAATTGTAGAAGATTAGGTTGAACACTTTATTATGTCACTCACAGTATATCAACATATGTAAAAATGTTAGTACAAGTTGTTATTCATATCAAAAATATATTTTTCAAATGGTTTTTAAAAGTTGGTAGATTTTCATCGTTTTTGGTGGATTTTTGAAGACAATTTGGTAGAATTAAAATTTTCGGTGGCAACACTGTTTCATACTCCTACTTCTCTCGCTTATTTAAAAACTCGTATACACAAACACACACACATTGAAATACAAAAATATTTATATGGCCGCATGCTTTTGGTGAGCAGTGGTGTCAAGAATTATTGATACACCCATTAAATATAAACACAACTGCATTTGTGTTTGATCACACCCTTGTATACTGTGTAAGGGTTTAAAAATATTGGGGTACATTTTTTCTTTCCTCTAAAAGGGGCTATAAAATGCACTCTCCAAATTGGAGAAGCACAAATAACCGTAAACTTCGCTTAGCCGATTTTCTGCTGTCGAAGAAAATAGTTTTACGATTTAGTAAAAAAAAAGACTTTGGCCTATGTAAAGACTTCAAAACACTAAAAAAGTATTTAAAAGTATTTCTAATTATTAACACACTATCGGCGGAGAAGGGTATTAGTACCCGGTTTCTACAAACTCATGGCGTCACCCGCCGATAATATGTTAATAATTAATAGGTGCCGCTGTGGTATGGTAGGTAAGGCACCCGCCTACCAACCAGAAGGTCCTCGGTTCAATACCAGGCCAGACCGTCTTAAAAAAAAAAGTTTTTCGACAGCGGTAGCACGTCATAACATTAGCTAGTAACTGGTTGTGAGTATTATTACTACTATTGAAAACTTCTCTAAATGCATTTGCTGTTCGGAGTCGGCGTTAAACTGTAGGTCCCTTTCAATAGTTTAAAAATAGAATCGGGTGCAGCTCATTGACTGAGAGAAGTCCCCACGATCCTTCATGGAACGTTATGGGAATTAATAATTATAATATAATTAATAAGCGGACATATTTTTTTTATTCTTTTTACGATCGTATTACTGCATCGATTTTGGAAAGATATACAAGTATGACCGAAAAAATTTGCCCCAGCTTGGTAAAACTTCCTACTTTTATGATTGGCAACTTTTCGTGTATAGTGTATGCTACAGTTCGTAATTTTTATTGCAGTATCCAAAAATTTTATACTTTCAACATGACCACGTTCTAGATTTTTAAGTGAGAAAAGAAAGTCACGATTTAGAAATAAAATTTTCCCCAAAATTTTTCTACAAATTTGCACGAGAGTCGGGTTTTAATCTCGGATAAATTGTCATTACTATCATCTGACAATAGCTTATGAAGACTTTGTATAACTTCTTCTAATGTTAAATAACAATAATTCCTAAAAAATTCTTATATAACATATAAAAACAATAAATTTCTAATTTAATTTCAGTTGGCCAAAAACTGCTGCGGATAGCCCAGTGTAACGCAAAAAAATAGAACCACTGCAGGAAAAAATATACTTCGTCTTATATCTTGCATGAGTTTCAATTGATTTCATTGAAACTGTACAAGATGCTTATAAGACTGTGTATTATTATTATTAAAAAAAATAAGTTCATTTCATTTAGTTTTTATTATACATTTTAAGTTTTTAAAAATAAAACCTAAAAAGCTCTCAGTCAAAAAAATAGTACTATATTCTTTTACACTAAACAATAAGTTACTAAACTATAAATAAACTAAACGTTTTGAATTCACTATTGATGCACATGTCAAAATGTAAATGTATACAGAATTGGGGCAGAAAATTTGTTCAAGTACTTTTTATCCTGCAATTGCTGCTCGTTATTGTAAGTCTTATGCAAGCGAAAGGCCAGCATAAAGTTATCGCCGTGTAGCTAAAGATGGAAATGAGTATTTAAGCAGATACGATGTTCTTAATCTTTTTATTGTAGAAACGAGAGAAAAAACGACGCCGCTGTGCAGATTTCAACCGTCAATCGCATCTTACTTCAATGCATAAAAAGTGCGATGTTGGACCCTGTGTCAAATATTTTGAAAAGTACATTTTTGCGATCAACTGCAAAAATTTTTGTTTTTTTTTTCTTTTTTACCCGAAATTTAAGATTTCTTAAGCTGAATGACTAATTTTAATTTACAAATTTGTATATTTTTTTTTTTTTTTTTTTTTTTTTTTTTTTTGGGTAAATAAGGAGTTTCTTAAGTTTGTTGTTATGAATAATGCTAATTTTACTTAGAAAAGATGGAAACAGCCCACTGTTACTCGTTCCAGCCCAAAAACAAAAAGTTCTTTAATATTATTAGGTTTGTGTACCTAATTGAACTTTTTTTTTCTCCGTCACTCCTCTAGGGAGCATCTATTGCTTTGTTTCAGTTTCTTTAATCAATTTGATATTTCAAGCTAAGTAGATGATTAATCCGCTGTAGTGGTGAAGATCCTTGCTAATTGGTGGTGATCTTCACTTTAGCATTGTAATTTTTTCCCAGTAGGTGCCGTGTTTTTCCTGATCATTCGTCTGATGTTTGTCATAATCGCCCAAGGTATGCGATTAGGGTCAGGGGGGCTTTTTTTCTTTATTTTTTTTAGATGGAGTTGTCTGGAGGGAAGAAGTTGAAGCTTTTTTTTTTATTATTAAACATTCGAAACCACAATTAAATTTTTTCTTCCTCATGTCCTCTGCTGGGGCTCGAACCTGGGTTGTTTGTGTTGTTATGCGTGCGCTCTAACCACTACACCACGCCACCCTCAATTCAACTTAATGTTTCAAATTTCTCACTTCTATCTTTTCTAGGTCGCTGTGGGTATTAATGGGTTAAAAAAGGGGTCACGTGTGACTAAAATAACAATGCGTTTATCTGTAGTTAATGAAGTCCTTTTATGACTACCCCGTGCTTCAATGTTATTTTTTGATCTAAAACGTTAGTTACAAAATTCTCAGACCGATCTTAAAGCTTTTTTTAGGTTGCTTGCGAAGTTCCTGAACATGGCGTCTCTTCAGTACTGCAATGACGGCCGCGACCCATTTTAAAAATAAATAATGTCTGATATAATGTTTAATTTATCTTCAATTAATCCTCTTTCACTTCCGTAATTCAAATTGCAGCAATAAATTAAATAACTTTTAATTTTAACACTATTAAATTTCATACACCTATTTTTTTGTCCAAGTTAAAAAAAATCGCACTATGTTTCTGAGACGAGTTTTTATTATTAAGACCACCCCCCCCCCCCCCCCTTTTTTTTTTTCTTTTTAAAACAATAATGTGCTTTGTGATTTGCAAAACAAATCTCACGACATTTGCATTCAGTTTGTAGTCACTGTAAGATCGTGTTCTTCAGTTGATTACGTAAAAAATTTATTTTACAATAGTTTCAGCTAGTGCTCTATAAAGTCTAGATCGTAAATCTAAAGCATTTATTAGTTTTGAGTTTCCATTCAAGTTAAAATTTGTTAAAGTACAGACTTAAGTTCATATGCAATATAATCTAAAACAGTCCTGAGCATAACAACAAGGTTCTCTTCTATCTTATAAAAATTTTCGTTGATTTAAATTATCGCTTTTGATAAAGACTTGCCGATTAAAATGGCTTCTAAGATTTTTTGATTGTTTACATCCTTTATACGCCTTATCTTTTAGTCATAATACTGTATATGGGTACACATACATATACTCGTACACGTGTTCCCATTTCATTTCATATGACATGTTCATACAAAAGTAAATTGAGCAAATGTTTTCCACTTGTATTTGCTATTGCGAGAGTGTTTTATATCAAAAGTAACAGTACTCACACAATCATACATTTACTCCCTTTGATGCTATGCGAATATGGGGATAGGCAGACATTATAGACACCCGAGCAAATGAACGATTTTGTAGACGAAAATTTTAAATGATGTAATGGGGTTAAAAAGAGTTACGGAAAGAGAATTCAAGTAGACAGAAACAACACAGGAACATTGTAAAAAGTGAGAATCAGAATGAGTACGAGAACAAGTACGAGAACAAGTACGAGAAAATTAACGATGACTACCGACCTACCGAACAAACGAACGAAGGTGGGCAACGACTAAAGAATTGAATTTTATTTAAAATACCAAAAATTTTATTTTCGGTCAAACTGCGACTCCTGGCCCACCCCAACTGGTGTTCTTACTCCAAAAACATTGACAAAAAATAATGTGGTTGTTGTTGTTTTCTTTTTTTTTAAATGTTGTTGTTATAGCTCTTGTTTGTTAATATCCCGGTAGCATTTTAAACAGTCCAAAAAGGATAAAAAGCAAATTTTTAGCCGAAATATTAAGGTTTGTCTGAATTAATATTTAAAATGAAAACGTAGAAAACGTTAACACACACAGCACCTTTATGTTTTACTTTTAAATATACATTTATTTGTATTTACCCATAGGTATGTGTGTGAATGTATGTACTGTGAGCGACAAATTCAAGTAAACACATAACTTTTTATGAAAAACATGTTCGTTATATTTATAAGAACAGAGCTAAATAAAAAGCAATATATTCAAATTGATTGTTAATAAAGGTAAAATTATTTTTATTAAAACTAGGAACTAAACTTAGCTACTTAGGAAATAGATCACTTTTTATAAAAATATCCAGATTTTTTCGCGTTAAATCAACGTCAACAGTTGATTTAACAGTTGATTAAAATTAGTTAGCATTTTACAAAAGATGACAACTCTTTAATAATTTCTTTAAAAATAAATAAAACAGGGAAGTACCGTGTTCTAATCTCCAAAAAAGGATCAGTTGTTAATAAAATAGCTGAAAAACGAAAATGGAAAAGCAAATATCGATTGAAGCCCGAAAAATCATTATAGATTTGCACAAGCAAGGGAAGTCCTAGCACTATAAGAAGGTCCCTACACGAACACGGATTACATGATAGAGTACTATGAAAAATGTCTTATATGTCGAAGGCCAACCAAAATAAGCGTACAAGTTTCGCAAACAAATATAAAAATCAGTCTATATCCTTTTGGAGATATATCTTCTACACGGATGAAAGCAAATATAACGTATTTGATGCCAAAAAACCATCGAATATATTGCGAAGTAAGAACGAAGAGTTTAGTGATAAATGCGTCATCAAAACTGTAAAGCATGGTGGAGACTCAGTGATGGTCTAGGGATGCATAGCGGCATCGGCAGTTGGCAATCTGTAGTTTATTGAATCAACGATGAAAAAAGAACCTATTACTCAACATTCTGAAGCATAATATTTCCCCTAGTTAAGACAAACTGGGTCTACCACATAACTGGACAATAATCCTAAGCATACCTACAAAACTGTAAAGAAATGGTTGCTTTACCCTACCCCAAAAACATTTGACCATCCGCCACAGTCCCCAGATCTGAACCCAATTGACCACTTGTGGTAATATCTCGATAAGAAAATTAGAGAAAGAAAAGTTTGTTATTAAGATGATCTAAAGCTAGCACTACAGCATGTGTGGAATAAAATTTCTCCAGAATTCACCCAAAGACTTATTGGTTCGATGCCAAGGAGATTAGAAGCCGTGTTAAAGTCAAAAGGACAGCAAATAAAATATTAAACATAAACTTTTGAGCCCAATAGAGTTTTCTGTTTACTAGATATATATTGATATAAGGGTGTGAAGTTAGCATCGTAAGTTGAATTCTTTTTTTTAATATTTTTGTAATTTTAACAGTCACTGTTATTTAACATGAAAAAGTGTGAAGTTAGCTTCGTAAGTTATATTCTTTTTTCAATAACGGTAGAAATAGAAGAATTTAACAATGCAATAAGGAATTTAACTTTACGAAGCTAAATTTTTTTAGATGTTAGATTTCAATTTGAAAAATAATTAAAAATCATTAAAATCTAAAAAAGTAATGTGAATGAGTAAATTCTAAAATATTTACTAAAGAAACTGTAAAATATTTACTGTTATTGTACAAATTGTATTTTTATAAAAGCATACAGTAAAATAAAATAAATTTAAAAAAAATCAGGTAAAAGATAAATTTCTGGGGGAATCGGACCTATTTTGGTGGAAAGGTATTCCATCAAGGAAGAATACACGACTTTTTACCCCATGACCCAAAAGTCCTTGTGGACCGAGATATACTCCGTTGAAAAAGGCCATATTTGGCCATAGACACATAAGATATTATAAAAATCGGGTAAAAGATAAAATTCGGGGGGAATCGGACCTATTTGGGTGGAAAGGTATTCCATCAAGGAATTCACGAGTTTTTACTCCACGACCCAAAAGTCCTTGTGGACCGAGATATACCCCTTGAAAAAGGCCATATTTGGCCATTAACGCATAAGATATTAGAAAAATCGTGTAAAAGATAAAATTCTGGGGGAATCGGACCTATTTAGGTGGAAAGATATTCCATCAAGGAATTCACGAGTTTTTACTCCATGACCCAAAAGTCCTTGTGGACCGAGATATACCCCGTTAAAAAAGGCCATATTTGGCCATAGACACATTAACTATTCGAAAAATCGGGTAAAAGCTAAAATTCAGGGGGAATCGGACCTATTTCTGTGGAAAGGTATTCCCAAGGAATTCACAAGTTTTTACCCCATGACCCAAAAAGTCCAATCAAAAAAAAAAAAAAAAAATGATAAAGAACTTTATTGAGGAGCAAAGAACTATATTCAGTAAAAAAATTGAGAAATTTATGCAAAAAATTCACTGTTTAAAACATAAATAAAAAAATGTCAACAAAAAAAGTATTCGACAATATCCTTAAAATATAAAACATTTGTTGTTGGTTTAAAAACAAGTTGCTTTTTCTTTAACTCTTACAACCTCTCTTAAACGTTCTGGCATAGATCGTACCATTTTTTTGTGTATTCAGAACTAATATTACTCGACTCTTCTGGCAGGATTTCTTTGAACTGATTTTTATTTGTAAAGTCACGTGATCTAAATTTTTTCTCCAAGTGAGGCCACAAATATTCAATGAGGTTAAGATTTGAAAATTGTAGCAGATTTTTTATTATTTTTGGGCAATTATATAAAAGTCTGGCAGGTGGCAGTGGTGTAGTGGTTAGAGTGTCGGCAGACAACTCAAACAACCCAACTTCGAGACCCAGCAGAGGGGAAAATTTAATTGAGGTTTTCGAATATTTCATTAAGAGACTTCAACCCCTCCGGACCAAAACATTCAAAAGAAGCTTCCCTGACATTCTAGCTTTTACCTGATCAGGATAACCGCCACCTACTGGGAAAAAACGGCAGTGCTAAGTAAGGATCACCACCAACACACTTAGTAAGGATCCTCACCACCAACATACTTATTAAGGATTCTCACCACTTCACAATACAATACAATGGAGTCGTCGTTTCTAGGAGGCGATAAGATGGCAGCCCCATCATCTTGGAATGGGCTACAGTAGATAGTGATAATGGTTCACTTAAAGTTTAGAGTAGGACGACGACATGTTATCATTGTGCAGTGCTATGCCCCAACGGAAGACGCTGAAGAACATAACAAAGATGAATTCTACATACAATTAACATCTACGCTTACGGAAATTCGAAGAGGTGATATCATCATACTCATTGAAGACTTTAACGCGAAGATAGGTAGCGACAATACCAACAACTGGTCCACTGTAGGAACACACGGTTGTGGAGTCAAGAATAAGAATGGAGAGTGACTGATAGAATTGTGCCAGACATTTCAACTAGTCATAGGTGGTTCCATCTTCCCGCATAAGGAAATACACAAGTATACCTGGACATCCCGAGCTACAATGCGCGCAATCAGATAGACCACATATGCGTGAGCAGAAGATGGAGAAGCTCTTTATAAGATGCTAAAAATAGAAGAGGAGCTGACATCGGCACTGACCACGAGCTTATCACTGGTGAAATCAAGATTAAATTGAAATGTCAAAGAAACACCAAGCACACAAGGCGAAAACGGCTCTACCTACAAAAGCTCCAGAATGATGCAACCAGGCACGCATTAACCTTGGCAATCCGTAAACGGCTACCAACAAACCAACGTCACTCATGGAAAGATATCAAAGTAAAATATAATCAAGTCGCGGAGGAAACACTTGTTGTAGTGCGACCAAATAGAATAGTTTGGATATCAGATTACACTTGGAACCTGGTTTCTCAAAGAATGGAACTAAAACTGCAGCTGAATAGCAACAATGCCTTGGGGCAGCAATACCATTAGCTGGCAAAACAAGTAAAGAAAACTGCAAGAAGAGACAGAAGAAAGTTCCTGGAACGATTGGCAACAGCGGCAGAAGAAGCAGCTGGCCAGAATAATATGAGAAAACTACACCAGACGATTAAATATCTCACTAATCAAAAGTGTAATAGGAACCAAGCCGTTGCTGATAAAAATGGTACACTAATAATGAACAATGATGCACAAACACAGAGGTGGAGAGGACATTTCAATGAAATTAGTAACGTCACGAACACTACTGAGGACAGCGAAACAGTTGAAAACATAGATGGGAAAACAGTTTAAGGATATCATGCAACGCTCCCAATCTGAATGAGATAAAAGAGGCGATTGGTAAATTGAAAAATAATAAGGCGGCAGGCTAAGATGGACTACCAGCGGAAATTCTACGGGTTGACATCCAAACCAAAGCTGAACTTCTAATGCCTCACATCACATCAGTATTGGAGGAGGAGAGGCTGCCTCTGCTGCTGTAATAATTTTAAAGGAATTACTTTACTTAACACCATATCTAAGATATTTGCAGTCAATACAGGGGAGGCTTCAGAGCAGAATAGACAACATACTGCGAGATGAACAAGCTGGCTTCAGTCCGTATAGAAGCTGCGTAGATCAGGCCAACACTTTACGAATAATCATTGAACAGTCCATAGAATGGCGTACCACCCTGTATCTATTATTCGTCGATTTCAAGAAAGCGTTTGATACTATCAGGCGAACGGCTATATGGAAAGCACTAAGAATCAAAGGAGTACCCCAGAAAATAATTCGTATAATTAGAGGGATGTATCTCGCATAAGATTTCCAATATGCAGTCGTAACTGGTGGACCTGGAAAGATTGGCCCGTAGTGTTGGGCTTAAGGTAAACATCAAGAAAACCAAGGCCATGAGAACAAACAATACGAACAAGAAAAACATCAGCCAGTCGAGTATGTAGATAGCTTCTGCTATCTAGGAAGTACAATGATTACAAACGGTGGCGCAGAAACAGACGTAGATAACAGGCTCAACAAAGTGAGAGCGGCATTTGGACAACTGCAGTCATTGTGGAGAAACTCACATATATCCAGACGAACTAACCTCAGAATATTCAATTCATGTGTTAAATCGGTACTGCTGTATGGCAGTGAAACCGGGCTTGTATCGAATAACATCACGCAGAAACTCCAGGTATTCATTAACAAGTGCCTCAGAATCTTATGCAGAATATTCTGGCCTAACACCATGAGTAACACAACTGTGGAGCATGACTAATGAGGAACCCATACTTAAACAGATAAGGAAAAGAAAGTGGAGATGATCAGTCACACCATCCGAAAAAGTCCAGAAAGCATCACTAGAATGTCACTCGAGTGGAATCCTCAAGGCTCAAGAAATCGTGGTCGACCAAAAAACACCTGGAGACGCACAATTATCCAAGAACTGAGAGAACAACCTAACATGGGAAGAGGCAAAGTCAACAGCTGTAAACCGTGTTAGATGGAGATGCTTTGTGGAAACCATATGCTCCCAAGAGGAGTAACGGGGAAAAAAATAAAAAAATATATATAAAAGTCTCAGCTTTGTATTGATGGCCAAAAGTTTGGGTTCATTATCTTGATAGAACTCAAATTGGACGGAAAGTCTAAATTTTTCAGCGATCTGTCGTTAATTTTGCTTCAGCAGGTCAATAGATTTGTAATGATCCCTAATGACATCAATAAATGCTAAATTCCCCACACCTGATGCCGCTATACACCCCCAGATCATAACATCACCTCAGTTGTGTTTTGTAGTTGGTACAATATTTTTCTTTTTCAGCTCTGTATTGGGTTTCCGGCAAATACAAAATAGGTTATATTTGCTTCCATCAGCAAAAATAAAATCCATCCAGAATTCAGGAGGCTTAGACACGTACTCTTTAGCGAAACGTAATCTAATATTCCTATTTTTCTTGGAAATGTAGGGTATCTTCCTGGCAAATCTAGCGTGGAAGTTGTGATTTTTTTAAATATTTCTTTTTGTCTGGGGTGTTACAGAAATGTCTACTCGTAACTGTTCCTCGGTACTTTTGGCTAGTGTAGATGCATTAATTTTGGGATTCTTTTTCACTTCACGCACGTTTCGTCGTTCATCTGCTTCTGTAAGCCTTCGAGGACGACCATTTCTAGCCTTGTTTACCACAGTTTTCCCACTTTTATTTTTTCTTATTATATAACGAACGTTGTTCTTGATTTCTTATATCGACAGAGATCTATTTTCCTCTGCGTCCCACTTTTACGATCATATGCACATTAATGAGAAAAAGAGGTTTGAATTATAAATTTAAGTTCCAGCGGAACTAATAACAGTAAAAATATAAACTATAAACAAACTTATTAGCAAAAGCAAAGAAGAAAACGATGATTGTTGAATACCTTTTTTTGCTTTAAAAATTTTGTACTTTTTGTTAACTGGCCTAGTTAATTCTAAAATGCATAATGTTTATAAATTTTGTAAATGTAAATCAAATAACAGTTACAACGTAATAAAATACAGTGAGATTGCATGCAAAATTTGTAATTATATCAACACCTTAAGAAGATTTACGAAAAGAACATGAGATGTCGAATAGTTTTTTTGACCACTGTATATGCATTTAAATATTCTATAGGTATAGCATACATACACACTCCAAAAATCTACATAATGATGAGAGACTTTAACGGGGGGTGCCTGTCTCTCTAGCTGGCTATTAATTTATGCTTAAAATGTTGTTTTTGTATTTGTTAACGAATGTATTTGAACATATAGAAAAGGATAATGAGCAGGCTTTAAAGTAATAAATTATTAGAATTCGTAAAAAGCAACAACGACAACAATGACAACAACAAAAATATTATATAAAAGTAAATTCGTAAAAAGGGGTTGTTCGGTTTGTTCGTTCGTTCGTTTTCTTATCATCATTGCCATTTGCTGTCGTTGACGCAATTGTTGTTGCCAAATAGGTAAAGCTGTTCGCTGCTTATTTAAATCCTTGTATTTTCTTCTATTTAAAATAGCAAAACAACAAAACAAACAATACATATTCACTCGTACATATGCATATGTATTTAGGTACATATGTATATTGCATTGGATTTGTTGCGAAAATAAAGGCGAAAAAGGAAATCTTAAAATGTTTTACTCAGTTAGATTGTGCTCTCTTCTCTTTGTGCAATAGATGTAATGCACTTCTCTGCAGTGTGACCAGATTTTAGGATAACATAAAGCTAAATCGTGTTCAAAAAAAAGCTAAAAAAAGCTTAAAAAACATATACAGGGCGGTTGATGAATTTTGCTTCGTTAAGAAATTCAAAAAATCTTTTTTATAATTGATAAAATTATTGATTTGATAGATGGCTTTATTCTATTAAATATTATTAATGGTTTTTAAAAAAAATTGGTTTTAAATAGGATCCACGCTAAGATACGCATGTGTGATATCTTAACGAAAAGCATTTAGATTCGAAATCGCTTCAGTAATTGATTGAATTAACTCTTTTTAATAATTTAAATTAAATGGTTTGGAAAAAAGTTTTGAAAAAAATCTGCTGCACTTAAATCAAATCTAGAGATCAGGAAATTTCCAAATTTTATTTCCAAATTTTATTTGGAAATTTTATTTCCAAATTTTATTTGGAAATTTTCGGTGTAACTCTGCCATAAACGGTCTGGCAAGGTGTGAACTTGCACCATCTTGATCAAAATATACAAAACTGAAAGGATTAATCTTTTAGAGCATTTTAGGAAAAAAAAATTCTGTAAAATTTTTCAATAAGAATAGGCAGTTACAGTGTGACCACCCTCTTCAAAGAAATATGGCTCGACAACACAGCTTGATGAAACTGCACACCACACTGTGAGTCGAGCTGGGTAATATTCTTTCTCTTGAAGAATTTGTGGATTAGAGTGGAGAGTTAAGAAATCTCATTATTGTCTAACTGCTGGGATTCGGCCAAAACTCTAATTAAACGCTAGCATATTTGCCAAAAGTGTTACTATATGTGTCTCAAAACACTACACTTTTAAGTACGAGTTTTTACCCCATGACCCAAAAGTCTTTGTGGACCAAGATATATCCCCTTGAAAAAGTCTATATTTGGCCATAGACACATTAACTTTTCGAAAAATCGGGTAAAAGATAAAATTCTGGGGGAATCGGACCTGTTGGAGTGGAAAGGTATTCCATCAAGGAATTTACGAATTTTTACCCCATGACCCAAAAGTCCTTGTAGAACGAGATATACCCCGTTGAAAAAGGCATATTTGGTAATAGACACATTAACTATTCGAAAAATCGTGTAAAAGATAAAATTCTGGGGGTATCGGACATGTTAGAGTGGAAAGGTATTCCATCAAGGAATTTACGAGTTTTTATCCCATGACCCAAAAGTCCTTGTGGACCGAGATATTCCCCGTTGAAAAAGGCCATATTTGGTAATAGACACATTAACTATTCGAAAAATCGGTTAAAAGATAAAATTCTGGAGGAATCGGACCTATTTGGGTGAAAAGGTAATCTATCAAGGAATTTACGAGTTTTTACCCCATCACTCAAAAGTCCTTGTGGATTGAGATATATCCCGTTGAAAAAGGCCATATTTGGCCATAGACACATTAACTATTCGAAAAATCGGATAAAAGATAAAATTCCGGGGGAATCGGAACTATTGAGGTGGAAAGGTATTCCATCAAGGAATTTACGAGTTTTAACCCCATGACCCAAAAGTCCTTGTGGATCGAGATATACCCCTTTGAAAAGTCCATATATGGCCATGGCCATAGACATATTAACTATTCGAAAAATCTTGTAAAAAATAAAATTCTGGGGGATTCGGAACTATTGGGGTGGAAAGGTATTCCATCAAGAAATTTACGAGTTTTTACCCCATGACCCAAAAGTCCTTATGGACCGAGATATACCCCCTTGAAAAAGGCCATATTTGACCATAGACACATTAACTATTCTATTAAAAATCGGGTAAAAGATAAAATTCTGGGGGTATCGAAACTATTGGGGTGGAAAGGTATTCCATCAAGGAATTTACGAGTTTTTACCCCATGACCCAAAAGTCGTTGTGGACCGAGATATACCCCCTTGAAAAAGGCCATATTTGGCTATAGACACAGTAACTATTCGTACAATTGTACAATTTGTACAATAGCAATAAATGTTTTACATTTTCTTTAATAAATGTTTTAATTATATTTCAAATAATTATCTTTCAATTTAAAATATAACACCTAAAAAAATTTAGCTTCGTAAAGTTAAATTCTTTTTTGCAATGTTAAATTCTTTTATTTCTACTGTTATTAAAAAAAGAATATAACTTCACACTTTTTCATATTAAATAACAGTGACTGTTAAAATTACAAAAATGTTAGAAAAAGAATTTAACTTACGAAGCTAACTTCACACCATTAAATTTGATGGGCTAAGGAGTTGGTCAAACACTCTCTCACCCTATCATCCAGTCATCTTACAAAATTGTTTAATAGGAAACAAATTTGGGAAAGTATCCTAGCTTCAGCAGGATAACTGAAAATTTAGAAGAATAAGACTGATTTTCAAGTGAAAAAATTGCACATATTTAAAAAGGTGAAAAATTATACATATACGCCAACTTTAAACTGTTTTTTTTTCTTCTTCTCAGGGGATAACCCTTATTCATGCAGTGGCATTGTGCTGGTACTAGGAAAATAGGTTGTGGGAAGGAGGATAGATAGAGTGGTGTCGGTGGACGTTCGATTTAAATTTGCTCATGTCGTAAGTGGCCGGAAAAACATTCGCAGGAAGATTATTCCACAAACGAATAGTGCGACCAAAGAACGAATTCTCTATAATGCGTTGTGCGATTTACTGGACAATCAACTACAAAGGGATGAGCTCTACGAGAAATACAAGTACTACGTAAAAATATATGATTATTAGGAATTAGTTCCTTAATTTCGTCAGAACACATTCCGTTATAGTACCGATAGAACAATGAAAAACACGCCACATAGTGACGATGCTCTAATGAATCGATAGAATTGGCTACCCTACCATCATTAATAAGAACCTTCGCCCTCTCCTGTACCCGGTCGAGAAGCTCCAAAATAGACTTTGAAGCACCGACCCATACATGAGAGTTGTATTCCAATTTTCGTCGGATGTAGGTCTTGTAAATATTAAGGACATCAGATGGAGTGAAGTAATTCTTACACCGCTTTAAAAAGCCGAGACACTTGAATGCTTCTTTCGACACTCGAAATATGTGCTCGATCCAACGAACGTCAGAATGAATTCTCATGCCCAGAACATCAAGAGCATCTGATTCCTCAATGTCTACATTACCCATAGATACAAATGATAACAGACCACCACGTCTGTGTGTCAGAAAGCAACATAGAGTCTTGCGCGCATTAAAGTCGACCCTGTTCGCTCGACCCCACACAGAAATTATCGATAGGTCGTTTGTAAGTGTGTCTTTCATAATACGCCTTTTCGCCCCAAACTCCAAAAGGCTCGGCCTACGATCAAAAGAATATGAATGACAAATGTTGCTGTCATCTGCAAAAGAGTAGATAGGATGGGAAGTGAGAAAAAGAAAGTCATTAAGAAATATTAGAAATAGAGTTGGAGAAAGAACAGAGCCTTGCGGTACCCCTGAATTTAACCTGATCTCGTCGGATGAAATCCCGTCTATAACCGCTCTTATAGTGCGATTTCTGAGAAAGCTGGATATGAATCGAAAGAAGGATATGAGAGCCTCGTGCCAGACTCTGTCAAATGCCTTAGAAATATCCAGGGCCACAACCTTACTCTCATCAAATCCATGAATGGACTTGTTACACCTTTCTGAGAGTAACGCCAGCAGATCACCAGTAGAGCGACCTTTACGGAAACCATATTGGCGATCGCTTAGCAAATTGTTGGACTCTAAATATTTCACAAGGTGATGATTAATCATACTCTCCATAACTTTGGAAAGTGCCGAACAAACTGCTATGGGACGGTAGTTTTCAGGGTTACTAGACTCACCCGTTATAGGGATTGGCGTTACATTGGCATTCTTCCAGCAAGATGGAAAAATACCCGCACGATAAGACGCACTGAAAAGATTAGCCAATGGACGCGCAAGCGTCGAAGAGCACTGCTTCAGGACCAGCGCTGGAATGCCATCTGGTCTAAAAGACTTATTAAGGTCGAGATTTGCAAGAAGCTTTTTAACTGCACGGGCTCGAAAGAATATACTAGGCATAGTCACTGATACTCTTTCAAGTTCGAGCAGTGGTTTAATACTCTACGGCAAGTTGGAATTACCTGCAAACATTTCAGCCATTAGGTTTACCTTATCAACCGGGTTAGTGAATGTTTGCAAAAGCTCTTACTTCCCCGCGGAAAAGTAAGAACTTTAGCACGTAGGCGCTGTTCGTATAAAGACTTTTAGTGCCTAAGTACTCCGGCACACGAAGAACTCGCCTGTTTGCGGCACGAATCAGTATGATCGCATTTATTATTACGCCAATTTCTGAATGTTTCTTCTCTGGATCTGACTGCAAGCTTGCACCTCTGATTAAACCAAGATTTATTACTTGATTTAATAAGAAGCTTTCTGGATGGGATGAAATTATCCATCCCCAGCTTTATTATATTGACAACCATTTCGGCCATAGCATTCACGTTAGAATCAAAGAAACGAAGTTTTCAATTGAAATGCCCATAGAAATCGTTAAGCTCAGCCCAACTTTCCCGTAATTGAAAACAAAGCGCTTCGTAGCTGTATGTGAAGCGTTGCGAAGAGTGGAGAATGGGAAAGTGGCAGAAATAGTACAGTGATCCGAATTTCCGAGAGGAGCAAGGACCTCAACTACATACTATTCAGGGTGTGTAGTGAGGAAAAGGTCGAGGGTGTTATTTTGGTGCCCATCTACACACGATATGTTAGTAGGTTCATTCGCTAATTTTGATAATCAAAGAATTTATTTGAAATGTAATTAAGTTAATAAGAAAAATATAAAAATTATAGCAAATAAAGTTCCAGTTCAGCTGTTTCTCTTTCAAAATTGTTATTTATCTGCTGTTCTTAGTTATTTCTTGTAATTTTCTCTTATCTTTTTTCCAAATTTGTACACATTTTTGTGAAATGATTGGCTTCTTTTTCTTAAACGTCTACAACATCCGCAGCTGACGCCCAAAGAAAAGAATAAAATAATGGCGACGTTTTTAAAAGAATAATAAATTTAAATGGAAAATTATAAGTGTTTTTTTAATTACTATTTTTTAATTGTTTTTCAATAAAATTACCAATTTTAAATACAAAATTGATGAAGAACACATTGAATTATTCATCGAAGCGTTTTAGTATTTTTTTTACAACACAGTGTTTGCAAAAACAATCAAGTGATTTGAAATAGACACTAAAAAGTTGATCGAGTTAAAATCACGTGATTTCAAAATTTTTTTGCGTACAGAACATCTTTTCGTTAATTTGGAATAATTCGACAAAAAGTGATTTTCAGAACGTACCTAAATGTGTAATTTTTATTCAAGCATAACACAACAAATTAAATTTGATGTACATAAATTACGATATAATAACCCTGTGCTCGAATTTTACACCTTTTTTCCGACAAGCTTGGCACCCGGCAGGTATACCGGTTTCAAGTATGCTGAATCCAGTGGTGCCAAACGATATTTTGGGTTTGCTCTTGTTTTCGAGATATACCGTTATTTCATATTGGTGGAGTTTGCACAACATATATTCGCGTTACTTAAATAGTTTTCAGTTTATTGATAAAATAAAGAAAAACTTTATTCCGCAATAAAATTACCTTTAAGGCTAAAACTTATTTTTAATATGTTATTAGTGAAGCAGATAAATATGTACGTACTTACGTAGTATGTAATGTGATTCCAGTGTTATTTTGGCAACGCAACTTTTTTAAACCCAAATGTGAGTATCAAACACTATGTGAATTCTCTCTTTCTTTGTGATCAGTGGCCAAAAAAAGTGATCATTACATACATTGTCGCATCAAAAAAAGTACGTGTAAACCTCAACACAGTAATATTAAGCAAATGGGGTAAAAATCTTACTGCGGAAATTGTAATTAAAATAAAAAAATTGAAATTAAAAAACTAAAATTTTAAAATCTGCACAATTTATGTAAAAACTTATTTTTTAAACAAAAAACTTTAAAACTGCTCAATGCTTAAAAGAACTGCAAAATACAGATAAATTTGCATATTAGACAACGCTGATTCTGAGTACAAATTTAAAGATTTCTAGTTTTTTTAAGGTAATACATACAATATGACACCACACCATGATCAACTCAAAAAGCTTTAGCTCTTAGATGTCTTCTTGGTGTACGTTTGCCAACTCTTTTCTGATCGTTCTTTGGCCTGTGATTTGTTATCTTGAGTTAATATTTTTTTCACAGTTACACACGGCATGACAGCTGGTTCGCATAGCATCTTAACAACTCCAAACACTACTTTGAAGTTATTAGAGGATTACGTTCTGGAATGGTCACAACACACACCATTTCTTAAACATTGAAATTGATAGTATCGTTGTAGTAGTAAAGTCTGTTTGTAAATGCATCACTGCACTACATCATGACTTTTAGCGCAACTTAACAACTTAACTTTACTATTTCAATTTAAAATTTGTTTATGCAAATAAAAATTATTACTACTGCAAATTTATATGCATTGATAGCGCATCATTTTATTAAAGTGGTAAAAGTTTCTAGTCCTGATGATGCCCTGTGATGCATTTATGATTATGATGTTATTGCTTTTATGTTAAAAATAACGTGTGGCATACGAAACTCACTCTTTATTGTGTATTAATTTAAGAATAGGGGATGGTGTGGTGTAGTGGTTAGAGCACAGGTATACAACACAAACGGCCCAGTTTCGAATCCCAGCAGATGACATGACGAAAATAACATTTTAATGGAGGTTTCGAGTGTTTAATAAAGAGGCCTCGACCTCCCTCCAGACAAATCCATCAAAAGAAGCTTCGTCGAACTTTCAGCTTACCTCTGGCGATGATACCAAACATTAGACTAATGATCAGAAAACATTACAATGCTAAGTAAGGATAACCACTACCACCACTTAGCAAAGATCTTCATCATTACACACAATCATATGGAGGATTAATCATCTACTTTGCTTGAAAATCTACGTGATTACTGAAACAAAGTAGTGGATGCTTTGTGGAAAGTCCATATGGAATATGATGGGGTGTATCACTTAAATATATTTTTATTGTGATGCATTGACACAATAAAAAGTTTTTTAAAATATTGTCATTGACCACATTAGCTATGACGTTCTACCATTTTTTTATGAGTTCGTAGATTGTAGTTAAAATAAAATAAACTTTTGTGTTTGGTTTTAATTAAAAGTCCCTTATTGAACACAGTTATGTACACCACTGCTTGTAATCTTTTTGCAGGCAATAACAATTTTTATTCTTAATTACTCTGTCTGTTTACAACTTTGTAAACAACAACAATTACTCGACAGATCTTTCTTCCTAAAGATCTTCCAAGCCGATCGTAGTTATAACTTAGGTTCGATCACAACCTTTTCAATCAGAGGTTGTCCACACTTAATTCTCTTTACTGACTTAGCTCCAAACTAATTGGTTTTTACTTCATTACTAGCTTCACGAGTTAACTCCTTATAAACTCTCTTCACACCAATAACACATTCGCTGAGTTAACTTTACTTAAACTGCACTCGCTGAGTTTACGACACATAAACTGATTGCTGTTCGCATCGATGTGCTTTTTATATGGCTGAGTAAACAACACATCGAAAGCTCTCGAACCTCTCGATATTACAGGTAGATTCCATTTCTTTCTTTTAATTTCTTTTTAGTTCTTTTGTAGCCATGCATATGTAAACATCTACGTCTTCCAGCTTTTAGTATTTGTTGTTGCTTGTTTATTCTTTTACTTGTTTTTTTTGCTGTTAGTTAGTTTGTTGTTGTTGTTGTTGTGTTATTTTTATTTATTTTATCTCTGCTAATAATGTTTGTTGTTGTCGATTTGGTTATTTGTAAACAGCGCGTATAGTTGTTCTTGCAGCTTTTGTTTACTTATTTTAGCGATGTAATAAAGGCTGTAATGCCCAACCTTATTTTCGTAACAATACGAATTCCGGGCCAAAAGAACCGCCCTTTCTTTGAGGCCATGAACATAATATGTCAATTTCGCCCAGACCTGAAGTCAATCATTTAAGTGAGATCGTTTCGCATCAATTGGCAACGTGTGGCCAAGCATTATGATGAAATATTACATCTTTATGTCTGGTTGTATGTTTCGTATGTTTTTCGGCCAATAGTAGTGGCCCACTACTTACTTCAAATAAATTAATTACATTCGGTACACGTCCCTCATGATTGTCTGGTCCAATTTTAACAGCGATGATTATGGTTGGTTAGCTGTACTTATATACGAGTTATTGCGTTTCGGCTTATCTTAATGGAACCATTTTTTTATTGCTAGCAATTATTTGACGAAAAAAGGACGTCATGCTAAAAACCTTGCTGCTTTTAAAATGGATGCTTAAGTGGCTCCAATGATTGTGCAAGTTCTTCTTAAATTTGACAACAACTTTTTGTAGAGTAATGCTTCCAATTCAGCATCCTCGAACCTTTTGACTGATCCATTTCTGAACCATTTCGCGGACGTAATAATCGATGGAACACATTCAAGATAAGCTTCGGTTGACAATCGGTCTTCTTTAGGTGCTCTTTTTTTTGTCAAGCGGAATAAGTAAAGCAATACTCGAGACAAATAACGCTTTGGTGTCACAGAATTCGACATTTCTTTCAATGATAAAATGAGAATAAATGAAAGATATATATTTATCCTACTAAGTGGCCTATATGTACATTAGTAAGTTTATCAAAATCATAACTAAAAGACATGTCACCTGCTCTTAATTCCATATTTTAAGCTGTTCACTTATTTTATTCCAATAAATTCATAATTAACTTTTTAGGACAAAGTCGAACTTTCCTGTTTCAAGTAAGTGATTTTTGAGGGAAGAAAAAGCCGAAGAAGTTCTGGCAACACTGTTGTTGGGTGCGTTTCCTTTGCTTCACTGTAAGCGATAATGGGTGAGATGAAGGGAACAAATATACGAATTTCCAGCCCCTCCTAAATGTAGGCAATAAAATATTTCCGAGCTTAAATATATGTATATATTTATGTATTTATTATTATGTGTTTGCGTGCGAGAGTGTGTGTGTTGCTGATGGTAAATTTGGCTGATAACAACCACATTTAAAGACGGAAAAGATGGTTGGTTTGATTAAAATGGTTTCTGTATAAAATAAATAAACGTGTATTATAAACACTTATACGACACATAAATACACGCACACATGCTAACAAAATAACAGCTTGTGGCTATAACAGGCGTTTGTAGATACATATGACTATATATAACCATATGTACATATGTATGTATGTGAATATGTATGAACGTGTGCACATTTGTGTATGTGAACTGCGATACGTGGTTAATGTTTTGTGTGTGTGTGTGTGTATATATATTTATATATATAGCTGTATAAATCCGCTAAAGGTGGACAAATTAAGTTTGTGTGTTATTCTTAGTGTGATGAGTTTTATACACACATATATCATATACATACATATAGTGTATCCATATGTACTTACAGTATGCGACAAAACATATGCTCGAGCTTCTACTTATTATCACATAAATATCTTCATTATATAAAAAAGTTCATTCGAATTTTAATTTGATTTATTAATTTATAACGATAGTATACTCCTTTTACTAAGAAAACGCAGAAACAAAGATAAACAAATTTGTAACAGTAAAAATTTATGTTAAAGTTACAAAACCGCTATTTTGCATGCGTCAAAACAATAGCACGAAATAGTTAGATAGTTAGATTACCAACAACAAATCTCGTTCAATAACAAAAATGACCATTTCAACATTAGAGATATAGTTAAAGAAAATGTTAATGTCTTTATAATCGTACCGAATCCATTAAACTCTCTCCCTAGCCAACAATAATTTGCAATATTCGACAAAAAAAAAAGTCTAACAGTAATTGGCAATTAGAAGGTAAATAATCAATGATTATAATAGATATGAATCAGTGATATCAATCGCAAATAAATTTTAAATTCAACACAGTATTATTTACCGTATTATAAGCCATTTCCATTCATCGGACTTATTGACAACTACACACCGAGGTGATAGACCCCTGAAAACCAGCAAACGGAACGACCAGGCGATACTCCGTTCAATAGATAGGTATGTCTTTATAATGTGTGTGACCCTAAATACAAAATTTAAATGCGTTTTTCTTAGCATAACAAAAACTTGTGTAAGTTAACAGAATATGTGTGAAGATAAATACGAATATAAAATTTTTCTGTTTAATTAACAGAACTTCCACAACTGAGAAACGTAAAACATATTTTTGAATAAAAATAATTAAAAAAAGAATTGTAAAAATTAAAAATAATATTAGAGAGATACAATAACAATAACAAATGAAATTTATTTCTTATAGTTGGTAATTATATTCAAAACAATTGTCCACAAAAATATGAAAAATTAGACCTAAGATGCAATTGTGGGGGAATCGGACCTGGTGCGCTTCATAGCCAAGGTATCAAGGCTTCAGGGCCAGTTTTCCTTTTTGGGCTGCAAAGTACCAGATCGGAGATATATAGACTGTAGTTAACTTTTTTTTCATTTTTTCCATGTATATATATTGTTAATGAAAAATCTGACCTAAGATGCAATTGTGGGGGAATCGGATCTGGTTGGCTTTATAGCCAAGGTATCAAGGCTTCGTGGCCAGTTTTCCTTTTTCGGCTGCAAAGTACCAGATCGGAGATATATAGACCGTAGCTAACTTTTTTTTTCATTTTTGCCCCCACCTTCCCCGCCGACCAGCCAATTTAATTCAATGCTATTATAGTAAACCAAAAATAAACATAATGAGAATTAGGAAATATTTTTTAAAATTTTTATAATTCTTTACCTTAGTTTAGTTATTTTTATTCAAAAATATGTTTTATGATCCACAATTGTGGAAGCAATGTTAACATAGCAGTCGCTGTGAACTAAACAGAAAAATTTCATATTCGTATTTATCTTCACATATATTCTGGTAACGTACACAAGTTTTTGTTATGTGAAGAAAAACGTATTTAACTTTCGTATTCAACTTCACACACATGTCTTTATATCAGGAAGGTCTATTACAAGTCAATTAAAATTAAGTGTTTCGATTATATGCATCCAAACACGATATGTAGATGGTGAATTATTGTCATGTCGAAGTGCAAAAGAGTCATTTACTACTGCCAAATCAGATTGGTTAGAATTTAATTTACAAAGGAGCAAGTAAACTTAGGTAAACTTTTAATAGAAGAGCGTACTCTTCTCTGATGAATCTAAGTTTAATGTGAGGCATTCTTATGGATTTAGCCTGTTAAGCTGAATAAAAAGGACAACGTCTTAAACCTCTTAAAGACACAGTAAAATGTTAAGAAGAAAATATTTTAATCTTATTCGATCGATTTTAACCGGATTTTTGGTTTATCGGATACGGTTTCTTCAAAATCTTAATTTTTCGAATATCGAATAAACCGGTTGACTTAACTCGATTAACCGGTTAATTTAAATAAGTATAATTTTTATACATTTGAATATTTTTTTATTGCAAATATGCTCATCGTTTAACTATTTGTATAAATTCAGTTATTATTTTTGTATATGTGACAACCTTGAACGTCTCACAAAGAACGTGAAAACCAAGGTAGATCGAAAAATATATGCACATTTGAACAACAATACCTTTATCTTATCTTCTATAAATAAATATTGATTTTTATATATGGAAAATGATCAACTAGACTCATTGAAAGCCGACAAACCCAAACGCCGGTTCCGAACGGCAGATATATTAGTTAGTGAAGTTTTGTCACAGCGTAAACACACATAAACCAGTCGCTAATGTTGTGGGGTGATATCGCTGTTGAAAATTTTCAGATGGTGTGGCCTGGATTTAAACTGACGGCTTTTTGGTTGGAAGGTGGGTGTCTTACCTAACATACCACAGTCGCACACACACTGTTAAATACGTAGGGCATGAATTTACATACATTGCTATTCGAAATCTAAAAGCAATTAAGGACTCGTATATTACTAATAGATTTATTCAAAGTAAAACATTTAATTTTTGTTATCTTAAGCACATAAATTATAACTATAATAACAAACATTTAATTTAATTCTCTACCAAGTAATACAACAACAAACACGAAATTAGCTTCTTCAGTAGCTGCTCGAAACTTAATCAACTTTCAATACTTTACGCACACCGTTTTGGCATAGTTTTTATGAGATTTGTTAAAATTCTTGTTAGCATTGAATGCCACTGTAATTTTAAACTTTCCGTCAGCATCTGCTTATTTTTAAAATGACGTGGTTCAGCTCTGTGCTTCAAGAACTAAGAACAATTTTATTTAAATAAAAGAACCGGTTAACCGGTTATTTGAATAATTGTTAACCGAAAATCGATTTTTAGAAAAATGCTACTTTTCGAATTATTCGAAAAGCGTTTTTTGAAACAAGTCGAATAATCGATCTCCTTAATACATACTGATATCGCATGCAGAGAAAAAAAAATGCCACTTGATTGGATATATCAACAGGACAACAATCCAAAATGCACAGATAAATGAGTAAAAGTGATAATTGCAAAAATAAGGACTAATAAGTTGAAATAGCATTGAATGAAATTTCTGGTGAAACATTATCGAATCTAATCTAATCATAACATGAATATGTAAAGAACTTTAAAAAAGGCTAGGCAACTATATATTAGTAAAATTAACAATTTAAGTGAATTTATTGAAGACGTGTTTATGTGTTTTGTCGCATTCGAACAACTGTGTTCAACATATGTTTAAGTTGAATCTTAATTTTCTTTGCTTCTTTATTTTTTAGTGAATTTAGATAATTATTTTTATAAATAAATAAAATAGTATAAATCCAAAAGTGTTTGCTTTTGTTATTGGGACTTTTTGTATTAACCAGAAGTTGGTGCATCTGTTTTGTCGCATACTGTATATAAATATATTCATATACCGATAAGTATATAAATGGTACTACTCTTTCACTTAAAAGCCTTAAGAAATTTTCAAAATCAAATAATTTAAATTATGGTGGTATACACATATGGTACACATGCCTACTACTTCATACCTACACACACATACACTTACACTGATATTGTATTTCTTTAATGTTAAACTCAACAGTAGTTAATCAGCAAAAAAACAACATTAAAGTGGAAAATGAATGAAAATTCTATAAAATAATTATGTGCTCGTTTGTAAACTAAACTTTTTTAAGAATTTTATGGCAAAACCGAAATAGTTTATTTATTTCATACTACACTGCTTTCTATAAAATTATTATTAAAACAATTTTGCCAAATTTTATGTTATATGTGGCTTTCTAAGTTTTTTAATTTAATATTCTTTTTAAAATATTGGATAACTGCCAATAATTAAAAGAAAAACTTTAAATATTTAATTAATTTGCATTAAAAATTAAAAAAAATATCTACATATTTAATTAAAAAAAAAACCATTTGAATTAACGGCCTGTTTCACGTTATCGAATGAATTTGTTCGCTTCCTAAGCGAAACAAGACCTTTTTGTTTCTCTATCTCTACTTTTTATGAACAGTGAAGTGACTCGAACGACGAGTCGTATGAAAACGTAAGTATTTTCATATAAAATTCTGTTTCATTATTTCGAACATGTTATCTACAATACGAATACAAACGTCAAAATCACTCACTACCTGTTTTGTTTTCGTACTGAATTGATTTTTTATTATTTTTATAAAAAACAATTTCATTTTTATTTACATATTCAATCATCGTTTTTTACAAATTATTGGCAATTCATATTACCGCATTTGCTATCTCTTGTTTGACTTCTTTCACTTCTTCTTTCATTCCATCGAATGCTCGTATGACTCGGAATCGTATGATCGAATGCAGCTGAGGAGACATTTCGAATTAATCACTTAAGAGTTGAGACCACTGATTACGGCGAGACTGTCTACATAGATGCTAATAGGCCTTGAAACGTTGAGACTTAATTACGCCTAGGGGCCATGTCAATAGCGTAAACCTCCGCTTGAAAAACAATGCAATCATCGGGTAGTCAGAGTAGAAACCCGACCCTGTCATCGTTGAGGACAGATGCAGCAGCCCACCCTACCCCAGAAGGTATCCTACTACGGTAAGCTGTCTGTCTGACGCGTTATGATTGGTGCATCCACTTTTTGTAGGTTGGTACTGTGTACAATGCGAACTTGCTTTAGTCCACCCGATTTCCAGGAACACCACAATTTAAATTTTCAGTAATTAATTGGTCCACCATTTTAATTTATTACTTCAAAAATATGATTTGTGCATCAATTTCACCAAATTTTCCATCAATCGATGACCCAAATCTTCCTAAGCTTTCTTAATGACCAACTAAAGGTCTAACACAGTTTTGTAAAGCTATGCTTGGGCTTTTTTCACAAATTGTGCATGACATGCTTCACGAAAGATTCTTCACTGGATTCGAATCGGGACTGTATGCAAGCCATTCCATAAGTAGGATGCTGTAATCTTCAAACCATGTCGAACCCTCTTTAGAAACGTACATGGTAGTGTAATCCTGTTGAAAAATGCTGTTTTCATCCATTTTATTATAAAAAAGTAAGAGCATCATTCAACAACTCCATGTGTATTCTTGAATTCGCTTTGGACAGCACACAGGTATTTCCAACTTAACCCTAAAATGGTAAACTTATTTTTTAGCCGTTTATTGGCAAACTTCGCCTGTGAGACGATCTTTAGAAAAACGAAAATTTCAGCATTAAAAAGGCAGAATTTTAGTGAAACAGCAACAAAAATTTATTATTTTCATATGTATTTAGGTATAGGTGAACAAAAAAATCAATTAATTTTTTCAATAATTTAAACATAGAGTGCACGATTTGCCACGAGTGAATGGCAGAAAAATATCTTACACTAGAGTAACCTTTTCCGCCTTGCTATTAGCGTTTGTGTCTTTTTGAGCCTATAAAATGTATATCTCATAAGACAAATTTAAAGGAATGCACACATTTTATATGGGAAAACATGTTATCACAAAACACTATGTTTCAAACACCTACTTTTTTCGTGCGAAACTAATAACTTCTAAAATATTACACTTTTTGAAACCCAGTTGAGAGGGAATTAACCCATTGGTGACCCATTAGATGCAAATAATCAATTTATTTTATTATTATTTTTATTAGAACAAAAATTATTTTATTTTAGTTTTCAGTCAAATTTATTGTATCAGTTAACTGCAATTCATTTTCTAAACACATTTGACTCAAAATATTTATTGGACTAGTGGTTAAAAATTAATTTTGTTCGCAGTGGTTTTTTCATCCAGATTTCCGTTCATATCATTAGAACTTAGGAGTTCTATAACTTTATGTGGGAGGTTTAAAAGCTTATGTTGTTGAACGCGTCTGCTTAGGTATTTTGTCGAAATTATTCGATCGGATGTATCGAAAGTTCTATTGAAAATATCCAGAAGGTTGTTAATTCTGCTGTTTTTGCGAGCATGATGCAATCTGTCGGCTTTACAAGTCTTATGGCACGATTCAGCTGCAAATTCGCCAAAAACACCGATTGTTTGGAAGCAGTGTGTTTCGAGCTTGTTTGGATTTATGGGAAAGTTACACAATAAACAGATCAATATAATTTTGATGCGAAAAATTAGATTGTGATTAACACCTGAATGTAGATTTTAGTAGTCGACTAAACCCGCTAGATCTGGTTTTAGGGTATATATTTCTCTTGAATATATTATATTCCTCTTGAATATATGGTTGTTCCCCTTGTATATATATATTCCTCTTGAATATATATAACCGAAATAAAAGGACTTAAAGCTTTTTTTTAAACTTAAGCTCCTTATTGTCTTCTTGGCAGTTTCTTAACAACTAAAAAACTATATGAAAATCTTGTATAATTTTAAATGAAAAGAATATAACAAAAAAGGGCAAAGAACTGAAATTGTTGTTTTTCGAAATAAAAATAAAATTCACAATAGAAGATAAAATGTATAAAAGTTGTGGCAACCTTGTTGAACAGAGTTCAACATCCTCCCGGGCGCTTACTGATGGCAGCTACAGCCTTTCCACTCTCCATGGATGATCCAGTCAAATTTAAAATTTTGTGCTTGAGGCATCAGTGGACGTTTTGGGGCGTCCTCCCTTTTCAAAAATCGTGGCAGCAAGGTCCTTCCAAATACCCCGTCGACCTTACGACACGTACCAAACTCCGGGTGCGCCTTTGGAGACAGATTTTAGTAATGTCGCCTTAACGACTCATCTAGTATGGGTGGCGGAAAAGAAAAATGTGCTCTCTCTCGCGTATTTCGAGTTCCCATGAGTCCTTGACGTGTTTGTCTTCGGTTGCCAGAGCCCCCTTAAACGTCCCAGCTGTTGCGAGGTGTACCAGGAAGTTCTGAAATTTGGCTACCGTTTCTTTCAGGAGGAAAGATTTTTCAGCGGAGAACTGTAGTAAAAATGTCATCAACCTCGGGACCCCTCTGTAAATCAGTTATACTTACAGCAAGGGAGGTGGCTATGACGTTTGTAGGAAGCTTTTGATCGGTGGCAGAGGCTTGCGTTTCTTCCTCGTAGCTTGACGACGACCTTGTTACCGCTCTGCCTTCTTGGTGTAGCATAGTGTCGTGTTTTGCTCCGCATTTCTTACACCAATTTTCAGACTCACACCAATACCGTGTGTGGGTTTGAAAAAACAGTTCAGGCATCTCTCTGAACTTTACGCAATATTTCAGAGGCTGCGGCTTGTTAAACATCGTTTTCTGCAATGAAGAGAGAAAATAAAATATGCACAATATAATTAGGAGATAGTATCGACTTTACTTTAAGATCGTGTGGAAAGAATAATATGATTTTTTAATTCGATTTATAACTAGTCGGAGTAGAAGATTCCATGGGAGATATGCACAGTTTGACGATAGAACGTGTGATGATACCAGTACTGGTCTGTATTTCGGCGACACGAACTCTTTTATCTTTTCCATAGATCACCTTTTGTACTCGACCAAGTCGCCACTCAGTAGCTAGCAGTAGGTCTTCTTTAATCAACACAAAATCGTTCTCTTGTAAATTGTCTTTTTCCATATTCCACTTGTTTCGACGCTGCAATTCCGTTGTATATTCATGTTTCCAACGAAGTGCAAAGAGCTGCTGAATAACTTTGAGTCGGTTCCATCGCTTTAGAAATGATATATTCTTCATAGGAGTTTCTTTTGAAGCCTCTCGAACGGCAATGAGTGCGGTGTCTCTTAAGAAGTGAACTGGAGTCAATGGAAGGAGTTCGTTGGGGTTTTCTGGCAATGGAGAAATTGAACGCGAGTACAAGTAGAGTGTAGAACTCTTCAATGGTGAATGTTAGGTTACCTGCTATCTTTTTCAAGTGGGATTTCATACTCTTCACTGCAGCACCCATGTGGGGTGCGTAAGGTGGTATAAATGTCCAAGTGACCATGCATTCCATATTTTTCGACAAGGGTTTTTTGCACTTTTTACAAAATTCATTATAAGTTTTTAGTAGCACACACTTAACGCCTACAAAATTTCTGCCATTTTCGGAGCACAATGTTTTGGGTAGACCTCTCCGCCCCGCGAGTTGAAAAGCATACAAAAACTGCTGCATAACCTTTGAGAAGTTTTGAATTTCGTAAACTTGAGGATTTCAGTGTAAATGGACCTGCAAAGTATACTCCGGTATCCGTAAATGGTAGGGAATAGTTAACCGTCTCCCGCGGAAGGGCGCTCATTATTTGTTGCTGTAGCTATGCTTGTACACTGTGCAGGCCTTGCAGTTTCTGATACATTTTCGAGTGAGATTTTTGAGTCTGGGAATATAGAATTCTTGCTTAACCGCGCGTGGCATTAGATGATGTTCAGCGTGAAGCAAACTGTCGTGAATGTATTGTATGATTAACATGACCAGTGACGATTTTTCGGAACCAATTATGGAGTGCTGCTCATTAAAACTTAATCCAGAGTTAGTAAGTTTACCGCCTACGCGTAACAGCCCTTCTGAGTCCAGGAATGGGCACAAGTAGAGAATTCGACTACTTTTGCTTATGGGTCGATTGCTTTCAAAACACTCGCGCTCTAGATAAAAATAGATTTTTTGTGCATTTAGTATATCACGATTTTTTACAATTTTAATTTCATCAGAAGTAATATATGTTTGGGTTTCAAATGGACGTTTTAAAATCCGATTAATAAAGCGAAAACTATAACTTATGACTCTCAAAGCTTTGGAATATGATGAAAATTTACTTAAAATATCTTCTTGATTCATTTGAAAATGAAAATTTGATACGTTTTTTGTTTCCAATTCAGTCGGATCAAATGTTGTTGGCTTTGGCCAAAGTTCAGTGGGGCGACTTAGCCATAGAAGACCGTGCCACCACAGTTCGTTTTCTACAAGTTCCTGTGGAGAACAACCTCTGGTTCCAAGATCAGCCGGGTTTTCATCCGTCCTTACATATTTCCGATGGTTAAGTTGAGTGAGATTGTGGATTTGACTAATATGATTTGCTACAAATGTTTTCAGAGTATGTTGAGGTTTGTGAACCCAATCCAATGCAATTGAAGAATCCGTATGTAAAAATAGTTCAAATAGAAATTTTAATCTTTTCGTTAAATTCTCTTTGAGTTTAGATAATAATAATGCCCTACAAAGCTCAAGTTTAGGAATAGTAATTCTTTTTAAAGGAGCAACCTTAGTTTTCGCGACTAACAAATTAGAAAAAGTGTCTCCCTCTGGAGTAGTTACCCTTAAATACACCGCACCACAAAATGCATTTTAGATGCATCGCAGAAACCATGAATTTGAGCCTGATATCTAGGGGAAAAGTTTTTGGAAAATAAGTTCCATCTATTGAGAATTTCTACTAGAATGTCCTTATCCCAATCTATTTTGCATTCCCATAACTGTTGCATTAGAGTTTGGCGATAATCACAATAGGACCTAACCAATCTAGAGGATCAAATAGTCTTGCAATAACGGATAAGATTTGTCGTTTCGTGGTAACTGGCACAGTTCCTAATTATTCTGGTACGTAGTAGAATTTGTCTTCTTTGGGATTCCAACGGATACCTAAGGTCTTCAAAGTGCTAGTTTTCAAACCTTAAAAAATCTTCTTCAAGAAGATCTTCCTGTGCTATATTTTTCAGAAGAACGTGGTGATTGGCTGTCATTTTCTTTAGTGGAAACCCTGCGCTGTTCAAAGTTTTTGTTAGTTGTATTTGTTTCTGTTTTGCTTCTTCCAGATCATGTCCTCCAGACAAGACGTCGTCAACGTAAATTTCCTCTTTTAGAATTGTAGAAGCAAATGGGTATACTATTTTACAATCTTCACTAAGCTCTAGAAGAGTTCTTATTGCCAATTATGGTGCACTGTTTACCCCAAAAGTAACAGTTTTGAGTTGAAAAACCTTAATGGAATCATTTGATGTTGTACGAAATAAAGTTTTCTGATATTGTCTATCGTCTTCATGCACGAAAATTTTGCGGTCAATTTTTTCAATGTCGCCCGTGAAAACATATTTGTAAAACCTCCATGATTGAAGAATTTGCATAAGATCTCCTAGAAGAGTTGGGCCCTGATGTAAAACATCGTTTAATGAGAAACCACAGGTTTTCTTGGATGCGTTAAATACAACTCGTACTTTCGTAGATTTATTTTCCGGACGAATAATTGCGTGGTGAGGTAGAAAGAACGAGAAGTGCTTCTGTGTTAACGGTTCCTGATGGTTTACTGGTTCCATGTGACCCATGTCGATATATTCTCGTAGAACCTGCTGATACTGATTTTTTAAATCTTGATTTTTTCCATCTGAAGATATTGGAAGATTTCAGTGGGGTAGTTTTCCTTAAATGGTAGTCTTACAACGTACCTTCCCTCTGGTTGGCGTTCAACTGTTTTCTGGTAAAAAATCTAACAATACGTCTCTTGTTCTAACTCCACGTTCTTTTTTCTATTTCCTCCAATTCTCAAAACTGTTTATCTGCTTATGTAAAGAGTCTTTTTCCACTAACGAAACTAACGTAGAAAATGAGTTGCACTCAAGACTGGGTTCAGGACCTGATAAATACCACCCGAAGTGCGATTCTCTTGCTTCTAAAATATTCTCGATGTTAGACTTTATGCCGCTTAAGTTGATTAATGGCAAATAATCGCTACCGATTATTACGTCGATTACACCTGGTTTGTAGAAATACGTGTCTGCTAAGTCCAATGAATGGATATCCTGAAGATGATGTTTTTGAATAGGTGAACTGGGTAGGAAATGCGTTATTTTTGAAACAATTATGGCCTTAATTGTAGTTTCAAAATCTGATCTTCTGGATCGCAATGTTAAATTACAAATTCCTTTCGACCGTCCCCCCTAAACCCGAATTTGTTTGCGATAGTTTTCTACAGAAATAGATAGCTGTTGCTAAATTCTCGACGATGTAAAACTCTTATCAGAAACTGCGTCGAGTAGCACACGAACCGTAAATAGATCGCCTGGTTGTTTTATGTAAATTAGAGCCGTTGGTAAAATTGTTGTGCGTACTTGAGGAATAAAACTTGAGGAACTGGCATCTGAAGGTGATTTGCCGTTATTCTTTACCTGAGTGTTATATGAACCTGGTTGTTGATCTTGTGGAGACTTTCCAATAGATTCACGAATGTTTTCTTCTTCTAGATGAAGCAAGTTGTGATGCTTCTTCTTACAACGGAACCAGAGACCTTTACTGGGACATTTTGCTTTAAAATGATTAGGAGACAAACAAATCTTGCAATACTTATTAGAATATACAAACTTGATTCTTTCCTTTACCGATAATTCTTTGAAATGTTTACACTGCTTTAAGGAATGATTTTCGTTACATTTCTTGCAGCTATATTTTGCCGTACCTTCTTCCGCTTGAGAGTAAAATACATTAGATTTTGAACTTGAAGTTTCCTTTCAATTTGGTTTCTTCATATCAAACACGGTTTCCAACATCTCAATGTTTCTCTTGAGGAAATTGCTCATATCCTTCCATGTAGGAATTTCCTTATGATTTTTAAGAGAATTTTCCCAGGCTCGCAAGCTGTTTGCGGGTAGTCTTGAAGAGCATATATAAATTAGAATTGGGTCCCATGAAGAAACATCAATTTGGCAGGTTTTTAAAAATGGGGATTTCTCATCAATGGTGTCCAAAATTAGCCTAATCGATCCTGAAGTTTCGTTTTGAGCCGCCTGTATTAATAAAATTTGTGTAATTTGCTGATGCACTAATATTCTTGGGTTTTCGAAGCGATTCTGTAAGGCTTGCAAGGCTAAATCGAAATTCTGTCCAACCAAATCGAACCTCTACGATTTGGTAAGCCTCCTTCCCTCACTTTGCTTCTCAAGTACTGAAGTTTCTCGACAGGGGATATGGTCTATTCTTTGACACTGATGATAAAAACATGTCTCTAAACTCGGGCCATTTTGCATACTCACCCTCGAAGATTGGCATTTCGCATGGGGGTAAATTCAGACCAGGTTGTAGGTTGTTGAATAACTGTTGTGTCCGTTTGATTGTTTATACTTTGGTCCAGTGTGATTTTATTTGAAATTTTCTCCAAGATTTTTGCCTTTAAATTCTGATAGAGATCAGCTGCAGTTCCGTACTGCATCGAAATTCCATCCTTAAAACCATCACCTGCCTCACTCTTTTCATCCATCACAAATGCTTCATCGCTTTCAGTCAGCTTTACCCATCTTCTTTCCAGCTCTTCGTGTTTTACATGATGTAGTGATGCTGTCAGACTTCCCTCACTAATGGTTTCAAATTTCGCGCAAAACAGGGTTAGTTGATGAATATCAAATTTGCACTTTCTCTTTACCGACATCTTGATTGTATTTTATTTGTCACTCTCAAGAAGATATAATTTTATTCGCCTCTATTTTAGATTAAAAAACTTGTTATAAGAAACAAAACGGTTCAAGTTTTACGATGCGAAGTACGCGTTATCCTTTTAAATATTTCCTCACGATCAAAATAATAATTACAAAAATGTTCACCGAAAATAATTTTTCCCAAAAAAAAGGTAGAAAAATACACTTATCGTTAAACCTTGTTTTTTTCCAGTATCGAAAACCCTTTTTTTGTTTGTTGCTTTTCTCTTATGGTATGTACGCTGTGTTGCTTGCTATTGTTGTTCTTGTTTTGTTTTGTTAGTTAGAAGCCTGTGTTTGTTATTATTATGTACTATTGTTGTTGGTGTATTTTTATTTTTTTCTTTTCTGGTTTTGTAGTTTTGGTTTATGTTTTCTGATTTTTTTTATTTTTCTTTTTTTTTCTTTTTAATAAATTTAGGTTTTTATTTTCTTTCCTTTTTTATTTTACCAAATTTAAGTATTTTATTATTTGTTTTAAATTTTATTCTTCACTCTCACTATAGGTATGTTTGTTCTTTCTTATTTTCATTTTTTTCTTTTTGTATATTTTGGTATAAATAGCATTTCAATCTTAGAATGATGTTTTGTTAATGAAGATCAGTTATATGTAAAATTGTTGAGAGCATGCATTTATAATTACATTTGAAGAGAAAAGCATGGCATTGAAATCAAGGTTAACGTGAGGTTTGGCAAATATTTGTTGTTGCTTCAAGAATTCTTATTACAAACCGTTGTACTTTGTGTACTTTGTGTTGTTTTGTTGTTATTTTCTTTTTTGATAATTGTCAAGGTCAAGGTTAAAGTGAAATTTGACACACAAAAAATTATCATTTCTTGGATTTTTTATGTTGTTTTTTTAAGAAACCGTTTGTTTTTCTTGTTGTGTTTCTCGTTGTAAGCAGTGTTATACAGAATTATGTGCGTGTATCTAATAAATTTGTCGCGTACCTATTGACCTTTTGTCCTCTATTATTAATTATATCTTAATTAATTTTATTTTTTATTTATTTTTTTGCATGTGAGAAGATAACCTTTTCTTCGAAAAATACCTACACTGTTCTCTTGGAGATTTTTCTTAAGTCGTACCAAATACCAATTTATATTGGACATCAACGCCGTTGATAATTGATAGAGCCTACGGTAACAATTCAAATCGCAATCCTAGAACGCGAGGACTTGTCGAAGGACCATTTGTAGATTTTAGGAGTCGACTCAACCCGCTAGAATCCAGTTTTGGGGTATATATTCCTCTTGAATATGTTATATTCCTCTTGATTATATGGTTGTTGCTCTTGAATATATAGTCGTATATAACCGAAATAAAAGGACTTAAAGCTTTTTCTTAAACTTTCTTAACAACTAAAAAGCTATATGAAAATCTTGCATAATTTTAAACTTAAACTTGTACTTCAAATAAAGGTAATGAGAGAAATGAAAACAATATAACAAAAAAGGAGACAAAGAAATGAAATAGTTGTTTTTCGAAATAAAAATAATAAATTCACAAATGAGACAAAATATATAAAAGTTATGGCAACCTTGTTGAACAGAGTTCAACACCTGAATATTACATTATTAGAGAAAACTCTGCGTGCAGTATTTCCGTCGGTAGTGCTTCCGAGCCACCAACTTTAGGCATATCCACACCAAGTTCCAGCTCCTTCCAAAAAGCGTTTTGAATATAATCTTTTCATTTTGAAACTTCAAGTTTGTGATTCTCTGACCGTATTTGACATTTTTCTACTTAACATTTATAGCCTAAATGAAAAATGAACTCAAAAAACGGATCCAACAGTGTAAGTGCCTTAGTCCGGATTTGATGTTAGACTCTTTTGCATGAAATTGTTCACATGAATAATCAGTTATATTAAGAAAGTCCGTTGGCGTGGCACCACAGATAGGACAATCTTGGTTCGACTTAGTCCCAGTTAAAATATTTAGAACTTTTCCATCCATTAATGTTAAATATAATTTGAATGATATTTCTACCGTTTTTGCATTGCCAATATGTATAAGTAAATTTCGTAAAGCAATAATTTCTTTTCCTAAGCCTAATTCTTCTTTCAATATGATTCTTTCGTTTCTTTAACGTACTATACCGAAAACCGAATATAAAAATGCAAATGTCAAGCTATGATGCTAAGATGTAGCGGAAATATCTACAACAGATGTACCAACTTGAAAAAAAAAACTCAAATCGGAACGATAAGACTGTCAATCGGGAGTTATTTCGGAAACTTTTTGATCAAGGTAGTATTCCAACTTAATTGGCCAACAAAATCTTGTTGACGGGCGTATTATTATTCCAAACAGGTTTTCCAGAGAAGAGTACGAGTCTCAATGGTATAATTGTGGCTAGAAGCGACGCGTCAGTTTTATTTGATGAGTCTGCTGTATGAAACATCCGCTTATAAATTGCGTTTGGACTGCGCTACTGTCTAATCCGTAGCTAAAGATGCACTCACATTTTAAATGAACAGAAATTTCCTATTTCATCACGGCTTCAAAGACCTCCTTTTACATTTCGACAATTTTATTGGCAGTATGTAATAGAGATCTGCATGAATGCCAGTAAAAGGCAAAATTGTGCATTCACTTTAAAATGAATAATTGTTGTGATCTCATTCTTCTTTTTATGTGTGTTGAAGTGTGTACATCTCTTTAATAAATTATGAACGCTTCAGCTTTTCCAGTGCTGCCAATTTAGCGCATTTCGCGCTATATTTGGCGCTTAAAAAACGCACTAGGTTAGCTCTTTTTTATTTGCAATATTTCGTCAGAAATTTAAAATCACTAAATCCAATAAACTCATTAATTTATATAAAATATGGACTAAAATGCTTCATACAGTGAAAATAATATTATTCCAGATAGTAGTTGTGCAAATTTTAATAAAAAAATAGTGTTTTTGTAACGTATCTGAAATCTAATAACCCATTTTTCAAGATTTATAAATTATTTTCAGTAAAATAGAAAAAAATATTTTTTTTTTTAAGAAGAAAGATAGAAATTTTAATTATTAAGTTACAATACTAAACTTGTAAGTTGCTATTACTAGAACCTTTAAAGATCCCAAGGGGATCATATGGTCACAACAAATTCTTTTCATCTACACCTATCTAAGCCAATCGTCTAATCTGGTTTCGATTCAGTTTGTAGGAAACAGCTTTTCTTTCAATCTGTCTTCCATAGGAATGGGTTGGTCCTCCAATTCTTCTGCTTCCCTGGTTTCCTTAGAGTGTATCCAATCCATTTGCATTTCTTTCTCACAATTTCCTTCATTACAATGTTTGGTGTGACAATGTTTCTTGCCAGATTATTTTCAAAATACGACGTAATCATTGGTTTGTAAATGTGTAAATGGAACTAACATCAATCACAGCCACATTCCATAACTCGAACCATTTTAAAACAAACTTCACACATGAGCTAAAGATTCTATAATTTTCCTTTTTGGGGAGATATGTAGAGAACGCTCTATAGCATTCAGTCGGTCAAAAGATTGACTGTCTTGGTTCATTCTGTTCCGAATATCATGACTGGAACCGCCAGACTCTGCGAGGATATTGCCGAGATAGCAAAAAGATGGAATATGTCACAAATTTCTGTTTCTAATTTAAAAGATCGTTGTGTTATTCCACCTATATAGAATCCAGCTTTCATTACACGTCGCATTGTCTGTGAGCCCTGAGATAGATGTAGTCTGCGCAATGCAGGTTTTCAACTTTGTGTTAAGTTGACAGGTTATACTACGAACCACCAATCGAGGACAACGTTAAACAGCAGTTGAGAAAGACCACAACCTTTTCTAACACCAGCTCTGATTGGTCTTCTCTTTACACCGGAACTGGTGTTGCTGCTGCATGCACTAGTAAATCAATTTGTCCTAATGTAGCCGTTGAAAGTTCCCCTGCTGCTCTGCTTTTCCCATATTTCGACTTTTTATAAAATGGAACTTCTTGACTTCATAGAGTGAAAGAAGTTATTTTAATAGCTGCTTTTTTAATTAGAAAAGATAACTCGCTATTTAACCCTGAAAAGTTCTCGTTTCGAAAATGATCTCTTTTTCCACTTTTCCGATTTTGTCGCCTAACAATCTAGAAAAGGCTTACCTTCTCCAATAATTTCCCGCATTCACCGTCAATCTCAGACGCATCAACTTTAAGACGTCTTCAGTAATCTCACCATATGGCGACTTATCTAATTCGATGGTTTTCGGTTGAAACATGGTCGTTGGTGCTCTTGTTAAGGTGTTTTTTATATTATTTTCTAAGCCAACTGTTCTAGCTAACTTCACAAGAACGTTTGTTTTATCTTTCGTGCAGGACAGTTTGTGATATTATCAAATTATCAAATATTATCTTCATAATCTATATGCCGATATTCTTTCTTTCTTCCATAACAGTTCATTATCACTGTAAAGAGGAATCCACTACCTCAGTCTTGTCTAACTGTCCCGTTGTGTAGTTTCTGCCAATATTTTTTTTTAATATTTTGCAAAATGTTAAAATAAAATGCATTCAACCAACGTGTTGGCCATCTGCAATTTTTTTCCCATATTATGTATGTTAATTTCACTGTTTAAAAAAAAAATTTTAATTTTTAAGATTTATGGTTTTGATGTACCAATATTAAGGGAAAATTATATTTGGTTTAAACAAAATCTAATTACAAAAGGAAGTCTAATCAATAGCAAATTACGTAAAACTATAAAAGCTTTTTCTTTTCTCATACTAAATCCTGCGATATGCTTAGGCCTTAAACAAAAAGAAGCAAAAAAGTAAATGTCCTTCTATTTATGCCTCTAAACCTTAATTATATTTAAATTAACAATCATTTTATTTCATCGCCTTTAACCCATTACATGCATACGAGTACATGTTTGTTATCTTCCTTTTTTATTTATAATTATACTCCTTTCTTATTAAATTGTTGTTATTTTACTACATTGCCTCTTTTATAAACTCAGATATTAGTATGTATGTCACATGAACTAACATCTGAGTATGTACTTATGAGTGCGTTTGCAATATGTCTGGCATATTATTTACTTAGAGCAAGGGTGACCATAAAGAGAAATTTGTTGTAGAAAAAAACTAAAACGGTAAACAACACCACATACAAACAATTTTTTAAAAGCAAAGCGACTTACATACATCCACTTCCATACACATCTGTTTCACAACTAAACCAAATTTTTTATTTTATTTATCTTATCCTGTTATTATCTGTTGTATACATATACGCTGTAGATAATTCTCAACTAGAGAAGGCTCAAAAGTACCTACATGTTCAACTATGACTTAGAGCAGTGTGACAATATTAAATTTTTTAGATCTAACTTAAGCTTCGATTTAATATCAAATATTCCATCAATTGTCGCCGTGTAGTCGACTACAGAATTACTTTTAAAGTGACTGTAGCAATAAAGACAACCGAAGTTTAGTTTTTTTCACATTTACAAAATTAAGTCGATTGTTTAAAATATACTTATGTACAGTCATGTGAAAAATAATATGGAAAAATTGCGGTTTTCCTTAAGAGACAACTATCGTGTGTTTAAAAATTAACGTGCATAATTCATATTCGTTAAATTTATTCTTTTATTGTAAGCTGATAACTTGTCAAAAATACTCAAGGCGTTGAAAAGTTAACAAATTTTCTGCCACAAACGCTTCAAAATGTTTTTTATGTAACTTGTTCCATGCAAATACATTAGCTAAACTTTTTTCGATAGAAGTCTAAAGCTCAAACGTGCACTAACGCGTGGTATGTACTTCTACTTTTAATCCTTTCGACAAGACGGCAAATGCTGTCAATTTTAGTAAGAAATGTAGGGATAGGATGGCATATACTGTAGTCTTAGTAAATCTAAAGATACAAAGCCAGGACAAAAGAAAGGGTTAACAATTTCATTTTCATTTCTAATAGATAAGTTCTAGTGTAATATTTTTCATGGAAATTCTCCGGACGGGAAATCCTGGTAATCCCACAAAATTTGCAATCCCGTAATACCGGGATATTATTGCGAGTTACCTGAAAATTATAATAATGCTGTTATTTTAATGCGTGTGATGATAAATTTAAATTTAACTAGCAAAGACGCAAACCAGGTTTTTTAGCTCAACCATTTTTTACATTAACAGAGCACTGTTAACACTTTAACAGTAACTATAAAGTAAAGTAAGAGAAGTTATTGTAAAAATATATATGCCTGGAATATGGAGGAATAGTATATCCTAGTTGGAATGGTGCTCCAGACCTTCTTTCGTAGAACAGCTTTGGAGCCAAAGCTTTAAAAATTGTGGAATAGCAGAAAATGTATTGAGGGAAATTAATTTTAAAAATTATTCTTCTCTGTGGTTCATTGGTTACCTCCATTCCATTGTAAACTCAGAGATGGCCGGAATACTACACTATATGGGGAGAGTGGCCCAAGGGGTATCAAATGAAACTATGCTAGTGGTATTCCTGAAATAATTTTGGAACTGGAGAAATTTAAATTTGAAAAATCTGTATTTTAACGCGTTTTGACTGGAGAGGATGATTTTTTAAATTTAAATTTCTCTAGTTCCAAAATTATTTCAGGAATACCACTAGCACAGTTTTTAACCATTAATAATACAATATTCCGCTAAAGAACAAATAATTTCAACAATTCAGTTTTATTTAGGTTTATACTTTAGGATTTCGATTTATATTTTTTTCAAATCTGGTTACCTTAATTAGCTAAAAGAGGGAGATTATTCTTTCTGTCTCCTCTTTGAGTGCATGTGTAAGATAATGATAACAATACTTCTGTTTCGCATTATTTACTATTCCTTCTTAAAGCCATTCATAATATTTTTGTTGTTGCTGGGCTTTGTTCATACTTTTGCTCTATTGATTTTTAACACAAACATTATGGAGATGTTGAGGAAAATATGTCTCGTATTATCGTTTTGTATATCTTCGATTTGATGGAAATGTGATGATATAAATTTTTAGTTATCATGTATGTGAGCTGGTCTGTGTGTGTCAATAAACCCATTTAATGAAAATATTCCTGCAATTTGAGGGTGGCGTGGTGTAGTTGTTAGAGCGCACTCATAACAACACAAATGACCCAGGTACGAACCCCAGCAGAGAACATGATGAAGAAAAAATTTAATTGCGTGGTTTCAAATGTTTAATAATAAAAAAGGCTTCAACTTCCCTTCAGACAACTCCATCTTAAATTAAAAAGAAAAAAGACCCCCTAACCCTTCACGCACACCTCTAGCGATGATGACATCAGACGAATGATCAGGAAAATCGCGCCACCTATCGGGAAAAAATTACAATGCTAAAGTAAAGATCACCACCAATTAGCAAGGATCTTCACCACTAAAAAAAAATCATGGAGGAAGCTACAGCGGATTAATCATCTACTTAGCTTAGAATATCAAATTGATTAAAGAAATTGAAACAAAGCAATAGATGCTTTGTGGAAAGCCAATATGCTCCCTAGAGGAGTCACGGAGGAAAAAAATTCCTGCAATTTGAAGGACTAGTACTGTAGTAATTCACAAGAATCATCCCACATTAAATATTACCTTTTAAAACGTGTGAGTTCTTTTAAATTACTTATAAAATAAAATGCAGCGAATTACTTATTATTATACAGTCTTTAGTTTTAATATACGCAAATATTATATGGTGTGAAGATGACTTCGATTTTGAAAAGTCAAAACAACAACCATATATTTTTAACATGCTGAAATTTTGCGTTAACAGAATACTGTTAAGAGTCTAACAACGACTACATACAAAATGTAAAATATCTTAGAGAATAAGTGAACATTTCGGGAAAATATGAAGCTGCTCTCATATACCACTATATACATATGGTTGTCTAAGTGGTCCCCAAGAGAGTTCATATAGTGGTGGCTGAAAAAATCACCGGATTTGAGAAAATGAAATCTTAAAAAATTGCTTTTTGAAAAATTTGAAATTTCTTGGGAGGATGAGTGACTATTTCTCAAAAATATGAAAGTGTTCCCCTGTACCACTATATACTATTCACAGTTGTGGTTAATTCAAATGTAAAGATTTATTACATATTTGACTTACATTTGTATTGGTAACGCTGTTCAAATAGATACAACACTGGTATATTTAAGCATTGACATCAACCAATAGCATAACTTATACAGTAGACGTGATTTTCTAGCTTTTATGTTACAAATATTGACAATGCTTTTTAGGCGAATACATTTTCGTAACAATATTATTGTTCATAAAAGCTACCAATTACTTGACTACTTAGTGGAAATATTTAAGTACTTTTTGGTTTTCTAATAGTTTGTAAGTAATGAAGTACATGGTATGTATACATTTATTTAAAACAAACTTTATCCATGCGGCGTTACCATTGTTACAAAAATCAGGATGGGCACCCTTGCGTTTTTTACATTTCCAAAAAGAATAAACAAAAGAAAACAATTAACAGAAAATAACAAATAATAACAAGAACTGAAAGAACTAGATGCTTACATTAGTATGGCTTTATAAGACATAAAAAAAATAGGAAAGAAAAGGAATCAACCTGAAAGATCGAGAGGTTCGAGAGCTTTCGAAGTACTGTTTACTCAGACATATAAAAAGCACATCAATGCGGACAGCTGTCAGTTTATTTGAAGTAAACTCAGCGAGTAGAGTGTTAAGAAAGCTTAGTGTGGTTAAACTCTGATTGAAAAGGTTGCGATCAAACCTAAGTTGTAAATACGATCGGGTTGGAAGAAAGATCTGTCGCGTAATTGTTGTTGCTTACAAGTGGTAAACAGAAAAAGTAATTAAGAATAGAAAATTATTCTTGCTCGTGAAAAGGTTACGAGCAGTGGTGCACAAAACTGCATAAATAAGGAATTATTAGTTAAAAATTGTTCTATAAAGAGAAAATTTATATCAAATTTGAATTCTTAATTATTATTTTATTTCTGTACTATTACTTTAGTCTGTAAGATTTCACTGTCCAAAGACGTAAAAAATAAATAAATAGTTAACCGGACTAATCTAATCACAATACTGAGCTAAGACAACTTTTTGTAGTTCTTTGCCATCTTATTGAATTTAATAAAATTTAGTCCATAATTTTTATTTAAAAATTGATATAGTAATGCTGGAAAGGCGACTAACAAATGCGTCGATCATATAGAGCGAATGGACAAAAATAGAAAGAGTCGTCGTAGATAAATGAAAATAGAAAAATAAAAAATAACGTGTCGTATGTTCGTCATATTATAACTCGAGAATCACTAAACCGATTTAGAAACCAATGCATGCGTTGGAAAGGTGTACTTTAACTGATGGTTTTAATTTTACGTGGTGGTGCCACGCCCATATAAAATTTTTATTTATATGTCTATATCTTTAAAACGCTTATAGCAAAAGTTTCTAAATTTGGCCCAAATAACTTTGTGGTCAATAAAGTCATCAGTCAAAATTGTTTATCTTCGGATCGGTAACAGTGGAAGGTTCTAAATTTGAAATAAATAACTTCGTAGTCAATCCACATCATCAACAGAAGTATGTGCGAAAATGAATAAGTGGGTGTGCCACCTCCCATACAAATCAAATATTGGTTTTTGTATATCTAGAGAACGGTAATAATGAAAGTTTCTAAATTTAGTCTAAATATCTTTGTGGTCAATGTAAACCATCACTCAAAAAGTGAGTGGTATTGGGTAAGAGGAATCGGCATCTCCCATACAAAGTAAATAATTATTTCAGAATATCTTTGGAACGATAATAAATAAAAGTTTTGGATTTGATCTAAATATCTTCGTAGTCAATACACATCTATAGTCGAAATATGTGCGAAATAGAATAAGTGGGTGTGGCACGTTCCATACAAAGTAAATATTGGTTTTTGTATGTTTAGAGAATGGTTAGAATGCCAGTTTCTAAACTTGGTCTAAAAGACTTGGTAGTCAATACAAATCATTCCTTTAAATTTTTCTTATGATGAATACATTTTATATACACATCACAAAGGCTCCCAGCAATGCGGAACTGGTTATTTTAGTATAGGTAAATAGGACAATGGACACGCCTATCTGATATAAAGCGTGTTTTTTATAGAGGTATAGAACTTTAAGATGGCATTACTTTTCAAGATGGCGACCGATTTAACAGCTGTCAGGTGATTTATTCTCAGTTCGGTTTGGCAATTCATCATGAATAGACTCACGCCTGAACAACGCTTGCAAAAAGTGCAATTTTAATTTTTCATAAGTGAACTTTTTTTTTAATTTTAAATTTTTTCAATTTTCATAAGCGAATTTTGTTTAGCGATGAAGCGCACTTCTGGTTGAATGGCTACGTCAACAAAGAAAACTGTCGCATTTGGAGTGAAGGTAATCCTCAAGTGTATGTGGAAACACCGTTACATCCAGAAAAACTGACTGTTTGGTGCGCTTTATGGGCTTGTGGAATCATTGGAATTTTTCAAGAACGATGGTGGCCAGAACGTTACAGTCTATGGTGATCAGTATAGAGCCATGATTACTAACTTTTTCATTCCTGAATTGAATAACCATGATGTCCAGGAGATGTGGTTTCAACAAGACGGCGCAACATGTCGCACAGCTCGTGCCACAATAGATTTATTGAAAGACACGTTTGGTATCCGCCTAATTTCAAGTTTAGGACCTGTGAATTGGCCTCCAAGATCTTGTGATTTAACACCGGTAGACTACTTTCTGTGGGGCTATGTAAAGTCATTGGTCTATGCGGTAAAGTCACAAACGCTTGACCATTTCGAAGACAACATTCGCCATGTTATTGCCGATATACGGCCACAAATGTTGGAAAAAGTCATCGAAAATTAGACGTCCAGATTGGACTATATCCGCGCCAGCCGTGGCGGTTATATGCCAGAAATAATATTTAAAATGTAATGCCACAAGATTGTCTTTCGGATAAATAAAATTCATGTCAATAGAATAATCCATCGTTGTTTTATTGCAACTTAAAGTTCTATACCTCTATAAAAAACACCCCTTATATATCTAATACTTAATTTTGCAATAAAAAAGTGATTTTTTAGCATAGAGGTGTGTCAGTTACTGCTATAAATAAATAAGTTCCAAATAACAAGTTTTTAAGTTTATGAATTTTACAATAAAAAAAAAAAATTAAAAATGTATTGAAATCTGTAATTGTAATTATATAAAAGCCTTAGCATTTTATTGGTGGCCGAAAGCTTGGGATCATTGTCTTGGTAGAACTGTATTCGGTTGGTATTTGTGATGATCCATAACGCCATCATTAAATGCTAAATTGCTCAAACCTGATGCCGCCATGCACCCCCAGATTACAACACCACCTCAGCCGTGTTTTACAGTTTGTACAATATTTCTCTCTTCCAACGCTGTATTGGGCTTCCGATCAGCGTTGCCGTTTTGGTTATTTTTAACCAAAATTGGTTATTTTTTTCTTTGATGTGTAGATGTGTACTTTTTTTCCATTTTGGTTACTTTTTTCTCGAAGTCAAAAAGTAATATAATAAATATAATGATTTCTTTTAAAGTTTATTATCCAGGTTCTTACTAAGCGTAACACTTTAAGAACGGGATTTTTGGTCAACTTTGGCTTTCCGTTGTTTGTATGCTATGATCTTTCCCATCCTTCTAGTAACATATGGATTTCGTGCCAAAAAACTGCAGATTTTTCGAACCAATTTCATATATTCTGTTCTAAAGTGAAAGGTACTCCGATCGAAACAAATGGTAGTCTGACGAGTAATGTCCGAAATAGTTTCAACTAATCTTGAAACATTTGGTCGAGCGTTGTCCTAATAGATATATTTCTCATCGCCAGTAATGATTTTTTCCAGCTTTTTGAGTTTAAAGATAAATTGCATAGAGTAATACTATCAATTCATCATCTCCGAACATTTTTATATGAACTGGGAGGTCTTCCTTTTTCAAGTCGAAATAATTACTTCTGAACTACATAAATAATCTCTCGTACATTGAGATCGGTGAAACATATTCAGGATAAGCTTTGACAAGTAGTCAAAGCAATAAAACTTCGTTGTTTATACTATTCGTTCAGTGGCTAAGTGAGAATAAATATCAGACACATTTCACTTCAACGCTATTGTTTGATTCGAGTATTTAGTGATTCGTTAATATATCTGTTAGTAAAAGCTATTGAGCTAAAATTATCCACAAATAAGTTTTAAAGCCTCTAAAGTAAACATATGAGCGAAGGATTAGAACCAATAACAAACTGTTTAGAACAAATAAGAAATATGCCTCATCAATTGTTGTACCAAAAGTTTTTCACCAGTTCTATAGTCCGTCAAAACTGCTATAAATTCCATATATAACATGATATTTTAATGTTTTTCGTATTAAAATTATGATTTTAAATTTTTGGTTAACCTTTTTATTGAAATTTGGTTACAAAAAAATCGAAGTTGAGGTAACGCTGCTTCCGATATACTAAAACCCTCCCATCACAGCCAGAAAGGTTATATTTGTTTTCATCAGCAAAACTAACATCCATCCAGAACTCAGAAGGCTTGAACACGTACTCTTTAGTTAAGTCTAATCTGAAATTCCTATTTTTCTTGAAAATGTGGGGTATTTTCTGACCAATCTAGCATGAAAGTCATGTTTTTTTTTAATATTTATTTTTGTCTGGGGTGTTAAAGAAATGCCTAAGTGCTCCTCGGTACATTTGGCTAGTGTAGGTGCATCAATTTTGGGATTTTTTATTCATTTCACGCACGATTCGTTGTTCATCTGCTTCTGTAAGTCTTCGAAAACAACCACTTATATACGCTGTTCTTGATTTTTTGACTATTTCTAATATGGCGACTTCATATTTTACCAATTTAAAATGATAAATTAATTGATTTCTTATATCGACAGAGGTCTGTTTTCCTTAGCGTCCCATCTTTACGATCTATGCACATTAATTAGAAAAAGTGTTTTGAATTATTAACCTAAATTCTAACGGTACTAATAACAGTCAAACTATTAACTGTAAACAAACCTATTAGCAAAAGAATAGAAGAAAAAGGATTATTGTCGAATACTTTTTTTGCTTTAAACATTTTTTATTTTTTGTTAACTGTTTACAAATTTTGTAACTGTAAATCACATAACAACGTAACAAAATATGGTCAAATTGCATTCAAAATTTGTAATTATATGAACATTTAAAAAAAATTTACGAAAACAATATGAGATGTCGAATAGTTTTTTGATCACTGTATATACTGTGAGTGTCAAATGAGTAAACACCTCATTTAATTTGAAAAACATGTTTATTCTGTTTATAAGAACAGAGATAAAAAAGAAATACAGTAAAACCTTGATAGTTCGGACAATTGATTGCAGAACCTGATCCGGATTAAAACATTATCCGGATTACCGAATAAAGATTTAGAATACTCTTCTTGTTTCAAAACTGCTTCTAAAAGACATCGAATGGTATATTACATTTATTCATTAAATAAATAATTACGTTAAAAAAAAAGAAACAAGTGTACATTTCATAAAAAAAGTGGTAACATGGTTTCATTTTTACAAATCATGAAAGTAAAAATAAAACTCAAATCTATGAAAATAGTTTGTCTTTGCAACAAAAAAATAGAAAAAAACTGGAATAAAAATCCTAGAGATTACCATTACACAACGGTTTGAAAGTAATCCGAATTAAAAAGTTGCAATCGATCCGGATTATAGACTACAAAATGAAAATAAAAATGATTTCGGGATTACCGAAAAATCTGGATTATTGAAGTCCGGATCATCAAGGTTTTACTGTATATTGTTGTTAGTAAAGGTAAAATAAATTTTATAAAAAACTAAGAACTTAAACTTAGCCACTTAGAAAATAGATTACCAGATTTTTTCGCGTCAATTCAAAGTAAACAGAAAAGTCTATTGAAGCTTAAAAGTATATATTTAATATTTTACTAGCCGCCCTTTTCACTTTAACATGGCTTCTAATCTCCTAGGTATCGAATCAACAAGTCTTTGGGTGATTTCTGGAAAAATTGTATTCCACTCATTCTGTTGTGTTAGGTTTAGATCATGTTTACAAATATTTTCCATTCTCTAATTTTCTTATCGAGATATTCCCACATATGCTCAATTGGCTTCAGTTCTGTGGACTGTGGCATCTGGTTGAATGTTTTTGGTGGGGTGCGGTAAAGCAAACCACTTCTTTTCATCGTCCTGTTAAAATATCCAGTTATTTGGTAGGCCCAATTTTTCTACATACCCGGTACTTCCCCATTTTATTTATTTATAAACAAGTTATTAAAGAGTTGCCATCTTTTGGAAAAAGCTAACTAATTTTTCTTGAAGGCGATACAATTGCTTACTTTGATTTGACGTATAAATTGTATTTTTTTTTTTATAAAAAGCGAAATATTCTAAGTGGCTAAGTTTTTGACAATAACTAATTCGAACACGGGCAAGAATAAACATCGGCAAAATGAAAGACTGTTTGATCCATAGGGGAGAATTTAATTATGTGCCCTACCATCGGCAATAGTGCTTTCCCTTCCCCTCAGTATTCCTTTCCAAACCTTTGGGTGCGAACCACTTGGAGGGGTTGCAGTTGGATTATTCAGTGGTGAAGGTATAACACTGGCTGCTGCATAATCAACCAGCAGTGACCCATTTCCTTGTCGTAAGCATTCAAAAGGGGGTTTGTTTGATTTTTGTTTACTCGTGGTTAATTTATACATTTATTTTTTCTTTTATTTGGTTCAATTTACGTAATGGCAGGACGCTTTCGGATTGATTTCTGCAATGTGCGTGGGCTGCGGGCGAACTTTTTCTCCGTGTATGCGCACATTTGTCTCCATAGGCCGGATGTTTTCGCCTTATGTGAGACCCAGGTTTCTGAAAATGCTGATCCACAGGATTTTCATATCCCTGGGTATCACCTTCCGTCCCTTTTTAATTTCCATAGGGGTCTTGCTATGTACATTCGCATGTATGATGTATGATGCCGAATTTAACTGTCTATGGGTTAAGTTCTGAATCAGGGCACATCTTTTGCACTTCGGGTTTTTGTATAGAAGCTCAAACGCGGGAAGAGAGGTTACCATATCTGGCTTCGACTCTCTTTCCGACTGAATATCGAGTATCCTTTCGAACTATCCGAACAGTGAAATTGTTGTTGCTGGTGATTTCAATGTTCATAATTCGTCTTGGTTACGCCATTCAGGCCGTACAACTCCGGAAGGCCAATACGTTGAGTTATTTGCCGCGCACAATCACCTTGCGCAATTAGTGAATGAACCTACACATATACCGTGTGTAGATGGGCACCAGAACAATACCCTCGACCTTTTCCTCACTACACACCCTGAAAAGTATGTAGTTGAGGTTCTTGCACCTCTCGGAAATTCGGATCATTGCACAGTTTCTGCCTCATTCTCGTCCACCGCTCTTCGCGAGGTTCCACCCATAGCTACGGAACGCTCTATTTTTAACTACGAGGATGCTCGTTGGGCTGAGCTGAACGATTTTTTTGTCATTTTAATTGGAAACTTTGTTTCCTTGACTCAAACGTCGATGCCATGGCAGAAATGGTGGTGGATATAATAAAGCTAGGGATGGATATTTTCATCCCATCCAAAAAGCTTTCGATTAAACCCAGAAACAAATCTTGGTTTAATCTGACGTGCAAATTGGCAGTCAGATCCAGAGAGGAAGCATTCAGGAATTGGCGCAATAACAAATGTGCCCACACTGATTTGCTTCGCAAACAGGCGAGATCTTCATGTGCCGCAGTACTTAGATGCGAAAAGGCTTTATACGAGCAGCGCCTTCGTGCTAAAGTTCTTACTTTTCCGCGGGGAAGTAAAAACTTTTGGTCATTCGTTAAAAGGCTGAGGAACAACGCTAGTTCGGTTCCTGCTCTTATAAAGAATGACCACTCATTCACGAACCCGGTTGAAAAGGCAAACCTTTTGGCCGAAATGTTTGCAAGCAATTCTCACTTGCCGGAGAGCGTTCAACCACTGCCCGAACTTGAAAGAGAATCAGTAACTATGCCTAGTATATTCTTTCGAGCTCGTGCTGTAAAAAGGGTTCTTGCAAATCTCAACGTTAACAAGTCTTCTGGTCCGGATGGCATACCAGCACTGGTCCTGAAGCAGTGCTCTTCGACGCTTGCGCGTCCATTAGTTCACCTTTTCAGTGCGTCATATCGCGCCGAAATTTTTCTATCTTGCTGGAAGGTTGCTAATGTAACGCCAATCCCCAAAAAGGACGAGGCTAGTAACCCTGAGAACTAACGTCTAGTAGCAGTTTGTTCCACACTCTCCAAGGTTATGGAGAGTATGATTAATCACCACCTTGTGGGATATCTGGAGTCCAACGATTTACTTAGCGATCGTCAAGTACGGTTTCCGGGAGGGCCTTTCTATTGGTGACCTGCTGGCGTTGCTCTCGGAGAAGTGGAACAAGTCCATTCATGGTTTTGGCGAGAGTAAGGTTGTGGCTCTGGATATCTCAAAGGCGTTTGATAGAGTTTGGCACGAGGCTCTCATTTCGAGACTTAATGCTTTTGGTGTCGGTAGTCACTTCTCTCGATTTATATCGAGTTTCCTCAGAGATCGCTCTATAAGAGTGGTTATAGATGGGGTCTCATCCGACGAGTTCAGGGTAAACTCAGGGGTACCGCAAGGCTCTGTTCTTTCTCCTACTCTTTTTCTAATATTTCTTAACGACTTTCTTCTCACTTCTAATCCTATCTACTCTTTTGCGGATGACAGCAACATTTATCACTCATATTCCTTTGATCGTAGAGCGAGCCTTTTGGAGGTTGGAGTAAGAAGGATGAACACACACTCACAAGTGACCTGGTGAAGGTCTCCGAGTGGGGTCGTGCGAACAGGGTCGATTTTAATGCACGTAAGACTCAATGTTGTTTTTTAACACACAGGCGTGGTGGTGTGCTGTCATCTGTGTCAATGAGTAATGTGGATATTTAGGAATCAGATGCTCTTAATGTTCTGGGCATGAGAATTCACTGTGACGTTCGTTGGAATGATCACATATTTCAAGTGTCGAAAGAAGCATTCAAGTGCCTTGGTTTTTTGAGACGGTGCAAGAAATACTTCACCCCATCTGATCTCCTTAATATTTACAAGACCTATATCCGTCCCAAAATGGAATACAACTCTCATGTATGGGCCGGTGCTTCAAAGTCTATTTTGGAGCTTTTCGACCGCGTACAGGAGAGGGCGAAGATACTCATCAATGACGGTAGGGTAGCCAACTCTATCGATTCATTGGAGCACCGTCGCAATGTGGCGTGTGTTTCATTGTTCTGTCGGTACTATAACGGAATGTGTTCTAACGAAATTAAGGAATGAATTCCCAAATATCATACATTTTTACGTAGTACTCGTATTTCTCGTAGAGCGCATCCCTTTGTAGTTGATTGTCCAGTAAATCGCACAACGCATTATAGGGAGAATTCGTTTTTGGTCGCACTGTTCGGTTGTGGAATAATCTTCCAGCGAAAGTATTTCCTGCCACTTACGACATGAGTAAATTTAAATCTAACGTCCATAAACACTACTCCCTCCAATAACCTCCTTCCGATAACCTTTTTTCCTAGTACCAGCAGAATGCACTGCATGAGTAGGGGCCATCTCCTGGGTGCTGGTCTTATATAAAAAATAGTTTTAGTTCAAAGTTAAAACAAAATTAATTTTACCTTATATTTCTAATGTAATAAACATGTTTTTCATAAAAGATGAGGTGCTGACTTTCATTTGACGCTCACTGTATGTACGTAAATATATGTATTTGAATGAGTCCACTTTCACACTTTTCATTCACAAAGTTATTTCCTTTTTTTCTATGTGTTAACTTCTTTTCTTTATCATTCATTTTCGTTTGTGTTTCCCATATACAGACATATTTAGTTAGGAAAGCTGATTGAATTTGTGTATGTGTGTGTGTGTTTTAAAATGTTTGTTTATTTGACATTTTAGACAAAAATAGGCTATTTTTTTCTCTTTACTAGCTCTCTCTCTCTCACTCTTGTTATTGTATTAAATAACTTAATTTTATGTTTGGAAATGGAAAATTTTCTATTTTCTTTATTTGTTGTTGCTGTTGTTTAATCTTAAATGTCCTTGATCTTTATATAAACGTGTTTGTACATTTTTTTTACATAAGTATAAACATTTTATTTTAAAAGTGGTGAGTATAAGTGTATAAATTAAAAAAATAAAATAAATAGCAATTCAAATTCGAGGATTATTTTTTTATTTATTTAACCCTTACCTTGGTATAAAATTTTTTCAGTGTCATTATCAGCAATCTAATTTAATCACAACTGAAATAGTTTTTTTATACACTGCTTGCCACTTTAACAGCACACACATTATGTCGTTTCATAAAATCGTCTTATATCTCTTAAATTATAACCGCGGTAATACCTATGAAAGAAAAAAAAAACTTTTTGATTCTGCATAGTCAACTGAATTTCTTGATTCGTGATTTGGTTTTATCGAAACAAGAAGCAAAATTTCTTGCATCATGGTTGCCGGAGTGGAATTATTTTGACATTCAAACAAAAATCACTGTTTACAGAACCAGAAATAAGCTTTGATGTTTGTTGCAAAATTCTTGCAAGATTGGAACTTAAATGTCGCTCAAAATGCAATTTCTTCATTCACAGTTCGTTTATTTTTTCCTGAAAACTTAGGTGATTTGGTAAAAAATCGAAAGAGGGTATCAGGGATTTTAGGACGAGGGCATGAGAAGCGACTACTGTTGGCGTAAAACTATAGTTGCGTTAAATAAATCCCAAACAAGCTTTAAAAATAATTTAAATGTAAGATGTCGACTTTATTCTAATACTGCAGTCTGACAGACAGATAGACAGACTGAAATTGTTTATACAATAGTAAAATGCACTGGTACAAATTTGCCTGTCACTGTTCTATATTAATTGGAAAACAATATATTATATAACCCCGTAGCTTACGAATGACGATATGTATTTGTTATATTTTTTGTTTCGATAATTTATCTACGATAGAAATTCTTGTCCGATTATGCATTGGAGCCAGTGTACATTTAAAAATTAAAGCTTTACAATTTGATTAAAATTTAATTAAAGCTTTTGTTTTATATAATAAATTTATTCTATCAATGTATTTTTTTAACATAAAAAACTTTCATACTTTTTGTTCTTTTTTTATAATGTCGAATAGAGTTTAATTTTCTCTATATACAGGCATACAAAACTAAAACTGGTTTAATAAGTAGTTGTTTTAGAAATACTTGTTTGTTTCTTTTATTACTAGACTTTATTTTTATTGATATTTTTCTATCATTTTATTACAATTTCTTTTCTTTTGTATTTTCTAGGAATACGATATTAAAGATCATCGACCGTTTCTAACACTTAATCAAAGTGGCCTAAATAAACCTGATCAAATTAAATTTGCACGTTACCTTGGACAAGGTTTACCTACATTTACACTATTTTGCATTTATAGTAATTTTAAAAATTTATTTTGCACTAAACGTACCGAAATGTAAGTATTAAATATTTTTTTTTTTTATTTTCTTACAAACAAATTTTTAATTAGTGAAATATTACAAACGATTTCACCTCACTTCCAAATGTACCTTCAGGCCCGTCAAATATTTGATAAAAAACATCAATAATTTCTTTGTCGTAGTCTGAACATAAAATATTTCAAAGGGGCAAACAGAAAACAGCTGATTTTGGGAAAATAAAATTATTTGCCTGCAATCAAATATTTGCCTAATGTGTGTGTAAATAATTATATGATCTTACAAAATGGCGTTTTATTAACTCGCAGTACATCGATACACACTTTTAAGGTCTTTTATTGATCAAAATTTATAATTAACGATATATATAAAAAGGATGCTCTTTTGGATATTAGATTTAACGCAAATAAAAGTGGGGTAAAAAATATAAAATAATAATAATAGTAATAAAATAATAATAAATATACCGAATAATATGCATGCATATACATAATGATACATATGGCTGAAAGAACAATGCAAGATTTTTTTAAATTTTGTTTGACGTATTTGCAAATTAAAAAGTATAAGAAAAATTAATATATGTACGCACATATATCTTATTTCATATCAGAATGTTATGGATACGTAATTCTTCGCAAGAAAAAAATTATATATTAATATGAATCGTACAAAAATCGCCATTTAATGTTTTATATTACGTGCAACTTTACGATTTTCCATTTCCATCTTCCATTTTGTCAACTTAAAAGTCATGTCATACCCATTATTTTAAGGTTTAGTTATATGTAGCGTAACTTAATGCCATAGTCAACCTTATAGGCAAAACTGTATTTGGTTAGTGGTGTCCGTACATCGCTGTATGGCTATGGCGTTATAACAACTCACGTCTAATTTAACTTTTGTCTAGCGTTAACGCTTTGATATATTTTTGCGACTTTTTCGGTTAAAAAAATCGCAAAATTGTTGCTGTTTTGGCTACACTGAGACGAAATAAACAGCTGCAACATATTGACGAAATATGTAGCATATTGTCAAACATACAGTCAAGCATTAAGTCTTTATACATACCCAAAATTTCAGATGACGTTTAATCAAAAAAACAAAATAAAATCAAATTTCAAAAATATTTTTTTACATTTTAATAACTACAAAAACAGACGTTTTTATAATACTTAACAAATAACAGTAAATACGAAAATCACCTTAATACAGAAGGCTAGAAAACTTTTCGATAAGAAAGTTCAAAAATTCTTCAAAGTGCCTAACGAGCTCGCTCATATGTATGCAAGCATAGATAGATTTTTTGCAGAAGATATTATTTACGAATGAAAGCAAGTGTAACCTGTTGGGAAATAACGGACATAAAGGACGTGTGAAGGTTTGGCGCAAAACTATCACAGCACTTGGGGCGCCATAGCAGCATCTGGGATTGGCCGATATTACAGATTGATAGTATCATGGATCGATACAATTACAAAAAGCTTTTAGAATGAATTTTTCGTACATCAGTTGAGATGTTGGATCTAGACCAGATTTAGATAATAATCCTAATAATACAGCCAAATGATGAGAATTGTAGCTGCTGTAGTATGTATGCAGATGAAATGCCCTCCTCACTAGCTGAACCTAATCCCATTGAGCACGTTTGAGATATTTGAAAGAAAAAAATTTACAGCATCAGCAGGGAAGCGTTAAAAGAAAGATCACAAAGCTTGTCGCATCAATACCAAGCCAACTGAAGGCAGTGATTGATGCTAACAGTTGGTCAACAAAATATTAACTTTATTTTTTTTATAGTTTTTAATAAAAGTTTTTTATCTATTAACACTTTTCTCCGCTAAACAATTATCTTCCTCCTGAATAATTATTCTTAAAAACGTGTTTGAGAAAATAGATTTGTATATTTCGACTTATTATTTGATTCAAATATTTATTTCAGTTTGAACGCATGGCAAACACGTTCAGTTATTTTATTTCACCCTATTCGACTGCTGTTTAAACAAACAAAAACTATCAAATATTTAAACATATTTAATTTGAACACGAAACAAAATAGTTTAGTGTTTGACACAATTTGAAACAAATATATGAAGAAAAATTTTCATAAAATATTTTCCAGACTGAACGTACCTTAATATATTTTTTAAAGAAAATTATGCGAATTTTATTTCTAATTTTCCCTTAGAATTAATTTTTCAATTCTCAAAGCACGCTCTTTATCTGACAAGCACTATTTTTATAAGCATAAGCTAATATAGCGAAGCAGTTTTTATATACATAGTCTTTGTAAATCTCTGTCTCTTCATAGGTCTCTACAGGCCAAAACCGATACATATTTTGGCTGAAGTTCGATTGTGATGTTGTTTTTGATTCTTGGATTATATTTCGTTTATATAGCTTCTCTCCAAGCGACACATATTAACCCTAATCTTTCCGATACGGGTACCCGGTACCCGAACGTTATTTAAGGTCAAATATTTCTTAAACAAAACACAATACAGATTTGAGGTACCGTAACTTCAGGTAAACATTTTTAGTTTTTTTTTTTTTTGTCAACATGTTTTACCGTCTTAAGAGTATTATTAATCATTTAAAGTGCTTATAAATTAATAAATATCAAGGTCTTCATACTGTAAAGAACCACATAACACTGCTTAAAATTCGAAGTACATTTTTAAGACGGTAAAGCACTATATAAATATGGTTACCAAAGGGGTCTACAACAGTGTCCATATAGTGGGATGTCTGGAAAAATCACCGGATTTGAGAAAATGGAATTTTAAAAAATCCCCTTTTTGGAAAATATTAAAATTCTAAGGAGGTTGAGCGAGCATTTCTCCAAAATATGGAAGGGTATATATATATCACTACATACATACGCTGGCTAAAAGGGTAATAAACAGAGCCCATATAGTGGGATGTCTGAAAAAATCACCGAATTTGAGAAAATGGATTTTAAAGAAATCGCCTTTTTGAAAAATATGAACATTCTTGGGAGGATGAGTGGGCATTACTCCAAAATATGGAAGAACATATAGCACTATATACATATGCTGACCTGACCAAATTCAGAACCATCCATTATTACCCTTCCAAAGATATAGAAAAATCAATATTTACTTTGTATGTGAGATGCTACTCTCACTTACCCAATTCGGCCCAAATTTTGACTGATGATTTGTATTGACCACAAAGTTACTTGAGCCAAATTTAAAGATTCTTACTATTACGATTTTAACAGTTAAACAATAGTGAAGCCACACACCAAATTCCAGAGCTTTGTACATATACTTTTCATACAGTTTAAAAATATATTCTTACTCACACAACGTTTGAATACTGTACCAAATTTCGTTCTCAAGTGAAACTTATACAATCCAAAGGTGTTCACTTTAACGTCAATAACTATATATACATAAGAACCATGGTATTGAATTTACCTTTCGTTTAAGGGCTTACAAAATAAAATCGGTTGGAGCATTTCAGACAACATCAATTACAACAGATTTTATAGTCCTCTTTTACATATATAGATATAGATATACTCGAATGTAGATTTAAATAAAATCTTAAAATACAAGCAATTTGTATATCTATATTCAATATATATTTACATATATATAAATGGATTGTGGTTTGTTCGGATGCTTAAAACTTGAAAACGACTGGACCAAATTGGATATTTCCTACTGCGATTTTGTTCGTAATTGCTACGTAAGGGCCAAGAAAAAATAAAAATCGAAAATTTACAACAGAAGGCGCTGTAGGTGGTCATTCCTTTATCATTGCTCCCGTTAAATGTATGAATAAGATTTGGCTTGCACATATTCTAAGTTGTGCAGCAAATATAAACGTGGTTGGATAAGTGAGTGTGATGCCTCTAATACAAAATGATAAATACTGATTTTTATATATCTTGAGAACGGTAAAGGTAGAAGTTTCTGAATTTAGTAAAAATGATTTCGTAATTAATACAAATCATCAGACAAAAACTAGTCACATAATAATCGGATATGTGGGCATAGTACGTACCTTCCATACAAATAGCTATTGAATTTTTTTATTTTATAATTTGGTCCAAATGACTTGGCAGTCAATGCGAATCATCAGTTTAAAACTGGATAAGTGGGCTCATTCATACATAATTATAAGCTGTTGTTTATTGAGGCTTTAAATCAATAAATAATAACTCTGAGAAAGTATAGAAGCAATTTTTGTCCCTAAATAGCTATCTACTTCTGTACATACATAGATTCCCGTGCAAAGCTGGATGGTTAAAGCTAGTAATCTAATAAAATTGAATGAAATATGTTTCTGTAGTTTATTGACGAAATATAAGTACAATTATTTATCAGAAATTGTCTCATTTTATGTACCTTCTTTTGTTTTATTATAGAAGTCATTTATCTCCTTTTTTCCTTTATTAAAAACTGTCGCCCTTCGAGCATAATGCATTGTATATACTCGTAGTAATGGTTACGTCAGACAAAAGAGTTTCGTTTTTGTTGCACCCTTTTCCAGATGTACCTATATTATCCGTATATACTTATGTATATTTAAGGCATGCCCTGTGTTGACGAAGAGTACAGACGACACTTGCCTAGTTTGAAGCCGATTGACTATAGGAAGTAACGTAAATAAATTATCTGTCATCATAGTTATTTAACATTGCCTGTAAAAATAAACCAGAGCTAAAACAACATTTTCTTCTACATTATCCTGTCACTGACCAACGGTAAATGATTCCATTTAAAGGATAACTGTTGTCTGTGTTACACAACAGTAATTAAAATATTCGGTAAAATTGGATCGACTTTAAAATGGAAATAAATGTTTGTTAACTGTCACATTTTCATCTGCATAATAGCTTGTTGATTTTTATCGACATACTTCAAATATCAGAGATTGGATCGGCTTTGCCTGTTTGTTAACGTGCTGGTCTTGTAAAAGCACTATCAGAACGAACGTATTACACGTAGTACAATGTTTGCTTAAACCAATAGCAACTTAACAATGCTTTCTATGATGAAAGAATATTATTCTCCCAAAGATCTGAAAGAGGTTTCACCTTAGGAACTGCAATATTCGCTGCAAAAACGCCCACGGGTACCCCTGTCAGGAGTCTATGTGTGTAAATGCTGTCAGTATGGGTAGAGTTAATTATTACATTATACTGCGGTAATAGAAAAAAAATATTACATTCAATCTGGCCACATATGTACATTGAAACGATTAAGAGTTTTTCCACTACCACTCTTGGCAACGTTTGACTTCCATAAAGCACCTCCATCTTACACGATTTGCTGCTGTTGTTTTCGCGCCTTCCAAGGTAAAATTTAATGCCGAACCAACTCCATTTTCTACATTTTATTTGTTTTAGTATTGGTTCTTCGTTAGTTAAATTCTAGAGATCAACGTTGCTGATGTTGTAAGGCCAGTATAGCCTGCATATGACTCTGAAGCATATGTTGAAGAATACCTATAGATTTTGCGTAATTGTGTTCGATATCAACAAGGTTTGGCTTCTGACGCTAACTCTCCAAGTCTCTTCATATCGCTTGCATGTTGGAGATCTTGGGCGAGAGTGGACAAATATCCGCCTAGTCCAAACTCTCGAGTTGGCGTTTGAGATTGCATGTTGTATATTTACTCTCTGAACAGACATTGCTCATGATATCAGCCAGCATGCTGGTGAATAATTGAGGTAATAAAGGGTATCCTTGCATTCCTCCACCTATGGTATGAAATAATTGAGCTGAGAGTTATGCCTCACAGTGCGTTGAGCCAATACAAGCAATGAACAAAAATAAAAGGAGTGGTTGGATATCGATGAAATTCGGTATTATAAATAATTTGGGGTCGCTAGCTCAAAAATTATTTCAGATTTGTTGTAAACTTTATAGTTTTATTAAAAACCAGGACTATTTTCTTAAGCCCCATATATATATATATATATATATATATATATATATATATATATATATATATAACGACTTTTTTATTTTTATAATTTTTGTTTAATACTTATTTCTAAAAAGTATTTTAAATTTCTGGAATTTTCATTATTAATTAATAAAATGTAAATATTGTAATGAATTTTTAAGTTTTTTAAATAAATATATAATTTTGTATGTAATTTTTTGATATGTTAAGCCTGGTATTGTGTTCAAAATTTGGTGCGAAATGTTGTCAAATTACATATAAAAATGTTTCCCATGATAAAAAATACAAGGTTGTGCCACTCTCTCATTTTTTCTGACATATTACCATTTGACAATAAAGGCGAACTGACATGTTGAAATTTGTGCTTCCATACACTGGTCACAAAATCCAATTTTTTACATATTTTTTTTCGAATTTGATTATTAAGCCGTAATATAAGGCAAAACAAAATGTTAAATGTGTAAACAAAGAAAAAAAATCAAAAAGAAAACAACTTAAAACAAATCTTTAATAAAACCTTCAAATTTCCCATTTCAATACATATCTTTTGGTATTTATTCTGAAATAGGTTGGGTTGAAAAACATACATACATTATATATTCAAAATTAACATGAGTAACGTTATGCTGCAAAATTCTAAATAATATTCTAAAATTAAAATCTTGATTAAATTACACAAAATTGTGAAAAATTTCTGGGAATATTGATCCTTTTTCTGCAAGTGGCAACGTTTTTTTTAATGTTTACATATAAAACAAACTTCAAGAATCTCGTTTATTGTCAAACAATTTTGAGTGGAACTACCTTCTATTTCTTATATCATGATTTTTCTAATGTGAAATGTATACGGGGACGGATTGACATTGAAGCTACCTATGGCTAGATGGCAGCACAAACACAAAAACTTTTTGTTTCTTAGAAATTACGATCTGTCAAACGTCAGCTGTTAAAATTTTAGCCAAATTAATTGATTAGTTTATTTGTTGTAGTCGTTTGAAGTAAGCAACTTTTGTGTTTCTTGGAAAATGGAAAAAAGTGAATTTCGTGTAGTGATTAAACACTACTATTTGAAAGGCAAAACGGCGAAAGAGACAAAAGAAAAGCTTGATAAACATTACGGCGAATCTGCTCCGTCAGATTATATGGTAAAATATTGGATTGCTGAATTAAAACGGGGCCGAACAAGCACTGCAACAATACCATCAACAGGAAGGCCAAAAGAGGTGGTTACTGAAGAAAATATCAAGAAAATCCTCGATATCGTTATGAATGATCACCGGGTCAAAATACGTGAGATTACTGAAATGGTAAACATATTATATGAACGTGTGTTCAACATTTTGCATGAACATTTGCATATGAAAAAGCTATCGGCAAGATGGGTGCCGCGTTTGCTCAGTGTTGAACAAAAACGAGTTGGACAGATCACTTCACAGCGGTGTTTGGACATGAGAAAGCATAATCCTGCTGATTTTTGGCGTAGATTAATAACTGTTGATGAAACGTGGGTCCACCACTACACACCTGAAACCAAAAATCAATCGAAGCAATGGGTGGAAGCTGGTGGAAGTGCTCCGAAGAAGGCGAAGACAGCGAAATCGGCTGGCAAGGCTATGGCCACTGTATTTTGGGATGCACACGAAATATTGCACATCGATTATCTTGAAAAGGGATCCACAATCACAGGAGAGTATTATCGTGCATTATTGGATCAATTGGTTGATGCAATCAAGGAAAAACGACCACATTTAAACAAGAAAAAAGTGCTCTTTCTTCAAGATAACGCACCGGTTCACACAGCATTAGATACGATGCTAAAACTACGAGAAATCCACTTCGAATTGGTTGATCATCCACTTTATAGTCCAGATTTAGCCCCTAGTGACTTTTTCCTGTTTCCAAACTTGAAGAAATAGCTCGCAGGAAAAAGATTCATCTCAAACGAAGAAGTGATTACCAAAACTAATGCGTATTTTGAGGAGTTCCTAAAATCGTATTATTCAGATAGTATAAAAAAGTTGGAAAATCGTCTTACTAAGTCTATTGAGCTAAAAGGAGACTATGTTGGGAAATGAATGGCTTTTGAAAAAAAAAATATTTTTTTCCTACTTAGGTAGCTTCAATATCAATCCGCCCTCGTATATCAACATTATTTTCCAACTGCAGCAAATTTCTAGTAACATTTTTTTCAATTACGAAATGACATGAGACTCACTTATTTCGTACGAAATTTTAGGCAGCAGTAGGGACATAAATACTGTTAAAATATTGAATACATATAGTCTTTTATTATATGGCTAATAAAAGCTAATCACATGGAGTGGTCAGAAAATGTGAATCGTATCGTTGTTATAGTGATTTATAAACACAGAAAAATAATTTTAATTGATGAATCAATTGTACCGCACTGGTGTAAGGTGATCTTAAAAAATCAAAACTGCTCACAAAACAATTTAAAAGCTTGTTAGTGTTTTTGTAGAACTTATATCAATAAATAAATAAAAATATTGTTCCAACAATATTCATAATTTTTCTATATAAAAAAATATTTATATCCCTACTGAATATTATTTGTTGTGGTGTTGGAGAAAACATATGGTTTTTGTTTACAAATTTAAAACCATGTAGCACATTTTAGGGCATAAAACCGACAAATTTTGAAAAATTGCTAAATGACTACATTGGTTGCGTGTCAATTTTGGCTTAATTCCAAAACGTCGAAATACTTTGTAGCAATACGGTTTTACTACTGTATCGATACAAAGCAAACTACATTGTTTGTTGCATTGTAAAAAGAACTTTGTACAGTTTTAATTTAAAAACTCTTTTTTGCTGCAGTCAGCACCTTTCCCGACAACAATCCTTTTTCCTTTTTTTTGAGGCAAATTCATCATCATTTTGTAAACAATTGCTGTTTCCATTCGAAAGTCTATTATTCTTTCAATTTAATCAAAATTTAAAAATTTTAAACAAAAAGCATCGACAAAATTTATACTACACAGTTTGCTTTTCTTTGCGCAGTTAAAATTTTTACAATACATTTAGGAATGGATGACTTTGTAAATGTTTGCATGGTTGCGTTTAGGAACACATGATATTGTTTGGTTGCTTTGAAAATGACGTTTTGGAACTCAACCTTTTTCGTATGAAAAAAGGAATGATGCACAACATTTTTCACAAATTTGAACAGAGTATTAGGCTTAAGACGAAATTAATCGAAAATGAACTAAGGAGATTAATATTTTGTACTAGATAATATTTACTTTCGCAAAGCTCGTACATCTTTCAATTACAATGCATTCTTTATATAATTTTTGTAATGATAAATACAAATATAAGAAAATTTTGATGTGTCCCTATTATTTCTTCCACCAGTGCATGTAGTTCCGATTATTAGAAAATAATTTTGAAAACTATCACCACTAATTACCTCTTTGAGCAACACGGGATCATCATTTGAAGTCAATTAACAGTTGCCGATTAATGTATTGTATATTGTACGGTTCTTCTAATCAAAACTAAGCATTCTCGGAACTAACTTCGCTGTCACACATCTGATGCCCAAAATATCGACATAAACTACCTGAATTGCAAACGTAATTAACGTTCACATGTTAACGCTTCCAGAGCTTGTATCACTTTAAATTTTTTTAAGGGTTTTGCTACATCTGCATGATTACTGACTGATAACATGAAAGTTTAAATCTGCATGATTGAAAAGAAAGTCAAAAAAAAATGGCACTAATGAGTAATATGTAGACGTTTACATTTGCTAAATGGATAACAAATTGTCTTTAAAGTCTTATGATATTTGTAAATTTAAAAATTTTAACCCTTTATTGCACATTACTGCTAATCATGAAAAAGTTATTACTTTTTCTTATAGAATCTTTGCTTTTGACATAATTTAAGCTCAAAACAAGTTTTATTTTTTTGCTAAGCCGGGAAGAATATAATATAGTCCTGGTACTCAGAGTTATTGAGGGCCAATAGATCTTGAATTATTATAACTTTTTTAGAAACAAAATCTTTTTTATTACCGTTTATATGTGTAGCGTTTATATACAGTGGCTCTAACCCAAACTCAGACTATACCAAAACATTCATAAAATCATACATTTTAATTATTAAAAAAATGTAATTATTTTCTTATTTGTGTATATCTTCTACGGACAAAAGGAGAAACCACCTCAGAAATTTAATAATTGTACGTAAAATTGAAGTTGAAAACGTTTTAGAAGTCAAAATGACTTTGCAGAAGCCTAACTCGCACAGTAACTTTTATGGGTTAATAACTACAACTCTGTAATATAAATGCGGCCAACTTCGCTGATATAATTTACATATTTAGGGGAAAACCCTTTATTTCAGTTTTCGAAAATTATACAGAATAAACAGAGCTGAAATGAAGAAGATGGCTAGATGGAAACAAACTAGTATCGAAGTAAGAAAGCTTATTATTGAGCATGCAAGAAAAGGAAAAGCGTTCGCGAAATTTAAAAAATTGTTGGCAGAAGTCATTCAACTGTGAACGACATAACAGAACGTTTTAAAGTCAATAAAACGGTGCAAAATATATCCACAACAAAATATTTTCTGAGGCAGAAGAACGTTTTTTTTTTTTTTTTTTTTTTTTTTTTTTTTCGTCAGAAAACTTGCTTTACAGAGTTGGTCTTAATGGTGGAAGTGAAAGACAAAAACCTCTTACTAGTAAACGCAATCAAAACAAAAGACTTAAATTTGCAAAAGAGTACCAAAATAAGGGTTTTTCTTTTTAGTGAAACGTTATGTTCACCGACGAAAGCAAATTGAACGTACGTATTTTGGTCGGATGGTAAACCAATAGTATGGAAGGGACAAAATCAGGAACTACGTTTAAATAATTTTAAATCGACAGTAAATCATGTGGTGGTTCAGTACTTGTCTGGGGCTCATTTTCTGCATCAGGTCCAGGATCTTTGCATTCTACTGACACTATCATGGATCAAAATGTGTATTTAAACATTTTACAAGAAAACTTGCCAAAAAGTGTGGATAAGCTTGATCTGGATAACGGTTGGTACTTTTACCAAGATATCGACCCCAAACACAAGCCCCACAAAGTAACATCTTGGCTGCTATATAATGTGCCACACGTCATGGAAACACCACCCCAGAGCCCCGACATAAATCCTATTGAAAATTTGTTGGATTATCTCAATAAAAAAGTTCAGCATCAGTCGGTTTCCAGCAAATCTGAGCTAAGAAGTAGTTTATTTCTACTTACAACTACTGAATTTTAATTTTGTTTTCTATTCTTAATAGCTGAATAATATTAATAATAAAAAATCAAACAAAAGCTTTCCTTAACAATTTCTTATTCGTTTAATTTTTATCAACAAAATCAGTTTATTATAGTGTCCGAGCTTGGCTTGCAGCCACTGTATGTATTAGAATAAAAAATTAAAGTCCACACTTTCAATTTCAAACAATATTTAAATTTAAGCGATATTTTACAATCCAAAAGAACCTCTAAGTACTAGAACTGTTGAAGGATAACTGATCTTATGATCAACAGGAGTAGAAAAAGCACAATTTTTTTATTGTTATTTGAAGAATATGCGGTACCTTATAGAACTGAAAAGGTTAAAAGGTTAAATTTTACTCTCTTGTTAATTGTGTTTTTTTTTTCTAATTTGTAAAAAAAAATATTTAATATTTTCCTTGTTCTTTACAGATACACAAAGGATGGCTATAATTTGCCTTATATCTTAGAGAAAATAAAGCGCTTCCTAGCAAATACTACAGCGGGTAAGTTTTCTATAAAATAGATTTAAGAGTATTCTTATTTAGAAACGGGACCGAAAAACCGACTTATAAATTGTTTTTATAAATAAAAACACTTTTAAAAGCCAAAAAAAAGTATTTAGTGATTTTGTCAATTCCATATCTTTCACAAAAACATATATTCCATTAGACAGTGAAGTTTGTTTAAAACGATTTATTATTTTATATTTAAAATTCTCAAATTTAGTTTATTAACTAAAAAAAAAACTCCTGCCTAAAATGTAAGTGTGTATGTAAGTAACTCTGCTAAAACAAAAATTATTAAAAATTAATCAGTGCTTTTATAATTATGGTTATAATTTTTTGTATATAAATAGTGAATTAAAGAATGAATGAAGTGTCTTAATTTGAAAAACTTTAACAGGGAATTATTTTATTATCTGTGTCCAAATGTATTTATTTATTTATTTATTTGTTTTTATTTTTTTGGGAAATTTGGCAAAAACTTTCAAAATTATAGTGTAAATTTCATTAAAATATTTTGAAAGGTGCAGAAAAAAAATTGCACAAAAACACTTTTTTTCGTTTTTCGCTCCCGTATTCATAATTCAATAACCAATTATGAACTGAATTGTAAGAGAAACAGTTTCAATTACCCTGTGGATCAATACAAAACAATGTGGTCTCTAGTTTTGATCGGGTGTCATGGCTAAATGTGTTTATTTAATTTCTTAACCTCTTGTATCAATTCTATGACACAATTTAACGGAAAATAAAAAAATTAAATAAAAACAAATAACCATCGCAGTTTTGATCACACTTGTGCTATTTGTTATGAATTTTGTTGTCGTTCATCTTATACATATTTGTGTAAAATGCCGAAAATTTTATGCCGCCGTGGTAACATACGCCGACCACTGATCTATAAAAATACAACAACAAAACAAATGGGTTGCACATCGTATGATCAGGGTTGTCAGATCTTTTTTAAGCTTTTTCGCCACATTTAATTTCAAAAATCGCCAAAATCGCTAAATCATTTTTTTTATATTTCGGCAATATTTTATATTTTTTAAAATAATGAAAAAAAACTATTAAAAAACAAATAAAAAATAATTTGTTCCGAATTCTGAAATTTTGCCAAAAGTGGGAAAAAATTCGCCATAATATATATTTTGTTAATTTTATTAACCAGAAATATTAGTAAAAACAAAAAGTGTACAATGTTTACTATAACATAGTTTATAGTTTACTGAAAGCTAGAAAACTATAAAAAATAATTTTGATGGTTAATACAAAATACATTTTGAATATAGATATGTTGTCTCGTTATTGTTTGTTTTATATCTAAAACGTTACACACTTTTTCTTCGACACATTTCACATTGGCTTGTATTGGAATTAAATTACACTATGCGACAAAAAAGAACGAAGATAAAATACCTGAAAAGTTATACTATTTTTTTAATAAACGCTATCTAGTACAACGTTTCAGTTTTTGATATTTTCTAAAAACCTCCAAAATCTTTAATTAAGGGGAAAAAACGGTTTTTCGTACCTTCATACACTTATAGACTTATAATTTAGCGGAATACTATCCGATTTAAGGCTTTTCAGTGTATTTAGAGAGAGGAGAAGTAGACCCTTTAAATGATGATATGATATACCTCATAGCCTTGGTATGCATGTGTGTGAATTTTTCAAGCAAACACATTAATTTTTTTCACATTTGTCAAGTTTAGAGCTTTTTTAGTATTTCGTTGCCAGTTGCCGAAAATTTCTTTACATGAGTAAACTGGAACATAAAAATCTATTAGTTTCAGTTTCGTATAGGCAACTACAAATTTCTCGTTGCTGAGAACATAATTGAAGTTCGGCTGCCATCTATAATCGACAGACTAAAATGACCATGTTCACGAATTTCATACATAAAAATACCAAAATAATAATATCACTTTTTCGTATTTTTTTTTCAAAAATAGCCAACAAAATCGCCAATTAATTTTACAAATTTTACAAAACGCCATGTCGCCAAACCGAAAATTAGAATGCAAAATATCTTTTAAAATCGCCACGTTTGGCGAGAAATCGCCAGATTTGACAACTCTGCGTATGATATAGAACACATTTATTTATAAGGAAGTGCACAAAAACTGTGACGAGTTGGCGATTGACTATCCATAAAGTTACACACAGAAGTATCTACACAAAGCACTTGCAGTTGTCGTGCTAGCCTTTAAAAGTAAAAGCGGTGATCATAAAATTTTGTTGTTGTTGTGGTCTATAATAAAATGCATAAAATGCCAAATTGATTAACTCCATGAAACAAATAAACTGGGAAATATTAAAAAATAATTTTATAATTTATATGAAGTTAGAGTAAAAATTAGAAAAATTTGTTTTAAATATTCTCCCATGTTCTGGAAAACGCAAAACGAATTCAGGATTTGCTGGCGTTTTGAAATTTTTCAAAGTTGTGTTCGAACAATTAAAACATATGTTTTATCATAACAAAACTAACAAACGAATAAATTTTAAATAAAAATGCCTACAGAGTACTTGTTTGCGAAAATGGCTAAAATAATAAAAAAAGAAGCTAAAATCAAAAAAAGTTAATAAGTAAACAATTGAGCCATTCAATTGATGAACTCAAAGCAAATTTTTAAATTGCATATTTTTTATTAAAATCGTGAATAAATGTAGAAAGTTTTTCTTCAAATAAAAAGAAAACATATTTAATTTAAATTGTACTATGCTACCTTACAAACCCGCCACACGGGGGTTGTTTAATGTGCAGTATACTCTAACGGTTTGCTAAATTTCTTGCGTTTTTCGTTTGTCAGAACACCTGTTTGGCGTTTTCGGAACATAGGTAAATACAGTGTTTTTACAACACTATCTAATATAATTCAAAAAGAAGGGTTCATCGATTTGACAACTGTTAAAATAAGTTTTCGCCATTACAGTGCACTCGGGATAGCGCCAACACTTGCTTTTGTCAACATCTCAAAACAAAGGCCTTTTTAACAGTGTCTATTCTAAAATGTCAACCAAGCCACAAAGCTCTAAAATATCAACTGTAAATAAAAAAAAAATTTAGTTTTAGTAACAGTTAAAACAAAAACATGTGTGCGTATACATATGTATATATTTATTTTACAAAATAAATCCGAATTTGGGGATTCCCCTTATAACAGGTACAGAAATAGAGTCGGAAATGAAGTCTTTCTCTGTTCAGTTGATTTTTTGTTCTCTTTAGAAGCAGTTTTTGTTTAGTTGGTCTTAGTTTATAATCAACAAATAAGCTTTAAACTACACTATTAATATGTTTTTTAGTTTAAATTTCTACATTCATAAACGTCAAGAATCTGATAAAAGTCAACACCCGCGGTTTTAATTGGTTGGCGTTATCACGAGTGCAGTGTATTTAGTGTTAGGTACTTAACATACGATTAGTGATTAGCAATTGTTACAGCTTTTGCATCTAAATAATTTAGGTATAATTGAGTATGCCATAATGCTAGGTAATGGGACTTTGTTATATCACTGAAATATTTAAAAAATAGAATATGGATTTTAATAATATGTATGTACATACATACATAGATACATATGGCTTCAGTTAAAAGTATCAGGATTATTTATTGTGAAACGTTAGAGTGTCAAAACATTCGGAAAGGTGGCATTTAGTAAAGATGTTTTGTCCAACATCTGAGTGGTAACATTCGATTACCACATTTAATACAATAAGCTTCGTAAGATATTCGACTTCGCTATTAGGGCTCCTTGTGGCAATTGTCACATAAATGGCGAAACAATTTAATTGACTTTATAAGATGGGTGTCGTTTTAATTGTATTTCATTTAACTATCTTACGCAACAATTTCATTGTGCTATGGGGGGAATTCGTCCCAACTGTGTTTATAACAAATATTTATTTTGCTCTTTAATTGTATTTAGAATGTATTTCAAAGTATTTTAATTAAAATGTTCGTTTTATTTAAATTTCACTGTTTAAATTGTTGGTTTTCATGGCAATTAATTAATTCATTTGTTTTATTTTTGTTGTAATTTTTTTTTTCAATTTGATTTTATAATATTTCCTCAACAAAATTTATCGAAAAATATTTATATTTTCCTTTTTTAATATTTCTCTCTTTTTTTGCATTTATTTAATTATTTACTTTTTTTGTCTATTTTTATCTTTTTATATACGTACGTACGTACATACGTTCCATGTATATATTTCTTTAATTGGCATAAATTATGTTTAGGTAATAATAATAACAATAATGCCTCAAACTCATCCTCCACATCCATAACAACAGCAACAGCAACAGCAATTGTGGCTAGTTCCAGTAATACAATTTCCACAAATTCAAATACCACCCCCAACATCACTACCACTACAACAACAACAATCATAAATACTAATATTTCTAATAATAATAATAATAATGCAATCAATGTGCCAGTAGCCATGCAGAACGGCAATGGTTTAGGTAATGGCGCTGTCGCCAACAGTGGCAGCAATAGTAGTAGTAGCAGTAGCAGTAACAGTAACAGTATTAATACTGCTGGTAATGACAATGACAAAAGCAAAGAAAACAGCAACAACAGCAGCATCATCTGCAACAGCATTAATAATAGTAATAATAATGATATAAATACACCAACCAAACAAATTTATAATGTGCCATCACCAGTAACACCAAGAACACCACAAACGCAACAGCAGCAACATCCTCAGCCAGTGCAAATACAACAAACACCAACACAAAATACCCCTTTACCACCACACCCTCCTCAACCGACACCGATACATACAATAATGGCAACTCATCATGCGGCTACACCTCAAAACCATTTACAACAGCATCATAATAATCATCATCATCTCCAGCAGCAACAGCAGCAACACCAACAGCAACAAATTCATCACCATCATCTACCCCATATGCAAATGACCATTAGTCCGATGATAGTCGTGTCCACTGCAGCGCCCCCAGTATTAATGTCTTCACCTATGGTTCCAACAGTTGCATCAACATCTGCCACCATAAACCAGGCTACAACTAATCATAATCAACATCCGCTGCAACAACCGCATCATATGCAACCGAATAATCATCATTTACCTATTCAACATCACCCGCTCCCGAACCAAGTTCATCCAATTAATCAGCCTTCAATGCAACAGCATCCACATCATATGACTGCTGCTAATAGTATAACTTCTGTTACTGTTACTACTGCTCCCAATACATTTGCCTATCAACAACAACAGCAGCATCAGCATCAGATTCAACAAAATCACCATCCTCTACACAATTTGGCAGCACAGAATCCTCCCCTCTAAAAGAAACTAATATTTTTTTTATTTATTCAAAATAATTTTCATATTGTCTCATACAAAATTTAGCGTATTTCTGTCTTTTTTATAAATTTAATTTATTTCTTTTATTTTTCGTTATAATTTATGTCTTTGCCTTTCAAGAGCTTAAATATTTTCCTTTTTTTGTATTATTATATTTATTATTTTTGTATTTTACACGAAAATTGTTTAATGTTTTGTGCATTGTATTTAATTTAATAATTCACTACATTTTCATTTCGAAATTCACTTTACAACCAAAAAATAGCTTATTTAGAAAAAAAAAAAAAAAAAAAAAAAAATATATATATATATATATATATATATATATATATATATATATATATATATAAATATATATTTCCTTTAAGCATATTTACATATGTTCATAAATATGTACATATGTTGCATGTACAAACTTAGGAATATACTTTTTATACAATTTAGTATTTCCTAAAAAAAAGAAAGAAGCAATAGTTTCAGAGAGGAAGGAGGTTATATGGAAACGTTTTGCATTTGCCGTTTATTTATTAATATGAGAATATTAAATTTACATTATAACCAATGCAAAGCATTTTAATGTTTTGTACACATAATATACATATTTAGAAAGAAAAACTTAAAATTCAAATTTACACCATATAAACTTAAAAAAATAATAGATCTAATAAAGATCTAATAAAATCTAATGATATGGTCCCCTATTCATGGTTCGACGACGGTGATCTTAAGACTTAATCGACTCAGTTTTTATTGGTGTTACGAAGCGCATTCAACGGAGTATAATATATTTTAGTCGAGTTTGGATAAGCGCAAACTGTTGATTTGGAAAAATCACATTTGTAATTGCAATCAAATGTTCTAAACTTTTTTTTATTGTTTGTTCCATTAATTTTAAAGGCACTTCTTTATTTTTAAATGCACAAAATCCCATAATTCCTATATTATACAAACTTTGCGAAACAAAATGAAGTGCTGGCTCATTTCAATTTTATTGCATACAAAAAAAAATGTTACCAAACAAATTTCTTAAATTTTTAGCACGGTGCAACAAAAAAAAATTGTTTTCTTTTTTGGAAATTTTTGAAACACCTCCAAAATGTCGAATTACGGGTAAAAAACCGGTTTTTCGGACCTTCATGCACTTATAAGCAAGTAACTTAGTTGAATATTACTCGATTTTATGCTTTTTTTCAGAATCAGAGAAGTGGTACCATTTTCCAGGTATTTCAACTTCATTCATTTGTGTGACTGTATAATCGACATATACTATTAGAAAAAATGAATGTAAAATAAAAAATTTAAATTTATTTGTTTTGCTGAAAAAGTTTACTTAAAATATATACACTAGTCAGAAAAAGTCTGCAAACCAATATATCTAAGAAAATGCAAAAAAATGACAAGAACAGCTCTAAATAAATCTTGTTGCATAGTTTTAATAAATATTAAAATTCAGCAACTAAATTGAATTACATACGTATATACAAATTAACTTTTTACATATATGCAAATTAATTATAAAAAAGTAAGATTGAGGTAACCCTCTGCGAATGATGTGGTCGTCTAGCAGACACCAATAAACATAAAAAAGCTGTTTGCACCGTTATATTATGTAAGAAAAAACAGTTTAAAATAAGTTGTTTTTCAGAATTCGAAAACGTATCGTAATAAATAACAAGGTACGCCCTTAAACTAGAAACAGAAATAATTTTATCATATTCAAAAATGGAATTTAGAAAATATAGAGCGTTGTAAAGCTGTCTGGTATTCAACAACATCAGTAGAATAGTGACAGTTAAACCATGTCAGTCACAGCGGGTTAAAAAAAAATAGACAGGAAAAGTCAGAGTAAATAAGCGTATATACTTTTTAAAAATCTTATTTTTGTATATTTATAACAGCATTAACTATAAATTAGTGTTTAGTTGGGTGGTCTGTTCTTTTGAGAATCTCAGACAATCTTTTTTGCTTAGAAATAACCAGTTTTGTGATAGTTCTAGTGATATTTCCTCTCATTCATTTTGCAAAAGTATAGTTATATAGTTTTTTATATTATAACATGATGAACAATTTTTGCTCCAACAGATTCCATAAATAATTAAAGGGATTGAGATCTGTAGACTGCGGTGGCTTACGCAACTGTTTTGGAATATTATAACGACCCTAAAGCTTCATAATATCGACTGCGTGCTTAGAATCCTTACCTTATTGAAATAAAAAATTGCTACCAAAATGCAGTTTCGCTAAATGTTGCTTTCCGTTGACCTTTAGAATGTCTAGGTAAGCTATATTGTCCACATGGACTCAATTACCTGCAAATTTTTTACCCCGTTGGAGGCCACCTACCTCATAAACATTACACCTCATAACTATTACTACTCCGTGTTTGACCCTGCTGTACAAATTAGCTTTATGTTGCACTGTACCGGATTTTTCTTTTTATTATGAAAATATAAGTTCTATTGATTTATTTAAGAGCTCTCTACCGAACAACATTCTTTTTTGACTCTTTTTAATGAAATTAAGGGCTTCTTACGTACTATACGAGTATGAAAAACGATACGATTTAAGATATTTATTTCTGACATTATTATCACATATACTCCATTTCAATTTGAAACAAATGCTTTCAGCCACTTTTGATGCTGTTATTTTGGGAACTTGTCGCACAGAGTTGATAAAATATGTCTTTTCTCTTGAAGATAGTTTTGAAGGACGGCCAGACCGAGGTTTTGATACATAGCCTCCAGTTTCTTTGTAAGAGTTGATGACTTTCTAGATAGAGGAGTGAGTCCTCTCTACCTCTTCTATAATTTCTCTACAGGGTTTTTCTTGCTTCCAGAGGAAAACTATAATTTTTTTTTCGGCAGGATAAATTCCTTTTTTATGAATTCATTGCAAAAAAAATTGCTATTTCACAAACTGAAATTAATATTCTTACAGCAAATGCATAAACTTGACTAATAAAGCAACGAAATTAACTGCTATAAATTAAAAAATTACGATTAATAAATTAATATTTTATGTGTACGCAGACTTTTTCTGAGTGAATAAATGCAATTTTTTTTTATTTATAATGCCGAACAATGAACCTACTTTCTTTTTTAATACAAATTTTGGTGTGTGAACGCGAATGAAAAAAAGAAATAAATAAATAAGAGAGAATTCAAAATGTTGCCCTTCAAAATGTTTCCTCGTCTAAACTGGTACTTGTTTTGAAATTTAAACGAAATTAATAAATTCAATTAATTTTTTGACAATAATATTGAGTTTGACTCTTGTTTCTCCAATGAAATATGTACATATAACAAAGGTATTTTGCACTATATTTATTTCTTATTAAGGAGGTGCTATCATATCGCTTATGGATTTGCTGTCCAATACAAATAATTTAGAATGTACACGAGCTGTTGTTTTTTACAACAATCTCAGACATAAAATTAACTAAATAGTTCAAAGTTGGTGCCTGGTTGCCAAAAATCGAAAAAACGAAAAAAAGGGGAAACCATTTATCGTTTTATTTTGAACCAGCGGTTATTTCGAATCTGGCAAGACTTACAGTCACACAGATAATAATGGGTACCCTCAATAAAAACGGTTTTTAAGAAAAACTTTACATATCTTATCGAAGTTGCCTTTACATTTGAGAATATAATGACACAGGCCTCCAAACAAACCAAAAAATGTCTCACTAAGTACGCGCTTATTGCGTTTAAGCACTTACAAGTCATATGACAACATAGATAATTATACATACGTAGTCATCGATCTGGTCCATGGCAAATTGGTATATTAGTTTAAGAGTTTTCTTGTTACCGAAATAAGCCGAAAATCTAAAGATATTTCTATTAAAATTCGAGGGCAAATAATAATCTTATGAAAAACTTAGAATTTATTAAATGCAAATGTTAAATTTGTTGGTAATGCCAAGTTCACACAGTTCTCAAAAATATTTCTGAGTCGAAATCTTTAGGAAGCAAGCTCAAATCTGGTTGTTCACCTAAAATTTTTCGTAGTGTTGCCACATACATAAAAAGTGTTGTGGATAAAACACCTAAAACATCAATGGTTCAAAATTGTAATACATTGAAAAATGACCACAATATTAATGTGCATTTAGAAACTATTCGTAGTGTTTTGGGAACAAAACGGTGTCCATAGTAGAGAACCTTTTATAAGCAAACTCAATAAAAGAAAGCGACTGAACTTTGCACTGCAGCATACGGACAAAAAACCAAATTTCTGGGACAATGTGATATTGAGTTATGGAATCAAGTTTAACTTATTTGGTTGTGAAGACAGACAAAAAATTTGAGTAAATTTAAAGTAAAAAATTTGTAAAGGGTACGTAATATTATCTGTGTGACTGAATGTCTTTCTATTCTGCCACAAAATTCAGTATATTATCTCAACTGAACGAAATTAATCGATTTATGCTTGAGCAACATTGGGACTTATTGGAAATTTATTTCCAAAACTAGACGATTGGTCTGAAATTGCAAAAAATAAAATGTAAACGATGTTTGCTTTCAACAGGATGGTGCAACTTGCCAAACATTTCACGCCACAATCGATTGATTGCGTCAAACATTTGATAGCCGTTTAATTAGCCGAAATGGTGATATCAGTTGGTCGCCAAGAAGCTGCGATTTGACACAGTTGGACTATTTTCTGTGGGGCGTCGTTAAAAACAAATGTTATGCCGACAAACCAGATACAATTGAGCATTTGAAGGCCAACATTCGTTATGCCATTGCCCAAATACGGCCCCGTACACTCGAAAAAGTTCTCAAAAATTCGTCCGATTGAATGTGGTACTGTGAGGCCAGCCGCGGCAGCCATATGAATGGAATAATATTTGATTTCTTACCGGAACATTGTACCTCACAACAACAACAAAATAAATTTGTCAAAATTTCAAACCGTTTTTGTTTTATTGCACTTTATAATTAAAACTTTTAAATGGCCCACCCAATATAATAATTTTTTAATACTAAAAATAGTTTTAAATGCAAAATACTGTTCCAAAAATAAGCCAAAATAAGCCTTGAGATGACATACACTCAGCATTATTATTCTCTAGAATTTAGTATTTACATATTTCAGCAACGCGATGAACTTAAACATATATTTTTTTAACTGTACTCAATGCTTTTCAAATTTCATTAAAAACAACAACAAAGTTGTTACAACTAAAGTTGTACAAGAAAAACGAAAGGTGAGAAAATGGTCAAACTGAAGGAGAGCAAGCTCGTTTTAAAATTATAAGGTATTAGTAAAAAAAAACTGCAAAATTTTAACGTGTAACTGCCGTGTAATCTTTAGAGTTTATACTTTTTCAACGATGTTTGTGTATTTTATTTTTTTAACCTTTCTTCTCTATGTTTTCTTCTTTCTTATATGTATATGTATGTATTGATGAATTCGTAACAGAATTTATTTGTAGAATGAAAATATTCGAAAAGTATTAGAAACGAATTTCCTTAAATTATTTTAAGTTGAATAAGAGATTTGTTGTTGAATCGATTGTATTAGAAGAACCAATGCACAGAATGCAGACTAAATACTCTACTAAATAGTAAATAAATTATCAATTAATTATTTAATATTCAAAATATATTTAAATAAACATTTTACTTTGTATGTATTTATTGTGTTAATGAATTAATGTTTTTTGTTTTTAAGTTAATTTAATTTTATTAACAAATCATGAATCATAAATAAGATACTGTAAGAGATTTTAAACTATTATTGTATTTTAAATATATATATATATATATATATATATATATATATATATATGTATACCCTCCAGAGAGTGTAGCGACTATTTTATTACATCCAAAAAAAAAAATATAACGACATTTAAAAACCCATTTAAACACTCAAACAGTGTTTCCATATTTTAACAAAATAAATATGAAATATTTTTATATAATTTATATAAATTATTGGAAAAAAAGAAACCAATTATGTATTTGTTCGTGTGTAAAATAAATTTAGATGCAGGAGTGGAAAGAAAAGTAAAAAGAGCTACAGTGATTACTGAAAATTCTATTTTATCAATTTTTGAGATTATATTAGAATATTATGTAAAATATAAAAAAAAAAAAAATAATAATATATGTTCTCTTTTATTTTCTTTATTATTATTATTTAATTAATTATTAAATTCAATTATTTTCGCAACAAAAAGTTACTTCATGTTTCTTTATTTTATAACGATAATTATCACTTGTATTAATTTAAATTTTAATTTTACATTGCATGTATGAATTGCATGTATGTGCATATAGATCTTTATTAAAGATTTTTTTCAAAATTGTTTTATACACAAACGATATTTTTTCAAAATTAAGTAAATTAAAAAATATTTTTGATCACAATCTTAAAAAATACAATATTTTTTGTTTTTATTTCATTAATTGGCACATCCGAAAGGTAAGATTTTATTAATATTATAATTTCCTTTTAATTTGCTGTTTAAAAAAATCTATAAATATGCTACTAAATTCAAAATTGTAAGGCGGCTGAACTCCAGAAAATTACTCATTTAAGATGAGTTTCGCATTTGTCCGATAAGTATTATGAATTAAAAGAAAAAAACATTAAACTCTAACACCCCTGTTCTGCATTTCGATTCGAATCGAAATTTTCTCCGTTTAGCTAATTTTTGTGTTCTGCGTTCCGTTCTGTTTCGTTTCGATTCTTTTCAATTATTTTGCATTGCAATCCCAGCTGCGCTTTTCTAATTTATAATTCTTTGGTGGATATACTGTCGATTTTTGTTTTCTTAGGCCAAAATTTATTATCTCCCCTATTCTGCGTTTCAATTACGTCTCCGCATTAAACGTAACTGTTTCGATCGAGAATTGATATTTCAAAAAAATAAATAAATAAATAAACTGAATCGAAAGAGAAAGGAGATGGTAATAAAGGTATGTAAGAGTAAGCTCACTGGGCGGGGACCAAAAAGGGTAAAAAATTTGTTAAAAAAAAAGTGGTTAAAAAGCACCCAATCGGTAAACAGTTCAAAATAAAAATTTGTAATTTCTTTATTGAAATCAGAGTACACTACATATGTATATTTTTTGCTCATGTGTTTTTGCAGTTTCCAGCTGTCAAAGTTTGTTTAATTTTTCTTCTTTTGTTTACATTTTTACATCTGCCATTTTCAAAATGCAAATCTGGGTTGCCAGATTTAAAATTACAAAAGTCATAATCAGTACATTTATAATACCTACACTATATATACATTTATATAGTACGTATCTAATTAAAACCTATATTAAATATGTAATGACTATGAAGATCGATTATTCGACTGTTTCAAAAACCGGTTTCCGAATAATTCGGAAAGTAGAATTTTTCAAAAAACCGGTTTTCGATTAAGAATAATTCATATAACCGGTTAACTGGTTATTTTATTTAAATAAAATTGTTCCTAATTCTTGAAGCGCAGAGCTGGACCACGACGTTTTAAAAATAAGCAGCAGCTGATGGAGAGCTTGAAATTAAAGTGGCAATCAATACTAACAATAATTCTAACAAATCTCATAAAAACTATGCCAAAACGGTGTGCGGAGGCCATAAAAAAAAGTTTATTACGCAAAGTACTGAAATATGCTTAAGTTTTGAACAGCTACTCAAAGAGCTAATTTCGTTTTTGTAGTATTACTTGACAGAAAATGGAATTAAAGGTTCGTTATTATAGTTATAATTTAGGTGCCTAAGATAATAAAAATTAAATGTTTTACTTTGAATAAATTTATTAGTAATATACGAGTCCTTAATTTCCTCGACAAGAAAATTTGCTTAGGTTTCGAGCAGCACTATATGTAAATTTATGCACCACGTGTTTAGAGTGTGTGGCACTGTGGTATGTTGGGTAAGAACCAACCCTACAACCAAGAAGTCTTCGGTTCAATCCCACGTCACACCATCTGCAAATTTTCATCATCGATATCACCTCACACCATTACTAGTGACTGGTTATGTATATTTACGCTGTGAAAAACTTCACTAACTAATATATCTGCCGTCCGGAACAGGCGTTTGTGGGCCTGTTGGCTTTCAATGAGTCTAGTTGATCATTTTCCATATATAAAAATCAATATTTATTTACAGAAGATGAGAAAAGGTTGTTTTTGCTCAAGAGTGCATATCTTTTTCGATCTACCTTAGTTTTCACGTTCTTTGTGAGACGTTCAAGGTTGTCATATTTGCAAGAATAATTAAATTTATAGAAATAGTTAAACGATGAGCATATTTTCAATAAAAAATATACAAACGTATAAAAATTATACTTATTTAAATTAAATTTTTAAATTAACCGGCTTATTCGGTATTCGAAAAATGAAGATTTTGAAAAATCCGTATTTGACATAACCAAAAAACCGGTCGAATAATAACCGTCCGATCTCCCTAGTAACGACAAACAGAACTTATTCTATTTAGAACGGTTTAAACTAATAATCGCAATTGTTGCAATAAAACAATATACATGCGTATGTACTTCTATGAACAGGTATATGTACTATGTATGTATGTTTGTTTATGAATAAAATGTTACTTCGTTTTTTAAAATCTGTTAGAAACAGGGTTGCCGTCAAAGGTCAAAGAAATTGTATTTTAAAGTAAAATATGGTCAAGAGTTTTGCGAACAAAAAGTAAGATTTATTTCAATTAAAAATAAAAACAAAAACGAATTTTAACAGCTAATTAAACACATTAAACTAAAATATAAGTAATTATACATACTCAAATTATAAATCAGTCTTAAGATTGGAATTGGACAATTCACAGATACAAAAACTTTTGATAATGTTTGTTACTTTCTAGAAATACTTATTCTATATTTTGTGATTAATTCTTTACTTGGAGTCCATACCTTCAGCTCCGATTAGAGCAAATTGAGAAAGTAAAGCATGGATTCACAAGTTTCTATTTTAAGTTCGTTTGTAAGTTCACTTTTAATCAGTGATAGTTTTGATAAATTCTTTCAGTGGAAGCACTACTATGAGACAAAGTAAATATATATCTAAAGAATTAATAAGAATTTGAATATACAGTCGCACAGAAAAGTGTACATACCCATGAAAACTGGATTTTACACAGTACTATAAAAATATATGAGCCATATTTATTCATTAAATTTGCTTTTCACTTAAAAAACATTTTTTTTTTGTTGTAGTTTCACGGAATTATTCGGATATACATATTTTAGCAAGAGCAGTCTTAAAGCATTGTTTGTTATTAATTGCACTTTTTGGTAATAGGTGATCCAATTTATCAGATAAATTGTCTGTGTGGCTTATGTCAGGTGACTTATAAGTAGAATGAAACCGTTTGGAAACGTTGTACAATAACCAATTCTTTAAAATGCTTGCTGTATGCTTTGGGTTGAATGCTTGTTGAAAATATCAGCTTTCAAAAACACTTATTTTATTCTCGGATTGTCTCGAACCATATTCGATGAGGTGCACATAAGTGAAACGATCCATAATTGTTTCAACAAAAACTTCAATGCCAATTTCAGCCGCCAATATGTAACACTAAGCCATAGCGTAACTACCTACATACATATCCCTACAAGAACAGTGACAGTCATTTGACCGGTCTATTGACTTGCACTGTGATAGATATATCTATCACTTTTTTCTATCAATTATTTGTGTACATGTGATTTTTCATCCTTCTCTAACTTATGAATTCTGTCGACTATAAAATATATATCTGATCTTCTCACTCTGCTACTGTTTACTTATCAAAGATGATGTAAATATTAGTCAAAGTTGACTTATCATATTTGATTTATAAACCCGTCAAAGCTGATGGCTGTACACTTTTTGTAATAAAAGACGATTTATTATTTTATTTATTATTTATTAATTTAGTAAATTAAAGATGTATTTTTAATTAATTAATTATACAATTTATTTATTTTTATTTCACTCAGCAAATCCATTCTGCCACCTCTCTTACTCTTGTTTTGAACTTAAATGGATCTATACAGTTGAAAAAGATCTGAAAGCTTTAGAAAAGATATATCAATGATACTAATTGTATGCGCAAGTATATAAGTTACTAATTATTTCATCATTTATAGATGTAACTATTTCGATACCTCTCAGTCTTGTTGAACAACATGAGCTTGCCTAGTGCATGCTTTTTCCGCTTCCTTTCCCACTAGTGCTTTTAAGCAGGTTGTCTGCAAACATTGCTCGGATGTTGTCTGTAAAGAAGGATAAATATTAAAATAATAAAGTATTAATTTTGTTTGTTACCATTACCTGAGCAAAATCTGACGGTTCCAACTTTTCTTTCCATCCGCAAGTGTCATCAATTGCAGCATGCATGCAACTTCGTTAAGATGTTTGTCCTGTATCTCGCCAGTCATTAACGGACAGACTGATGGCTATTTTGTATTTTATCAAGAATATCTATTGAGCCATCATTTCTAGTTTTGGCACCACCTGGTAAAAATATTTATTATTATTTAAATTAAAAGTACTAAATACTTAAATATGCTTCAATTTCTTCCAACCTTTTTACAATCACTTGACCTTTTATCAGTTTTTTACATAATACGTACAATATTTTTATTTCAATTTATTTCTTTTAATTTCACTAGAGTTCACAAAAATATTGTTTTTTATGATGTCAAACGCCACATAATATAACTGCAACACTTGTTGGTTCACATTTTCTCTTGTTGTTTCACTCTTTCAAACGTTTTAATATAAAAAAGATGTCAATGTGTTAGTAAAAAAATTGATTCTGTGTTAGTTTTGGTCATTCATTTCTTGTAGGGTACATGCTCTATCGTGAGTGTCAAGTTTTTATGTCGGAACTTCTAATTTCTTTTTTAACTTTTTGTTTTCATCACACATAAATATGTATAATGCTCCTACGTTCATAGCTCAAAACAACTTTACTCCAATATTCTTCAACATACAATTTTGATACCTTCGATATAATATATTATATAATTGTAATACTTACTTGTTCATTTGCATTTATTTTGTTGCAAATATGAACATACATATGTAAATATGGATGGCACGTTAAACTACATAATTAAATGGAAATCTGCTAAGAAATACATAAAAGTTTCTCGCTGTCAAAACTTAAGCCGATGCACAAATGTAAATCAGGGCATACTCGCAGTTGATCATCAGATCATTTTACACAACTGTCAAACTTAAGGTAAGCATAGAATATGACAGTTGCATAAAAGTCAGTTGTAATAATAATATCGAATGCAATTTTTATATATGTACGAGTATATGTATGTGCACAAAACTCATGTATGTTATGAATATACATATACAACATGCATACATATATGTATAAAAGCTAAGAGTACTGAGAATTTTCGTAAGGAATTTTGAAACTTACTCATTTTCATTAAGGGTCAAAAAGTGGCATATGTTTCGTTAAAATGATACAATGGAATAAATTAAAAAAAGGGTCATAAAAAGTGTGTATGAGAAAGGGTCAAAGTTTGTTTGGTTACTTTTCAAGAGACAATAAAAAATCATAGTATGGAAAATGGAGGGCATTTTTTTTTTTGATATTTGTATGGGAATATATAGGAATATCTAAACACCATATCTCCGGAACCACTAGGTCGATTGCGTGCAAACTTCACATAAACCATCTACAGACCATCCGACGTAACCTGCTAATTTTTGTTGAAATTGGTCGACTCGTTTCCGCAGTTAGTGGTGACATCAAAGTGTACACTTCTTTTTATATACATACATTCATATATAGATTATCTTTTAGAGTCACACGAAACTGAAATCTCGCTTAAAAATTAAAAATATTACGTTAACGTTCAAGATTTTGGTGAAATTTCGTTCAGCTACAAATACGGTATTAATTAATTGCTTCGGTATTGACTATTCATTATTATACTAAAGGACTGCGAGAAATGCAAAAAAAAACACTATAAATACGTTAAAATGTAAATTTTTTTTTTTTTTTTTTTTGTTTACGATAGTAATAAAACGTTTTGATATTTGTTTCTAAGAAATTATTATAAAAATGTAAACAAAATTAAAATAAAAACTGTACACAAATAAAAATATTATTGGGTATGCAAGTTAATAATGTCGATTTGGACAACTTATGGCATAACTATCACATATGGTTAGAGGGTAAACATCTATCATTAATTTTGTTTCAATCACTATAATGTCGAATTTTGTGCCTAAAAATGATGTTTTGCGGGGAAGTCTGAGGGGTTATTACGTATTTCGATTCGAATCGAAAAAGATTACGAATTCGAGCAAATTGTATTATGCTGTACTATTTACTAAACTTTTTTTGTGAAAAATATTGAAAATTAGTAGCAGCTTACGGTCAACATGCACCAACTCAAAAAACTTGTGAACGATGGTTTGCGCGATTCAAAAGTGGAGAGAGAGAGCCTGGTCAGCCGAAAAAGTTTGAAGATGAGGAATTTGAAGTATTACTCCGCAAAGATTGTTGTCAAACGCAAGAAAAACTTGCATTATCATTAGGAGTCACACAACAAGTCGTTTCCCTATGTTTAAAAGCATTCGGAATCATTCAAAATCAAGGAAATCAGGTTCCATATGAATTGAAGCCGAGAGACGTTGAAAAGCGATTTTGCTTGTCGGAAATGATGCTTGAACGCTACAAAGGGAAGTCATTTTTGCATCGTATTGTTACTGGTGATGAAAAATGGATACATTACGATAACCCCAAGCGCAAAAGGTCATATGTAAATACCGGCCAACAAGCTAAATCAACGCCGAAGCCGAATATTCATGACGCCAAGGTAATGCTCTGTATTTGGTGGGATCAGAATTGTATTTTGTATTATGAAATGTTGAAATCGGGTCAGACGATCACAGGGGATCTGTATCGAACACAATTGATTTGTTTGAAGAGAGCAATCAACAAAAAAAAGACCAGAATATTCGACCAGACACGGGGCCATAATCTTCCATCATAACAACGCTCGGCCACACTTTGTAAGACCGGTCAAAAGCTATTTGGATCTGAATTTTTGGCTCACTCGCCTTATACCCCAGACCTTGCCCTTTCTGACTACCATTTGTTTCGATCGCTGCAGAACGCTCTTACTCGAACACGCTTGACTTCAGAACAGGGTATAAGAAATGGGATTGATTCATTCTTTACCTCAAAAAGTATCAATTTATTTTTTTATTATAATAAATGCATTTTTCAAACAAAAAAAGTTGACATTATTAACTTGTGCATAACATTTTGTAACCTTAGTTTTTGACTGTAAAGATTTTTTTTTTTGCAATCAAGATTTTTTTCTTTAAATGTTAAGAATTTGGCAATATTAAATCTTGCAGCCATAAATTTACCCATGAATCGACTAACAAAAACACAACGCTTGCAAATTATTCCATTTTATCATCAAAATTCAGATTGGATGAAGATCCACTTTTTTATCGGAAAATTGTGTTCATTGACGAAGCTATAAGCATTGCAAGAACTGCCAATGCATCCCGAAAAATGCACTGTTTGGTGTAGATTATGGGCCGGTGGCATTATTGGACCGTATCTTTTCAAAAACGACGTAGGCAGGAACGTTATTGTGGATGGTTAGTGCTACTGTGAGATGATTAAAATTTTTTTGACATGTAGTTTAAACAAGACGCATTTCACACAGCACGCGAAACAATAACCCATTTGACAGCTTATTTCACGTTTGGGGCCAGTCAATTGGCCACCTAGATCGTACTATTTAACGCCTTTAGACTATTTTTTGTGCGGTTATGTTAAGACTCCTATCTATAGGGACAAGCCGACAACGGTTGGCGAACTGGAAGCCAATATTGAAGAATTTATTCGTGAGATACCGGAGAGAGAGTACTCCAAAATTTTACCCATATCATGGGAACTATAAAAAATAGATTCCGCATACTGTTCTGTTATCAAATTGTACATTAAGTTAGAAAATCAACTTCACAGGAAGTTTGGGCGTTGCACCTCCCATAAGAAATAATATTTTAATAAATATGTTAGCGGCACACGTGTAAAGTCGCGTTAGCTTTTTCTTTATGAAGACAGACATTTGGCAAAAAACGGATAGGATCGGGAAGAAAAGGGAATTAATTTGCAATTTATAAAATATACAGCGTCAATATTCTCTAGATCTAAGTTTTTATTTTAGTATTTAAAAATGCGATGGACTTAAATATTTTATGTTTTTTTTAAACTGTGTTTAAAGCTTTACAAAATTCTTCAAAAACAACAACAAAATTCTTACAACAAGTAATATTATACAATAAAAACGAAAGGTACCCTATTTTTTCGCGTCAAAAAAAGTGTACAAGAAAAAAACTTATCGACAAAAAAGAATGAAGTAGAAATGTCTGGTAAGCGGTACTATTTTCTTAAAGGTGCTATCGAGTAAACAAATCGATTTTTCGTACCATCATGCACTTATAAGTTAATAGCTTGGCTAACCGATTTTAAGATTCTTATCGGATTTGAAAATAGGATAAACATAATAAATCCAAAAATAGTGAGTTTACTATATAAAAAACGTGTAAAAAACATCTCTAAACTTTGAAACTTTGGAATAAATTGAATAAAAAATGTGTTCGCATGAGAAATTTAAGTTTACTTAAGTAAGGTACACACCACTTAATATGTATGTTCCTCTTCTTAGCATTACATATCAGTGGATGGGGTTGGCATTTAAGTTTTTCTTAAAAAAATTTTGGATCTTTTCACATATTTGAACCTATTCGAGGCAATCTGTAAACAATATGGATCTTTTGGAAACCGGTACTTCCAATATGGCAATAACACAAAGCATGCAGCAAGCATTTTAAATGAGTTTTTTTTATACAACACTCCCTTATAGCTTCATTCTACTTCTTAGTCACCTGTAGGCTTTTTCCCCGCACATTTTCTATTCCCGGGAAAACAGGAAACAAATTTCTTTTCTCGGGAATCCCGCTACATGCGATGTGAAACATTGTCTTCCATATAACAAGGATATGATTTAATTTCATGACACAAAGCAATCACAGCAGCATCATCAATTAATAGGTATGTATGTGTGTATTCACCGGCAATCGTATTGGTTTTACAACGTCAAGCATATTTAAAAAACTTATGTTTTCTTCTATCCAAATGTTAACCATTTCTAAGTCAATAAAGTTTTTTTAATTGACTTTTTTTAAAGAAAAGATTTTGCAAGCATAGATACAATTAAATTCTACCGAGTTATAGCGTTTAGGTTTTTTCGAAAATTTTGTACAATTATCCGTGCTAGATCTTGAAATTTTTTGACATTATTATTTATTGTTATTCCCTATCAAAAATATCATCAAAATTTTTACCAAAGAATCTAAAAATGTACTGCAACATTGTGTTTTTTATACAGTGAGAGTCAAAACAATAAATAAATAAATAAGCACCGTCTTACTTTCGAATTTAGTTTAGATTTTAGACTTTTATGGCCATAGTTTTCATTACGTTTTATGTATATTTTATTTAATGGTATACATATTTATGGCATCAATTCTTCAAATCCTAAAAAATGAAGACAATTTTATTAGTGGAATCATAAATATCCGAATAACGAGTTTCGGGTATTTGTTTTGATTTTAAGTACATCGCTATTGTGCTTAAATAAAAACTTTATTAGAAAAAAAAAATAGTTTAAAAAAAATTTTAGCAAATAATACAGTGGGGTGCAAAACCAATCAAATAAAATAAAACTTCACACATTTATTCATTGTTAAGTCCTTTCAAAAAAACACCAACAAAAGATATGATATTCAAACACTGTAATGGGAGAAAGGCAATGATATAGAATAATCTGCATGGACTTAGTTTTGCACTTTTCGCTTAAATAGAGATTAACTTATATTTTTTATGACACACTTCTTAAAATTCCTTTTTTGTGGCTTTTTTTAAGAATTTAGACGTACTCTCTACAATATTAACTAAAAACGTAAGAGAAATCTGGATCCATTCATATTATATTCGTTGTCATAGCTTCAACATTTTACACGAAATCCAATTATATTATTCAAGGCGTTTTTTTTACTATTATCTAAAAATTCTTAATTGGATTGGAAATAGAGCTTTACGGTGATCACTAGTTTACTTAAAATTTCTGTTGCAACAGCCATTCTTTGACTAAAAGATGACTTTTTCTTTTGGGTGGGGGTTTATGCCTACAAAAAATTTGTCTTGACTCCAAAACATTCCATTTTTATTTTTATATTAAATATTCATAACATAAATGTCACTTTAAAGTTCTCTTAAAGTTGGTAGCTTCCTTCTTTAAAATTTTTAAAGCTTAACAAATGGATTTTAAGCTAATAATCGTTTTTGCATACAACAGTAAGGAATTTTGCTTAATAAAGGTTTAACAAGCTTAGTTAAAATTTTTATCATATGGTCGTTAAGACGCGATGAATTTCAAGGTTTTGTATTTTTGAAGACTCTATTTACGGCTTTACAAAATCCATAAAAAATAACAAAATTCTTACAACTAAAGTTATACAACAAAAACGAAAAAAATTATTATGCGATAAGAAAGAAAAAGTAGAAATATCTGGGAAGCGATAGTGTGCAAAATTTTAAGTTTAAGCAAAAAGTTTTTAATTAAAAAAATAATAATAAACTAAATGCTGATATGGTTAGCAAACGTGTCCAAACATTTAAAATATTTAGGGAAATGATATATTAACATTAAGATCTTGGAGGCCAAATAACAGGTCAAAAATGTGAAGTTAGGCGGTCACCAAACGTGTCTTTTAATAAATCTATTGTGGCACGAGCTGTGTGACATGTTGCACCGTCTTGTTGAAACCACATCTCCTGGACATCATGGTTATTCAATTCAGGAATGAAAAAGTTAGTAATCATGGCTCTATACCGATCACCATTGACTGTAACGTTCTGGCTACCATCGTTTTTGAAAAAGTACGGACCAATGTTTCCACCATAAAGCGCACCAAACAGTCAGTTTTTCTGGATGTAACGGTGTTTCCACATACACTTGAGGATTACATTCACTCCAAATGCGGCAGTTTTGTTTGTTGACGTAGCCATTGAACCAGAAGTGCGCTTCTACGGTTCACGACATTGCTTAATGATGTTGTAATGATTTAAGTCAAACAAATCGGTTGAAAATAAGCCTAAATCTGGACAACCAAAAAAGTTAACTCTATCAAACAAATCAAATCAAAAGGAATTAAAAATAAGTTGCACCAAAATTTACAAAACTTGTGTATTGAAGTTTACAAATAAGCATCAGTCCCGAAACCATCCGAAATGTTTTGCGCAAACACAATATCCACATTGCACATAAAAAGCCATTCGTTAACATTGTTAATTGTATAAAGATGCAGAAATTTGTTATTGAACATAAAAAGCATGGCCTTCGCATTATAATAAAACACGGTGTTGAAAGTGTAATAGTTTGGGGCTGAATGTCTGCAGCGAGCCCGTTGGTTTATTGATGGAATAATGAACCAGTATAAGTATACAACCTTTTTAAAGTAGGGAACAGAATTGTAGCTGAATATAACGTAACGAGTAGCGCTACGAGTTGTCAAAAGTTAAAAAGGTGTGTTTCAAGTAGAGCGAATAGAATATGTAGTTCTAGTAACGCTGTAGTAGAAGCTGAAGTGGAAATAATAAATAAATTTTCATCAAAATGGAAAACGAGAAAACACAGTTTTTTGTTGAATTGAATTTTATCGGAAACGAACTTTTTATTTCTATCTATTTAAAAACAAAATGCAAAGCAAATATTTTCATTAATATTGTTATGTGGCAGCACTGCCACATCGAATATCTTTACGTTAGATTTGAATTAGCGGATATGGAAATAGAAGATGTTAGATATTTCCTGAATCTTCTAAAATGCAGGCAATTAGGTATGTAAAGGACTATTTTACCTACATGTCAGTTAGTTATCGTTTGGCTTTCGTATGATAAAGATGTGTTAAAGCGGAAATAAAAGTGTTGTAAAAGCGAATATTAAGTTGTTGTAAACTGCATAAAAGTTATTGTGTAGTAAATAAAAATATAACTGTTAAACAAACAAAATAAAGCGTTTATTTTAACGCACTTTAAACGAACTCAAACGTTTTAAAAGGGTTAAGAGGTAACAATATATATGTATGCTAACCAGGGTTACCATGCTTTTGAGTATAGTTTTATATTAAATATGTTAAACATCGAATTTGAATTTGTTGTTGAAGAGAAATATGTATGAAGTTGAATATGCATTTATTAAACAATTTGATATGTATATATTTCGTTTAAAAATTCAAATATTATTCTTAAATAATTCTCTAAGCGTATGAAGAGATTATTTGACAACCTTAAAGAAGACTTCAATATTAGGTCTGTTCAATAACTAAAAACTGTTACAAATTTGTGACAATTGTTACTGGAAAAGTGTCCATTAACTTAAAAAATTTCCAACGAGAGAGCATCAGAAGAGAGTAAGAAATTCTTGCAAATTCTCTCTGGTAAAATTTTTACTTGAATTATTGAAACAGCTGTTTTGTGTTTATGTTTACAAATCAATTTTTCTAAAAAAAATTGCAAATTTAAATTTTTTTTCGAAATTTAAGAAATTGTAAGTAAAAGTAAATTTTTAAAGCCATAAAATGTATAGAAAATAATGTTGTAATTAATTTAGGATCAACAGCACAAAAATTTGTCTAAAGATATTGCAATAAATGACGCGGGATATAGTACATCAGGATTAGGGGATGTTGCAGCAAATTTAGATAATTTCTATACATTAAAATACTTTCTTTTAAAAAAATTAATAACTATTAAGTTTTAATATGTTTGACAGTAAGGACCTGCAATTTAAGCAGCAGTAAACTCTTGGAGAGCCCTTGGTATTTTTTGATTCATCAAGTGATTCGGAAAGTGATATCAATGCTGAAATGGTTGAATTGTTAGTGCGAGCTCGACAAACGTTGTCTATGAATTTTAACATATATATTCTTCGAAATAAAATCTATGATTATTTATTTATTTATATTATTTTTACTCTCTCGTTGCAAGTTTCTGCAAGTAAAGTTATTGAACAAACGTTTTCCAGGAATAAAAGAAAATTTGACAGTTAATTTATAAAAGTTGGGCATTTTGGGAAATTTTAAATTTAACCAAGATAACGACCCTAAAATGAGGTTATTGTATAACCGTCCCATGTTATGGAAACGCCGCCACGGTCTCCTGATATCATAGTTATAGGGAATTTGTGGGCATATCTCGAACTTAAAATCTCGAAATTAAAATCTCTGTCGATAACCAAAATCAATGAGTTAAAAACCGCTCTTTAAGAATAGCGGGTAAAAACCCTAGTCACTTGACATTAGGCCCACATACAATTTATTTGATAAATTGCACCATCGAGTTCAAAATAGCGCAAACAGGGCTCAAAACTGGCCTTTCTAAAGAATCACACAATAATTCCAGTGAAACTATAAAAAAAATTGTATGTATACTTTTCTGTGCGACATACATACATGTATATACATTAGGGTAGATCGATTTAAAATCTCCCAAGTGACAAGGAAAATTGTATTCTATGAATCAAAATAAGGAACGTTATCCAAGAAACCATACCTCTAAAATGAGTTCTGATGTTTCTTATTTCTGATGTTTCAAATTTTAAAAAATCCTACTTTGACCCATTTAAAGTGGCCCAGCGTCTACATTTTTTGATATAACTCGTATGGAAACGCTAGCAAGCCATTGGACATGTCGTTCCGTTCCTTGTATATGTGACGGCATGTTTAGATCATTAAACGGTAGATCATCTTGATTTAAATATTCTTTCAATGTATCGTACGGAACGCTTTGCGTGAATGGTGGTTCAAATACGTTATTTATATCAATCAAATTGATAATTTCCGTGTAATTTGTGCAATGAAAGTTTATATCTGGTTTTTTATAAACTCTAAGTTCCGTTGGGTCTTCAACATCGGTTAGATAGCGTGGAATTTTCTTTATAGCACAATCTCGCTTTTCTTTGCTATCATCAAACAACATTAATCGCAAGATATTTTCCGAATGCGCATAATATGAATTATCTTTAATTACTTGATTGACAATACTGCGTAAAGGAGGTTGTAGAAACCGTGACCAACTAATGAATTTGAAAAATAATACACTATTGTACACGACAGAGCTGTAATACTTGATATTGAAGTACATTGGCACATAACAATTAATTATAAATTCAACCAGAATCCGTAAATGGATGGATTTTCCGTTGTAACATATAATCGTAAGAATCTAGCGGCCTTGGTGAGCCAGCGAGAATGTACCATATTACCTGGTTTGATGTTACCCAGATCTACTGAAACCACGCCGCTGGAAATTGCATAGGCAATGTCCTATAAGTACTTCGAATCTGTGGAAAATTCAATTTTTTCTGGAGCAGGGGGCATATTTTTCAACACAATTTTCTCAAAGCCGTCCTCCACCTGAAAATAGTAAAATAAAGTAGTCAAATAATTAAAAACTGTTGACAATTATAATAATTGAGTGATAGCAATTACTTACCGGAAGAATTTCACAAGTTTCGATTTGATTGCTCAGTTTTCCGATTGCCGATCTTGGTCCAGTGCTGGTTGATTTATCCAAAGCTTGAGAGAAATGTCGAAACGGAAGTTCGTTGAAGTGTAGAAGGCAAATGAACCAATGCAATGGTCTTTTTAACAGCAATTCAAATCGTCGTATAATTCCACCGTGTGGTTCATGTTAGACAACCGTAGAAGAACAGACATCACATTACAACTAAATATTATCAATTTATTGAGCCAATAAATGCTTTTGGAAGACTAAATGTTATTGTTGGCTTACCATCAGTTCATATACCAATAAATGCATTCAGAGATATATTTTTATCGTAGAAATATCATTTAAGTTGGTTGCTTTGTATTCAGCCGTTTCATGTCCCAGTCTTACGTAACCAATCAATTGAGAACTTGGTTCTCTTAAAATAACAAGATGCGGTTCTTTTACCATCCTAGTATGATACTTCCCATCAATTTTATCTCTCATTACAGTATCATCTTTTCCACCATCAAATGAAAACGCTAACAAATTGGTATCGTCTAACCGTTTGCGAAGCACTTCTCGTCTGCATTTGTCTTTTTCTCTGCGAACTTTCGATTTATCCATGACGAGAGGTTCGCCATGCCGATCTTTCATTTCGAAATCTAGGAAAAGAGTGGTTCCCAATGCTGATGCTACTCTATCAGGCACACCAAATCTGTCACACATCAAGGTAAAGTTAAAACAATCGTATCTTTCTGTGCATTGTGAACCATTGCTTCTATCCATATCTTCTTCAACAGATGGCGGTACGTATGTTGATCCTCGGGTTGCATTGTTGGCATTGATGACATAACCGTTGCTCCTTGCTCTCCATTTTCTATCACAAATGCATTGACTGTTAGTCTTCTCTAATTATGTTGATCGTGCATAAACTCTTTGAGGCATTTACATATTCCGATGTAACAAATTTTTTTCAGAGATTTTACAAACTCTGAAAATGGGTTATAGTATCGCTTGCCTTCATATTTGTTGGGCAATCTATTCAATTTTATCAATATACTATTTTTCGGCATTATTTCCATACTAAATTCCGATCAACTTATTTGCTACTTGAGTAGTGAATGATTTATAGAAAACTTTTTTTGTTCTTTTTTAACAAGTTCGCTCAAGTAAATATAGTATCTCAAGATATTCAGCTCGGTTGGTAAATTAAGATCAGTCAAATCAGAACACGCACCAAAAAGAGAAACATCATGCTTGAATTTTCAATAGTTGTTGATGTAGTTGTTGTTCCATCTTGCGGTGTAGAGGATGGTGGATTCATTTCGCTGAAAAAATAAAAAGGAACAATACTTACATACATATATACTAAATATAGCTTAAACTAAAGAGCATAATCAAGAGTTTTAAGAATTTTTTAGTCGGCACTCACCTTGGAAAAATACTCAAAACACTAGCACAGCACAACAAAAGATGTCACAAAATATATTAAATATTTATATATATTTTAAATGTATTGGAATGTTTAAAACAATTTTTTTTATATTTTTTAACTTTTTTAAACTTTCTTCTTTTAAAATTCTTTCTTTTTCCTTATTGTTTTTTTTGCACTTCACTTCTTTACATTTAGTTGAGTCTGTGGAATACTGAAAAAATCTCAACAACACAATATAACTACATTGAGTTTTCCAAATTCCTTTTTGCCTGAATGTGGGGTTCGGTCATACATTTTGACTCGATTGGGGCACTTTAAATGGTTTAAAGTGGGATTTTTCAAAATTTTACCTTTGGGTCAAAATAAGGAACATCAGAATTCATTGCAGAGGTATGGTTCCTTGGGCAAAGTTTCTTATTTTGATCCATAGAATACGATATTCCTTGTCACATGGGCGATTTTTTTACGTCCCTACAAATCAACCTGCCCTAATATACATTGTACAAGTATGAGCCGTTTAATTTGATGTCATATGTTACATGACTTTGTGAAGTAATTGCCTAAATTTTCAAAGGTGACAGAAGTTGATTTCGTATTGCAAGCGTTCGTGTATTAGTAAGTCCTAGCAGACAATATTTACGAAATTCATTGTGTTTTATTCATTAACGGGGAGGTGTAGCCAGTGTTGCCAATAATGGGGGAAAAACCCAACTAAAATTAATTAATGTCTCTGTTAAACATACGTACTATGTAGAAAAGAAAAAATGTCTGAGCCAATTAGTTCTTCTGAGGAAAGTGATGTGCAGCTAAAGTAATATCGAAAACAAAAGCTCTGTCGAAGCTGGCTTGAAAAAAAGATGTTTTGAAAGTTGAGATGATGCCGTAAAATTATTAACTGGGGAAAATAAGAGCTAAAGAAACATGCACTGACAAAATTACACCAATCCAATGCAATGTAAACACAACAAAACCTGTCAACAGTTTTTTCGAAAAACAGTATTGAGGTGCTGATCCTGTCGAGAATTTTGAAATTCGACTCAGCGCATTTTTAGTTGAACATAATGTGTAATTGCAGGTTGTGGATCATCTGCTATCACTTTTAAAAGAAATAGTACCTGATTCAAATATTATTAAGAAGATTAAATTAAGCAGAACGAAATGTACCAAAATAGAGCAAAAATGAAGATTGGTTAACAAGTTACGACACACTAAATTTTCTGTTAAACAATGTGTGCTCTAGTAAGATTTTATGACGCTGTGCAGGAACAAGTAGTTATACAACTTTCAGATCTTTTAAGTGTTGCATCTGACTACAGTGCAGAAGGTCTCTATAATTTATTCAAAAATGTATTTTATGTTACTCGATTCCATTTTCAAATATAATTGGAATGTGTTGCGATGGAGCCAACGTTATGGGGGGCATCACAACTCCTTTTCCTCTCGTTTGATGGAAGAAAACCCGGAAGTAATAACAATAAAATGCAAGCCATTCAGCTGCAATTATTGCAAATAAAGCTTGTCTTTCATTATCAAGAGAGCCAGAGGAACATATACGGCAAATTGTAATATACCTCTAGGGAAGCTCTAAGAGATGTGCGGAGTTGGAAGAATTTCAGAAATGAGGAAAAATAAAAAATCTTAAGAATGTCTATTATCAGACCAAAGATGTGTTGAACGAATTTTATCAAATTGGCAAGTACTACTAGAATATTTTAAACTTTTTTCTTCATTTACAATGAATAACTAATGAATGTAACAAAGCATATACGAGTATAGTGTTCTTTAAAATATGTTTTTAATTATTTTAATTCACTAAATACGCTGTTTCAAGCAAAACCGCCGTTTTTCTCTGTAACGAATGCGAAGAGTTTTTAAAAAGTTTGCCAGAGCATAACGTAAATCAAATAAAATCTGATTGCCTTCAATTTTACTTAACGACTTTAGAAGAACTTCGGAAAAGACTTCCGTTGAAAACATTGCTGTTTTTGGAGATAACAAATATGATTTTAAGTTTGATAATTTGTGTGCAAAGTTTAGAATAAAAAGTAATGAACTCACTCAGGAATGGTGGGCATTAGAATACAATTTCTCTAAAGAAGAAATAAATTCGTTCAAGAACATGGATATTGTTCAATTTTGGTCGAAAATAACAAAATTAAAAACTTTAACAACGAATTAGTATTGCGAAATTTTGCGAAATTAGTTTATATTTTATTTTCGTTACCTCATACAAACTCAGATGCTAAAAGAATTTTCTCCATAATCACTGATGTTCGAACTAAAAAGAGAAATAAGCTAATAGTCTTAAAATCAATTTGCATAATAAGATCATTCATGCAATGCTAAAACATAGATTGTACCAAATAAATACATGTTGAATTCAACACATTTAATATTTAATTTAATATGTAACGCATTAATAAACGCAATATAACTCGTTAATGTATTATTCTCAGTTTTTGTTAGTTACTTTTAAAGTACAAAATATAAAATACAAGTTTTGTGTCTGTTAATTTATTATTATATGTACAAAAAGTGAATAAAATTTATTTTCGTTAAAAAAACCTTATCTTTATAGTGGATTTCTTGTTTTAAATGTAGGGGCAAAGAGGATTTTTTGAACAAGCGTAGATTTAAAAAAAATGAAAAATTGGCATCACTGGGTGTAGCAGACAAAATCCTACACCGTTCAACAGACAATGTCACTAAATTTCAGAGTTCTTTAGTATGGTGACATCCAATGATGTTGTCATACATAATTCCCTTTGTTTGAGGATTCACCAATGAATTTTTTCATTAATGATAATTTCATACAAATTTCCACTTGACGATGATTTCCACTTTAATGATTTATTTTAAATGCAATAAGCAAATAAAAAGTTACATAATTCGTTATATGTTAAGATATGTATATAAAACCATTTGGTATTAAGACTAAGACTAAGATTAAATCAATAATGTGCGAATAAAATTCATTAAAATTATACATACAACTATTTAGTATTAAAAATTTTAAGTTCATTTCCTTTAATTTTTTTCTGAGTTTTACTTTATTTAGGAGCATTTTTTATTCTTCTTATAGTTTTTCAGAGTTCAGTAGTAAAATATTCATATGTGTATCCATCCCTTTTGGAAGACTCTGTAAAAAATGTGAATATATACGTAGTTATATAAAATATCTATATTTATGTTAATATTCTTTATCAAACTTTTTCTTTCAACTGCTTTATTAAAACTATATATAAAATTTTAACAAAGTTCTTCTCTACCCTTGTTTTTTATAACATTTTCGTTACATTGGAATTCTATTATTCTCTAAGCAAAAAATGAAATACAAAATTGACAACAAAAACCAACGGTTCTTTTTAGAATACATTTAAGACAAAGTTGAATACACTTTCGACGAGCATGTTGTCAACGGAGTTCATATAAGACAGTATATAAGACTATGTCGATGAACATGTCGATAACGGAGACTACATTTACGACAACGTTTAAGACACCGTCGACGAGCATATCGTCAACGAAGTTTATATAAGACAGCATATAAGACTCTGTCGATGAACATGTCGATAACGCAGACTACATTTAAGACAACGTTTAAGACACTGTTCGCAACGGTGTTCAATAAGGCGATTTTTCAAAATTAAGCCTGATTTTAACCTCTCCTGACTTTAACCTCTGAAAAAACACCTTATTGGAATTTCATTAGCTGATTCTGTGTTCAACAAAATCAGTTTATTTGGTTCGCATGACGAACTTAAAACATATTGAATACACTAAAAAAATATTTCATTTTCATCACATATATTTAGAGGTGTCAATGTAATAAATTTTCAATATCAAATGTAGGATAAAAAAAATGTTAATTGAAATCCCTTTAATATGCAATACCAATATTTTACAAATTTTAACTTGAAAATTTGAAATTCCCTAACGTAATGTATGTATGCGCAGGAAATTTTCAGAATTGAGTTGAGTGCTGCCAAAAAGAAAGTTGCTAAAAAAATCACCCGATAATAAAATCCACTCAGGTTTAAAAAAAAAAAATTTTGAGGATGCGATCATGCAACTTTAATCACGACAAAGCAACCACTTTGCATGGGTTAAGCCTGGTATTGTGTTCAAAATTTCGTGCGAAATGCTATCATATTACATATACAAATATTTCATGCGAAATAATTGTGAAATAATGCTGAGAAAGCAGTACCGTGTTCTTTTTACTAAAAACATGTGAAATGTATATGTCAACATAATTTTCCAAGTGCAACAAATTTCTAGCAACATTTTTTTCAACTACGAAATGACATGAGACTCATATATTTCGTACGACATAAATACTGTTAGAACATAGAATACATATATGTACATATATAGTCTTTTATTATATACATAGCTAATAAAAAAAATATTCTTACTGATGAAAAAATTTTACCGCACTGGGTGTACGGTTATCTTAAAAAAATCAAAACTGCTCACAAAACAATTTAAAACCTTTTTAGTTTTTTATAGAACGAAAAAAGAAATGTTGCACAACATTTTTCATAAATTTGAACAGAGTACTAGGCTTTAGAGTCTAACTTTCGAGGGATTATTAACCTAAAAACGCAATTCATGTTACTCCTATGGCTACTATGTAATAGAACGTCAGCACCACCAAAGAAAGAGAAGAGGCCGAGAGGACCACTGGAATTTTGTTTGTTGTGCCATACTTATCAATACTAAAAAAAGTGAATTATGTATTTTGTAAAAATTTACGACTTACTATTGGCATACAAGTACAAAGTAGTTTTACATAAATATTTTTAATTTTAATATTTCTATCAATTAAAATTTGAGCTAATGATCTTTACATAAACACAAATATTGCACTTTTACCACTAAAATGAGTCAACTCAAAATTTTCAATTTTTCTGTAGAGACAAAATACTTTCTGTTTAATATGAAATTTTATTACAAAAACGGGTAAAAAGTGAATTATTTTATCGAAAGAGTAGATAAAATGATGTAAGATTTTTAAAGTGGGTAATTATGATCACTGTCACTGTATCATTTTAGCGGTACAAGTGCGATGTATTATATGTATACATATACATACATATATACATACATATATACACACTTTACATGTATTTCGAAAATTATTTCCTTTTAATTTTGATTCTTTTGAGCACAAATATTAAGAAGAAATATTTGAAAATTCATGCACATTTTATACATAAATCTTTTAGATTTAATATGAACCGAAAAGACAGATTTGACCGACTTAATTTAAAATAAAAAAGACTAAAAATAACTGCTGGCGTGCAAATTAAATTTATAGACCAAATGAATGAATGTGTACAAAAACTACATACATACAGATGTATATACATACATACATATATATTTTTGTCGTATTTTTAATTTTTTATTTGCGTTTTTTTATTTTTTCATTTTTAGATCTTAAAAACATCATAAATAATCAATCAAACGATAGCATGGATTTCTTAAGTACTACACCAACGGTGCCAACAACTCCAACTACATTAAACACATCCCCCATGAATCCTATTGCCAACATTGTAAATCCGCTTAATGCTCTACCACCACCACTTGTACAGCAACTTAATCCCATAGGTGGAGAAGGAAGAGGAGCAGAAGATTTAAATGCTAGCAAAATTCAAATGACCAACACAAAACCTCTAGATGGTTTGGTTATCTATGAAAATTTCGATGTTCACGAAACGCATCGCATCGAGGATGGCATATCTACACAAATGGCCAGGTTACCACCAAAAAAACAGGAATTACTAAAACAGTTCGGTATTCAAACAAATCAAACTGTAACGTATTATGAAAAGTATATAATCATCGAAAATTTCAACCGATTTTGCAATGTGAGCAAAAAACATGAAATTAAAAAACCTCTCACTTACACTGATAATTATAAAATATATACATATAATTAATACATATGTATCTTAAATCTAACAGCGACTTGTGACTTCTCGATAATATGTATCTTTAATATTTTTATTTTATTTATATTTTTATTTTTTTTATTTCTATCATATATAGGAATATAAGGTGGCCGATCATAGACCCTTTTTGGATTTACAGGAGAACGGCTTACCAAAATCCGAACAGCTTAAATTCATACGCTATTTGGGGCAGGGATTACCCAATCTGACATTAAGCAAAATATATTTGGTATTCAAAGATCTTTTAGGCATTAGTAGAATAGAAAAGTAAGTTAAAGATATTATGGACATTTTTTCATGTATTAAATAAAATTTAAAAATAATTATAAATTTTTTAATTTTACAGAATGGCATTAGATGGCTATAATTTGGATGCAATATTAAAAAAGAAGAAAAGAAATTTATATAATCGTATGACCGCTGCAGCAGGTATTTATTTTTGTCGTTTTTTCTATAATAATCTTAAAAGACGTAATAATTTTTTTAATTTTAGTACACAAAGAATGTCATCCGGAAGCTTCTGTTCCTACTCCAAAATCACTTACAATATCCACAACTACAACAGCAACAACAACAACAGCATCAGGTGTACCATTAATACCATTGTATCATCAAGAGTCTTATAAAACTTAACGTTGGTATTATCGGTCAATCATCAATAACTCTAATCCCAGTTGGATATCGTATAGAATAATTCAAAATTTTGTTATATGATTGGATTAAAAAAGAAAAGAATTATATAAAATCGTCTCCCAAAAAATTAAACTTCCTGGAACTGGACCAGTAACTGTTGTGTCTTTACAAAAACAAACAAACAAAAAAATGCTAAAAACCGAAATGGAAAATGTTTTAGAACAAAAAAAAGTGCTACAAATTTAGATAAAATCAAAATTAAAGGGAATAAAAGAACAAAAACAAAAAAATACACAAAAACAAATATTAATTACAAAATTATATTTAGTTATACATACGAGTATAAGCCTATTCTGATTTCTAAATAAAAATACATACATGCATACATATGGCTCTCACAAAATTAGTTTACCATCAATTTCTAGACTTGGAAGCTTGTTTTTTTATTTTATTTTTATTTTATTGTAGACCACGATGAGGATTATATTTTTATTTTTTCTTGTTTTGAACACAATTTCAAACATACAATGTTATGTTTTATAAATATAAATTTATTTGATTCTAAAATGAAAGATCTATCCCCGTATTTATAAAAATATTTTCGATTTAGAGAAAGTTGATGAGACATAATATATTTATAAATCGAAAATAATTTTTACCAATATGGGGGTTAAAAAATTGAAAATTTAATTATCATCTTTACTGTACAGAATAGAACGTTAATAAAAATTATTTAAGACAAAGTCGCATTTAGTTCACTTGAGTCTGCTTGTGCGTGGGAGTTATTTGTGATCGCACCGATCGAAGTTTGGTATCAATAAATAAATGTACGGTCACATTTGGCAAATATTTGACAAAAAAATACGTAACCACTACTTTGTAGCTTAAGTCTACACGCCTTATCTACCATAGTACTGAATTTAATTAAGGTTGCTATAAATTTAAACTCGTGCTCCCTATTAGCCCTCCATCTATGTATATAGGGTTTCCCTATAATATCTCCCCCAAGCTCGTTGCCTTATGGAACTTAGGATGTTGGTTGGTACCTACCTAGTATCTAATAGGCACCTAGTTACTTCCTCCTAGCGTGCATCGTTAGTTCACATGTACCAAGTATGTGCTCTGTTGATTGGATTTCCTTACCACAGAATCTGCACATCGGGTTTGAGACTAGGTCTATTTAGCCTGCAAAGACCAGTCAAAATATCGGTCAGTATACTCAGGTTATCTCTGGCTATTCTTACGCAGGATTAAAATCTTCTCCTGCTGCAGATACTCAACAAAAGTTGGGATTATCAACATCATTTTTGTTGAGTATGTCTTTCTATGCCCCCCATCCCAATCCACAAAATGGTTCTGGCCATATCAGTAGACTGGAAGCTCCCTTTCTGACCAGTTCATCGACCCTTTCATTCCACGGAAATCGTACATGACCCGGAACCGAGTATAAGCTGACCCTATTCTCTGTGCCCAGCGGGTTCAGTTTACCCAGCTTACTCTCAAACTAGCCTTGAGTCAACCTTAAAGGAGCCAAGTGCCATATCCTGTGCTCTATATTCCTCTCTAGGTTAAAGTGAGCACATCTCTCAATCGCATAACCTTCCGCCTGAAATATGCTCTCGAGTTTTTCCATAAAATTAAATAAAATTTTAAATTGCTTAACATTTAAAAGTGAGTGAATTTCTATTAAAAATAAAAATCATAACACCATTATTGATATAATCAAAAAAAAAGAAGAAATTCTCTGTAGTTCCATTAATAAAGCAAAGAAAATTGAATTAAAATAAAATAAAACATAATTATAAATAAAATTAAAAAGTATATACAACATAACTGCATTAAATACATACATACATATAACCATATAAACTTTAATATACAAAAACATGCTAAAAATATAAATATATATAGTGAGTCTATATAGATACATATATAGTTATATAGTTAATTCAGTTTAAAAACATAAAATATTAAAATAAAATAATAAAAAATTAATAAAATTAAATCAATACCTAGCAACCAAATGATTAACATAATATTCCTATATACACAGTACTGGCAAAAAATTAACAATTATATTAATATATATATATATACTTATATATATACAATATACCATATAATGTAATAAAACAATATTTGATTTTTTTAGATGTTAACAGGAGAAATCATTAAAATTTAAACTATATAGTAAATGAATATTAAAATTACATCATAATGTATTAAAAACAGACAAATTAAGTAAAAAATAATCTAAACAAAGTAAAATTTATTATTGAATAAGAAATTAATATGAAAACAGAAGAAGAGGAATTCAAATAAATATTTAATATAAAATACATTAAAAACATATACATATATAAACACACACACACATACACTTACGATTATTATTAAAACTTAAATAAATAAAATTAAAAAATTAAAAAAAAACAATCAACATAAGAAGAAAAATAAATCAAATAAAGATCAAATAAAAGAATAAAATGATTTCAATTGTTTTTTATTATATAAAAAAAAACCCGGCGTGCTTCGCTGCTCCATTCCTTTTTCCTCATTTTGTCCCCTTACAGTCCAAATCCAAACATTTGAATAACCTATAGTGCCTTTTAGAAAGACACAGTAAGTTCTGCTTTTTAACTGTGTACGGTAGTCAAGCAAACACACATTCATTTTTATATCCAGTGTGCTTTGTGCAATACCCGCTTTTTGGCTGATGTGGATAGATAACGAATCTTTAATTGTTGCCGATTTCCCCATGTACAAAATTCAATATTTAGTGTGGAAGACAGGTGCCACGTCCACTTATCCAATCTCTCCCAGTTACTGATTGATGATGTGTATTGTTTACGACGTTGTTTGAACATAATTTAGAAACTTCTACTATTACCATTCGCAAGATATACTAAAATCAATATTTACTTTGTATGCGAGGTACCATGCCCACTTATCCAATTCCGCCCACTTTTCGAGTGATGATTTATATTGACTATGAAATCATTCAAATTAAATTAAGAAAGTTACACTTTAACCGTTCTCAAGATATACAAAAATCAATATTTACTTTATATGGAAGGTACCAATCCCACTTGTCCGATTTTACGCACTTTTTGACTTATAATTTTTTTTGACTACGAAGCTTTTTGAACCAAATTTTAAGACTCTTACTGTTACCATTTTGAAGATATAGACAAATAAATATTTACTTTGTATGGGCGTGGCACCGCCCAGTAGGAATTCTTAAAATGCATATCGCCTAAATTTCCTTCTAGACATACATACATTTCAAAAAAATCGGTTCAGCCGTTTAGGTACATACAAACACAAATTCATTTTTATATCGGATTTTTTTTTAGAGGTTCATAACTTTGAGTTGGCAGCACTGCTTTATTTAACAAGCGATTTAACAGCTAATAATTGCTTTTTGTTTAGTGTGGTTTGACATTTCATTATGAATAGACAGACTTACAGTGGCTCACAGCTTATTTCGTGTGCATTCAAAGTATAATTTTGAACGCTTGCAGCATCAAAACTAAGACTGATCTCAAAAAGATTTAAGCGCACAGTTTTTACAAAAATACTTCTTTATTTAAATTATAATTAAGTTTTCATGTTTTTAAATATTTATAAAAGTAATTTAAAGAAAACTTAAAATATCTGAAAAATTCAAGTCACAGCTTATGTCGTGTATTGTCAGCAGTCTTAGAAAAAACTTAGATGGAACATGGTTTAGTATTTGGTGTAATCATCTTTTTGCTTAATTACATCTTTAAGACGATTTTCCGTAGTAGTTTCGGAGGTGACTTGCTCCCCTCTTTGACCAGAGCAGTTTATAAATCATTCTGATTACTAATCTGCTTTTTCCATATTCCCGAGTCTAAAATTGCCCACAAGTTTTCTGTCACGTTTAATGATAGAGTATTTAAGAAGCATTCACGAGGTTTGGTCGGTTCCATATCAACCATGACTGCAAAATCGTTGATTTGTGTTTCGGGTCATAATCCTAATAATACAGAAAATGATAGCATATACCAAAGCATTGGCACTTTACAAAAAATTATTTTTTAACTCCAGAGGCAGTTGGTTTGTGGTTTTTAATTAAAATCCTTTATTTAACACACTTTTGTGTTCCACTGTTTGTAACCTTGGAAACAGACAATTTTCAGAATTCTTAAATTCATTAAATCCATCCGTCTTAACAGCTCATGAATTGATTTCAATAAAAATGCAATTATAATATTAATTAGAAATCTGAATGCTAAACAGGGATCAATAATGGTACAAGGTTAATGTCACACAATTGGGTGATGATGTACATCACTGTTAGAATTATTCATTCCGATAAAACTGTACGCATACCCCGAATTAACCTTACAATGACTTTCCAAATGATTAGAAAACAATTCACTATAAAAGTTTCTTTCGGTATGATTATTAGCAAAGCTTAAGGTCACACGCTTCAAAAGGCAGTATTGTATTTAACAGAATCCGTTTTTTCTCATAGGCAGTTACGGGGGATCTTTTCGAGTACGTGTATCTAAAGATATGTTTGTTTGTGTTAATGATTCGTTAGAGCAAAAGGTTACCAATGATCACATCGTAACCTACAATATTGTTCTTAAAAATTATGTAATAATAAACATGATATATTAATACAATTTACAAACGACTGATTTTTTTTACTTTTTTACAATATTAATAAATTTTTATTTTTATTATTATTATCTAGTTATCTAGTATTTAATTAATAAATAAGTATGTATTTTGTTTTTCAAATGTTGTTGCCATTATTTCTTGTACGGCGCATATTGAGATATTTGATACCGAAAGTCGGAATTAATTAAAAAAAAAACAGTCAAAAAAATGTTATGTCACCTTAAAGTAGATAACATTCTACACCACTAGGCATAAAAATATTTTTGGTATCATTTTCCGTTATGCTGCTACGTTCATTCAAAGTAAGAGTTTTTTTGTATTAAAAAAAACACAAATTTTTTACTTTTCAAAGTGAAATTTCTATAGTTGTTTTTTAAGAGATAATTTAAGTAGTAATGGATTTATTTTTATGTTTTAATTTTTTATGTTGTTTGAAATTGAGGCTAAAAATCAGTTATTTTTGGGAAATATGTGGACTTAAAGTAGTGAGTTAAGCAGAGTTAAGCGAAGTTTTCTTTTTTCTTAAAAATACAAACATTCCATCAACTACTGGTGAATAAAATCTGACTCATATTTGCTCCTTTTAAAAATAAATTGATTTATGTTTATAGATACATGAAATACATATTGTTACGAAAATGAAAATGCTAAAGACAAAATTCACCACGTCAGAGCTTACTATTAAAAAATGTATTGGCTTGTGAGCAGAAAAGTTATAGTGCAGTAAATAAATTAAGAGACAAACTGTAAAAACAACAACGCAATATAAACGAACTCAAGCGTTTTAAAAAGGTTAAAACGTAACAATATGTATTAAAACTACTTGCTGTAAATTATAACAGAGTATTTTTATGAACCACATAACTACAATAATTTTTTAAGTCAGTAAAAACCAGGCCTTTCAATTCTTCATGGATGAATTCCATTTTTCGAATGGCTTCTTCATTTATCGTATTTTTTGTTTTAATTCCCATAACATTCTATGAAGGAACACGGAGACTTCTCTCAGTCGATAAGCTGTACCCGATTCTATTTTCAGACTCATAGACCTTCAGTTTAACGCCGGCTTCGAACGGCAAATGCGTTTCAATAGCAGTAATACTCGTAACCAGTTACTAGCTAATGTTATGCGGTAATACCCTTCTGGTTGGCACACTCATTTATCGTATTTATCTGAAGTTAAAAAGAAAATTGTTTCAATTAACAAAGCCTGCATCCAAGTGAAATGCAGACATTTCGGAGCAAATAACAAACCTTGACGTCAATTTAATAAAGCGAATGCAGGTAATAATGGTAACAGTTTCAAGCGTTTCAAATAAATATTGACATTTTAAAGTTCAAACTCCCGCTAAATGTTTTGTGAAAATGTATCCTTGGTAAAATAAGTCTACAACTGTTTACAAATATTTAATTCATGGACCATAAATGATAAATCATGTCTTATTACTGATAGGGCAGTTGTCAAACGAGGCCCAAGAAGCTCGAAATAGAGACTTAAACAATTTTAGAGAGAATTTTTCGTGAAAATGTTGAAGAGAAAAATCGACTTCAAGAAAAAATCTTCAATATAGTGATGATGACGACGATAATGATGATGATGACGATGATAATAATGATGTTGCTGATGATGTTGGTGGTCCGATGATACTGAATAAAGTATTTTCCATATAATATGATTATTTTCATTATTAGAAAAATAAAAGTATTGAGAAAATAAAAAAAAGAGAAGAAAACTAAAAATTTTCACTAAAGTATGCATAAAAATATTTATTATACATTTCTAATTAAAATAGATCGAAATCCATTGAATTTTGTTTTCAAGAAAGGCACTGTGCAGCGTGTAAATTCGACAAAATCTATTGACAAAGTCGATTTTGCTTTTTATGGGAAATCTATATAAAATCTACTAGGTTTTAATATAAATATCGTAAAGATCGTAAAAAAAACATCGTAGAGCTCTGTTCATACGTTTAAAAAACTATACGATTTTACAAATTTTAAGAAAGAAAAAAATCACAACGTAAAAATGTTTTTTACCTTATTTTTATAAAGTGGTGAATTTTTATTTGTTATAAGTATACAATTACTGAATTTGTAATATATTTGTTACAAATATACCACTATCGCAATAATTTTTAAGTTTAACAGGCTATGGAAAACTACAAATAGTTGTCGGCGGTTTCTCAAAAACTATCGCTTACTATCGATAGTGTCCGATCACTATTTTCAACCACACTTAACTCTATTGAGTTAACTCCAACTAAACTGATCTTTATAATTTGAGTTCAAACCAATAAACTCTACTCGCTGAGTTTAAACTAATAAACTCGTTCGCTGTGTTTACACATAAACTGATTGCTATTCTTTACTTTACTTTATTTATCCAAATATTCTGTTCTTACGTAGTTTATCTTAAAATCAGACAGTTAAGGCATAAGACATCAGAGGCTTGATGATCTGCATGTATATAAGCACCTTTACCTCCTTACTCAAACCTTCCCTTCGGCGCAGTAACCTACAGTAGGAGTGGTATATCCCCTTCATCCTATCCAAAACAGAATCCACATGTCGATAATACTCAAAGCTTTCGTGGAAAATCACTCCGAGATACTTAATCCTGTCGGAAAGTCTACAACCTCACCGCCTACCCTCAGCACCGGTACGAACTTCCTTGCGTTGGGATAGAGCCGTCCACGCCGTTCCTTAAATATTACGCAATCCGTCTTTTCCATATTCAGGCCGAGACCCCATTTTGCAGAAGTATCCGTACAGTCTACACAGGTATTCGTTGAGTCTCTCATTCACCCTTGCAGCCCTGGGACCAGATGCCGCAACCAGCACATCGTCCGCGTACAGAAGGAGTAAATCTCCGTCAGGTGGCCAAGGTATATCCGACATGAATATGTTGAATAGTACAGATCTCAGTAGTGACCCCTGCGGCACTGCAGCAATAACACTTCTTTCATCAGAGAGTGTATCATCCACTCTCACTCTGAGGGAATTCCGCAGCGATGCCAGTCGAAACTAAACGACATCATCTTATGAATTATTCCCTCTTGCCAAACATTGTCAAAAGCTTTTGCGAAGTACAGGGTCTGTAGTTACCAGCACTCGTACGACTGCCGAGTTTTCATCCGTATTTTCTCTCAATGTCGTAAGATCTCATTACATATTGATCCAGGCGAATTCAAACAACAGCTGATAAGTAACTATATGTCAAAACGATTCGCCATTACCATTTTTTTCAACAAATATATGTGACACCAGTTAATTTATTAACTACTTGTTTACTACAGTGTTTTATTATTTGGACACAACGTTAAAGTCTGTTTACAGTGTTGCATTCGTTTTCAAAATGAGACCACCTTGTTGTATTCGCCTTGATATTAAGTTTACGTGATACCATCTGCTCTCTTAACTAAAAGAAATAGATGCCACAATGTATATACATTGTGTAGATGCTTACATTCGCATGGCTTCCTAAGAACTAAACAGAAAGTAAAGAAAAGAAATGGAATCTACCTGAAATATCGAAAGCAGTGTGACCGTTTTAGCACTTTTGCTGCTGAACTTAGCGTTTTTTATTTTGATTTAGCAGTAAATTTTACATTTCGCATTTAGCATTTTTCAACTATTTTTTTTTTGCATTTCCAGCTGTACTCAATACAAAATTTTGATATTCAATATAGCGCGAGATATAATGTTGTACACAACCCTGAGAACCAAACAGTGAATTTTATAAAATTGGAAGTACACCAATCTTTTGATACTCATATTCACGGAATGTTTTTATTTATTTTATTTTTCATTTGTTTCACGTTTGAACAATTTTTTTATTGCTGAAGTTATATAACTTTTTGTACATAAGACAACATTCATAAAAAACTCAAATTTTACATATTTGACATAATGAGCATAAACAATTAGGTAACGATTTTTTGATTGGTGTTGTCTATTTTAAAAGCTATGACGTCTCATAGTCCGTACCAGTTAAAGTAAAGGAATATGTAAAAAAAACATGTTAAGAATGTGCTGTTGAATTCTCAAATGAAAATAAAATGTGAATTTTTAGTCTATTTGACAAACATTTAATTTACAAACTGTAAATATTTATAATTAATGAGTGCAAAAATTTTGCTGTATGCTTTGGGTTATTGTCTCGTTGGAAGCGTTATTTTCAAAAAAATACCTATTTTGTAATCCAAGACACACCGCTAAAATTGTAATATAATGACGACTTCAAAGGAACCTACAGTTTAACGACGACTCCCAACAGCAGACGCATTAGATAGATAAGTTTTTCATAGCGTAAATAAGCAGCCGCTAGCAATGTTGTGAGTTGATACCGCTGAAAATTGTCATATGGTTTTGTCTGGTGTTGAACCGAAGTCCTTTTGGTTGGTAGGCGAGTGTCTTACCTACCATATCACAGCGGCACACAATATCACAAAAAATAAAAAGCTATAACAGGAGTATTAAAAACATAGGTTCCTCTCTATTTAAGCGAAACCTGCAAAACTGAGCATATGTAGACTCTTTTATATATTGTCCTTTCTTGAATTGATATTGAATAAATGTGTTATATTCATTATTAAATTTTTTATATTAACAAAAAGTAACAATTTCAAATTCTGTATTGGAGTTTTTTTTATTTTTTATTTTTTTATTTATTTATTTATTTTTTATTTTTGATGGCGTATTTTCATTTTTACAGAAACTTTGCAGTTTTACTTCAAAACATGTACTCACTTTTGCTCTTCACTGTATATAAGCATAAAAGACTGAAGATGCTTTTTTATATACGGACATATGTAGGATTTTTTACGTTAAATAAACGTTACTTTGCTGTTGTTTTATGCCAATTTTATTTTATTAAATTAAAAATAGTATATATGGGAATAATATAAAATAACTAAATCCTTAAACTCATATATTATTTAGAAACAGCGATTAAAAATTTTAGCATTAATTTTTTAGAAGTACCCATTTTTTTTAGCATTATTTTAAAGCAGATTTAGTAGAAAAAATTTTTAAGATGTTACCACACTGACCTAGAGGTTCGAAGTATTGTTTGCTTAGCCATATAAAAAGCACATCGATGCGGAAGTAAATAAATCAATAAATAAAAACAGCGTTGCCGTTGTGACACTAAAGTATCAGTTTTGACCCTTTTTAATGCCAATGACGCTTTTTATGATCCCTTTTTTAATGTTTCCCTTTTTGACCCTTTTTGAAAATGAGTCGGGGTCCAAAATTCCTCACGAAAATTCTCAGTACACTTAGCTTTTATATACGTATATTGTATATAAACATAACACTGTCATTCTATGCATACCTATTTTTTTCACATAAAGTTTGACAATTGTGTAAAATGAACTGATGATCAACTGCGATTATGCCCTGATTTATGTACATATGTGTTTCGGCTTAAGTTTTAACAGCGAGCAGCTTTTATGTATTTTTTTTAGTAGACTTCCATTTAATTTTGTAGTTTCACGTGCCACCCATATACACATATATTCATATTTGCAACAAAATAAATGCGAATGGACAAGTAAGTATTACATTCCCAAATATCTAATTATATTAAATTATGTATAAAAATATATTTGTTTGTTTGTGGTTAAATCAAAAAGAATAGATGAGTAACAGGCTTCATCAAGCCATTCGAAAACCGCCTATCATATATAATAGCGGGTATTAAAATTATATGTTGAAGAATTTTGGAGTAAAGTTGTTTTGAGCGATGAAAGTAGGAGCATTATATTTAATTGTGACGAAAACAAAAAGTTAAAAAACTAGAAGTTCCGACATCAAAACTTGACTTGACGGCTTCATTCTACTTATTAGTCACCTGACATAAGTCCCACAGACTATTTATTTGATAAATTGGATAACCTAGTACAAACAAAATGCAATTAAAAACAGACAAAGCTCTAAGATTATACAATAATTCCGGTGAAACTACAACAAAAAAATTTATTTTAAATGTAAAACAAATTTAATTAATAAATATGGCCCTATAAAATATAAATTAACAATAAAATAATTCTTAACATTTTTTTGATAATAATTAGTTACTTAATACTGCAGAGTATGTATTCTGTGTGTAGAAATTAAATTTCTTATTTTTCTTTAAACTTAAAGGATATGTTATACAAAAGCCGATATATTTTTGTTTTATTTTTCGCGTGAATTTATATTAGAAAGTCCAAACCTTAAAGTTCTGTGTAAAATTCAGTTTTCGGGGGACTGTATATTTAAATTTATATGAATTCGTTACATATATATTTACTTTGCTTTATAGTAGATCTTCCACTGAAAGAATTTTAAAAAATAAGTTTACAAACAAACTTAAAATAGAAACTTGCGAATCCATGCTTTACTTTCTTAATTTGCTCGAATCGGAGCTGGATGAATGCGCTCCAAGTAAAGGATTAATAACAAAATATAGAATAAGCATTTCTAAAAAGTGATAAACATTATCAAAAGTTTTTGTAAAAGTAACTTCTTTTTTTTGATAATATGACTAATATTTGAATGTGTCTGAATTGTATTTTAGTTTTAACATTGATTTATAAATTAAGTATATATATTTACTTATATTTTAGTTTAATGTATTTAATCAGCTATTAAAATTCGTTTTTATTTTTATTTTCAATTGAAATAAATCGTATTTTTTGTTCACAAATAACTTGACCCTATTTTACTTTAAAATACCCTTTCCTTGACCCTGATTTTTCTTAAATACCCTTTTTATGACACTTTTTCAAAATTGTCAACGGCAACCCTGGTTCGTTCACGACCTGTTCAGAATTTGACCACATTAAAATTTCTTTACACCAGCGTCCGGCAAACTAATATTCTTCGATTTTACAATTGTGGTAGTAATTTGAGAGCTCTCACTCAGCCATTTTGCACTGTATTTTTCCATTTGTTTTCTCTTTAGTTCTCATTGTTTAGTTTTTGCTTATGTTTTGCCTATACGTGTGAGGACGTACGTGTGAAAACAGAAGAGATGAGCTGCTCTTTGCGTGAATTCGCTCTACACCAACGGTGTTCATTTCATAGAGCAATTGTTTACACCAATAATGAGCTTTTCATGGGACTTTTGTTCCTGATCAACTTACATGTATTCTATGGTAAATGTACGCAAATTTTCTTAAGGCAGAGGCAAATAATTTAAAAAGGGTACACTTGTGCGCAGTACTGTCAGATCTTTTTTACGTTTTTTCGCCAAATTCTAATTAAAAAAAACGCCAAATCAACTTTTTTAACATTTTGAAAGTATAATTTACAGTTTTTTTTAAATAATAAAAAAAAATTGTTTAAATAAAAAAAATAATTTGTTAAATTTCGCCAAAAGTTGAAAAAAATTCGCCATAATATATATTTTACTAATTCCATTAAGCAAAAATGTTAGCATTATGTGTACAATGTTTACTATTATATAGTTTATAGTTTACCCAAAGCTATAAAACTAAAAAATTAATTTTTAATGGTTGAAAATCGGTTTTCCGTACCTTCGTATACTTATAAGATAATAATTTAGCTGAACACTATCTGATTTTTGGATTTAAAAAGAAGAGAAGTATACCTTTTCAATGATGTTCTATTTCATAGCCTGAGGAATATGTGTGAATTTTTCAAGCAAACACTCATTTTTACCATATTTTTCAATTTTGAAGTTTTTTCGTACCACCTATGAAAATATTTCCTTGCCAGTTGCCGAAAATTGAATTACATAAGTAAACTGGAATCTAAAAATCTATTACTTTAAGATCCATATAGGCAACTACAAATTACTCAATGCCGAGAACACGACTTAAGTTCCGCTGCCATCTATAATCGTCACACTAAAATACACTATATTCCCGAATTTCACACATAAAAATGCGTACTTTTTGTCAAAAATAGCCAACAAAATCGCCAACTATTTTAAAAATCGCCATGTCGCCAAACCGAAAATTAGATCGACAAATAACTTTTAAAATCGCCACGTTTAGCGAGAAATCGCCAGATCTGACAACCCTGCTTGTGCAGCGGATATAATTACTCTCTCTGAGAGAGTACTTTCCATGTCCTCGCTAACACAAATACATTTTTACTTTTGCACAACCAGCGTTACCGTTGAGTTTTTTAAATGGTGGCACAAAAAGGGGATTTTTAAAGAAAAGGTCGCATAAAAAGTTGCATTTTAGAAAAAAAAGTCGCACAGTTTGTTTTATCGTTTTTATTTAAATAAAAAGTTAAACAGAGAAAAATAAAACTAATTCAATAGCTTAATAAGTAAAAAATAATTCAATACTAATATTAAAATTCAATTTTTTATAATATAACTTTATAGCAATGTGTATAAGATGTATTTGTAAATAAGAAAGTATACATATATATACATAATATATATGTACATGTATGTATTTAAAATTTTATACATAGAACTTTTATTGATTTTTTTAATACAGAAATATAATAGGATTACTTCGTTTAAATAATTAATTCTTTTTTTAATAGCAAAATAATAACAAAATTTCGGAAGTAAACGTTGCTAATAAAGACCCTTAAGTGCAATAAATCTTTTGTAATTATTTCCATTTTATTTTTAATTTATTTTTTATATTGGAATCCAATTTTCTATTTCCTTATCTAATAAATTTAATGAAGATAACATGGATGCAAAAGTTTATATTTTTAATCTATTTGTTAACTTATTTTTTACAAGGCCTAATTTAGAAAGAACTTATTCAGCGCACGCGCTGCTATAAGTTAACACATGCACGGCCAGGTTGTATATGTTTAAGTACAAAAGTTCATTCATTGAATTTTTAATATTACCTATTATGTGTCAAAAAGGTTCACAATTATTAAATTTAAAAATGTATTCATATTATTTATCTTCTGCCTTACTCTTTAATAATTTAAATTCGCTAATAACAGCCTCTAGTTCACTTATAGTCTAATTCTGAAATGGGATCTATGTAGGCAATATCTTCATTGCTTGTAAATGCGCTCGGTTGAAAAAAACTTAAGACTTTAAGCCTTTTATAATTGATTGGTTATAATATTTTGTCACATAGTTTTGGTAAAACTTTAAAATATTTGTTTTTATTACTATACATTCTACATTCGATATATTTTTAAAATTTATTGTTACTTCAGCTTCATGACCTATGTGTTTATGTATATATTTTCAATATCTTTTATATTGGAAGTATCTTTGTAATTCGATTTCTCAGTTTTTGCCGTCAAATTACTTTTGCGTAACTCAGTTAAAATATAATTTGTGATGTTTCAATTTGAAAACATTTATTTAGTTTGTTAGTTATACCTAATAAATAGGACACAAATTTTATATAAGCCAGACTTTCAAATTTTAAACCTTCTTGAATAACGCTAATTTTTTCTAAAGTTGATATTATTATTAATATTCTAGCGATTATAAAAACTGATTGTGAAAAATCTGATTTAAAAGATAAAAAATGTTAGTGGTGCTAATGTAACAAAAAGTGGGAAAAGTGGCAAAAACTTATGGAAAGTAACAAAATTTAATGCATTTTGAAAAGTCGCACAAATGATTTTGGCCGCCAAAATAGTTGCAAAATGCGACCTTAGTGTCACCAACGGTAACGCTGTGCACAACAATGGTTTACGGCCAACTCACACGTATTCTTGCGCTCTTGGTTTTAGTCGTCTCTTTGTCTGTGTTTTTTTTTTTTTTTTTTTTTCAAAGGCACTCGAAGAAATTTGCTTTTATGAAATAGCACGAATTTGCTGAAATAGCACAAATCAACATGTGGAGTGGCTGTTTGTGGATTTTTTTTTATTTTTCACTAAATGTACAGATTAAAACTATAAACAATGTGCAACGAATATTTTATGATTATTAATGCATTTGGTAATCCCAAATGCATTATAAATTTTACACAAAACATTAATATTTTTATATTTTGAATTTAAAAAAAATTCTTTGAGAACTTAATACTACTTTTAACCCGTTAAAAATTTCTTATTTTCTCACCAACACAAATGCATTTTTAATTTTGCACAGCATTGCTCTATACTAAGTTCTCACCAATAACTCGTTTGCGGAACAGCGTTGCCACACAAGAAATTGACTTCCTACCAAAAATTTTGAAAAATTCTACCAAAACCGTTCGAAATTTTTGTTTAATTATACATATGTAGTAATAATAATAACATGCTCCAGTTTCACTCCTAGAAATGTAGTTAAAGCCAATAAAACAAATAAAAGAGAAGTGCTCTTACTGAAAGGAAGTTATATCAGTTTTTTAAATCTTTTTTACTCTCCAATTGCGGTAATCCGATCCGACTTTCTACAGTCACTGCCATAACATAATCTCTATTCTTTGCTTTAACTCGTAGAGAACAGTGGTAAGCAGTTGCACACATCATTCAGCAACAGTGGTAACATTATTGAAAGTTGTTAATTCAATTCAAAGTTACTTTTTTTAAATGATTTTATGTATATAATGTATTATGTATTATTTATCATGCCTAAAAAAATTGCTACAAGAGGAAAAGCTACCAAAAATTTAAAAAAATTGCAACAAACCAACCCAAATACCAAATTGTTTTTCAAAAACGAAAAACTAGCAAGTTTGGTCCAATCGGATCAAAGCGACACCGCTGTTGAGGAGTTCACACCCAGTGTTGCCGTTGAAAATTTCAAAAAAGTGTCATAAAGAGGGTGTTTTAAAGGATAATGGGGTTAAGTTTTTTATAAAAAAATAAGGTTTATTTCAATTAAAAATAAAAAACAAAAACGAATTTTAACGGCTAATTAAATACTTTAACCTAAAATATAACTATTTATACATACTCAAATTATAAATCAATCTTAAGATTGAAAAACAATTCACAGATACATTCAAATATTAGTCATATTATTAAAAAATAACTTAATTTTACAGAGACTTTTGAGAATGTTTGTCACATTTAAGAACTACTTATTCTATATTTTGTAATTAATTCTTTACTTCGAGTGCATTCCTCCAGCTCCAATTCGAGTAAATTGAGAAAGTAAAGCATAGTTTCGCAAGTTTCTATTTTAAGTTTGTTTGTAAGCTTGTTTTTAATCAGTGATAGGTTTTAAAAATTCTTTCAGTGGAAGATCTACTATAAGGCCAAGTAAATATATATGTAACGAATTCATATAAATTTAAATACACAGTCCCCCGAAAACTGAATTTTACATAGAACTTTAAGGTTTGGACTTTCTAATATAAATTCACGCGAAAAATAAAACAAAAATATATCATCTTTTGCATAAGATATCCTTTAAGTTTAAAGAAATATAAGAAATTCAATTTTCTACAAACAGAAAAGTATACATACTCTACAGTATTAAGTAACTAATTACTCTTAAAAAAAATGTTAAGAATTGTTTTATTGTTAATTTATATTTTATATGGCCATATTTATTCATTAAATTGCTTTTCACTTAAAATAAAATTTTTTTGTTGTAGTTTCACTGGAATCATTTAGATATCCTTTAGCAAGAGCAGTCCTAGAGCCTTATTTGCTTTTAATGCATTTTTTGTACTAGGTGATCCAATTTATCAAATAAATTGTCTGAGGGGCTTATGTCAGGTATCTAATAGGTAAAATGAAGCCGTGTGGGAACGTTGTATAATAACCAATCATTTAAAATGCTTACTGTATGCTTTGGGTTATTGCATTCTTGGTACCAGCTTTCAAAAATACTTATTTGTTCACAAATTGCCTCGAATCATATTCGATTAGGTTGGAATATATGAAACGATCCATAATTGTTTCAAGAAAAACTTAAATGCCAGCCTCAGCCGTCAATATGTAACTCTAAACATAGCGTAACTACCTTCATATTTATGTACATGCTCTACCGTGAGTGTTAAAATTTAATGTCGGAACTTCTAGTTTTTTTTTTAATTTTTTTTTCATCACACTTATAATACGCCTAGTTTCATAGCTTAAAACAACTTTACTCCAAAATTCTTCAACATAAAATCTTGATACCCTTGATAATATACATACATATGTATGTCAGAGAGTTATCTTATTGTTTTACATATTGCTTGATGAAACCTGCTGTTCATCTATTCTTTTTGATTTAACCACAAACAAACAAATATATTTTTATACATAAGTTAGTATAATTTAATATTTGGGATTGTAAAACTTACTTGTCCATTTGCATTTATTTTGTTGCAAATATGGATGGCACGCTAAACTACAAAATTAAATGGAAATCTAACAATAAAATACATAAAAGCTTCTTTCTGTCAAAACTTGAGTACGAACTTCATACGTAAATTAGGACATACTCGCAGTTGATCATTAGCTAACTTCATAAAGCAGACAGAAAAACCAAAAAAAAAATTTACTGTTGGAGAAGAAAGTTAATTTGTGCGAAAAATAAGGGCCAATCCGTGCATCAGTGCACCGAAATTAGTCACTAAGGCTTCTAATGACTTCCATAAAGAGTGTCTGCATCCACCATCAAAAGGACAACAAGTAAAGAAAGTTTCCATGGTCAAATAGCACGTAGTAAGCCATTGGTTAATTTACGCAACTAAAGAGCTCATTTGAGTTTTGCCAGGGAGTACCTTCATTAACCTGAAACTTGGTGAGTTGATGGTATTTTTGCAGACGAGAGCAAATATAACGTATTTGGATCTGATGGACGTGCATTAATGTGTGGAAAATCAAACGAGGATCTACAACAGCAAAATTTGAAATCTACTATAAGACGTAGAAATGGACATGATATGGTGTGGTGTTTTATGGGAACTAAATGTGTTAGAAAATTTATTTTTATCGACAGAATTATGTATAAGGAGTAGTACTTGAATATTCTCCGTCAAAATTTAAAAAAGATTGCTAGTAAACTGGGCGTTTTAGAGTTCTTCAAATTCTACCAAGATGATGAACTCACACAATAGTTGAGTTTAGTTTAAGAATGATTACTCTATAATTGTCCAATACCCGGACTTCAGTCAAACTGAGATTTTGTGGGCTAAGTTGGACCGGCGTATCCGCATACACCGCATACACACAATAACACCAATATCTGAGTTGAAATCAAGAGTGCAAGAAGAATAGAAACGGATTCGGGTTGCTTATACAGGTGTAAAAACATGCCAAATCGTCTCAGTGAAGCTATTAATCAAAAGGACTACTCAAGGACTACAAAGAACTAAATTTAGTATTAAATATATGTTATTCATTACTTATCAATGAAGACCGAATATTATTAACTCATAATATATTATCGTACACGAATTAATTAATTTTTTTGTAATATTCATATTATTTTTTACAAATAAAAATTGAATTTCTAAATGCTTTAATACGTTCTTAAGAAAAAGAACAAAAATGTTTTAAAAAGATGCAAGCATACCTTATACCGAATCAGTTGATTATAGATCTTTAGTAAAACCGAATATTAATGAAATTCACTGTATGTTTACATGCAGTCATGGACATAAGTATAGGCACAAACAGTACTTTAAAAGGTTCTTGTAAGGTTCTTCTGTGCCAGATGGCATTCCAGCGCTGGTCCTGAAGCAGTGCTCTTCGACACTTACGCGTCCATTGGCTTATCTTTTCAGTACGTCTTATCGTGCGGATATTTTTCCATCTTGCCAATGTAACGCCAATCCCTAAAAAGGCCGAGGCTAGTAACCCTGAAAACTATCGCCCAATAGCAGTTTGTTCCAAAGTTATGGAGAGTATGATTAATCATCACCTTGTGAAATATTTAGAGTACAACAATTTGCTGAGCGATCGCCAATATGGTTTCCGTAAAGGTCGCTCTACTGGTGATCTGCTGGCGTTACTCTCAGAAAGGTGGAACAGGTCCATTCATGGATTTGTTGAGAGTAGGGTTGTGGCCATGGATATTTCCATGGCGTTTGACAGAGTCTGGTACGCGGATCTCATATCCAAACTTATTGCCTTTGGTGTCGGTAGTCACTTCTCTCGATTCATATCGAGCTTACTCAGAAATCGCACTATAAGAGTGGTTATAGATGGGATTGCATCCGACGAGTTCGGGATAAATTCAGTGGTACCGCAAGGCACTGTTCTTTCTCCAACTCTATTTCTAATATTTCTTAACGACGTTCTTTTTCTCACGTCTAATCATATCTGCTCTTTTGCAGATGACAGCAACATTTGTCATTCATATTCTTTTGACCGTAGGCCGAGCCTTTTGGAGATTACAAACTTACAAACGACCTGCCGAAAATCTCTGTGTGGGGTCGCGCGAACAGGGTCGACTTTAATGCGCGCAAGACTCAATGTTGCTTTCTGACACACAGACGTGGTGGTGTGTTGTCATTTGTATCTATGGGTAATGTAGACATTGAGGAATCAGATGCTCTTGATGTTCTGGGCATGAGAATTCATTGTTGGAACGAGCACATATTTCGAGTGTCGAAAGAAGCATTCAAGTGTCTCGGCTTCTTAAGACGGTGTAAGAATTACTTCACCCCACCTGATCTCCTTAATATTTACAAGACCTATATCCTACCCAAATTGGAATACAACTCTCATGTATAGGCCGGTGCTTCAAAGTCTATTTTGGAGCTTCTCAACCGCGTACAGGAAAGGGCGAAGGTTCTTATAAATGACAGTAGGGTAGCCAACTCTATCGATTCATTAGAGCACCGTGGCAATGTGGCGTGTGTTTCATTGTTCGTCGCACAACGCTATTATATGGAGAATTCATTCTTTGGTCACACTATTCGTTTGTGGAACAAACTTCCTGCGAAAGTCTTCCCTGCCACTTACGACATGAGCAAATTTAAACCGAACGTCCAAGGAGACTACTCTATCTATCCAGCACAATGCATTGCGTGAGTAGGGGTTATCCCCTGAGTGCTGGTCTCATTGATCGTGATCGCTAAACTCAAAAACTACTTGAGCGATTTTGACCAAACTTAATATACATGTTCTATGGGGCGTGTAGTTCGAAGTTCGTCCGACAAATGGCGCAATATTTTTTTTGTGTTTTTGCACCGTAACTCAAGAACTACTGCACTATGCTGTGTTTCATTGAAGGCGTTGGTTCGTTAATCAGAGTGCAGTGGCATTAATTAGCCTGATACCGACTGAAACCTAACATCTTTTTGAGAAAAAATATATTTAAAAAAAGTAAATAAATATCTAACACTTTTTTTACAACTCTATTTACGCAAATAACTAAATAACTAAAAACACTGATTTGATTTTCTTCGAGAGGCAGTTCAACATAAAAGAAACATTTGGGACCAGCAACGCGGATCGGGCCCAGCTATCAAAAATATATAATTCCATTTGAACAATAATTGCTATGTCGATTTAGTGTACCTTTCATTCTTCTTCTAAATATCAATTAGCCATGACTTTGCATGCAAACCAGACTTAGAGTGAAAATAAAATTCACAAACAAAACAACGTTTGACCAGGTCTGCTAATATATATATATATATATATATATATATTATACATATTTTTTATATATATTTTTACGTCTCTAAAACACAAAATAATTATTTTATTGACTTATAATTTTCTGTAGTCATTATAAACATTTATAAAATAATAAGGAAACTGTAATAAATTTTCTTCAGAAGCAAAGCAATAACGAAAAATATTTAAAAAGAACTCGGTTTTCAGTAGGACAAAACTATAGGCACATCCATTGTTATGCAAGCGAAAAATTATTCAGAACCTTGATTTTATATTTTGTTGGTAATCCATTTTGTTTTATAACTGCCTTTAGCCTATTTGGCATGAAATTTACTAATCTTTTTGTAATATCTTCGCCAATTTTATTCCATTCTTCCATCAACGCTACTTTCAGATCACTTTTGCTTAAAAACTTGCCTGTTCGGACTCTTCGGTCTAATCCTTCCCACAAATATTCGATGTATTTAGGTCTGGGGACTACGGAGGTTGTGCCAAGACATGAGCCGTATTATAAGCAAGCCGCTAAAGGTTTCGGGCCATTATCATGCTAGAATGTGAATGACTCCGGTAAATTAAATTTCTCTGCGCTTTTTTAACATTGTCTTTCGCCATCTTAAGATAAACAGTCTTGTCCATTATTTCCACTATTTCCTCTATAAGCTCATGTTCACCAACACCCGCAGCGGACATGCAGCCCCAGACCATTACTCCTCCGCCACCATACTTTATCGTTGGTATAAGTTTTGTTCGGCATATACAGTATTGGGCTTTTGCCACACTGAAGAATGCCCATCAATTCGAAAAATATTGAACTTAATCTCATCTGAGAAGAATATAGGCAAAGTTTTGGTTTGCCTTGGTTATGCAGATGGCGAAAAAGTTTTCGGTGGGATTCCGTTGTTTTACTTAGTTTTTGACTCATTCTACACAAAGAGCCAATAAAGTCGTTTTTTAATGAGTTCTTTTAACTTTTTACTTATCAAAGCAAAATAAAAGATATAACGGTTCCAGTTTTTATAAAAAGTTGCCAGATGAGCGAAAATAGAAGATTCATAGATAATTTTGCCTATAATTTTGACCTACTGGAAAACTGAGTTTATTTAATATTTTTTGTCATTGTTTCGTTCCTGAAGAAAATTTGTTTGTTATTTTATAAATGTACATATGTACGAGTGTATGCTCTGTAGTCATTATATATCAATAAAAGAATTATTTTGTGTTTTGGAATACGTAAAAATTTATATTGTTACGCAAATAAAAGTGTCTAAAAAGAAAATACACCACATTAGTGGCTTTGGCACTGTTTGGGTTTGTGTAAAGGTTGATAATGTGTTACCCTGGTATTGCCGTACTAATTTGTGTATTTGATTGTATTGCCATACTGATTTGTATATTTGACGGTATTGCCAATTATTAGAAAACTTCTAGAGCCGATAGTTACAACTTTTGGCTGAGGTACGTGAAGCTTCTAGAGCCGAAAACCAGAATTTTCTGGTAAAAATTGAAACTAAGCTTGAGAAAACTTCTATCGAGCTATTAGAAACCTGTAGAGCCGAAATACGAGCCGAAAATCATAAGCTTCTGGCTGAAGTACATGAAACATCAAAAGCAACAACTGATAACTTATAAGAAATATATACAACGGTAAGCAAGAGGGTAGATTCAGTGGAGAACAGAATGTCAAGCCTAGAGCAATCAGTTAAGGTAATTGAGTAAAAAATCAACAAACACTGCCAAAATTCGGAACCAGTGCGTATCATACCAGAAGCTTCTATCAGAATACAAATACCTTGCTTTGATGGTAGTACACCTTTAGCGGTATTCAAATTTTAGTTCAATACTGTAGCCAACAGAAACGAATGGGACGATGAAGAGAACGCTCTCGAACTAATTTTGGCGTTAAAAGGTGCTGTAGCAAAGGTTCTAGAAACCATGCCAGCCTGCTGCAGAAACAACTACAACGACTTAATGGTGGCGCTACAGCGTAAATTTGCCGACGAGCACAAACGCTACGAGACCCCAATGTTAAGTTAGCTATATGCGCTACACAAAAGACAACCTTTGCAGAAACTATGGCGTTAGCACTAGCGCAGGAGACTAACTGGGATTGACCTTATAAAGTAGTCAAAAGGTTAAACGATGTGGTATACTGAGTACAGAAAAACAATAGCCTGCGATCAAAAACGAAAGTGGTACCTCTAGAGCGACTGGCGAGCTATGGTAAGAAAGATAATGATCCTATTCGGGACGAACAGGGTTAAGTGGGATGCAGTGTTACGAAAATAAAAATGCATAAAAGAAAATGCACCATATTAGTTGCTTTCGGACTGTATTGTGGGGTTTTTGTCTATTGGTTTGTGTAAAGGTTGATAATGTGTTACCCTGGTGTTGCTGTACTGATTTGTGTATTTTATGGTATTGCCGTATTTATTTGTGTATTTGACGGCATTGCCAATTCGACCATCTTTGGGTAACACAATCTTATATGTTTAAAATCAACGGATATAAAATGGAGGATATGAGAGCGTTTAAGACATTTCCGGAATTTTCCAAACTGTAGACAATTAGGTATATAAGGAGACTGCCTTGCCTACGTCGATATAGTTATAGTTTTGCTGTCATAAAATAAAGTCGTGTTTAAGCGCAAATAAAAGTGTTGTATAAACGAATATTAAGTTCATATATTATATGAATATTAATATCATACTATAGACTATTTAAAAAAACGATTTACCTTTTAAATCGATCGATTTCAACCACATACCTGAATAATTTGGGTTTCTATTGAAAGAAACTTAGCATTATTCCTTTAAAATGACATGTATTTTACATATGATTTTCCTGTAAAACAAGACATACATAGTATGTATGTATATGCCATGGTGAAATTAGATAAAGTGAAGTCGTCTGTACAACAACTAATTTTTTGCAGCCAATATTTTTTGTATAGTTTATTGCACATGTCAAAAATGTTCATACAAAAAACATAAACGAAAGTTATATACGGTTAAAACATGGAAATTATTGTAGAAATATTTTATTTTGTTAAAAATTTTAATTTTCAAGTATTTCGTTTTCTGGATGTTCTTCAATTATAAGCATTAAATATTTTCTCTATTATTACATGTTTTTGAAATAAGATATAGTTTAGCGATATCCTTGGATTGTTCCTTTTAGTAAGCCTCTACTGTGCAATAAAAACTTTTGACAGCATGTTAACACAAAAAAAGCAATCAGCTGTACAAACGACTGCATCTTATATAATTTCACCATGGTATGTATTTTCCATGTGTTTAATACACAGATACATGAAGTCATAGATACATACATGCATACGTATATATGTAAATTTCTTTTCCTACTTGAGTACTGATTATAAATTTTTATGTTGTAAATAATTTATAATAAATTATAATTCATAAAAAAACCTACTAAAACATAAGAAATGGAGAAAACCTTGGACAAAGTAAGTACTTACATGTGTACATAAGTATTTGGCTACATACATACATATGTATGTCTTTTATGATGGCAAGCAATGTAACTTGTTTTTACATATGAGTTTGTTTCAGATTGAATGGACTAAGGCTGCCGTTCTCCAAATGATAAAAATGTGGAAAGCAAATGAATTCTTTTACAATACTAAGCATAAATTCTACACCAGCAGGCAAGCTCGTAAAAATGCCTTAGATGAAATGGCCGTAAAATTAAGCAAATTTATTCCCGGCATCAAAGGCTCTGAAGTAATGGTACATAATAAAAATCTAAGCAATTAGCGAATTTAACTGTCACATCATGCACTCAGAACTCAATTATTACAATTTTTTTTAGAATAAAATGTCGTATTTGCGTGGACAGTATACTCGTGAAATTGCTAAAATAAAGGCAAAGAAACAGTACGTTCCTATTGCATACTGGTTTTCAGAACTGTCATTTTTAGAGGAATTTATAAAATATCGAAGCCGCAATTTCGACGTAAAGACATACATTTGATTAAAAATTACAAAATCAAATAAAAAATCTATATTATGTTTTCCAATATTTTAGAATGAATGGACAAAATCAGCAGTTCTCCAAATGATTAAAATGTGGAAAGCAAATGAATGTTTTTATAATCCCGAACACAAATTGTATACTAACAGACAAGCCCGTAAAGATGCCTTGAATAAAATAGCCGCAAAATTAAACAAGTTTAATCCTGATATCAGAGCTGATGAAGTAAAGGTACATATGTATCTATGAACTTTAATGTTTCTAACAAAAATCTAAGCAATTAGACAATTTAACTTTAATCAACCCTATTCTGCGTTTCGATTACGTCTCCGCATTCTATGGCGTGTCGATCGAAATTTGGTAAAGAACAAGACAATAATGTTCTTAAAAGCGTAGGAACGTATGAAATAGACACAGAAAAATAAGCAAATTGTAATAAAAACTCAAAATGTAGTGCATACGCAAAGGGGCTCAATAAGAAAACACTCAATTTTTGTTTGGATTTTTTATGCAAATAAATTATTGTATGCATTTTAATTTGATAATATAATAAATTTAAGCGAAATAATTAATTTTGGACTAAAAGAACAAAAATCAAAAGACAACTTTAACAACTTAGAAAATCATAGCTACGATCGTAAAGCAGTAATACAATCGAAAGAAACTGAACGGAATCGAAACTCAGAATATTAAATTTGAAAAACGGAAAAAATTTCGGTTTGAATCGAAACAATAAATAAAATGAATATAATGAGCAAATTATTTTTTTAGAATAAAATGTCGTGTTTGCGTGGACAGTATACCCGTGAAATTGCCAAAATAAAGGCAATGAAAAACGAAACGAATGCTATAGAATACGTTCCCACTGCATATTGGTTTTCAGAACTCGCCTTTTTAGAAGAATTTATAAACTATCGAAGTCGTAATTTAGATGTATGTAAATACACTTGATTAAAAATTGCAACAAGTTCAAATAAAACAGTTTAATTCCTTTCAAAGCAGAGTATGAGTGAAGATTCTTTTTCTCAGCCAACAAAGAAACCAAAATATAGCAAAGACGACGACATATCACAATCTAGCTGTGAATTAAATCAAGAGGAAGAGTCAACAAAAGTGTTCCAAAGACCTGCGTCTAGTTCCGAAAAGAAATCGTCGACAAATGAAAAAGATGAAGCCTTCTGCAATTTTCTTAAAGCAGAATTAAATGAGCTGACAAATGTTCATATTAAAGACGAGCTTATAGAAAACATTATGTTAGCTGTTTTTGAAGCTAAGAAAAAAGAGAGAATGGACAATAAGAATAATGAGAATACAAACTTTTATAATTATGGTTCGATTTAACTTTACATATTGGGCCTGTTCGTAAAGACATCACTGCCCTGCATCACGAGCGTAAACTTTTATCACAGAAAATAAAATGATGCATTAATTAATGCATATAAATTTGCAGCAGCACTGATTTTATTTACATAGATAAAGAAATAGTGAAGTTAAGTTGTCTTAAAACGGTAAATGTCATGATGCAGTGCAGTCATGTAGGGTATATTTGTAAATACATCACGACGGCAAACTTTTACCACAGGAAATAAAATGATGCACTACAATGCGTATAAATTGGCGCCAGCACTGCCTTTTATTTGCATAAATAAATTTTGTTGTAGAGTAGTGAAGTTGTTTTAAAGTGCTAAAAGTAATGATGCAGTGCAGTGATGTACTTACGAACATGCCCGTATTTACGAAGAGACCCATTGTTTACATACATATAGTCATGTCAAAAATCATAGGGATACATTGCTATTTCCCTAAAAGCTTAAGAGAAAACAGAGTTGGATATTTAACTATTTTGATGTGTCACTTTATTTTTTAGATGACTGACTATAAATACTATATATGTAGTTAAAAAAGTGATTAAATAAAAATTGTATACATATATCGCTCATTTACTGCAATAGTGTAGTATCTCAAAAAACAAATTTTTTGGGAGCTGTTTTCAATTTCCTCTTACTTAAACTATTTGCATCATCGCTCTAAAACTAACTCTAAAATCCGAAATGCGCAGCTAAACGTTGCCGATACGAGCATTATTATATTTTTCAACGTACAACCAGAAAAGTAAGAAAAATATTTTACGCATTATTCTTTATTGTTTTAGTACGGACTGTTTTTAACGAATGCTGACAGTTGAAAACAAAAATTACTGTATACGGATGTTTTTGTTTGCGGATTATTCCGGCAAATGATGCAAATGGGTTAACATTAAAATCAGAATAAACATTTTGTTCCTATTCTCTAAATTTAGTACGAATCACAAATATTTTGTATAGAATACAGATCCTAATATTCCGCATATTTTTGAATAATTAACTAAAAAATTATGTTTTTTGAGTTATGATACTATTTATTGAAGTAAATGAGCATATGTATATCAAAAAAATTTAGCGGAAAAGGAATTGTATTATGTAATGAACATTTTTGTTTTATTTTAATTAATTTTAAGAATATATATAAAATAAAACTAGACTAAAATCAATTCTGAAGATGGATTATAAATTAATGCATCAACCGAGTTGTGAATAAAAATCAGTGAACAAATTTAATTATTAATTTTATTTAACTGTTGTACTACATTATTCATAAATACATAGGTATTTGGCCAGAAATATATCGAATAAAAACAGATGTTAACAATTTTGTCGTTAATCGAAAACTATTTTGTATAAAGTTTATATCAGGCAGTTCAAATATCTTAAGTTTAACGTTTTTCTTTTTCCAAAAAGAAAATATTAAAAAACATTGGATAACAGAAGTAATAGTGTATACAAATGCAATTTAATGACTAAATAATTGAATGCAATGCTGAAAAATAAAATCCCCGTTAAAAAAGGAGGATGACTTTACTTATATCCTTGATAAAAGGTACACTACAATTTTCTTTTTTTTTAAGATTTGCTCTTTGCTGCAGCAGCAGCTTCACGTTCTAGAGCACGTTGTTTAGCTTTTTCATAAATGGGCATCAACTGACCACGCTCTCCCAACATTTTCAGCAGTTCTACAATGAACGGTAAGTAATTGTGTTTGCGGCGAATATTTTCAATTCGATAACGTTTACGTTTCTCGATTTCATTGTCCACCAGAAAACGTAGTTTGGCTATTTCTGTCTCACGATCGTCGTCTGTTTCCATAGCCTCTTCGCCACCACTTAGAAGTTTATCAATTTGTTCTTGATAAATTTTTTGACGATCCGAAACAATCGCCATTAAGTTAAAATGTATCTCTCCCTCACTATACTTGTTCATACGCTTCTCAATAATGGGACGTACTACATCGACCCAATTTTGTCCTGCACCGATGGCACCCAAATCAATAGGACCCTCTTTCAAACCGTCCAACTCATAGAGGCGTCCATCGATTGGCACGTAACCTATAAAATGATATACGTCTTCGTCTTTATTTTGATTCTTATTATCCAATTCGAACAACGTTTGACGAGCAAAACTATTATGAACTGCCCGAATTTCAGAAGCATTGCTTAATGTTAGACCCTTATTGTAGGGGTCAAAGGATTGGCAAAATTCTTTAAAATTTGTCAGAGTTTCGCCTAATTTAACGTCTTCGTGCTTGCAGTTAAGCAAAACACTTAAAATAGCTTGGGTGGCACAGGCATTATTGATGACCTGCTTAGCAAAGAATATCTTTTCTAAACGATTATCCTTCACCACCGAACCAGACGGTTCATCATCCTGTACCCATTTGAAAAGAAAAATTAAACCATGAATTGGTTCTAGTCTCTTAAAGGTTTCGTCGTCTAATGACCAAATTTCTTCCACTTGAGCTCCTTCACAACCTATGAGCAGAAAACAAAATTATAAAATTGAGCTTTTCTGCCTTCGAAAGCCGGTTATTATTTTTTCAATTTACCGAATTCTTTAATCAATTCGGTGAAAACTCCTGGATCACTTTCGATTAAACACCAATTACCAGCTCCCTCCATTTTATAAATATTTCTGAAAATTACTTCCTTTACAGCCTTTTACAAACAATTATTCCAATAATTTTCACACATTCAATTTATAAGTGACAAAATTTGCAATCTCACAAGCAAAAACAATAAATGCCCATGGTTGTATTTAAGCGTAGATATAAACTGTTCGCTAGTTTAATATTACCAGACGAAACAGAAATTTAAGTGGTGCTAATATTTAAGAAATTAAGTGTTACGTGCGTTTACACGTTTAAGTTTTTAATGAAATTATTTTACATACATTGCTTGTCAAAATTTAATAAAATTTGTGGTTGTGACGTAGACGGTGCGTAACTTGAAAATAATTTCTTGTTTAAAATGTGTTCGCCGAGAAACAAATTCAAATTATTCGTACCGATTATTCAGCTGTCGATTGAAAACAAATTTATAAGTTTGTATCAATTTTTGAAAATGTGAGGAGTTGGTGAAAAAGTGTGAATGTTAAATATTTGTAATTTGTTTTGAAACAAGATACTAAGACTGCTTTTACAACGCGGCAATAGATGGACAGGCAATTTTTACATTCTATTTTGAAGTTGCCTAAACCTTTTACAAACAAGAAATTAATTGCCGGACATAAGTTGTATTAAAGTCACAATGAAATGAGAAAAATAATGTGACGCAACAGAATGAAAATTGGGAAAAAGGGAAACTAAAAATGTCCAGTTCAGAGAGTCGTATACTACACACTCTACCTCTTCAACATCGCCTACAAACTTTGCATGTCTGTCAATCAGTTGCCAATTTCAAAAAGCGGTAAAAGCCAAATTAGTCCTGAAGTAACGTAGACTGGATGTAAAAGTAACGTGATCAAAACGTCAAGAGTGATTAGTTGGTGATTTAAAAACGTGTCAGCCGTTTTCAACTGTGTGTGTGTAAACAACAAAAGAAAAAGGAAACAAAAAATAAATTATAAATTAATTTCTGCTCTTGTACCAACAATATAAATTTTTCATCATCGATTTTGTTTAAGTTTATTATTATATAATAATTATAATTTAAAACACACGCTTTAAAATTTTTCTTTATATATATAATTTAAGTGCGAATTCTTTACTTACACCTTTATGTCAGCTGATGTTGAGTGTTAAGTAAAAACGTAGAAAAATTCTACTGAAAACAGAAACACCACGTCTAAGTTACGTTGGTTACAGAACAACTAACCATTTGTATGTATTCTCCATTTAGTTATCGTATCAGCTGACACGTCACATCTACGTTACTTTTAGACTAATTAGGCTTTAAGGGTATTTGTTTAAATTGCTAACTTTAGCAATCCCAAAATTGTTAGCATTTAGAAACAATATTATAGACAATATTACATTTACATAGAAACAATATTATATACACTGCGTAGATTTTTTTATTTATCTATATAATTTATTTTTTCATTTTAGTCATACACATGCAAAGAAAACACACTTTTTTATTCACAGTTACTTCAAGAAAACCAATATGTAAACAATAAAGAGACAAATATGTGACCATTTCAAACAATTAATTAACACTGTTAGAATGTAAATATTGAAGATATAATAGATGAATATAGAAGAGGAGCGGAAGAGGAAAAGAAGAAGAGGAAATTTTTCAGAAGTCATAAAAGTCTCTTTTGAAATAAGAAAGTTTATTTTATTATTAATTCCCATAACATTCCATGAAGTATCACGGGAATCTCTCTCGGTCTCAATGAGCAGTACCCAAATTCATATAATTTTACTGTTTCTTTGTTTTGGCATATAATTAAAAATAAATAATATAAATAAAATTGTAATTTTAAGTATTTATTTTTAATTATAATTATATTACAGGTTTTTTTGTAAAAATTTATTTAAACTTAAGATTTAAAATTGGATTTAGTAAAACCAAAATCTAATGGAAATCTTAAGACAGAATAGTGTGTAAGATTCTTAACCAGTTACTAGCTTATGTTATGGGGTGATACCACTGTTGAAAAAACTTTTCCTTCTATTCAGATGGTCTGGCCTAGTATTAGTAGTAACCGAGGACCTTTTATTTGATAGGCGGGTGCCTTACCTACCATACCACAGCTGTACACGAAATAAGAAAGTTACAGCTCTCCAAAATTTGGAAAAAGGGGCATACTGACTGTTTTAAAAACTAAAGTAAGTTATTGCACAACAAACATTTAGTCAGAAAAATTCAAAAACCTATAATGACACATAACATTTTTCTATTTTCGAATAGTTTGTTTGGCTATATCTTTTAAACTGTAGTTTTCTCGGGAATGGTTTATACCATTTCTGATTCGCCATATTCCGGCACAACAAATATTTCATACAAAAAGAAAGAAGGAAAATAAGGAAGAAATATATTATGCTCCACAAGCTGAGGTCAGAAATTCTGACAGACAAAACTTCGATAAGGTCACTGAAAAACATATCTTTTTCAAACTACCTTTAATTTTACAGTTTGGAACTCGTTGTTAAAGCTTGGTCATTGTTCATTAATCTGGCAATACTATGGCGTCCGCCATGAAAAGAAAAATAAATTTCGTTGTCGTATTGAGAAAAATTCTACACAAATTTACATTTTTCTACTTTGATAAATACATAGCAAAAATTGTGCAAAAAAATTTAAGAAATTCAAAAAACTGTATTTTATTAAAGATTTATACATTTTGTTTTAAATGAGATAAATTTGAAAGTAAAAAATATGAGGAAGAAATTCATAATTGCTACGCGAACAGACTTTTTGCGAAAGAAAATTTTTAGAGAGAAGTGGTGGTTTTGTGTGTAATTGGAGTTTCCCCTTTAAACTGCTATTGATAATTCAACAAAAAGAAAAATTATTTGTTGTCGAGAAGTACTTATTAGTGACAAATAAGTGTAATTGTTAAACAAAAAAGGAAAGAAAACTTGGAACAAAGAAATTTTATTGATTATATCGTAAATTAGTTCGTTAAAATTATGGTGGTCTCAAAAGACTCCAAGCGTAAGCGCAAGGAGTCGTCACCGCCATCGACACCACAGCAGCAGCAACAACAACAACAACAGCAACAATCGTCAACGGCTGTGGAGTCATCACCAGAAATGCCCAAAAGGTAAAGACCACATATTTGTATTGAAAACTAATTTACTAAACTCTAAAAACATACGTTTATTTAATAAATAAAACGGCGGGCACTCACTAAAAAATTTATATTCCAGTTAAACTATTTTAATTTTTTCTTACGATTCGTGCTTATGCATATTATATCTGGATGTGTGTGTGTGCGCTTTTTTTGACTGGTAATACTTACTAAGGTGTTTGCGGATCGACTCTGCTAATAAAGTGTATTGTTATTGTTGTAGAACATTTATTTATTTGAAATGTGTGGGGAAAGGTAATATTTGTTGGTTGATACGATGCGAGTAGGTTAGTTCAGTTCAAATCATTTTTAATGGATGACGTTGAAGCATATCTTTTTATTTAAATTATTTTCTATAATAGTTTTGCACATATAATCGGTTTTTTTCGTTTATATTTTCATAAAGAAAAAGTGGGGGAGGAGGAGTGTGTTGTTTTAAATGAGATGCCAATATAAATGCGTGTGTTTGATAGTTTTGTTTTAATGAAAACTAAAAATTTATTGCATGCAAAAGCTTTCGGCTATAAAATGCTTACAAACATTTTGTTTAGGTAGGAATTTCTTTTAAGAGATTTTGAGCATAATAAGGTTAAAAATTTATATAAAAATGTGGAGTAAATAAAAACTATTAACTTGAGAAATCTAAACAATTTATTCGAGGTTAAATACTGCAATCAATCTTTTAGTCTTTTTACACTCTTCATTTTGGTCATCTAATAAATAGATATTCTGCACTGAGCTCTCAAAAAAAGTGTAATTTTCCGTTAATGTTGAGTTATTAATCGTCTCAATACAACCAAGTTGATGATTTTAGGTATTATCATAATTTTAAATCAGGGAATCGGATCCAAACGGGTTCAGATTGAAAGGAAAGATAATTTATAAGAGAATCAATATCTTATTTTTCAGAAGACAATGAAGATTTGCATAAATAAATTCTAAAAAAGAAGGAAATCAATGGTTGACGTTGAATCAAATTCTTCGAATGTAAATGTCATCGATTCGATTGATAGCTTATTGAAAAATGAAAGTGCAATAAATGAAAAATATTCGGTACTGGGAAAATAAAAGAAAAACATACGCTACTTTTCTCCAGAAGAGGAAGAAGAAAGCTTTTAAAGTATTGTTACGTTTTACCCTTATTAAAACGTTTGAGTTCGCTTATATTGCGTTAAATTAAAATAAAACTATTTTTTTAGTCCGTCTCTTTATTAATACCACTGTACTTTAATACACCAAATTCGCTTTTAAACACTTTTTATTTGCGCCTTAAAAAGAATACTTCTTGACAGCCAATTCAAAGCTAACTTACTCACCAGCCGCAATTGGCCGCTTTTATAGTATTTTGTCTTAGTTTAGAATGTTCTAGTACAGACATGATTTTTCGCTGTTAATTCAAATGTTCTAAAATAACACAAAAAGTAACCGATTCATGCACTTGGTAACACTCTTATTAGTGCAGATAATTTCAGAAGTTTTTAAGCCTTGACAAGCCAATACATTTTTTAAGCTAAAAACTCATAATAAACCCTGACGTGGTGAATTTTGTCTTTAGCATTTTCATTTTCGTAACACTGCCTCCCGCTTAAGCCTGTTCGTCCCGAATAGGCTCGTTATCCTTCTTCCCATAGCTCGCATATCGCTCTAAATGTACCACCTTCATTTTCGATCCCGTACTATTGTTCTTCTGGATTCGGTATACCACATCATTTAATCTTTTGACTACTCTGTAAGGTGCACCCCAGTTAATTTACAGGTTGGGAGATAATCCTTTCTTACGCTGTGGGTTGTAGAGTAGAACCAGTTGTCCCTCATTTCTTTCATTCTATCGCTGACCATTTTAATTTGTGAGCGCACTAATTCGTGAAGTTCGTTAAGGCATTCCTATTTTTCAGTATATGTGGTATTTCTCTCTGTGGTCGGCTTAGTCACCGGGTAGTTTTAGTTCAGTCCAAAAAATAATCTTGCCAGATCATCTAGATGTTGAGTCATGTATAGCTGATCGGTATGCCAGTAGAAATCTCGGTAGGTGTTCGTCCCAATCTTTCTGATGCTCGCTTACTAGCTTTCGCAAGTATTCCTCCAGGGTACGATTAAATCGTTCTACCATTCCATCAGACTGACTCTCACACATTTATTTGAGCATAGCAGACTCGAATTTTCTACCCTGATCGGAATGTAGTTCTATTGGAACCCCATATCGGCATACCCAATTGTTCACAATAACATTTACAATTGTGTTCGGCTCTTTATTGGGTATGGCATATACTTCCAGCCATTTACTGAAATAATCCATCATGACGAGAACATAACGATTTCCGGCATTACTGACAGGGAAAGGGCCTGCTACGTCCATCGCTATCCGCTCGAAGGGTGCGCCCGAGTTATATTGTTACAGCTGACCTCGGCTTCTTCTTACTGCACCTTTATCTGCAATATACTGCGTACAGTTTGCTATCCAATCCGCCACTGCTTGCTGACATCCAACCCATAAAAGCGTTGTTTTATTTTTTCTAAAGTCTTTGTCACCCCAAGGTGTCCTCCGCTGGCTCCATTATGGAACTCATTTAAGACTTCTTTCATTTTTGAGGAAGGCACCACTATTAGATTGGATTAAGTTTTGCCATCTGCACTTTTTCAATGTCGATATAAGCACCCAATATCAATCTGTCCCAATGTGCCCAATACGCTTTTGTAAGAGTACGTTCAGCTGATATATCATTGCGGTGGTCTGTCCTCTTCTTTACCTGATATAATCTTTGCCAATATTGTGTCACTCCTTTGCGCTCCTGACCAGTCTTCATTTGCGTCTATTTGCGTTAGCCGGATATCAATGATGGATTTCTTCCGCTCGACTTTCACATAATATTTACATTCCAAATTACAAGGCCGACGTGAGAGAGCATCAGCATTTTCGTGCTTTATGCCACTTCGGTGTTCAATGCCTAGGGGCGCTCAATCCAACGTGCAAGTTGTCCTTCAGGGTTCTTAAATTGCAGCAGCCATCTCAGTGTGGAATAATCAGTCATTAGTAGAAAATGTTGGCCATAGAGGTACTTATGGTAACGTTTTATGCATTCCAGCACTGCCGGTAGCTCACTTCGAGTCACACAATAATTCCGTTCAGGCTTTGACAGCGTGCGGCTATAGTAGTCTACGACTTTTTCCGTCCCATTGGCCACCTGTGAAAGTACACCACCAATACCATATCCACTGGCATCACTGTCAAGGATAAATTTTTCATCTGGGACCGGTATGCCAAAATCGGTGCTGCACACAATAGGTCTTTTAATGTCTGAAACGCCTTTTCTTGTGACTCACCCCAATGAGATGAGCTCACCTTAGATTTCTTGGTGAGCTCATGTTAACTTGTTGCCACGCTCGCAAAATTAGGCACGATGCGTTTGTAGTATGTGCGGAGTCCAAAAAGCTGCGTAATTCATGAGGATTTTAGGGGCGAAGCCAGTCCTTTACTGCTCGTATTTTATCTTCATCCGTTGAAATGTCATCTGCTGTAACTAGATGCCCCATATATTTTACCTGTTTTTGGAACAATGCACGTTTCTTCACGCTTAATTGGCTGGACTAACCATTGATATTCGCTGCAGAACTTCTGCTAGGTTTCTGAGGAGTTCGTCGAAAGTTCTGCCCATCACTATTATGTCATCGAGGTAAAACAGACAAGTCTGCCAACGGAGTCCTTTTAGGACTCGCTCCATAAGCCGCTCGAATGTGGCCGGCGCATTGCAGCACCCAAATGGCATAACTTTAAACTGCGTTAAGCCACCGTTCGCACTGAAAGCAGTTTTCTCCTTATCCTTTTCTGCGATCTCTACCTGTCAATAGCCGCTTTGTAGATCCACTTTGTTCCAGCTAACGTGTCGAGCGTATCTTCAATTCTTGGTAGCGGGTAGCTGTCGTTTTTAGTGACATCATTTTTCCTGTAGTCTACGCAGAATCTTGTATTACCATCTTTCTTTTTAACTAAGACTACAGGAGGTCTCCAAGACCTAGGAGATTCACGAGTTTTAGCTCTACATTTTTCTCGTATCTTTAGCATATTCATTTTGGTAACAGTATATACCTACCGCAGTTAAATAATTATATGTGCAGGACTGCAACTTTAATTGTAGTTAACAGAGCAACGGAAAAACAGGGAAACTTTTTTGGATTTAAATAAGAGAGCTAAAAATTGAATAACTAAATTAACATCAAATATTTTTCTTAACATAAAAAATGTATTCTTTAAATCTACGTATAAAATATTTATATGTACAAAAAACTTTTTAATACATGCTCGTGTAGAGTGTTGTGCGAAGCCTAAGTAACTTTTGTAGAGGCAATGAAGGACTCGTATGTTACTAACTAATAGATTTATTCAAAGTAAAATATTTAATTTTTATTACCTTAGGCACCTAAATTATAACTATAATAAATAACAAAACTTTAATTCCATTCTCTATCAAGTTATACAACAAAAACTAAATTATCTCCTTGAGTAGCTGTTCGACTCTTAAGCAACTTTCAGTACTTTTTGTAATAACCTTTGCTTTTTATGGCCTTCGTACACTGTTTTGACATAGTGTTTATGAGATTTGTTAGAATTATTGTTAGTATTAATTACGACTCCAATTTTAAGCCCGCCGTTAGTTACTGTTTATTTTAAAAGAACGTTTTCCATCTCTGTGCTTCAAAGTTTCAAAAAAATTCTCAATAGGATTTAAGTCTGGTGATTGGGATGGCCAATCCAAGACTTGAACCCCATTACCTGAAAACCATTCCTTGGTCATTTTTGATAAGTGTTTTCCATACGGCATATTTAAACATGTCGTTAGATAAAGTGTTCTTATAAACAAAATGGTGCATTTTGTTAGTATTTTGATAAAGAAACAAACTCAACTCGCTGAGGAGCAGTTCCAAAATATTACATATCCGCCTTCGTCCTTTGTTGTGTCTTTTTAATAATGCGAATATAGTGATTTTTCCTTTGGTCTTCGAACGTGGCATATTCCATGTGTATTTAACAAGTTAAATTCGCCGTTCGACTGTAGCGAATGATTAGTTTTCGTCAATGGACTGCGAGGAAACCCAAATTAGTTTTATTGGCCGAAGAATCTATATTTATCTTGTTTAATACAGATAGAATAAGCCACGTTAGAAGACCAAAACAAAACCAAAAAAAAGGCTACATTCGCATTATTGTAAAGAGTTTAAATAATAATAAGTAAATAATAAATAATAGTAAGTAAATAAGTAATAAAATATATAAATAAGCTTACACTTAATGTTTTTAATTAATTATTTAAAGGAAATTTTAATTTATTTTGAAAGGTTCTTTGATTTTATACATATATGTATGCTTTTCTATCAGCAGTGTTTTATTTATCTTACAAATTTTTACTGACAAAAATTTATCCAGTAAAAACCAGTAAGTCCTCTTACATCGAATTGTCATTTTATTCTCTTTTTTCCTCTCCCACTGAGTATTTGTATAAAAAACACAAGCCAGTAAAAATCTTTACGCAGACAGACTTATAGTTATAATGTAGGTGACTAAGATAACAAGAATTAAATGTTTTACTCTGAATAAATCTATTAGTTAGTAATATACGACTCCTTAATTGCCTCGACAAAAAAAGTTGTTTAGGTTTCAAACAGCACTGTATGTAAAAAAAAAATTGTATCAAAAAGTTTGAACTGTGTAATAAAAGTGATAAAAAGTCAAGTGATTGCAACTAAATTGGAGGAAATTGAAGCATGTGTAAGTACCCAATTCTCTTACTATTGCTTTTTATTCAAATAATAATAAATTTTTTTACCAGATCGTGTCAAATTTGGAAATGATGTCTTAATCGAAATTCTTGATAAAGTGCAAGCTATCCATCCGTTTGTATGTTGGTGAATAATATGTCAAATACATTGACGAAGTAGCCAGCATGCTGCCTTTGCTGACCCTTGCGGATGGAGAGAAAGAGTTGGAACCATCAGATTTTGCTCAATAATGGTAACAATCCAAAATTTATACGTTAAAATAATAACTTGTATCCATCCTTCTCTATAGATAACATTCAATAAATATTTGCAGACAGAAAGTACAATTGGGAAAGGTGGTGGAAAAGGCGCGCACTAGTCAACCTCATGTTGTTCAACAAGACTAAGAGGTATCCAAATATTTATATCTATAAATCTATTGCAACACCATAATAAAGTTTGACATTTTTTAGCATAAACATACTCACAGCGTTTTGATGTACAAGAGATATTTGTTTTGTTTAGAGTGAGTTAAAAAATCAATTTGGTCAAAAAATTAAAATTTCAATAGGTTTTCGTTGGTTTATTTTTTACAACTTTCGACGTTGATTATCTCAAAAAGAATGTGTCGATGACTCAGTTTTTTGTATGGCGATAAAGCACCATCAAAAACTACAGTATATCGCTGGTATAGTGAATTCAATCCTTGAAGATCGTCCAAAATCGGTTGTTGTGCCACAAAACAACGATGCAGTGCGTGAACTGATAATGCAAGATCGTCATGTGGCATATTGTGAGATAGAGGCATCCTTGCCAATTAGATCCACTGCAATACATACGATAATAATAATTTATCAATCGCTCAGAAAAAGGCGCGTATAAAATCGTCACAAGTGACGAATCATTGATATATGTGTATAAGGTGGAAACAAATATATATATATATAATCAATTACAACCTTACTTTATAGTCTTTATATATATCAATTATATATCAATTACAATTATCAATTACAATTATCAATTATATCAATTACAATTATATATAAAAGAAGACTATAAAGTAAGATTGTAATTGATGTTCTCTGAAATATATAGATACATATGTATAATTTAAGAAATAAATAAATTTAATTTTAATTTATTATAAAAATAATAAATAGCCTTTTACGAGTATTACAAAAAGCATATGCCCATCAACTTTGACGAGTTTATACGTCCAATTCGACTAGTCAAATTTGACTAAAATTTATATCATATTTGATAAATCCACTGCAATAAAGGAAGGAGCTTAGATATATGTTTTTTGATCGACAGAATGTACATATATGTTATAGAAAGATAGAAAATTACATGTATGCAAATGTTTTGGTAGCTTTTTTCATTTTGCTCTTAAAGAGATAGAAAAAAATGGAAACAGTCCATCAACTGTGCCTATCAATTGACCAGACAAATGACTTTTACTGTTCTAGTATGGTATTTTTTATGGGATTTGTGACTTACTTTATTAAAAATAACGGTGCTACGAATGCGGTGCAGAAATAAGGTTGACATAACAATATATGATGAAATAATCAAAAGAGAATTTACATACCAAAAACTACAACTGTCCCGCTAGTAGAACATAAGGCACATATAATTATTTGACTGAGGTATACAGCTGTGTATAATATAATGGAAGCGCTACCACATCAACATAACTTTTCGTTAATGCACTTTTGTTATATTTTATTATTATTATTATTATTATTATTATTATTATTATTATTATTATTATTATTATTATTATTATTATTATTATTATTATTATTATTATTATTATTATTATTATTATTATTATTATTATTATTATTATTATTATTATTATTATTATTATTATTATTATTATTATTATTATTATTATTATTATTATTATTATTATTATTATTATTATTATTATTATTATTATTATTATTATTATTATTATTATTATTATTATTATTATTATTATTATTATTATTATTATTATTATTATTATTATTATTATTATTATTATTATTATTATTATTATTATTATTATTATTATTATTATTATTATTATTATTATTATTATTATTATTATTATTATTATTATTATTATTATTATTATTATTATTATTATTATTATTATTATTATTATTATTATTATTATTATTATTATTATTATTATTATTATTATTATTATTATTATTATTATTATTATTATTATTATTATTATTATTATTATTATTATTATTATTATTATTATTATTATTATTATTATTATTATTATTATTATTATTATTATTATTATTATTATTATTATTATTATTATTATTATTATTATTATTATTATTATTATTATTATTATTATTATTATTATTATTATTATTATTATTATTATTATTATTATTATTATTATTATTATTATTATTATTATTATTATTATTATTATTATTATTATTATTATTATTATTATTATTATTATTATTATTATTATTATTATTATTATTATTATTATTATTATTATTATTATTATTATTATTATTATTATTATTATTATTATTATTATTATTATTATTATTATTATTATTATTATTATTATTATTATTATTATTATTATTATTATTATTATTATTATTATTATTATTATTATTATTATTATTATTATTATTATTATTATTATTATTATTATTATTATTATTATTATTATTATTATTATTATTATTATTATTATTATTATTATTATTATTATTATTATTATTATTATTATTATTATTATTATTATTATTATTATTATTATTATTATTATTATTATTATTATTATTATTATTATTATTATTATTATTATTATTATTATTATTATTATTATTATTATTATTATTATTATTATTATTATTATTATTATTATTATTATTATTATTATTATTATTATTATTATTATTATTATTATTATTATTATTATTATTATTATTATTATTATTATTATTATTATTATTATTATTATTATTATTATTATTATTATTATTATTATTATTATTATTATTATTATTATTATTATTATTATTATTATTATTATTATTATTATTATTATTATTATTATTATTATTATTATTATTATTATTATTATTATTATTATTATTATTATTATTATTATTATTATTATTATTATTATTATTATTATTATTATTATTATTATTATTATTATTATTATTATTATTATTATTATTATTATTATTATTATTATTATTATTATTATTATTATTATTATTATTATTATTATTATTATTATTATTATTATTATTATTATTATTATTATTATTATTATTATTATTATTATTATTATTATTATTATTATTATTATTATTATTATTATTATTATTATTATTATTATTATTATTATTATTATTATTATTATTATTATTATTATTATTATTATTATTATTATTATTATTATTATTATTATTATTATTATTATTATTATTATTATTATTATTATTATTATTATTATTATTATTATTATTATTATTATTATTATTATTATTATTATTATTATTATTATTATTATTATTATTATTATTATTATTATTATTATTATTATTATTATTATTATTATTATTATTATTATTATTATTATTATTATTATTATATTATTATTATTATTATTATTATTATTATTATTATTATTATTATTATTATTATTATTATTATTATTATTATTATTATTATTATTATTATTATTATTATTATTATTATTATTATTATTATTATTATTATTATTATTATTATTATTATTATTATTATTATTATTATTATTATTATTATTATTATTATTATTATTATTATTATTATTATTATTATTATTATTATTATTATTATTATTATTATTATTATTATTATTATTATTATTATTATTATTATTATTATTATTATTATTATTATTATTATTATTATTATTATTATTATTATTATTATTATTATTATTATTATTATTATTATTATTATTATTATTATTATTATTATTATTATTATTATTATTATTATTATTATTATTATTATTATTATTATTATTATTATTATTATTATTATTATTATTATTATTATTATTATTATTATTATTATTATTATTATTATTATTATTATTATTATTATTATTATTATTATTATTATTATTATTATTATTATTATTATTATTATTATTATTATTATTATTATTATTATTATTATTATTATTATTATTATTATTATTATTATTATTATTATTATTATAATTATTATTATTATTATTATTATTATTATTATTATTATTATTATTATTATTATTATTATTATTATTATTATTATTATTATTATTATTATTATTATTATTATTATTATTATTATTATTATTATTATTATTATTATTATTATTATTATTATTATTATTATTATTATTATTATTATTATTATTATTATTATTATTATTATTATTATTATTATTATTATTATTATTATTATTATTATTATTATTATTATTATTATTATTATTATTATTATTATTATTATTATTATTATTATTATTATTATTATTATTATTATTATTATTATTATTATTATTATTATTATTATTATTATTATTATTATTATTATTATTATTATTATTATTATTATTATTATTATTATTATTATTATTATTATTATTATTATTATTATTATTATTATTATTATTATTATTATTATTATTATTATTATTATTATTATTATTATTATTATTATTATTATTATTATTATTATTATTATTATTATTATTATTATTATTATTATTATTATTATTATTATTATTATTATTATTATTATTATTATTATTATTATTATTATTATTATTATTATATTATTATTATTATTATTATTATTATTATTATTATTATTATTATTATTATTATTATTATTATTATTATTATTATTATTATTATTATTATTATTATTATTATTATTATTATTATTAATATTATTATTATTATTATTATTATTATTATTATTATTATTATTATTATTATTATTATTATTATTATTATTATTATTATTATTATTATTATTATTATTATTATTATTATTATTATTATTATTATTATTATTATTATTATTATTATTATTATTATTATTATTATTATTATTATTATTATTATTATTATTATTATTATTATTATTATTATTATTATTATTATTATTATTATTATTATTATTATTATTATTATTATTATTATTATTATTATTATTATTATTATTATTATTATTATTATTATTATTATTATTATTATTATTATTATTATTATTATTATTATTATTATTATTATTATTATTATTATTATTATTATTATTATTATTATTATTATTATTATTATTATTATTATTATTATTATTATTATTATTATTATTATTATTATTATTATTATTATTATTATTATTATTATTATTATTATTATTATTATTATTATTATTATTATTATTATTATTATTATTATTATTATTATTATTATTATTATTATTATTATTATTATTATTATTATTATTATTATTATTATTATTATTATTATTATTATTATTATTATTATTATTATTATTATTATTATTATTATTATTATTATTATTATTATTATTATTATTATTATTATTATTATTATTATTATTATTATTATTATTATTATTATTATTATTATTATTATTATTATTATTATTATTATTATTATTATTATTATTATTATTATTATTATTATTATTATTATTATTATTATTATTATTATTATTATTATTATTATTATTATTATTATTATTATTATTATTATTATTATTATTATTATTATTATTATTATTATTATTATTATTATTATTATTATTATTATTATTATTATTATTATTATTATTATTATTATTATTATTATTATTATTATTATTATTATTATTATTATTATTATTATTATTATTATTATTATTATTATTATTATTATTATTATTATTATTATTATTATTATTATTATTATTATTATTATTATTATTATTATTATTATTATTATTATTATTATTATTATTATTATTATTATTATTATTATTATTATTATTATTATTATTATTATTATTATTATTATTATTATTATTATTATTATTTATTATTATTTTTCTTTATTAGTATCAATAATACTTTGAATTTACATTTACAAATAGTTTATATAAAAAAATTTAGCTTTAAAATACATTGCTTTTAACAAAAATAACATTTTTGCGAAATATGTTCGGATTGTTTTCATTTTTAACGCCACTGGGTAATCTGTTGAAGAGCTGTAGTCCTCTTTGTAAAACAATGAGCGTTGCATTGCGGTGCCATTCCAATTTAAATTTTTTGAATAAAGTTTATGGTGTTTAAATTCAGTCTTTGTTTTATATCTAGCGATCTTAGAGAGTCAAGCATAAAGCTTATCGGTGTATACCTGTTGTATTTCAATATAATGCGCATTGATTTATTTTGAGGTTTAATCATTGTTGTTGTAGATTGTGATTGCTGTTAATGTGTTTATTTGATTTCTTAATCTTCTGAAGAAATTAATTTTTTTCCAAATTTTCTTGCAAATATAGTCAATATGACCTTTTAAATTTAAAGTATTGTCTATTACAAAGCCCAAGTATTTGATCTACTTTTTCTATTTCTTCATTATTGATTGTGAAGGTAATGTTGGTCTTAGTTTCAATTTCCATTATATTAGTTTTATTCTCGTTTAGTTTAAGTTTATTCATCCGCCATTTGTTTAAGTTTTCAATATCTTTACCGAGTCCTTCATAACATTGTTTACCTGTATTACACTCAATATATATAACTGTATCATCTGCATATAAAGTTATTCCACAATGACTTATTACATTTGGAATATCATTTATATATATAATAAAAAGCAATGCCCCCAAAATTGATCCCTGTGGTACTGGATTTAATATTATTTACTTTTGTTATTTGTCTCCTATTCGTCAAATATGATTCAAACCATTTTAATTCAGTTCCCTGAATGCCGTACTTGTAAAGTTTCTGCAGTAGTATACCTCTATCAATTGTTTCAAACGCTCGTTTAAAGTCTAGAAAGATTGCAACAATTCTTTTGTCTCTTTCTGATTTTTTTCACCTGTTTATAAGAAAATTAACTGCTGTTTCACAAGAGAAATCTTTTCGGTAACCAGACTGATACTTAGATAATAAAGCGTTCGATTCCATATATTGCTCCAATTGTTACTTTACTACTTTTTCCATCACTTTTTCACACGTCTTCAAGGTATTAATTGGGCGATATTCTTCACAAAGTTTTGTCTTAGCAATCTTCGCAATGGGTGTTATCATTGACTCTTTCCAATTATCAGGAAATATTCCATTTCTTAGGGATTCATTTATTATATCCAGCATCGTTCTTCCTATCACATTCCAATTATCAAGTATAATTTTAATTGATATTTTGTTATAATCCGCCTTATTCTTTAAATTTTTACATATAATTCTTAGTTTATCTAGAGTTAGAGCACTGAATTTAATTTAGGTAAGGTATCGTATCTCTTACAGATCTTATAATATCAACAAAAAATTCGTTAAATTTATCGGCCATCTGCAAGTTTTCCTTATAATCTATTTGGTTAAATATCACAGATTGATTGATTGGTTTTTCTTAAGTATTAGATTCTTTATCTCTCTCTTTTGATCTCTAGCATTAATTATTTTGTTATTTATAAAATTTCTCTTTTCGTTTTCAATTTTCACCTTATATAAATTTCGAACGACTTTGTAGTTATTCCATGATTCGTTACTATTATCTATTTTCGCTATTTGGTATTTATTAATTTTTTCTCTTTTGAATTGCCTTAGTTCATCGTTAAACCAGTCATTTGAGTTGTTTTCATTGATAGTTCTTTTAATAGTCATATTTTCAACTGCATTCTCTAAATATCCGTCAAAGACGCAAACTTTGCTGTTAAGGTCCTCATTTTCACTTATTTCTCTTATACCTTCAATTTCTCTATTATATTGGGTGCTGTCGCATTTAAATATTTTAACTTCCTTATTCCCTTTACCCACTTCTATGTACTTATCGCAGTCATTAATTATTATATCAATTGATTGATGATCAGCCATTTTATTCGAGTCATTAATTTTGGCTGTTATGTTTCTATTATTCGTAATTATATAATCAATAATGGTTTTTGAACTTCCTGAACCCCCTGTCAGTTGAGACACCAACAGAAGTAGCATGATACCATCTGCTGCATATTTTTGGTAATATTTTTACCACACGAAGGTAGAGCACATATAAATTTATAACCCGGAGGCATAGTACTAAAACTTCCAACTTGCTAATCAAGTTACTTTACCTTTTTTATTTATCAAGCAAGTGTTATACTGAGTATCTTATACAGATAGCTTGTTATGAAAGCGTTGCCAGCATTATTAACGTTCATAATTGAAAAACGTCCAGAATAAGCGGATTATTTGAAAATTTAAAATTTCAAAAAAAAATTCAGAAGTATTAACTGTATACAACTTTTGTTTACGTTTTTTTTTTATATTAAAAATTTTTGATATTTGCAATACAATACACAAAAAATATTGCCTGTTGTTTTTCTACAAAAATTAGTTGTTGTACAAACAACTTCACCTTATCTAATTTTACCATGATTTATTGTAAGAAAATACGACATACTGTTCTTAACAGTGCTACAATCACTCCAAATAAATTTCGAAAATTTAAACGTTTTTCCTTTCAAAATGTTGCTTCATAATAAAAAGTTAATATTTACGTTTTAATGCTTACTGTAATAGCCTGTGGTTTATTATAATAAAACAATATGATTTTTATTAAACAAAAACTTACTTTTATTTCAAAATGACTTCTCGCTTATCTCACAAGTATATCTATAATGACCCTTAACAGCTGATCATCAGCTAACAGTCAGTGTTGCCACATCCCTTCCACCTTTTTCAGTTTTAGCTTCAGCGGTCCTTGGCATGAATACGACGGACACGCAGGTTCATAGGAATCAGCGTCGCTGCAGTCCCTCGGTCTGGGTAACGTTTCCGATGGATCAACGGTTGATGGCGGTTGATTGTTGTTGGAGGATGAAGACAAGTCATTATTAGGCAATTGTAGATTTTTGGCGGCTGGTAATGGTTCCGAGCATAGACGTTGCCGATGTGTCATGCCCTCAGGAATTATTTTCACCATACTTATATTTCTTTTATATGTTCGTCCTCCTCCCACGACTTTAACTTCAGTTCCATTTCTCTCAACAACTTCATAAATGGTTTTATCAAAGTTCGGAGTGGGTTTGTTGGGGAAAATTACATTTTGCAATAAAACCTTGTCACCTATCTGAATATTAGATTCCTTCGCTCCTCTTTTCGTGTCAGCTTTTTCTTTTCCTTTTTGTTTGTTTATTAAATCATTATCTCTAGCTGACGAATCAATTACCTCTTCTGATATATAATCAATGCTGGGTAACCCAAGCCTAGAGAAAATTTCCCTCATGGCCTTAATTATAGCATCAGAAGAAATAAGTTTCAAGAAAACAACTTCTTGGTATCTGGAATAGTAATCAATGAGTACTAAAACATACTCCCCATTAGGCAGTGGTACTAGAAGATCAGTTGCCACTATTTGCCAAGGCTTATTCGGAAATGGGTGTCTTCGCATTGGAGTTGGTTTCAACGGTTGTGAAACTAAGAGGCAATCACGACACGATTTTATAAAGTTCTCGGCGTCCCTATCAATTAATGGCCACCAGACCTTAGATCGAAGACGACGTTTCATTGCCGACTCACCAGGGTGGCCCTCGTGTGCCAAATCCAATACCCTTGGTCTTAAAAATGTTGGTATAATAATTCGATTTCCACGTAGTAAAACTGATCCGATGGTTGATAATTCATGACGAAAAACATAGTATGTATTTGATAAATTCGAATCCCAACAATCATTTTCCATGCAGGAAATCGCCCGTTGAATATCCTCGTCTTTGTTGCTTTCCTTACTTATTAGAGTTAGTTAAGGTGTTAGGAACGGTGTTTTGTAGTACATGAAAAATTGATTCCTCGCATGTACCATCAAAAGAGTCTTCATCAGAAATTTTGCAGAGTCTAGATATTGAGTCTGCTATATTATCTTTTCCACTACGATATATTACCTTAAACTTGAAAGCTTGTAATCTAAGTAACCATCTTTCAATTCTAGCCGGAGGTCTCGAAGTCGGTTTGAAAATGGCTTCCAAAGGTTTGTGGTCAGTTACGAGCTCAAAATCTAACCCAGCAAGATAGTAGTAAAATCTTTCTACTGACCAAACTAGGGCCAAACTTTCCTTCTCGGTTTGAGAATATTTTCTCTCAACGGCAGATAAACTCTTACTTGCAAAGGAGATGATTCTGGGCTCCCCTTCGTTATCGAATTGTAGCAAGACTGCTCCTAATGCTACAGGGCTTGCGTCAGCTATGACTCTAGTCCTTAATTTTGGGTCAAAATATGAAAGGTTTGGTATTTCAGATAACATCATCTCCAATTTGTTAAAGGCATCGTTTTGCATCTGGCCCCATACAAATTTTGCATCCTTGGTCAATAGCATCCGCAGTGGATTAGTCATATCTGTTAAATCAGGCAAAAACTTTCCTATATATGTTATTAAGCCTAAAAAACTACGTACCTCATCTTTTGATTTTGGAGCTCGAAACTGGAACATAAGTTTTTTAGTCTTCCATACACATTTTTCTTGATTTAGGGTAACATTGTTCTTCATTAAAATATCCATGACAGTCTTTAATGCCTCGTCATGTTCTTCATCGCAACTTCCAAACACTATAATATCATCGATATAGTTTAGTGCGTTTCGGCATGTCGATAGCATCCTTTCCATAATTTTCTGAAAAATTTCGGGAGCTGAGTTCACCCCAAACATCAATCGTTTGTATCTATACAATCCTTTATGTGTCACAAAGGTTGTGATTTCTCGACTTGATTCATCCAACTCTATCTGATGATAAGCGGATTTAAGGTCCAGTCTAGTAAAGATTTTTGCTGATTTCAATCTACTCATGAATGACTCAAAAGTGGGCAAAGGGTAATTTTCACGAAGAATAGCACGATTTGGCCGTCTCATATCAACACAAATACGAATGTCGTCATTTCCTTTAAAAGCAATAACTATAGGAGAAATCCATTTACTTGGATCGAAAACAGGTTCTATAATATCAAGTTGTAATGCCTCATCTATTTTATTAGACACCTTCTCCTCAAGCGCAACAGGAACACGGCGTACTGGTTGCTGGACCGGATTTATGGAAGGGTCTATAGATAATGATACCTTAACTCCATGGATTTTCGGAAAGGGTTGTTTTTCATTTTCCTGAATTTGATTAACATCCAATCCCAATTTAAGCACATTTAAGCGAACAGCTGTCTTCCTTCCCAAGAGAGATTGGTTCGCTTTCTTAATAACGTAAAATGAAGATATTATTTCTTTTCTATTACAAACGCATATCAGAGCGTCAAAAACCCCCATAATTTCCAATGGATCAATGGCAGCATATGCTTAAAATTTTTTTTCAGAATGTGAGCGCATATTCCACATTACCGCTTCTGATGCTTGTAATAAATTCCAATCGTTTTCGCTTATGAGGTTAAAACGGCACCCGGAGTCAATTATCATTGGGATATCTTTTCCACCAATAATACAGCATCATTTCCAATTTTAAAACAGCCAAATTTTCGAATTTCTGAATTGGAATTATCCTCTTCTGCAATACAACGAACGTTTGTTATAGGCCGCCCTTTTGTGGACGGTACATTGTTGTCATTATCAAACTCCCTTTTCTTAGTTCTGCATCTTATTGCAAAATGTCCCTGTAAAGAACACTTATTGCATTTTGCATTTCTGGCAGGACATTCAAAAGAATTGGACAAATGCCCCTTTCTTCCGCATCGGCTGCATTCGGTTGACAGCTGTGATTGGACATTGATTTTCGTGGAAACTTTGTTTACTTCCTCTTTCTCAGTGTGGAATAGCATGCTACGAGAAGTTTTGTTAATTTGCTCGTACACTTGGCATGCGTCAATAATTTCAAAGAGACTCTGCTCCTTCTCTAACAATCTCTTTTTCAAATCGAGAGGGGCCCAAGAATCTATTATTTTGTCTTTTATTGAAATTTCCTCAATTTCTTCTCTAGTATTGCCAAATGAACATTTTGTTACTTGTTGACGTAGTCGAAGCAAAAACTTACTGAATTTCTCGCCCTCAACAGGAGTTATATTCCGGAATAAATGCCGCTCAAACGTTGTGTTTCTTTTTGGAGAGAAATATTCACTTAGCTTTTCCACTAGAATATCATAACTTTTAATACCGTCCTTTCCGTCACTTTCTACCAATGCCCCAGGAATATTGAATATTACTTCCTGTAACTGGGGGACACCTAAGTGCAAAAGTTTATTCTTCTTCTTGACATCATCAACGATTTCTTCCGCTGCCAAATAGAGTCTAAATGATCTTAGCCATCTTTCCCATTCGTGTCGAAAAAGCGACTTCTCTAAGGCATCACAAAGAAAAGGTTTTATAACTTCCGCCATTTTACCATTCAAAGGCACTGTAAAAATTTCCATTAAAATTAATCAATCTAAACTACACCACAGGTGCCAGTTTAATATGCCGAATTTAATCGGCAACATACCAATATTCAATCTTCCTCAGGCAATCCAATTACACGCAATTTAATGCCCATTCACTTTTCGCAAATGTCAGCCGCAATTTAATGCAATTTGTGTTCTTCCACAAATTAAAAAAAAAACATACGCAATTGAATGCTGTCTGGTATTCAACCAATCACAATGTAATAACCTGTGGTTTATTATAATAAAACTATGATTTTTATTGAACAAAAACTTAAACTTTTATATCAAAATTACTTCTCGCTTATTTCACAAGTATATCTATAATGACACTTAACAGCTGATCATCAGCTAACAGTCAGTGTTGCTACACTTACTATTGCCTTATCCACTAATATTCTTTGCAAATAATAAAGAATTCTTATTACAACAGCAAAAAAATTTTAGCTACAAAATCTGAGTGCCACTTTTAGAATTTCAAGTAACGGGACAAAATAACGGGATGCCAAAAGAAAAATTTTAGGCGAGTATCAAAGTTATTTATTTTTAAGTGATTTAATGATTTGCTTTTTATGTGTCTAGTCATAATATTCAAAAATACCGATATGAGCTCCAAGCGTAAGGAAACCACAGAAGCTGAAAGAAAAATTATAATAAATTTACGTGAAATAAATAAGTCTCTCAGGTAAATTGAAGAAATAGTTAAAAGACCTTATTCTACAGTTAAGAAAATTATAGACAAGTACAATAATACAAAAGAAGTTAAAAATAGTACAGGATCCGGTCGTCCGAAAATTTTAAGTGAAGTAGAATAGAAAAGGGGTACAGGGTGTACGCCGGGAAGGTATACTACTTTGTTTTGCTGTCATTTTGGTAAACATTAGTCTTGACAGTTCATGTTTGGCAGCCGTGAAGTAGAGACGTGGCAAATTTATTATGGAAAAATATTCAGTAAACCAATGTGTTTTAATTGTTAAAACAGCTCGTCCATGACAACCCCCATTTTCATGAAAATATCATAATGAGTGACGAGGCACATTTTTATTTGAATGGTTATGTGAGTAAACAGAATAATCGGTTCTGGGCAATTGAAAAACCTCAAATTATTTATCAGTCCGGTGTGAAATTTGGTCAGGGGAATCATCGGTCCTTACTTCTTTGAAACTGAAAACGGCGTAACGATAACTGTCAATGGGGAGCCATATCGAGATATGATTGAAAACTTTTTAATGCCAAAACTGCATGTTTTAGGCTTGACTAACATGTGGTTTCAACAAGACGGTGCCACATCGCATACGGCCAGAATTACAATGGAATTACTGCGAGACTTCTTTCCACAACAAATTAATTCAAGGAATGGTGATGTTGATTGGCTTCCACGGTCGCTTGATTTGACTGCTTCGGACTTCTTTTTGTGGGGATATCTGAAAAGCAAGGTTTATGCAAACAACCCAGAAACGCTGGAACCACTCAAACTAAATACTCGTGATGAAATTAATGAAATACCGCGTGAAATGTGTGAAAATGTAATGAAAAATTTGCTCAAAAGGGGTCGCATTTGTGAGGCTAACAGAGGCGGGCATTTATCTGATATTGTACTCCATCCATAATTAAATAAAACATTTATCAATATAAGATCCATTCTCTTTCATATAATCAAAAATTATAAACAAAGTAGCATACCTTCCCGGCGGACACCCTATATATTGTCCTAAAAATTAATAAAAATCCGAAGCTTAGGGCCACATAGATCACAAAATCGGTAAATTTATCATTTGGAAAAAGCGTGTCCGTCAATACTGGTCCAAATGTGTTGAATGAAGCAGGATATAATGGCCGCGTTCGCAGGAAGAAACCATACATAAGTGAGACCAATAAACAAAAGAGATTGAACTATGACAAAGCTCACGTAAATGAAAGTATGGAGTTCTGGAATCGTGTTATATTCGCTGATGAGAGCAAATTTAATATATATGGCAGCGATGGAAGATACAAAATATGGCGTAAAGCAAATGAATAATTTAATGATAAAAAATTATGTCCAACATTTAAACATGGTGCTGGGTCCGTACTTGTATGGGGTCGTATGAGTGGCGGTGGTACTGGAGAATTGCATATAATTGATGGTATAATGGACCACAAAAAATATATTGAAATTTTAAAGACGCATCTCCAGCTAAGTGTGAAACAAATGGGTCTACCTGAAAACTAAAGGGTCCGCCATCTAACGTTTTTTTCAACTAGTGCTTATTTCGTGAATGGTAACACTTAGCTCATGTCTGATTTGACAGATAATTAGTTTTCTCCTTCCGCTGAACGAATATGGTTGTGTATACGCTTGAACAACGCTGGAAATCTGGACCTGCGATCGACTTACAGAGGATGCCGATTTAGCCAAAAAAAAAAAAATCATCTTTTCAGATGAAGCTCATTTTGATCTTGGCGGGTATGTAAACAAGCAAAATTGTCGCATTTGGGGCACAGAAAACCCGCACGCATACATTGAAAAGCCGATACACCCAAGACGAGTCACTGTTTGGTGCGGATTTTGGTCCAGAGGCATATTTGGGCCATTTTTCTTGGAAAATGAGCAAGGAGTGGCCGTTACAGTCAATGACGATCGTTACGGGCCATGTTGAACGCATTTTTGTTCAAAAAAATTGAAGAGGAGGATATTAGCATCATTTGGTTTCAACAGGACGGCGCTACGTGCCACACAGCCGAAGCTACACTCGATGTTTTGCGCCCTGTTTTTGAAGATCGCATTATCAGCCGCAGAGCTGATGTCGTTTGGCCACCTCTGATTTGACACCGCCAGCTGTGATTTGACACCGTTGGACTATTATTTGTGGGGTGCCGTCAAAGATAAGTGTTACGACAACAAGCCGGAGACAATTGACGCTTTAAAGGACAATATTCGTGAAGCCATTGGTGAAATACAGCTGCACACAATCGATAATGTGCTTAAAAATTGGACCGATCGTGTAGGCTACTGCATGGCCAGCCGAGGCAGCCATTTGAATGAAATTATTTTCCATTATTAACTGGAAGGATTGTACTTTCAAATAAAAAAAAAAAATTGAGAAAATATTCAGTAGTTTTTTTTATAGCATTTTCAAAAAAAAAAAAAAAAATATTTTTCGTGCCCTTTATATATTTACTCAGGATAATGACCCCAAGCATGCGGCCCACAACACGAAATGTGGTTGATGTATAATACTCCAAAGTGGATGGTAACACCACCTCAGTCACCGGATATAAACCCCATTGAAAATTTATGTGATCATTTCGAGAAAACAATTCGAGAGAGGGAAATCCGGAACAAAAATTACTTGATTTGAACTTTAAAGGAAAAATGACACAAAATTCAGGCACATGTAACACAAAACCTGGTAAATTAAAAACAAAAATTTTCGTTATTTTAATACATCCTGGAAATATTTGTTGTTATATTTGTTTTAACTTTTTAGAAGATAAAAATCAATCATTATATTTTAAATAACCTTACAACGTTTTTTTTATATATTGATAATAAATAAATTTCAAGACGTAAGTGAGCACTCATTTTTTGGAGTGACTGTATTTGGTCTCAAATGGTAATTTTTGTCTTAGGACTTTACAAGACTGTGAATTGAATAATTGTAATTATAAACAAGTTTGTAAACATTACAAAAACAATAAATTATAATAAAAGTGATAAAATTATAATAAAAATAATTTATAAATCTTTTTTAATTTTATTTTATTATTTATTTGTATTGCAATCTATCATTATGCAGATAATAAGTATATTTGATGAAAATTAAATAATTGAATTTTTTTTCACTTTTACTTTTTCATTACACTGCCTTTACACATGAAAGGAGTTTCTTGAAATGTTTGTATACGTATTATTAATAAAAAAAATGTGTATTGTCTTGAGAGTATTTCATGAAAAATATAAATAAAGTGAAAGTTTATTATAAAAATGCCGTTCATTTCTGTTTTTTTTTTTTTTTTTTTTTTTTTTTTTTTTTTTAATTGGGGCTACCACGAATAACTACATACATAAATATGCTCATTCATAGGGCAAAATTTATACATTATTTTTTTATGAAATTCCTACTTTAAAAGGACATTAATAATTTTCTTTGTGTATATTTGTAGAACAATTTCTATAATTTTTTCATATACACTAGTGGCAATAACTAATGTTAATGTTAAATGATGTTACACAGCGATGTTTTGGTCAATATAATGCCTAAGAAACAACTATATTAACAATCTGTTTTTGTATTAACAATTTATTAAAAATAATAATAAAAAGCTTTTATCATTTATCAAAATAAAGAAACAAGTCTAAAATATGCCTGGTCACCTGGTCAAAACTAAAGCAACTTTAGTATTTCTGTCAATGATTTTCAAAATAAAGTTAATAGTCGTAGCGTAACCTTTAATTTTAATTATGGCAGCACACCTACGGAGCATTGCATCAACAAGTCCATCAATTTGAGTTTTAGTCACGGTGTATCACATCTCCTGGGCATGACTTAAAATGGTGTGTTTGTTCTTCTTAGAATAGCTTTTTTGCGATCAATGATGTTCCATAGACTTTAAATAGGATTAAGGTTAAGCGATTGAGCTGGCTACCCAAGAACTTCTACTTTTGAATTACCCAACCAGTCTTTGACAAGTTTTGAAGCATGTTGGAAAGCCCAAACCAGACGCATATTATCTTGTGCAAGCCAATCACTAATAATTATGAAGAGTGTAGTAGAGTGCTTCTTTAAAACCTTGGTATTATATCACAGTTGTCACCATTTTCTAGATCACTGTGATCCTCCTTCACTTTGTATTTCATTGTAATTGTCAATTTCATGATCACTAAACAATTCTTCTTCAGATTTTTCAAAGTCACTTTCATTAAAACTTTCGTTATCACTATCATAAAGTATACCTTATATCTGACAATGGGACAGTGTATCGCAAGTTATGTTCTTCTAATATGACTGATACAAGCTACGATGAAAATAACAGAACTGTGCATGTTACATATTTTCTAAACTCGAATGATGTCTTAGACACCTCTTCGCTCCTAGGGCAAATAAGTACATGACAGTTCTCAGACGTCAAATGTACCCAATGGGTTAATGTACTGATTTATGCATAACATGTAAATCAGTATACAAATTTACCATTTTTATATTAAAATTTTGTTCAAACGACGCTTTGTATTAAGGCAATATAACAAATATAACAAAGTCTACTGATTGAAATAGTACGTCGAGATGCTGATTTATTTTCATTTACTCCAGCTAAATCCTCATCTTAAAGATCAAGTGGGTTGAATATGAAGCAGTACATCTAACTTTTTCTTTGACCTGTGCCGTTAACACAGCTTTAACCTCTTTTGATATTTTGTATATGAAAATATATCCGGTTTTTTTCTTATTGAATTTAAAATGAAAATATCCTTCGAAGTAGCAAACATAAATTTTTACCATTTTTGAGGAGCTTTATGTCCTTTTTCCACGTATTTTTTTAGTAACCTGGAGTTACTAACTTTATTCAGTTTTTATAAAAGTTTGTCGGAACGGACAACCGATTTTAATGAATAATAAAAGTGGTTCTATTCTGTTGATCCAAAAATGAACTAAAAATTGTGTGCTAGGCTAGAAAGATGAAAAAAGTACAAATACAATGAGCTTGGGTTCGATTTTTGAGTTTAATTGATCGTTTAAAGTATCTGCTATTCGTCTGAAAAAAATTTTCACTTATCGTTTTGTATTCGAGATTTATGGTACTTTAATAAATAGAAAGGTGGTTTATCCTGTTGAACTAGAGTGTATGTATGTATCGAGTGGGACATTTAAAAGTTTAAATTTAAAAATGCGATATAACAAAAACGATTTGAAACGATCGATTTGGGTTTTCTGATCCCTAAATACGGAAATTTTGCTTATTAACGGAGCTTCTTCATCCGAAAAGATGATTTTTTTGACTTTGTTTTAGAAATAAATTTCTAATAAATCCCAACGTTGCTCAAGCGTAAATAGATTCATTTCGTTGAGTGGAGATAATATACTGAATTTTGTAGCAAAATAGAATGACATAAGTATTGCCAGATTCGAAATAATCGATAGATAGTCCATCCGATGGATAAAAGATTTATAGTATTAATAATTTATTATATATATTTTTATATTTAAATTATATCCATTTATTTTTATTTCTAATTTCAATAGAACAAAAGTACAAGCTCAGCGTAAATTTGCGCAAGGACAAAGTGCTCCACAACCGTCATATAGTTCGATAATCGCAGCGTCATCTTCATCTAATACAGGACCAAGTACTTCATCTGAAAGTCGTGAACCACCTACCGAGATTTTACCCAATAAAAGGCCAAAAACCGAAGACTTCTTAACGTTTTTATGTTTTCGTGGGTCATCAGCGCTGCCACCACATTTAGATTTTTTAAATCAAGGTAAACCTAAAGAACCCGAAAGGCCATTAAAAAAGCCACCTATTAAACCAGTGATTAAAAAGAAAGGGAAAAAAGGTCGTCCTCCTAAGAATACAAAACCAAAAGAAGATAACCTGGTTAAAAAAGAAGAAAAACAACATCATGTCGTTAATACTGATGTTGTTAAAGGTGAAAAGGAATGTCAATCTAATTCAAACGACTGTGAGCTGAAAAAAAAAGATTCAGCACAAGTGGAAACAGTAGCTAAAGATGATGATGAGGTACCATCGTTTGCGGTACGTAAAAGAGCGGAAGTTGTAGCTGACGGTAATCGCCGAAGTAACCGTAATGCTGATGAAAAGTGCAATAATCCTACAGAAATTTCAAAAAGACGATCAAATCGTGTAAATACAAAGGGATCTAAAATAATGCTTGATCATCCATCTGATGAAGAAGATGATGAATACTTTTCAGCACTTGATGATAATAGTAAGGCGCTACACTCAGATGCGGACGCAAAGGATCGAATAACATCTAAGACCCCTATAAATATAGAAAGAAAATCTGAAACACCTTCTAAAGAGAGTGACACAGGCAAATCTCGTAAAGGAAGACCACCATCAACAAATAAGAAAAAAGACGTAGAAAGTTCTAAAGAAAACGATAAAGATGAATCTATTAAATCTGAAATTAAGGAAAAGGTTCCAGTAAAAAGACCGCGACAAAAGGAGTCGCCAATTTTTATACCATCTCCAGAACCATCTGGACGCATGACAAGGCAAAGAGCTTTTTTTGAGCCAGTAAAAATAACCCATAAGGAGAACGAAGACCTTGCCGTCAAAGTGAAAAATGATGTGGGTATCGAATCAACAAATATAGGTGCTAAATGTAAAACTGTTGACATAATTGATAATTTGGAGAAAGTTTCGCAAGTAAAGTCCAAAGACAACGAGAAAAAATATGAGTCCAAAGATGTTGCAGCCGACGAAGATAAAACAAAAGTGACACATTTAGATGTGTTTGATTTTTCATCTGATGATGAGCAACCTTTGGCGAAAACAATTAAATTAAAAAGAGGTGGTTCAAATAAATCAGCCGGCCACAAGAAAGTAAATTCTCGTGGAAAGAAGTGTTCTCCCAAGAAGGAAAATGCTGAAACTACTTTAGAAGAATCGAAGAAAACTCTTGAAGCTGATGATTTAAAAATAGAACCTGTAGAAAAAGTTAAGAAGCAAGACGATATTAATGATATCGTTATGCCGGAAGATGAATCCTCAACAACAAAAGGTAAACGTTTCAGTGCTCCTGCGGTTAAGAGTAGTAAAAGGAAAGAAAATGATGATAGCTTTAACGATGTAGACAAAGATTTAAGTCCACGTTCGCCTAAGAAACCAGCTAACTCAAGGCAGTCGCGTAAGAAAACCAAAGCAGAAACTAATAATAGTATAGCTGAAAACGAATTAGACGATAATCAAGGAAGTCCAAATCGAACTCAGAGACCATCACGCAAAACAAAGGAAGCAGCTACTATATATATGGGCATAATAGGACATCGCTTACAAATGGCTGAGGATGATGATGACGATATATCCTTAAGTAGTTTTGATCGTCCAAATGTTCGGGAAATGGAAAAAATGGAAAATGAATTAAAACGCAATAGTGCATCAGTTGGAAAAGGGTCTCCACCACCGAAGCAATCAAAAACAGCAGAATTAGTACAAACGACTGAAAGTGCAGTTAGTACTGTTGCTGTTACTGTTGAAACTAAACCAACTGGTGGTCGTAGGGGAAGACCACCAAAAAATCCCAAAACACAACAACCCGCACCTAAAAGAGAAATAGAAGGTATGCTTGTTAAAAAAGGAGTTATTGCAAAGTTGACCCAATCTGTTGAAAACCTTACTGAGGCCAAAGATAGCAAGGTAGTAGAACCCATAAAAGCAGGTACAGAAGACGATGAAGACTTTTTACTTAACGAAGAGCTAAACGAAACTAAGCGTAAACTAGAAAAAAGTTTCAGCGATTCTGATGATGAGCCGTTGGCTATAAAAGCTCATGTAAAAGTTAGCGAAAAAGATGGAGATGAGTCTCATAAGTCAACAGGAGCTGGCAAAAGTCCCTCACCAATTGTTTCTTCAAATGTAATTCCACTAACAACTAGTGGGGCTGGTTTGACCAGTCTTTCTATGCTACCTTTAACAAGCAAAGCTCCTACTAATATAGCAACTCATCAAATTCAACCCCCTCCGCTACTATCAACAACAACAGTAACAGTTAATACAACTACTGCAATAACAACAACAAATTCAGCTACTGGAATTCCAACAGGTACGATTCCTTCTCCTATTGGTTGCAATATTCAACCACCAGCTCCAGTTACTCCTACATCACAATCTCCTTTTAAAAGTATAGAAAAGAAATCTCCTGTGCCTACTTCAAAAATTCTAAATGTACCGGCTACCTATGGAATACCCGCGGCTTCTCCCACAGGCAATATATCCGGTGGAATAAATCCAAATTTCGGAAAATCACCAATGTATGTTGCACAATCTCCAGCACATTACCATTCTCCACATTCATCACATATAAGGCCAGCAACAAGTTTGCCACAATTTTCTGTGCAATCAGCAAAGAATTCCTCGCTTGTAGCACCACCTTCTAATGTGATCACTTCACACATGACAACTCCTCCATCGCAAATGACTCAGTCACCAATAAAATATCAAACACCACCTACTACATATCCACCGCCAATCGAAGCTTATCCCTCGCCAAAAATTAACCCAAATTTCTTAACGCCCAAATTTGATCGTAACACACTTTCTCGCCCTGGTAATAATAATGCTGGAAATAACGCATTTCCTTCACCTTCACCAGTCAAATTTGATATGTCCGGGTCAAGCAGCGGTTTACTGAAAAATTCCACTCTTTCGGCTCCAAACATTACAATGAGTCCAAAAACGTTGTTATCTAGCAATATAAATTTTATGGGAAATAATCCAGCGACTTCAACATCAGCTACAGGTCAAGGACAACCTAGCAACGATCCACTAAAAGATGAAATTGGTAGTATTCTTGCCGCCAATTTAATGCCAAGTAAGGAAGAGTCAGGAAAAATATTTGGCATTGCCAGTGTTAGTCTTGCACAAAGTTCTGGTCCTGATAATACGAAGTGTACTTTAGGAAAATGCGGCTCAGTTCATAAACCGGTCTTGGGTCCTGTTGTTCCGACAGAAAGTTATATTGGAGATCAACTTTCAGGGAAAGAGAGACGAAAAGCAAAGGTTAATATGACCCATGAACAAATTCACAAATGGCTCATTGAGTGTTCTTCGAATCCTGATGAAATTCAGGATGATCTTGACGACGATTTTGATTCAGACCTAAGGCCCAATAATTACGGTTCAACACCGCCACCGATTCGTGATGATAAGGAAAGTACTTCATTTAGCTCGTCATCGAAAGCGACGCGTGACTTAGGTAAAAGTGAAAGTGCATGGTCTAAAGGGCCCTCTCTTAAAGCTACTCCTGTTGTGGCGAGCAACAGTGCAATGAATAATCGTAAAGAGGATATTAAACTTGTGGAACCTGCGAGTCCACGTTTGGAAGATGAAATTGAAAGGAATTCACCTGTGATGACTTTAATATTTGAGAAAACAACAGTCAAACAATCTCCTGCTCCAGGAAGTATTGATGAAAAATTTACACAATCGGATAAATCTGACAAGAGAAATGACAAAAAATCTAAAGAAGATAAAGTAGCCAAGAAATCGTTAACAACTGAAATAAAACAGAGCAAGTTATCGGAAAAGGAAACTTCCTCAAATATAAACAAATCGGCAACAGCAAGTAAACAGAATTCCAATACAAAAGTATTGGGGCAAAAAAAAAGTGCATCATCACCCGTCACTACTCCAACTACAACATCGTCAACTAATAAGCAAAATCGTAAAAAGGCGGGGCATGAGATTGCAACCGAAGAAAAGCCTTCTAATACAAATCAGAAAGATATAGTGAATTCTGCAGCAGATGCTGGATCTACAGTACCAGTATCCAATTCAATTAACCGAACACCTAAGCGCACTCCTGTCTACCAACAGAAGCAAACTCCAAAGCAGCAGCCACAACAACAACAGCAGCAGCAACAACAAAGTAATACAGAACTAAATATATCAACAGCAACAAGTCATAAACGATCTGCGGCAACTTATGGTACAGCTTTTTCGGTCGATAATGAAAAATCTATATATTCCTTTGACAAGGACGACGCGGATGATCTAGAAAAATCTAATAAACCCTCCACGTATCGGCGACAAAGTAGAAGAGACTCTCATGCTGATAACGGTGTTAGTTCAACAATAACTGTAACGCCACAGCGTAATCCACCTACAAAACCGAAAAGAAATGCCGCAGCTGTAGCTGAAATTGCAAATAAGGAGTTAGCAGGTGGAAATTCACAGACTAGTTCTGTTTCGTTGACCCTGAGTCCATCAGAAAAAAGTAAATTGGTTAAGGTTAGCCTTGACGGTGATAAAACTACAAAGAATGTGAAGGGAGGTAAAGGTGGCAAGAAGAACATACAAGCGGAAGCAAAAGCTCAAGCAAATGATGCTGATTCCGATTCAGGAGACGGGCACACTTTCTATATACCATTGCAAGGTGTAGGTACTGGTGGTGATAGTGACGGAGGCATTCAAGGAGTAGCAGTTAAGTTGGGACGTGAAGGACCTGATGGTCCCAACCAAAAAGTTATTATGCACGCTACACTTGTGACCAAGGCTCAAATGGGATCGAATACGAAACCGCTACCTGATACGATGAACGTCTCAGATATTGTAAAAAACTTAATGTCTGGCGAGAAGAAGGGATCAGCGGGTGCTTCAACATCGGCTGCAGCTGCTGCGGCCACAAACTCATGTTCTAATAGCCTAAAAAATGTTCCAATCGGAACAGTACAACCTCGATTCAAAGGAGATTTGAGTACTCAAGGTCCATCTACATCTACTGCTGGCGGAGGTGGTGGTGGAAGCCTTCAACGTGTAAACTCGAATTCATCCCTGTTTTCGGGTTCAGTGAAATCACGTAATGCTGCTGTAGCAGGTGCTTCAGGGAGTGGTGCGGGAGGTCATGGGTCAAATAAGAAGTTTAAGGACGATACGCCCATAAAAATGTCGAATAACACAGCTTTTCCACGTCATGATGATCCTACACAAATGGTAGAAGCTCCTATATTTCGGCCTTCTGAAAAAGAATTTGCAGATCCTATAGAATTTATAGAGCGCATTACTCCTATTGCAGCTCGATTTGGTATTTGCAAAATTATACCACCTGCTTCCTTTAAGCCGGAATGTCGTATATCAGATGAAATGCGCTTTACTGCTTACAATCAATACGTGCACAAGTTGCTGCATCGTTGGGGTCCCAGTGCGAAAGAATTGAGTGCAATTAAAAAGTATTTGGCTACTCAAAGTATTGTTATGAACCACCCACCTTGGATAGGTGGTATGGAGGTGGACTTACCTCGTCTATACCACACTGTACAAGAGTTGGGTGGTTTAAAAGAGGTAATCGAAAAGAAAAAATGGGCTCGCGTAGCAGAGGAGATGTGCATTCCTAAACTAGCACAAGATCGTGTAACCAAATTGGATGATATTTATTGCAAATATTTGCTTCCATATGACACGCTGTCTCCAGCCGAACGACAAAAATTATTCGATGAAGTTGAAGCAGATTGGGCAAAGCGGGAAGCCCGTGCTAGGCGCAATGCTGACCGCTTCGTTAATACAGAAAGTGTTTCAAATGAAGAAGATGATGTTACATCGGAGAATGATGAAGAAGAATCTGAAGAAGAAGTTGACGGCGTTTCTATGGAATGTATTGTAAAGGGTCGGAGTATGCCTTTAAGTCAATTTTATCGCATTGCGAGAAATACCATGGCTTTATGGTTTAAAAACACAGAACCTACTGTTAATGAAGTTGAAGCAGAGTTTTGGCGCCACGTGGCCGTTCGTGATAGTCACGTTTGCGTACATTCCGGCTCCATAGATTCTTCTGGCTGGGGCTTCGGCTTCCCTAGTCCAGGTCCAAAAGGAAAGGGTTCAAATTATGCTAGACATCCGTGGAATTTAAAGGTTCTTACAAACAACACTGGATCAGTGTTGCGTTCTCTAGGGCCTGTAATGGGAGTTACAGTACCAACGCTACATGTCGGCATGCTTTTCTCGGCGTGTTGTTGGTATCGCGACCCCCACGGTCTATCGTGGATTGAATATTTACATACCGGTGCCTCGAAATTATGGTACGGCATACCAGATGACCAAAGTGCTAACTTTAGAGCAGCTCTGACTTCACTCATTCCTACGCATTGTCAAAACAAAACTATTTGGTTGCCTTGTGATACAGTTATGGTGCCTCCACATATGCTTACAGATCGCGGCGTGTCCTTGTGTCGTATTGAACAGAAACCTGGAGAGTTTATTGTAGTATTCCCCCGAGCATACACATCAAGTTTAGCAACAGGTTATGTGGTATCCGAGAGTGTATATTTCGCAACATCGTCTTGGTTAGATCTAGCTAAAGACGACTTTAGGGTAAGTTGTTAAGCTTTTATAAAACTTATATGCAAACAATATATAATTATATTATTTAGGATATTCACGACAGCTGCGAACCCGCTATGTTTTCTTTGGAACAATTGTTATTTGCATTGGGTTATGACCAACGTGTTACACCAGACACTTTACAACAAATGTTGCCAATGTTACAAGAGGTGTATGAAAAAGAAACCGCAGCCAGAGAACAGCTTAAGGTATGTAAACAATAAACAATTTTATTTATATATATATATATATATATATATATATATATATATATATATATATATATATATATATATATATATATAAGTAAAATATCAAAAAAGAAAAGAAATGACTACCTGTTCCGTTGTATGATAATTGTGTTTGCATGTATGTATGTATGTATGTATGTATGAAGTACATAAATATACTATAATTTTAAATTCACCAATATTAACCCTCTAGTACTCAAATTTTTCGTCTGGATTAAAAAGAATATATTTTTTACAATTTTTCAACTTCAAACAACATAACGTGTATATTTTGCAAAATATGCACGAGCTTGTACTTATTATCATATATTTTCATAATATATATATAATATATATATGACATTGAAGCTACCTAGCGCTAGATGGCAACACAAAAACTTTTTCTTTCTTAGAAATTACGATCTGTCAAACGTCAGCTGTTAAAATTTTAGACAAATTCATCGATTATTTTATTTGTTGTAGTCGTTTGAAGTAAGCAACTTTTCTGTTGTGGAAAATGGAAAAAAGTGAATATCGTGTAGTGATTAAACACTATTATTTGAAAGGCAAAACGGTGAAAGAGACAAAAAAAAAGCTTGATAAACATTACGGCGAATCTGCTCCGTCAGATTATATGGTAAAATATTGGATTGCTGAATTTAAACGGGGCCGAACAAGCACTGCAACAATACCATCAACAGGAAGGCCAAATAGGTGGTTACTGATGAAAATATCAAGAAAATCCTCGATATCGTTATGAATGATCGCCGGGTCAAAATACGTGAGATTGCTGAAATGGTAAACATATCATATGAACGTGTGTTCAACATTTTGCATGAACATTTGCATATGAAAAAGCTATCGGCAAGATGGGTGCCGCGTTTGCTCAGTGTTGAACAAAAACGGGTTCGACAGATCACTTCACAGCGGTGTTTGGACATGATAAAGCATAATCCTGCTGATTTTTGGCAACCTGATTGACAGAATCCAGGCTGTTGGATTTCTTCGCCTTTGATACTTGCCGCTGTTCATCACCGGATCTAACTACGGAAAATGCTCGAGGAGCCCGATGTCATTACAACGGCTTTCTCAACACCACAAGTCTTGACTTCGGGCTTGGCGGAACCTCGTGCCGAAGCCTTGAGCACCGACAAGTCCTTAGCCTTCTTGTCGTCCATCCTATCTTCGCTTCCACAGCTTTGGCACTTGTGGTGGGAATTGGGGCAGACTTCACCTCCTTGAAAAAAGGTGAATTCATGGCTGCTTCCATGGCCACCACAAATTAACTAAAATAGAAGCTCCCAGGATCACAGACGTAGGGCCGTAAATTCTCTCGAACTTGAACACACTTTGTGTGTGTTTCCTGATGAGCAACCGTTCCTTCCTTCTCTTCCTTTGTTCGATCATGAACTCCCGACAGGGCGTTCTGCCGAATCAAGGGATTCGAAGACGAAGCTATTGAGGGCCACAAAGTACTATCATTCGAGGCCCGCACCACCAGGTTCTGACCATCCGTTCCAGTTACCGACGCTTGAGTTAAAATGATAGTGTCATCCAGCTCGTCGTCCGTACACAAGGACAGATAATCAGCCCCCTGCGTGGCGCTTGAGCTCCCAGAGGGGTGGAGTTTCCAGGCACCAACAGATCCTCTTCTAACTCTTTCTGAACCTGGGCCTGCTGGGTAGCAAGACTTAGATTCAGAAGAGCCAACGCATTATACTCATAAATTAATTAAGTTTTTATCCATTTCTGGTCTCAAGAGTAAACCGTAAAGGGATGGACCATCCACGCAGTGACGGTATACGTGGACTAGGCAACAACTTACAACCGGTCCGTGCCCTTACACTGGAGGAGAGCTGTTAGCGACCAGTTGTCTTTATACACTTAACTGGCCAAACAGGTCCTCGGCAAAGCTACCTACCACCTTGACCTTAAAAGTGTTGGACAGCCCTTAGTATGTCAGCCTTTATGGAACCAACAATTAATGCAACAATCGGAGCCTGGCCCAAAGAGAGCCTACTGATGGAAGCGTTAATTGAAGGTACTACAGCTGATACTTAAGTCATCACATTACGTCTATCCAGGCGGCGGTAGTAAATATACAAAGTGTGCATAAATATAAAAGATGATAATTTTTCCCATGCGGGAACACGTTGAAATAATTTTTATATGCGGAATCAGGACATCCTCTCCTTTGTATTTTAATTAATTTCTATGACGTTATTTATTAGAGCCACAGTCACTTTTGTTCCATTGCATAGTTGAGGTTGATTAATTTTACCAAAATGATGACAAATTTTTTAGGTTGCACGTTGTGATATTGTAGTTTAGGTAATTGCAGTGAGTTAGAAAATCCAGTGGGATGGTTGACTACGTCAATTTAAGTCATAACTATGCCGACTGATTTGAAGGAAAACAGCTGTCACGGAAGAAAATTCTTTTTGTGGCATGGTTCGCCCCCGCTAATATTACTTTTGAATTATTGTGCTATGTCTGTATAAATACGCTGAGATAAGTTCCTCTCTAAAGTCTTCAGAAATCTGGTGTAATTTGATAAATCCGGTCGAGGTGTCCTCTGAAATTTTCCATTTCCTGTGTCTAATAACTGTTTTGAAATCACATAGAGTGCCTGACGATAGAAACAATGGTTTATGTCTTCTAAATTGGCGAAAATCTTCTTAAGAAACTGGCAAAATATTTGTGGAATTTATATTAATACGCACTATTATTAATATTTATGTATTTAAAAAAATATAACAAAACTATATAATTCAAAAAACCGTTTCGGTGTTGGCAAAACAATGGAATCTTAATATCAGCGTTAAAAAATGCTTTTGACTATCAATGCATTTGTAGTTGCTGAACTAAACTTAAAGAAAATTACACAGCAAAGGTAAAAACAAAAGCAAAAAAGGTACAATTTTTGCATTGCTTCAATTTTTAGCTGCAAATTAAATAACTGTGTTTCTGAATGCTTACTGAAAACTTTAATAAAAAATAAGCAAAATTAAACATCAAGGGCAAAAAGTGAAATAGTAAATAACTTGCTTAGTCAGCAAAGCAACCATTTTATCAAAAATTGCTTTTACTGTATACAATAAGTTATATTTTACTTTATTTTTACGTTACTGTTTACTACCATGTGTGATTGTATGCGGTGACTCTGTCAACAGTAACACAAAAAAATGAAAAGATTTAGAAATCAAAGTGTCAGAATTAAAATAAGTGAAAAACAATTTAATAAATTTTTTCACATGTAACGACTAACGATCATGAAATTCAAGCAACAGCAATGTAATCAATTAATTGTAGTAAACAGTTAAGCAAAAGCAAAAATAGTGTAAACTCATTGATTGCAGTAAGAGCAATTCTTTAAAAAGTGATGGCTTTGCTGACTGCAGAGAACAGCAGAGAACATACATATAGTGAAATTAAGCAAGTTATTCACTATCTCATTTTTTGCTTTTTTACTTTTATTAAATATGCTTTTTAGTGTTGTAAAAGTGTTGTAAAATTTTTGCTAAGGTCTTGATACATTCCTTTAAAATTGTCTTTACATGGTCTTGCTCTACGGAAAAGACAATATAAAAATTCTTTAGAAAATAAAATACTTTTTTATTTAACTTTTAGGCTGCTGGTGTAACTTCAACAGAAAAAGTTACCAATGAAAAAAGCGGTAAAGGTAAAAAACAACAACAAGCCCCTCATAAATCTATTGAAAGTGAATGTGATCTTTGCCGTGCAAATCTTTACATTTCAATGGTGCGCACTGATGATGGAAATGTCTATTGTCTTCAACATGCTTTAAAAAATCTCAACAATGGTAATATACAGGCCAAACAATGTAAGCTTATTTACGCTTACAATATCGATGACATTGAGAACCTCATCAAAAATCTAAAGGACAGAATTCAGCAAAAACAACGTGCAGTAACTGGTAAGAAACAAAAATAGTTGTACAGTTCTAAACTTTCTCTAAAAAAGAGAAAGAAAACTAAATATTAATAGAATAGTAGAAAGCATTTTATTTATTCGTTAAAAATTAAATGCTACTATAAGTTGAACTTTACAATAAAATTAAAATGTAAACATTTTAATACTTATATATAAATAACTTAAATCATCTCCTTGTTCTTGTAAATAATGTATTACGATATGTAACTACATAAAAAAATATATATACATATATGTAATAAATATTCCATAATATATATTTAAAAAACTGCTATTTTAATATCCAATAATGGCAGTTTTGAAATTTCTTTTTTTTGTATACCACACGGTGAAAAACAATATTATTTTATTTGCTTTTTAATAAATAAAAAAACTTAAGGTACTAAATAATATATAAAAACCTAAGGATAAGCTTTTCATCTTAACAAAAAAAAAAAAAAATAATAATAATAATAATAATAAAGATAAAAAATAAAAATAATAAAAACTTATTGTTAGAGAACAAAAGATTTATTCAATTTATAATACATACATATATTTAATGTTTAAAAATTTTGCATTAAAAAGGTATCGATAATATGAAGCCCCAGCCTATATTGATTTGTTAGATGTATAAACTAGCATTAGATTTGTATTAATCCATTATTGAAAAAATAAAGTGTGAAACATAACAAGTAATATATAAATAGTTATATAAGTATGACAGACCACAATTTTATAATGACCTCAATTTCTTAATTAAAAAATCTTTTTTAAATACGGATTTCTCTATCTCCATTTTTTTATTTTCTATTGATAAAATCAGTTTTTAAAACTACAAAGTATTTATGTGTATTTTTTTAGTGAAACTATTTTAGGTTTGTCAATAATTTTCTCATTAAATGGATATTTACTTATATTAATTTATAATTTCTTAAACTTTTTGAACTAATACATTTTTTTTGTTAACCATATACCCATTATATATATATATATATATATATATATATATATATATATATATATATATATATATATATTATTTATATATTTTGATGTATTATTATAGATTGTAGATATTAACAAATGTGCAACAATAAAAATCAAATTACAAAATTAAATACACACACGACCTACATATTTTAGTATTATACGTGAACAAGATGGTGTTTTTGGGTAATGGTATGACTTAGGGTTATGACCGTATGTTAATGGGCTGTATGTTCTAGGAAAAAACACCAATTCTAATTAAAATGTTAGAATGTAATTCTCATGGTAATAAGAAATTACATGCATATAAGAATGAGGAAAGGGGTTAGCGTTTGAGGTATGATATGAGTGTATGTATAAGTTTTCCTTAACAACGTATGCGGATGACTTATGACTTTAATGAAAGGGTGAAGTGTATATTAGGATTTCAATATAATTTCAAATTTATTGGTTTCGTACAAAACAATCACGAGGCCAGTAATTTTATAATAGAAAATTGGTTTCAAATATGTAAGATTGAGATAGTTTACAGTAGTTCTAAAATTTAACGTTTAATATTTAATTTTAAGATTATTTTAAAAGTAATTGACTTTTATAGGATTATAGGCAAATTTAGTACTTTTAAATATATATAAAGTTTTACAGATTTCAATGATTTCAATATTTTGTTTACGTATAAAATGAACTGTAAATTAGCCACTTTGTTTTAGAATTAAAGAAATTTTAGGTATGAATATTTGAGACTGTGATCGCTTCAAGTGATGGTTGAAACTGAGTTTAACTTTTAGCTTTCCAAAAAACGAAGGTTATTAACATCGACTTTAATGCCTCAACATTTTCATTTTATATATAACATTACTTAAGATGCAAACATTAGTGCTGCGACATTATTGGTGCCAAAGTTAATAATAAAAAACAACTTGATAGATTAATTTAAAAGTTATAAAATCACCAAAAAGTTGAGGTGTTATACACTCCCGCGACCAAAAGTAAAAAGGATGTATCAGCCAATTATTCTGTCTGTACACATAGCACTTCAGCTAGTGATTTTATAGCTTGTGACAGGATTTGTTGATTTGGACCGGCTGGTTTTTGGCTTGAACTCGCGGATGATGGTGGTGGGCTGCGCAGCATGGTGGATTTAGTTGCTAATGGGGTGCGTACAAATGGTCTGGCTGCAGCTGTGGAAGATTACGTTGACATCTGTATCGGCAATCTTCGGCGGTGTCTTCCTTGATTTAAGTTGAGCCTACTTTTGACACTGGGATGGAGCAGTGTGTGATGGTACTCTTGGCAAATCCTGCAGCTGTCCTTGCACAGACACGCGAGTTATGATTGTTATTAAACCATGAAGTAAAAAAAACAACCTTCTTTCATTACCAGAATGTAATTAATTTTCTTTTCTTTTAAACATTAAACTTATTTAAATACAAAAGTGTTTACTATTAATTTATTTTTTATTTCTTTTAAATAATTTCACAACTAAACAGTTCATTAAACTGTTTACTGCTTATTAATAATTTTGAACAGTTTCGCAATACTAATGAAATGTTTATCCAGAAAAATAAATAGGTTAATAAACTTGGTAAAATTAAAGGTAATAAAATTTAACAAATGCTTATGCAGCTATTTGATATTGTGGTTTGTTTGGTGCGTTTGTTGTTGTTGTTGTGTTATAGGGTTGTGTTATAGGGCTTTCCATAACTCGTCCCTCCCTAAAATTAAGTGAGGGCGAAAGGGGTCTTCTGTATCCTATTGCCGGAGCTTCATTGGTTACTTGTTTAAGCGAGTATGTTATTATTGTATTTTTCTTTTTACTGATTGTAATTATAAGGACCACAACAAGAATTGTAACTGACACAAAGGCCGAATATGTGACTTTCGTGTATTTCGGATCTATCTGCAAATCCTGAATTATTTTCTTATCTTGAAACCAATATTCATTCAATTTCGGGAGTGTTATCTCATCTTTGTTGGACATCTCGACAAAGCTTCCGTTGTCCCAATATAAGTTATCTTCGTTATTGTACCATATGTTATTTATTGCAATTTTACAGTTGGTGAATTGAACTAGAGTTGTACCATTAATTGTATACTGTTGGGTTCAATTGTTGCATGAAGAAATAAGCCGTTGCATTGGAGGATTAATGAGAATAATATAGTTGGGTTCCGGACAAATAATGTCAGTTCTATGGCCAATGTCTCGTAGATGGCAGGAAACTGTCTTATTTTATTTTTATTCATATCATATTCCGTTTTGTGAATTTTCTTACAATAAAATACATTTTCAATATGTTTATATTTCTCTTTATAAAATATCAAACTATCCTTATTAATTAATGCGTATTCTTCGCTTATGATTTCTAAAGTTTCATTAAATGGTATCGGAATAACATGATATAGTATAAATTCATTGTCGGATATATACATCTTAATATTAAAGATAATATTTGTATTATTATAATACGCATTTAATTCAAGTAATTCAAATATGTGTTCAGAGGAGATTATATTTATTGTGTTATTTAGTGTATTTTGAATTTGTGATACTTCTAAAGGATCTAATATTAATTTAGGAATAATATTCAATTTGGATAATACTATTGCTTCTGCGATATTGTTAAGGTGTTGTGTGAGTATATCAATGTATAGTTTATCTGGTTAAGTTGTTGAATTTGTGTTATTGTGTTAATTGCAGGGTTAAGTGAATTACGGGTTTGATCTTGTATATTTTTTATGGATTCCGTAATAAGGTACTGTTCCCTATTTATATGTTATGTTTTCAAACCTTTTTATCATGTTAGTATTAATTGTTGATTTAGTGTGGTATTTATTCGTCCACCTTCCGTTAATTGACGTTCAATGTCCTTATTTAACTTCCTTATGAATTTTATTGTTGAGCCTAATGCGTTTATCAGTCCTCTCTTTTGTCTCTCTCTAGGTGTTATTAGGTTCAGTTTCGTGGTGAGTGCTTTCAATTGCAGTTTCGTTGTTTCTAAAGCGATTTTGACAAACTTTGTAGATTCGAAATGGCTTATGGTTTTTCCTATTTCTTGTATATTGTCAGCGTAAGAATCAAGATTGATTATATGTATAAGGTGCTTGTAGTCGGTTATAGTTCTAGCAACTCCTAGTTTCAATGGTATAATTCCCTGTGTTGGTGGAATGTTTACGATTTTGACATCGGCTTGTGCCAGTATAAATCTAAAAGAAAGGTGAGTTTTAAGTCTTATGCTGATTTATGAAGTTTCTGGTTATCTAATGGTAAAAGGGTGACTTTATTATTCCGTTTTACAACTTTATTTGAAAACCTAGGGGTCACCTTATTTCTTCTACATTCTTTTCTATATATGTTATCATTTTCCAAAAGAATTTCGGGTTCCTCTCTATTTTGGTTCAATTTTTTGATGCGTTTTTCTGTGTCATGGGTTAATTTTTTCCTAATTGACGTGGGTGTTCTCCTATAGAACAATTCAAATGGTGTCTGGAGTTATATGAGGTATGGAGTTATTATATGTTGTGATTACTTCGAAAAGTATTTCATCATGATCTAACGGTAGTTCTGATTCTTTATATTTTTGCATAACGATTCTATAAATTTCTGTCGTCATTGAATGTAGTCTCTTAACTGGGGAGTTACTTGTACTTTGTTGAAATGATGTGTAATGTATATTAATTTTGTTAAGTTTGCAAAAATCTTTAAATATAGATGCACTGAACTCTGAGCCCTGATTGCAAACTATATTCTTGGGGGGTCCGTGAAAGCTTATATAGTGTTTGAAATTTTTTAAAATTGAAATGCTATTTCTAGATTCTAAAAAATATGCTGAACCAAATTTTGAAAATTTGTCAATAAGGGTAAGGATGTTTCGTTTGTTTATACAGTAAATGTCAATGTGGACAATGTCTAATGGTTTTTTTTAGTATTTCGGGGATTTCAAATATGGGTTTAGGAGGTCTTCTGTCATATTTAAGTGTTTGACACACATTGCAATGATTAATACATTTAGTTATTTTTTCCTTCATATAGGGAAAAAATATTCCCGTTTCAAATGTTCAAATGTTTCCTGTATTCCCCTGTGATTATTGTTGGAGAGATAATCGTTGACAAGTTTATCTTGATCATCGGTGTTCCTAATGTCTTTCAATAAGATTTTGCAGCTAACAAGTTTAAAAAGTTTACTATTTGCAAAATATTTAGAATATGTGTCCTGAACGATTTTAAATGTGTTATCGTCTGGCATTATCGCAGAAAGTTTATAATATGTCGGTCATTATGGTTTCGTTGTATTCTGGTCTACGTATTGTCTTTCTCAGTTTGTTTTTAAAGACAGTCTCAAGTGTAAGAGGAGAACACTCGTTTCCCACTTGTAAAATAATCTGAAGATTGAATGTGTTTATCGCTCTTTCCGAAATTCGAATACCATCGTCGTTATTTTCGTCGGCAGAGTGGATAGTCGTTCCCGCTGTCCCTTGAATTGATGCATTGTCAGTTGTATTAATATTAATTTCATCGTTATTTAAAATAGGGGTATCTATAGGACTTTGTAAAAATTGTTATATCATCCGTGGTGTTGATTTTATGTTTAATTTGGTTAGAAAAACTAAGAGGACTTCCTTCTCTAAAAAAATATATCGTTAAAGTTTCTACAAATTTTAATTAGTTCTCTTTTTTCCTCTTCGTTCAAGTGGTTAGTTCTCAGTAATTTAGTTATCTCGTCTTCCTGTTGGGGTATGTCAGAATCTATTGTGAAATTGTTTATTCCAATGAAATTTTGATATGGAATAGTCTTAATAGGTTGTTCAATATAAACTACCTTTTCTTTGTCGGATGTATTTACAATCTCCACAAAACTATACTATTCTTTTGAGGAATAAATTCCCTCTGATATAAATAAGCCTGGTTCTAAAAATGTTTTTTGTATGAAAATGTCACCGTTTTGATAATCAACCGGTATTTTAATAATAATTTTTGAACAAGGTTGAATTATATATTTTCCCGAAGTTAAATTGGGTTTAAATTGCAGTGGTATTATAGAATTATTCGTGATAAAAGTTTTATTACATAGGTCTATTTTGACTCTCAATGTATCCAAAATGTCAAGTCCTATAATTTCAATTACTAAGGCAAGTATAATAATAATTATAATTAAAATTCAAAAATGTATTAGTATCTAAATTAATGCCCTGAGGCGAGGTGGAGTAGGTCTGAGCCTTTCGGCATGCCAAACGCTACTCATCTTTTTCTTTGAAGCTCAAGTGGAAAGAAGCTTCATAGTTCGAAATAAGTATAAAATTACGCTTCTTTTACAATGCTATAATGGAAACCAATGTTATTATGATAAAGAACGCCAAATAGCGAATAATGTTAGTACAAATAAAAGAAATGACAGATATATAATAATTCCAAGAATAGATAATTAATTGTCCAAACTACTTTGGACATTGGCGCCGGCCTTGACGTATGTCAACTAGTTAATTTGGGCACAATACTTGAGCTAGTGACCGAATCGCCTCTACCATCGCCCTGTTGTCCGGCTTCGTGGCAGCATTTGATGTTTGGTCGCTGGACGTGGTAGTTGCTTCAGCATGTTGTTGCCGAGGACGTTGCCTCTGCTGCTTACGTTGCCGCAATTCTTCCGTTCTTATTCCCCTTTTACGTTGGTGATTGATTGGGTGGAGGAGAGAGTGGTGGAACTTATCGCATTTTCTGCAAGTGTCCAATGAGGTGCATCCGCGCAAGGTATGGCTTCGGGCCAAGCAATTTTCGCACAAATTATACTGATCCACCACTTCCTCTCTTTTTGCCACAGACATAGCCAGAAACCTACGACACAAACGCATGCTATGTCTGATTTTGCAAAGCGGGCAGATCAGATAACTTTTCTCTTGTTGCTTCCGACGTCGTGGGTGCTGCTTATGTGCTTTTGTGCACTGGTTGCAATGATGATTACTCCTGAGGGGGGAAAAAATATATTGGTTAATAATTTGAGGAGAATGAGGAGGAATGAGATGAGATGTGATATATGTGAGAAATGAGAGAGGTTTTTGATTAGACTTATCTGTTCCCGAATGAAGGAGAGTATCTAAAAAAAAGGGGGAGATAGAGTTCGTCAAACAGTGCTGTCCCTTAGAAAAGGGAGATAGCACAAAGGGAGAACGCTGGCTGTGCGTACGTTGCCATCCGGACCTGGAAAAACTGCCTCAATTCGTCCTAATCGCCAATCATGTGTGGGAGCTAAGTCGTCAATTACCACAACGAGATCTCCTGTGCTCAAATTTGGGAGAGAGTCTTTCCATTTGTAACGTTTCTGCAACGATTTGAGGTAATCGTGCTTCCAACGCAGAGCAAATTGATGATGAATGGACCTGAGCTTCTCCCAACGGTCAACGAGAGATAGATTTTCGAACGTGTGTTCCGGGAACGCCAATAGAGGGGCACCTCGAAGAAAGTGACCTGGGGTTAGAGCCGATATATCCAGTGGGTCCTCTGACATGGCGGATATCGGACGAGAGTTTAGTACACCCTCGCGATTCGTGCGAGAATAGTGGCAAATTCCTCGAATGTGAGTTTTTGAGCACCGACGATCCGTTTAAAATGGTACTAAAAACTTTTAACAGCAGCTTCCCATAAGCCACCCATATGAGGGGCGTGTGGTGGTATGAAATTCCATTCGAAACCGTGCGTGATGTATTTTTGGGCGATGTCTTGGGATATGTTCTTAACGAACGTAGAGAATTCCTCTTCAAGAATCCTGCTAGCGCCGAGGAAATTTTTTCCATTATCAGTAACTACCCTATGGGGTAGTCCTCGCCTCCCAACAAATCGAAGAAATGTTGCCTGAAAGGCTGCCGATGAAAGTTCTGAGCAGAGTTCCAGATGTGCCGCCTTTGTGCTGAAACAAACGACATAGCATTTAACTGATGGGGATTTTCTCATCGATGATGATCTCAATTCGAAAGAGCCAGCGAAATCAATTCCAGTTATCTGGAATGGTGGCGATAAACAGCATCTTTCAGGTGGGAGAGGGGCCATTATCTGCTGGGTTGCTTGTTGTCTGTATATCAAACAAGTTTTGCAATGGCGTAATATCTTTTTTATCCTGGGTTTTAATCTTGAGATATAGTATTCTGTTTGAGCCATTCTGCACATTAAATTATAATCAGCATGAGATAGAAATTCATGAAGATAATTGAGATATAGATGACAGAGTCTTGAGTTTCCCGGTAATATTATGGGGTACCGTTCATTATAAGGGAGACTAGATTGAGATAATCTACCATTGACACGCATGATTGAGTCAGTCAATGAATGGGTTCAGGTATTTCAAAGCACTTGTTTTATAGAGTGGTTCCGAATTTGAGAGACTGTTGTATTCCTCAGTGTAAAATGTTTTTTGGGCCAACATTATAAGACGAGATTTCACGAATCGCATTTCCCGATGGGTTAGATCCCGTAGCGTAGTGGATTCTGATATCAGCCTTATTTTCCTGGAGCATTTGTTGAAAAATCTGAAAATATAACAAATGACTCGTAGTGCTCTCGTGTAAGATGAGAATAGGGTTAAAATGTCCTCTTTTTCCACTTGGACGTGAAGCGAAATGTTGTTCTCGGGTTCCGAAATTGAATTAATTGGATTTCTCCCGGGCCACTCTGATTGTGGCCTGGTGAGCCATGATGGTCCATGCCACCAAAGGGAGTTGTGAGCAAGATCGAGTGGTTTGCAACCACGCGTTCCAAGATCTGCTGGGTTATCGAGTGTTGGGACATGACGCCATTTGATATCCGGTACCAAGCCATGTATTTTTGCTATTCTGTTAGTAACATATGTCTCCCAAGATGATGGTGGTTTTGATAGCCAACTCAGAGTTATAGTAGAGTCGGTCCAGAGATGAATTTCATGGGGGATGAATGAATGGGGGCAACTTTGCTCTTTGCCACCAATAAGTGTGAGAAAACTTTGTTTCCATTTTCACACCGGATGTACAGGGCTGCGCAATACGCAGATTTTGACGCATCTGAAAATCCGTGCATCTGAATATGATCCTCTGGAGAGTATTTTATCCAACGGGGGATGTTGATTTTCTCCATTTCCGAGAGATCCTGGGTGAGGGTCTTCCATTTTTCGAGGGATTCTGGTGAGACATTTTCGTCCCATTCTAGTTCCTCTAACCAGAGTTGTTGCATTAGGATCTTTACTCTGATTATTATCGGGGCCAGCCATCCAGCTGGATCAAAAAGTTTTGCAACATTGGAGAGTATCAGTCGTTTTGTGATATTTGTTAAGTGAGAAATTGGAGGGGAGCTGTAGGTGAATGAGTCCGTGAGAGCGTTTCACTTGATGCCAAGGGTCTTAGTTGAACTTGTGTCCTGAAAGCGGAGAAATTGGGAGTCATATAGGTTATCGTCATCAACATGAGAAAGTAATTGTGGGCTATTAGCAGTGATCTTCTTCAATGGGAATCCGGCTGACCTTAACATTTCGATCGTTTGGGTCTGGGCGGCGATGGTTTCTTCCAACGTGTGACCGCCGGAAAGTATGTCGTCTACATACGTTTCCGAATGGATGATTTCGGCTGCTCTAGGGTATGTGACTTCGGAATCTTGTGCAAGTTGTAAGAGTGTCCTGATAGCCAGGTATGGGGCACAGTTTACTCCGAAAGTCACGGTTTTCAGATGATAATCTCTGATGGGGCCGTCATCCTGGGGTTGGAAAAGAATTCTCTGGTATTGTCTGTCAGCTGGGTGAACAAGTATCTGACGATACATCTTTTGGATGTCGCCACTGAACACATATTTGTATATTCTCCAGTTGAGCATAACGGACGTCAAGTCGTTCTGAAGTGCAGGGCCAGTGTAGAGTACATCGTTGAGGGAGAAATTCGATTTTGACTTTCTGGATGCATCAAACACAATTCTCACCTTTGTTGTCTTGTGAATGGGTCGAATAACTGCGTGATGTGGTAAATAGAATGAGTTATATTTGCCTTGGGAGGCAATTTCACATAATGAGGTTTCTTCCATGTGATCTAGAGATAAATATTCATTAAGAATTTCTCTGTACTCCGCATGTAGATTGGGATTCTTAGAAAGTGTTCTTTCCATGCTGGAGTACTGAGCAAGAGCTATATAACGAGTTGAACCTAAAAAGACTTTATCGGGATATTCTGTCTTAAAAGGCAATCGTACCACATATCTCTCGCTTTCGTCCCGTGCAGTGGTTTGCTTATATAAATCTTCGAAAAATTCTTCCTCGGGTGATTTTGTGGGTGTTTGGGGTAATTCCTCCTGTTCCCAGAATCTTTTTAAGAGATTATTAAGCTCCACGGTGTTGGTCATTGTGACCGATGTCGTAAAAGCCTGAGCAGCTTTAGTTTTTATTGGACCGCTGAGAACCCATCCGGTGTTTTAAGCGGAGGCTTGACCACATACATTCTTTCTAATGCCGTCAATGTTGAGGCAATGTTCGTAGTCGTTGCCCAGTATGAGATCTATCTGGGAGCGTTTGTTGAATGTGGGGTCCGCAAGGTCTAATTCTGCCAATTGAGATGAGTGGGGAACTTGAAAACTTGAACAGGGCAAATATTTTGTTACCTTTGGCAATACTATTGCCTTAATGTTTACTCTGAGATCATGTCTCTTTGAGTATAAAACGAGATCACGCTCCTTTTCCGCAGACTGCTGTTGGCCACCGATTCCTATGATGGAAAAATGTGATTTCCTGTATGGCAACTGTAGTCGATTACGAATTTTCTCTGTTAAAAAACTGCGTTGGGATCCGGGGTCGATTAATGCTCTTATAGTGAACATTTCTCCTCGATGCTCCAACTGTACCAGTGCTGTTCGTAACAAAATGTTCTCGCTGCTAGTGGAGCAGTATGCATTTACCCTTTTTGAGGTGCTGGGGAGCTCGTCTAGTGGTTCCTCTTCCGTTTGGGTGTTCTTTTCCGAATCTTTCTGAGTTGATTTCTGTCCCATATGCAATAGGGTATGGTGGGGTCTTCTACAATGTAAGCAAGTATGTTTGCTTTTGCAATTTACTTTCGTGTGGGACATTGCGAGGCAGTTATTACATATTCGGTTATGAAAAACGAAATCAAGTCTTTGCCGCACCGAGAACGACTTGAATTTGGGGCACCCTCTTAAGGTGTGATTTGCATTGCATAGTCGGCATGACGAACTTAAGTTTTCCTGTGATAAGTATGTCTGCGTATTGGGTTGGTTTGTGAGATGATGATGGGAGGTCGTAGTGTAATGCGTTCTCTGAGTCATACTAAGGCCTCTGGATCTCTTTACATTTGTTATACGTTCGCCTCGTATCTATCGACTAAAAATTTTGACATTTGTGTCCATTTTGGTAAATCACGTGACGAAGTTAAGGATTGTTCCCAAAGAGCCAGGGTGTGATCCGGGAGTTTCGTTGAGACTAATCTAATGAGGATTGGGTCCCAACTTTCCACTGCTATACCGAGTGTTCTTAGAGTCGCAAGTGATTCATATACCGAAGATTGAATCCTCCTGAGTGATTCACTATCTTCATTTTTTGCAGACGATATGTCAAATAGAAGTTTAATTTGGTTATCCACCAATACGCGCTTATTTTCATACCGGTCCTTGAGAGCTTCCCATGCTATGTTAAAGTTATCATGAGAAAGGGGGTGTATTTTGACTATAGCTCCTGCTTCTCCCTTCGTCTTGTTACGAAGATGGTAAAGTTTCGTGACGGGAGCTAGTTTGGCATGATTTATGTATAGAGCTGTGAGCATGTCACGGAATGAGGGCCATTGTTCATAACTTCCACTAAAGACCTCCGTATCGCAGGGTGGAAGTTTAACACAATCAGACGAGTCATACAGATTAACTGTTCTATTGAAGAGTTGCTGGGTTTGTGCTCGATGGTGGGTCGACTGAAATCCCGGTTTGGATACGTTACCAATTGCTGACATCTTTAGCAGATCCAGAATCCGAGCACGATATTGATAATATGACTCAAGGCAATGTTCATATTTATCCTTTATTTCCTGTTGCAGTTCGGTTGAGAGTGAGATAAAGTTGCGCATCATGACCAATTCGTAGGAATAATCGAGCCTATTCCATCTTTCGTCCAAGTCTCCTAACTTTACTTCTAGCATCGATTCAGTTTGATCCTCCGGTTGGGTTGCATCGAACCTCTCGCAAAACGAGAGTAAGTGTTCCGAATCGAACACAAAATGGTCTTCGGCATTCGCCCTGTGTTCGCGGGAATTGGAAGGCATTTCAAATACAAATCTGTGTTCGAGAGGATTCGAAAGGAATAAGATAAAATAAAAAAGGTGGGTCTAAGCGCAATGGTCCAGTGGGTTTGCTATATGAGGGTTCTGAAATGAAAGTGTTCAAAGTGATATAGGGGCCAAGTTGTGGCAATAAATAAAAAAAAACAGTTTAAATAATATCAAATATCGAGTTTATAGAATTCTACACAAAATATATTCTCAATATTGTTAAATTAGGGTTAAAGTAGTTCAGTGCTAGATGTTGATATATAATATATATAAGCAGGGGCCAATAGCAGAGTATATCAATATCTATAATGAGGGTCGTACACGTACCAACGAATGTATAGGTGTTAAAGTTAGCACTTGCTATTAATATATGTTAAAGGGTGATGTGTAGGGGCCAATTCATAGCACAATATTAATAGTAAATAAATGTTGGTTCCGTTCGATAATGTAGGGGCTAAATGCAGCATTAAGTATAAAATGTGTAGTATAGAGTATATGATAAAGTGTAGATAGAGGCTAAAATATAGCACTGACGTGTATAACGATTGAACTAAATTATTCAATCAAATTATCAAAGTAAACGGGTAGAGTCAAATTTCCGAACCGAAATGATCCCGAAATAATCGCACTTATTCCAAACTTTCGAGTTAATTTCAGTATTCCAATATATTACGAATACTGAAATTCCGTGTGACAAAGTTGTCACACTAGTACGCAATGGGTTAACGTAAAAAATGAACCAACAATGCGATGCAACATTGTGTGGTTCCCGCACAACCGTAATTTCCGCGAGTAATAGTAACCGACTTAATTTCAGTCCTCCAGTATTTCATGGATACTGAAATTCCGTGCAACAAAATGATGCACTGTACGCAATATATCCGAGCGAAGACGAATTCGAATAAATATTTGCGTCGACACACAAAGGGTCAATGCGATCAAATATTGGGTGAGTGAAATGTCAAGGAGAATACTTATTGTGAGATGAGTATTAATATGTCAATATTGTGATTTATAAAAGTTCCATATGTAGTGATTAAAGGTACTTACATACTCTTGTATTTCGCTTAACCTGAATCCGTTTAATTTTCCTGATATCTTTGTCCTCTTTGCTTTCCTTTTTCCTGATGAATATTACTTTTTTCTTGAAAAGAAAATGGTAATTAAAGGCTAATGGAGGTAAGTATTATGTGGGTATTATATTGTTATGTGTTAAATGGATTAATGTGGCGAGGGTAAGTATTAATATAATTAAGTACTGTATAGGTATTTCTATTTTCATATACATATTTTTTTTTCAGTTTCCATCATCCTGCTCATAAGCCGTTAGGTTTTTACTGTTATCGATGAGTGGCAAAACTCCGTTATCATTTGTCCCCGTTAAAATGTGTGCAACGTTGTTGCCAATTTTCACTATCGGGTATTATTAATGTTAATGTAGTTCCTTTATCTTATTCTATTTATTTATTTTTTTCTAATGTAAGAAGAATTGTCACTTCATCCGTTATATAATAATGATTTAATAATGTAATTATTATAAACAATTGCGTTGCTTACCAATCTTCGAACTTTTTTTTTTGAGTGTGCTTGTGTTGTTCCTAATTCGGTTGTTGTTGTTGTAGTCTTATGTATTTGCAGCGAAAAGAATTGTATGTAAATTCTTTGCAGATGTTGTAACTGTATGAGCTTGTGTGTTTTTACCTGATTATTATTTTTAATTGTTTCTGTAATTATGTACGTATTTACGTGATTATTATTTGTTTTCTTATTATTTTTAATTGTTTCTGTAATTATGTACGTATTTTACTTTATTTTGTAGTTTAATTTTTCACTTTGTTAATTATGTGGGTTAGTTCTATTTTCACCTTTTTTTTGTTATTTTTATAGTTTTTCTTTTTACACTTTTGACAACACTTGAATTTAATGTTTTAAAGTTGTGAAATTGTAGTTTAGTCTGTTTTTTTTTTTATTGATTTTAACACTCAATGTATGTATAGTTTTCACTTTATATATTTACCGTTTCCCTTTATAAATATTTAAAATTTTTACAATTTAATTGTGAATTGATCCCTTTTATTTTGGATAGGAAAGTATTAGAAAGAAGAGAACTATTTTTTTTTTTTATTATTTTTATTATTATTTTCTTCAACTACTAAAAAATATCACTCTTAAACACAAAAAATAGAACCAATTTCATATAGGGAAAGGAAAAGAGTTGTTTAATAAGAATTAATACCTTCTATTTTTTGTCTAATTAATGTATCCTTATTTTATGTTATAATTTTCCTTCGTGTTTTGTCAAACAATTAAACTTCTCGCTTTGATGGCCCAGGCAGAAAGAATTATGCGTTTACGCCTGAGCAATAAACACATAGCATTTTCCCATTTGCAAATTCTCTCTTTCTCACTTTGGTGGTGGTTTTTTATTTCCAATTAACGGAGAGTTTAATAGATTACGGCGAATTTACCAATTAAATTCGCTTGAAGAGAGAGTATATATTATACTATAAATTCCAATATGAACTGAAGTAACGAGGGTAGTTTGATGTGTTTTCATGTAGAGGATGAAAACTAAATTGTCATCAAATATTCATTTATTACCTTTATGCTCATGGACTGGATTCGGGATAGGTTGCTGGTAAAAATCAAAGGACCATGTAATAACTAGTAGTTATTATATATCAATTTCCTTCTACAAGTTTGGCCTTGTGGGAAGAAAATTGTCGTTATGTTTGCAGAGGAGCAAACATAACGTCGGGTATCGCTTGGGAGAAAAGGAGCTAAGGAAAACGAATGAATGTGAGTAGATTTGAGTAAATTACCTTGTATATTGCAGCCAATGTGTAAATGAAAAGGTGAGTAGTTTTCAAACAACGTTATAAAATTTATTCTGGCTTAAGGAGTTAATGAAATATATCTAAATTCAAGTTATTTGAGAAAGAATACAGAATACATTCAGGTTAAGGTAAGTATAATTCATAAAGGGTGAGTATAATTAATTAGAGGTAAGTATATTTTCAATTACTAAGGCAAGTATAATAATAATTATAATTAAAATTCAAAAATGTATTAGTATCTAAATTAATGCCCTGAGGCGAGGTGGAGTAGGTCTGAGCCTTTCGGCATGCCAAACGCTACTCATCTTTTTCTTTGAAGCTGAAGTGGAAAGAAGCTTCATAGTTCAAAATAAGTATAAAATTACGCTTCTTTTCCAGTGCTATAATGGAAACCAATGTTATTATGATAAAGAGCGCCAAATAGCGAATAATGTTAGTACAAATAAAAGAAATGATAGTTATATAATAATTCCAAGAATAGATAATTAATTGTCCAAACTACTTTGGACAGTCCTATTTTGTTCGAATCCACTATTTTGTGTATTCCTTTGAAACGTATTAAAATTTTTATTCTGTTCGAGTGTATTAATAGGTACACTAATTTGGTTGTTTGATTGGTAAGGTTGATAAGGTGAAAAGTTTTGATAGTTTAGTAAAAGGTGTCTTACATTTTGCTGGGGGATAGGATGTGTGCCTATAAATGGTTTCTTTGCATAATATATATTTTGTTCCTGAATACAAAAGGAAAAGGCTTCGGCCATCGTCTTATGATTGTATCTCAATGATTGCACTATAAAACTGTTGAACCGGCTGATTGGTTTGTTTTAAGTTATGTAAGTCTCTGATTAAAGATGTTTTGTTTCTTTTGTCAGAATAATGTAGAAATAGATTATTTATTTTATACTTTCCCAAACCAAAGGGCTACCATAAACATTGACCACTTCATTGGCCTGCCCTACTATCTTGTTCCTAATTGCTCTCAATATAATTTTTGCATAATTTGTTCCATCTACATTAACTAGGTATCCCAAGATTTCCTCAACATTAGTCAAAAATTCGTATAGCAGTCTTGGATTTTCGTCAAACTTTGGAAGGTCCTTAACCGCGTCTGGGACTCTTAGTGAGTCAAATATTTGATTTGGGTTAAGGGGTGAATTTGGGATTAGTTGAGGAGTGGAACCTGAAGGGTTATTGTTATCAAGTGCCGTGATGATATTTGAAGCTTTTTGCGGCTGCTTCCCAAAGTCCACCCATATGGGGCGCATGTGGTGGGATAAATATCCATTCAAAGCCATATATTGAATATTTTCCTGCGATATCTTGTGATGCGGAGTTTATAAATGAATTAAATTCGCGTCTGAGTTGTCCGTTGTCTCCGACGAAATTTCGACCATTATCAGAATATAACCTGAAGGATAGTCCCCGCCGGCCAACGAATCGGGAAAATGCTGTCGTGGACAGATTTGAGCATACTTCCATATGTATCGCTTTTGTGCTGAAACATACGAAAACGCACACGTAGCCTTTTACAATTGTAGCTTTTTTCAGCGCTGAGCTCTTGAGTTCAAAGGGGCCAGCAAAGTCTATTCCAGTAGTTTTGAATACGATTCTTAATTTGAGAGCATGGTCTTTGCTTGTATATTATACAAGTCTTACACCGTCGTATGATCTTCTTTATGCGCGGTTTTAATCGCGAAATGTAGAGCTCTGTCTGCACATCTGGTTGCACTCTGCATGGGCTAGGAATAAATGTAAATTTCCTAAATATAGGTGACAGAACCTTGAATTTCCTGGCAATATTATTGGGTATCGTTCATTGTACGAGAGTAGAGTTTGATAGCCGACCATTTACTCTTAAAATGTTCTCCGAATCTAAAAGTTGATTTAATGGTCTTTTATTCGATAATGGCATAGAGTTTGCAATATCCTTAAATTCTGTGGGATAATATTTTATTTGTGTTAGAGAAATTAATTTGAGTTTCGTAAATTTGATCTCTATGTGGCAGAGATCCCTTTGAGCATTATTGAATTGTGTTCTGTATTTGGGTAGAGTATTATGTAGAAATCGAAATACATACGCTAATAGCACTTTTGGATATGAAGAGCATCTACTTAAAATATCTACTTCTCCAACTGAGGTGTGTAGACATTCCACTTGACCATACGGATTGTGGTTTTGTGAGCCACGATGACCCTTGCCACCATAATATATTATTTGCGAGTTCCTCTGGTTTAGAACCGCGCGTACCGAGATCAGCAGGATTATCATGCGTGCGCTCATGATTCCAGTTGTCATTGGAAAGAGACTTGTAGATTTGAAACGTTCGATTAGCGACATATGTCTCCCAAGTCCATGCCGGTTTGGATAACCAACCAATTACTAAAAGTGAATCCGTCCGTATGAATATTTCACATGGTGGCAGTTTTAAGGTTGTTGTTAGATGAGCTACCAATTTTTCCAATAATAGAGCACCACTGAGTCCTAATCTGGGAGAGATATAGGTTGGATTGGATCTACCTCGCTCTTAGATGCAATCAAATTGGTTATTACGACATGAGAAGCCGTTTGACAACGCAATATACTGCTGCGCAGTATGCACTCTTTGAGGCATCAGAAAATCCGTGAATTTGGATTTTATACTCGGGACGGTACTGTATCCATCTTGGAATTCGGATTTGATCGAGTTTTGAGAGGTAATTTAAAAGACTTTTCCATTTGATTTGAAGTTCTGAGTTTACGGTTTCATCCCATTGTAATCCTTGTAGCCATAATTCAAGCATCAATATTTTTGCCCTTATTACTATAGGTGTTATCCATCCCGCTGGGTCAAAGATAGAAGCTATGCCGGATAACATATTTCGTTTCGTAATGGTTTTAGGTAATGGTGTAAATGAGTATGTGAAACTATCCGTGAGTACATTCCATTTAATTCCTAGAGTTTGTAGTGCTAGTTTCCTGGAACTGTAAAAATTCGGAATCATATAGGTCATCAATTGTGATATTAGTGAGTAAATGGATATTATTTGAGCATTTCCAAGATTTTATTTGTGATTTTTTTTTGTATCTTCTATGGTGTGCCCTTCAGACAATATGTCGTCTACATATGTCTCTGTGCGTAATATCTCAGCTGCTTTGGCATACTTGCTTTCTGAGTCCGTGGCTAGTTGATGAAGGGTGCGTATAGCTAAAAATGGAGCGCAGTTAACTCCGAATGTAGCTGTCTTTAGCTGGTTATCTCTTATTTGTACAGAACTGTTACTTTGGACGATTTAGCGCTGATACGGCCGATCATCCGGATGAATCTAAATTTGTCTATACATTTTCTGTATGTCTCCGTTAAAAACATATTTGTAATATTGCCAGTTAAGAATTATTGAAATTAAATTAAATGTGGGCCCCGTGTACAAGACATCATTTAGTGAGTAACCAGATCTGGTTTTTAGTGAGGCGTTAAAGACTACTCTTACTTTAGTAGTTTCATGGTCTGGTCGGATTACCGCGTGATGGGGTAAATAAAAAGGGAAATATTTATTATCAGAGACGATCTCGCGGAGAGAAGCGTGTTCCATGTGATTTATAGTTAGATGTTCTTCAAGTGCTTTGTTATATTCTTCTTCGTGTTCGGGTGTTTTAGCGAGATGTCTATTCAATCGAGTATTCTGTACGAATGCTAAAATGCGTGAAGCTCCTAGAGACTTAGAGTGTGGAAATTCCTTTTTAAATGGCAGGCGGACCACATATCTTTCATCTTTGTAGTCTTTTTGTAAAATTCCTCGCAGTATTGATAGTCTTCTGACATTACAGGTTGAGTTGGTAACTCCTCCTGTTCCCAAAATTTCCTTAGGGTTTCGTTCAATGTGATATTTTCTGACGGTATCACTGTGGTGGTGAATGTGTGAATAACATTGCCTAGGACCGGGTGTTATAGGCCGTTGTTTGCCCACAAAAATTCCTTTTTATACCATCGATGTTTAGGAATTGTTCTGAATCATTTCCGAGTATTAGATCTATGGGAGAAGATTTATTGAAATTGAGATCGGCTAAGACAAGATCAATTAGTTGAGGAGATTTGGGAAGTTGAAACGAGAGTGATGGAATTTGTTTCGTTACTTTTGGGAGTGTTCGTCACTCAAATGTAACTCTTTTTACTTTTGTGTTTATTGCTTACCGGTTTTACATAAACTAATGTAGATCAAAAAGAGAATAATAATAATTACCTCATGATATTTGGTGGTTGAAAAAGAGTTGACAACAATTAACAGCGAGTGCAGTTTTTAAGTAAAGTTAACTCAGCGAATGTGTTATTGGTGTGAAGAGTGTTTATAAAGAGTAAACTCGTGAATGTAGTAGTGAAGTAAAAACCAGTTTAGTTGGAGCTAACTCAGTAAAGAGAGTTAAGTGTGGATAACCTCTGGTTGAAAAGGTTGTGATCGAACCTAAGTTATAAGTACGATCGGGTTGGAAGATCTTTCAGTGGAAAGAGCTGTTGAGTAATTGTTGTTGTTTACAAGATTGTAAACAGACAGAGTAATTAAGAATAAAAATTGTTATTGCCTCTAAAAAGATTACAAGCAGTGGTGCACATAACTGTGTTGAATAAAGGATTTTAATAAAAAACCAAACACAAAATTTATTTTATTTTAACTACAATCTAAGAACTCATGACAACACGTTTTTAAAAAGTTAAAAACGTAACAATATGTAAATTGTATGTATAATTAAAATGTGACAAATTTTAGCTCACAATAATTAACGTCGCCCGAAGGCAACAGAGTTATTGTTTACAAATTACTTTGATATACAGCAGCGAACATTAAAAATGTAACTCTGGGCTTAGAAATCTTGGATTGAATTCAATTACCCAGCGATTACACGTTCAATTTTATCACATATACTGTTTTTTAAAATTCAAAACTCAAGTTGAAAAAAATTTCTTTGTTTAAAATGCAATAAAACAAAAAAAAACGGTTTGAAATTTGACAAATATATTTTGTTGTAAAGTACAATTATTCCAGTTAAAAATGAAATATTATTTCATTCATATGGCTGCCGCTGCTGACCTCACAGTATCCCATTCAGGACGACCAGGGGTAAATGGGTTAACGGAACTAGATTTAGCATTCGATCTTTCCCGGGTAGAAGATTCTACACGATGGAGTAACGAATGATGCTTCAGCTTACAAATATGGCAAACATTAGAGCTTTTACAGCTTTTAAATTCGAGGAAAACGGCTAAACAATTCGTGCAGCATTTGTGCTTTCTAATAAATGCTAAGCGATCGTTAATTGACATCCTTAGAAAGTTCGAACACAAACGAATCGGGTGATTTTCACTGTAGATAGCACATTTTATTTATGATATATTATGGGCTACAGTCATTTCAAAAGAGTTTAATTTTCGGTTACTACTAGTATTGAGTCGGCTAGTATTACGAGCATTAACTTGAGTGAAGTTATGACTTCCAATGATGTCCGAAACGGAATCCAAAGTCTTTTCCCCATCATTCGTCATGGGGAAAGTTCGAATTATATCTCGGGCCTCACATTGTTTTCTGCAAAAGATAATACATCTTCTGTATATTGCCAATATGAGGATTAGTCCGATATAAGGCCGAAAACATATCTCTAAATGTTAGCCAAGAGGCATAATCCCCAGAAAATGTTTGGATGTCACAAGAGGGAAGGTGTATCGGGATTGAATTATTACCACGGGTGGGGGGTTTGGCCTTGAAAACATCCATCAAGCCCTCAATAAACGATATGCATTTAAAATATATCGTATATGCAGACGTATATTTAGCCTTGGCGTCCTAGGCCGACACTTTGACATCCTCGACATTTTCCAAGTCTTCTTAACTGTCACGAAAGACTCTAAAAACGGGTTAATTCCTGCTGATGAGTACCTAATGAGTGCCAAAATTACAAAGTAAATCGTATTCTAGATATCAAAATAAGAAACTTTACCCAAGAAACCATACCTCTAAAATGAATTCTGATGTTCCTTATTTTGACCCAAAGGTCAAATTTTGAAAAATCCTATTTGGTCCAGTTAAAGTGCCCCAAAAGAGTATAAATTTATAACTAACCCCTACTAACTTTGGGGGGCCGACCTACCCATGCTAGTGGCACACCCCCTGGAACCTACCTGGGGGTCCCCATACAAAAATTAAAAAATTACTATTTTTGGCACTTTATATCAAACAATCAGCGAAATGGTTATATTTGTTTTGTTTTGGAGTTTATCTTTTTTAATACAATTTAATAATAGAAAATAAACAAAAAAATAATATATTGTCTGAAATATTTTTTGCTCTCAAGTTTTAGCAATTTCGCACGATTCTCTAATGTCGTTGCCATAACAGAGTCTACATTTTCTGGTATAACTCGTTTGGAAATACTAGCTAGCAATGGAACATGTCGTTCCGTTCCTTGTTTAGATGACAAAATGTTTAGATCATTGAACGGTGGGTCATTTGGATTTAAATATGTTTTCGATCTGTCGTACGGAATGCTTCGAGTGAATGGTGGTTCAAATACGTTATTTATATCATTCAAATTGATCATTTCCGTGTAATTTGTGCAATGAAAATTTATATCAAAAAATTTAAAACAAAAAATATTTCAAATAAGATTTATGTTATTGATATTGATATATTATATCAACCAACATTTTTAAAACGCTTGAGGTCTTTTTAATTGTGTCAAAATAAAATAAACACCACGTTGTTGTTTTACAGTTTTTATTGCCTCTATTTTTACAGTATACAATTATAACTATACAGTCTACAATTTATTTATCTTGCACTTAATAATCGTTTATACAACACTTATTTTACTCCTAAACACAACTTTACTTTATAACTACAAAACGATAACGATAAATGGCCCATTTAAAAGTTTAAATTTAAAAATGCAATAAGACAAAATCGGTTTGAAATTTTGCCAAATTTATTTTTTCGTTGTGAAGTACAATAGTTTCTGTTAGAAATGAAATATTATTTCATTCATATGACTGCCTCGGCTGGCCTCACAGTACCCCATTCGATCAGATAAATTTTCGAGAACTTTTTCGAGTGTGTGGGTTCATATCTCGGCAATGGCATCACGAATGTTGGCTTTAAAATGCTTAATTGTCTATGGTTTGTCGGCATAACACTTGTCTTTAACGGCGCCCCACAGAAAATAGTACAACGGTGTCAAATCGCAGCCTCTTTGGGCCAACTGACATCACCATTTAGGCTAATCAAACGGCTATTAAACGTTTGACACAATAAATCGATTGTGGCAAGTTGCACCATCCTGTTGAAACCAATGTACAATGAAAAGAGGGCACAAAAAAATCGGTTCTCTCCATTGACCGTAATTGTTGCGCGGTCATTCTCAAAGAAATATAGGCCAATGATGCCTCCGCTCCACAAGTTGCGGCAAACAGTCACTCGTAATGGATGCATTGGCTTCTGTAAGACCACGTTTGGGTTTTCTGAGTCCAAATGTGGCAATTTTGCTTATTAACGTAGCACAAGCGTAAATCGATTCATTTATATACTGAATTTTGTGACAGAATAGGATGACATAAGTATTGCCAGATTCGAAATAAACGCTGGTTCAAACTTAATCCGATAGATGGCCCACCCGATTCTATTTATTCATAACAATTATTTATTTATTTTCTAAAATGTGAGTGTATTAGCAAAAAATTGTGAGTGTAATAAAAGTTGAAAGACAAATATTAAACGCGTAACCCTTGGGTAATAACGGTTCATAATTCAATTCCACTTGCTTTTTGTTCTTTGTAATAAGAAACAGCATACGTTTTGAGGGCAAACTATAATGTACTTTTGCTGACTTAATGTCTATTATTTATATTTTAAAAAAATGTACTTTAAACGAATTAATTTTTATTTATTTTATTAAAATTACAAAAAATAAATCATAAATAAAAAATTGTAAAAGAATGCAGCAGTTGCTTTCAGCATCCATTGCACGTGTTTCATTTATTATTGTTTGCAGATTGCATATAACAAGCAAACAACTGCTTACGTACGTGCAGTGCGATCAGCTTCGCTCTATACGTAAACAAATAAAATTTAACGAAATTTGACGAAAAGTTTGTTAAGTACATTATAGTTATACATATCTGATTGAATGTTGTTTGAGACAGCCTATGCATATTGTGGTTAGTCACACCAATTAATCGATTTACAAACCAAAGCATGCGTTGAAAAGGTGTACTTTCACTGATGGTTTTGTTCAACCTGGCGGTGCCACGCCCATATAAAATTTGTATTTATATATCTATATCTTTAAAACAGTAATAGTAACAGTTTCTAAATTTGGCTTAAATAACGTTGTGGTCAATACAAACCATCAGTTAAAAAGTAGGCGGAATTGGATAAGTAAGAGTGTCACCTCCCATACAAAGTAAATATTGAATTTGTATATCTAAAGAACGGTAAGAGTGGACGGTTTTGAATTTGGTCTAAATAACTTAGATGTCAATACACATCAGTCGAAATATGGGCGAAATTGAATAAGTGGGTGTGGCACCTCGAATACAAAGTAAATATTTATTTTTCTATATCTATATAGAGAACGGTTAGAATGCCAGCTTCTGACTTGGTCTATACAACTTGGTAGTCAAATAATTAATTTTAATACATTCCTTTAAATTGTTCTTATGAGACATACATTTTATAGGTTACAACACATTGGCTCCCAGTAACGTGGGAGGGTTACTCTAGTTAAATAATATAAGTGAAAGATATGTGCAACTTGCTGTAAAGAAAAGTAAATACAATTATTTATAAGAAAACTTGTTTCTTTGCGAACTATTTCTTACCCTTTGACGAAACAATACTCAAACGATAGCAAATTGACAATTATAAAAGCTTTGGAACGGAAATGCCGAAGAGTTAACAAATTAACTGTTAGCCGAACTTCTGCTCGATTTCACTCATCTTGCAATGTAAATTGATGAGCAGAGAGTGGACGCTGATTAATTACAACTAAAAGTCAATTAAAGTTGATCCATTGAACACGGCAGTAGTTGCTGCTAGCTATGCAAATATGTAAAGAGGTATCCCAATTAACTTTAATACTGCCAGGTGTAGATTAAAAAAATTAAATTTGTTTGCAACATCTATTACGTTAATAAAATTTCAAGTAGAAATAAATTATATTTACAAGAACTCTCTGTTTATGAAATTAGCTTAAGTTGTTTCATCTTCAAGAAAAAATAAAGACAGACGCCATATTTCATCACAATAGTGACCCAAGGCAAACAAGTTACTTAGTTCGTGCATTTCTAAATGGCAATAATTTTAAAGTTTTCGAATGGCTTCCATAATCACCAGATCTCTAGTCTATAGAGAATCTCTGGGAGCTTATAGAACGTGAAGTAGCAAAGAAAAAACTGAAAAATTTAAAGGCTTTAATGAGTTACTGAAGTATGAGTGGAACGATATATATACATACATATGTATACGACCGGTTTTTTGTAAATAAGTGGGAGTAAGAAATTCGTTTCCTTTTTATATTTTATTTGCAATATATTATATATATAGTTTAGAACTTATTAATAGCAAATGATCTATCAGTATAAATATGCTAGAACGATTAAAATTAAACTGGTTGAAAAAAATGATGGTCAAGATTGTAAAAAAAGCAATCTAAGGACCCATAATTCATTGATCTTATACTTATTTTATCTAAAATATTCTTATCACATGAACTATTCCTAGAATTACAAGTTTCTGGATTTAATTAGGGAAAGTAAGCCAGTTTGGTGGAATGGTGATTTAAGGGTTCTTAGAAAGGCCACTAGAAAATTATATACAGCCCAATTATGAATAGCAATCCCCCGGGAATTTTTTCCTTTTCCCAATGCTCCTATTATAAATAAAATCTCCCCGGGAAATTTTTCTCTTCTCTCTTTCCCTGTATCGTAAACAGTGTTCGAAATTGGGAACTTCTTCCCCGGGAAAAAAGTAGGTATTACGAATGGCAATTAAAGGGAATAATTCCGCCAAACAATTGAAAGTGAGTTGTGCTAAAAAATGTAGGTATATTAATTTTTTTTAATAAATATAGATTTAATCACATTTTACACCATTAATGTCAATGCATCAGGTCAAAAACAACAAATAAAAAACAGCTCGAGATTCTTTTGAAAGAAATGGAAGCCCACCCTGAATCGCTTGTGGGATGTTCAAAGGAAGTAAAGAGGAGTTGAACCGGTTTTGGCGCAATTTGGATGCGGAGTTAAATTCAGCGGGGCCACCAGCAAAAAGTGTTTCGGAGTGGAAGAGGGTATTATTGACAAAATTTGTTTATAATGGTGTATAGAAATATTAAAAGTGAAAACATTATAAGGTATGGTCTGATCAAAAGAAGTATGTTCGACAGAAAGCTGCCCAAAACCTTAATGTGCCAAAGGAACTGGTGGAGGTCCAAATATGGAGCAGAAGTTTTCTGCATATGAAGAGGCCATATATAAAGTGATTGGTATGCAAGAATCCGTTGAAGGCGTCGGCAAAACATTTGGCTTAGCTTCTTTTTCTTCTACCACCAACAAACAAACAGAAGATGACATTGCTATTTCGGCTGAGATATTAATGGATGAAAATGCTGTTGGCTTGGATGACAGTTATAAAGATTGTTCATCTCAGCCACCAGCTAAAAAATTAAAAAAAAAAAAAATCAGTTGAAGTGCACGCTCATGTTTCATCTGTCGAAATACTGACAGAAGAAATCTCTATTCAGAGAAATATGTTGGAAGCCATTGAAAGAACAGAATCAGATCACAAAAAAATTTTATCGCTCCATAGACAGGCTTTGTGATTTGAAAAAAGATGAATTAAAAGAGCAAAAACGCCATAATCTAGAAATGGAGAAATTAAGAATAAGAGAAGTGGAAAATAAAATTGAAAAAAAAAACAAAAGTTATTAGAGTTAGAAAACTTGAAATATTAGGTATTGAAAATAATATAAAAATGAACTGTATCTGTAAATATGATTTTTTTTTGAACTTCTAAAATATTAATTTGTTGTTTTTTTTAGCTTTTTAAGCGATTTTTTAATGTACAAACCGCAACTGAAGTGACTACTCGTTTTTTTAGTATTTAAATATTTATTTTTTTAATAAAGTATGTATTTATAAAAAAATATACATACATATGTATATCTGTTTTTTATTTACAACTAAGATATTGCAGACTGTTTCCAATATTATGTCTAACAATTTGGGCTGCAGATAAATACTGCTGTGAGGCTAAGGACTTCCCATCATTTTCTTCTATGGTGAAAGAATCTGAATCTGAATTATTTACAGTTGTATTGCATTTAAAATAAATACATATATTATGTAACGCGCAACAGATATTTATTATTTGTGCTGCCTTTTTTGGAGTGTAATGCAGCTCTCTAGCGCCTAGAATACACCTCCATCTATTTTTGAGGACACCATTGGTTCTCTCAATTATATTGCGACACTTTGTATGCACTTCATTAAACTTCATTTCACCCGACCCCTCGTCAGGAGTTCTATGAGGGGTTAGAAGCCACGGTTCCAGAGGATATCCTGCGTCGCCTAATTAAAAAAATTATACACACACTGTTAAATAATGAATGTTATTTGCTATCATTTAAACATTTACCAAGAAGCCAATAGTTTTTACACCCTCTCAGGTATTCATGCTCAAGATGTACACGCAATTCGCTGCAATTCCAAATAAAAGAATCATGGCACGCGCCAGGATGTTCGGCAACAACATATTGAATCCTCAGCTCATTATCACAGACCTATAAATATTTCAAATTTGTTGTTATTTATTAGTTATCGATACTATTGAAAACACTTACCAGCATTACATTTAAACTATAGAATCCTTACCTTTATAGTACAAGTGTCTGTTACTAGAGGGAGCTATAATGCGGTAATGCGTCCCATCAACGCATCCTATAACGCTAGGAAAGCCATGCTTTACGTACAGTGACAACGCAATTTTTCGTTTGTCTTCCTTTGTTCTGCAGATAGTAATCCACCTTGGGCATAGGTGCTCTTCAAAAATGTCTACGACTTCTTTTAGGACTTTACTTACACTACATTGTGCCAGAGATACCTCACAGTCAAAGAAACGTAAATCCGCACTTACCTTTACAAGGGGTGGTACCGCAGACGACTTCATTCTTGGCTGACTGTGCGACTTTAGCACCTTGAGCAGATATTTAAATGCAGTCTTATTATTTTTCGAATCTATAATAAGTAAAATTTTCATTACCAACATAAACAATTATGTACAAAGTTTGCGACATTTCAAATGGGTTTAAGTCATCACGCAACATTCTCCTTGCAATTCTTTGCTCTTTTATTGAACGTTCTTCTGCTTCAACTACCAACCGAAATGCTGCACTAAACATTTTACTTTGTTCTAATATATTTTTTTTTCAGTTTTTTCACGTTCTATGAACTTCTTTTGGTAAATTTTAAATATTTTAATTTCTAATTTTAATTTTAATTTGAAAGTTTTACGTCAAAACATAAAAGCAAAAAGCAATCAGCTGACTTCGAAAGCTCTAAATTCCCTTTCCCGTAATACTATTCTCCCCGTTTGTTTAGAATATGGGAATTTAATTACCGGGAGAAATGAACTCCCAGGGAGCATATTTCCCCGGGAAAATTCATAATCGGGCTGATAAATAGAGCTAATATATTGAAAGTTGAGGCTGATTGGGACGCCTATATGGCAAACTTCAATAGGTATAAGAGTAAGATCAAGAAAGCTAAGGGGAAATCTTGGGTTACCCTCTGAGTCGATAAAAAGGGGTGAACGACGCTGCCAGTTCCATTGGTAGTATTATTGGACAAATTTCAGTTTTGAGTCTCTTGATCTGTTGACAAGAACACATTTCCTGGCTGCGGAGAAGTAGATCGTGGGTGCATTTCCGGTGCTTCGGACTATTTTCACGCAGAGGAGAAACCGGATCTTATCAGCAGGGTGATTGGTAATCAGAAGATTGCTTGGACGATTGATGCCTTCAAGCCTTCTAAGTCTCCCGATCCAGATGGAGTTATATCGGCGATGTTACAGAACGCCGCACCGCTGTTACTTCAGATTCTGGAAGATATCTATAAGACTGGTCTGTGTTTTTCGTATGCGCCGAATTTAACAGGAAGGTAACGGTAACGGTGATTTATAAATCAGAGGTGTGACCCTCCTCTTGGTCGATTGGCCGTTTTTACGGACGGATCCAAAACGGAGGAAGGTACCGTGGCCGGCGTCAATTGCGAACAGCTTGACTTTGGTTATTCTTACAACTTGAGCGGCGAGTGCAGTGTTTTTGCGGTTAGGAACGCTGTGGAGACAATTGAGAGGGAAATTGTGGGCATTGCGGGATGGGTGACTATTTTTGTGGATAGTCATGCGGCTCTCAAGACACTCAGTTCGTGCTTGGTCGTTCGGGACTAGAGTTCATACCTTTTTTAATTAGAGTACATTGGTTATTAAAGGTTAAGAAAAAAGTACGCTTTGTTTCTTTCGTCTCTCTTCTCTCGGGCCCCTCCAATCAGGAATTTTGGGCGACAGGTAACCCACTGCCAGTGCTGGAAATGCGAACAAGTCTTTGATTTCCGGATCTGAGCTCCTTAGCTAAAAGACGTTCCAAAGGCACATCACATCCGCCAGAAGGGCCTTCCTGAAGCGACGTGCTGTTGAGCGCTTCATGGATAAATTTGGCAAGAAGCCCCAAGAATTCCTAACTTCTGAGGAACTTGCTTCCCTCAACTGGGCCAAATCATATTTGGCCGAACAGCCTAAACTACCTCCTCTGGCATTAAAAGACGCGCCTAAACGGCAACGTTCAGAAGAGGAGGAGCAGTGGCAGGGCCAACAGCCCGATACGTAACGTCTGAAGCCCCATAAATTAATAGATAGATCCTACAGTGAGGCGGCCAAAGGTCATCTCATACGGGCTATCAGTGATAGGAGAGAATATGATTGCTCTATTTCCTCGGAAAACTAGGAACTAGTGCGGAAGAAGCTGGTGGGAGTGTTCTGGAGAGTCCTAAGGGAAAACTCAGGCCCTTCCCCTCAGTGCGACGTTGCTGGATGTATTGCGGGCGCGTTAAGCTTATGGCCTGCTCAAACGAGCGCTCGGTTTTGCTTCTAAAGCAGGCGATCACCCTTTTGGAAGGCCTATGGGAGGGTGTTAGTCTCAACGTGGTGTCTCTTGATGAGATTTCACGTCGGCCAAGGGTCATTTTCTGAATCCCCGACAAGCCATTCGGTTGCCATGGTCTCCGGATCGGATGGCTTATCCAGGAGGATTATTCTCCTGCTGAACAAGGAGTCTCTGCCACCTTTACGGAAGAAAGTTGGAAAGATCTACTACGGCTTCGAGTCGATCTTTCTACAGGTCTACCGGAGAGACAGAGAAAAACCGGTTCGGAATGTGAAGGATCCTGCTCCGGAGGATATACCTTGCTACGAGACCACTAGTTCTTTTGCTCAAGAAGATACACTCTCCTAGGTAATGTTGTTGATCGAGTAGACGAAATGTTTGTCAACGTTACGTCATCCCAGGAGACAACAATAGTGAAGGTAACTCAGAATTACCTTCACTATTCCAAAGCAGCTTCGGCTGCGCTGCTCCTCCGCATGGTTGAGAGAGGATTGGATCTGGCGCTGGTTCAGGAACCCTGCATAGTTGGTCATAGGGTCTTTGGACTAAGTGCGAGGCATGCAGACCACGGGGTGGTGGAATTCCGATCTGGGCGACATCCGAAAGGAGTGTCGACGGTTATTTAATGAGGCTATGAGGGAGGCGACTACAGATCCTCATAGAATAGATTTAAGAACCAGATTAGAAACGCAAATCTTGAAAATCTTTCTACAGCAGTGTGGAGGGACATTCCGAGACGAGCCGGCTGCGGAGAATCTTGGCGTCATCACCGGCGGCCTCTGGTTTCATTCAGAAGCCATGTGGAAGTTGCAATAAAAGCGGACAGAAGACTGAATGTCTTGCTGGACGTGCACTTTCCGGGCGGTCTTCCTATGGGGGAGCGTCACGCGGGCAACTCATACGCTTATACTGAGTCCTACGTTCCTATCACGGAAAGGGGGCTGATATGGGAATTGGCTAGCTTTGCTCCGTACTTTGGAAAAGTTAGTCGACTGGTATCTTCGCAGCATTCCAACATGCCTACACTAGAAGCAGATCTGTTAAGATTGCGCTTTACTCGGTTGTGGGGTATATTGAAAATGCCCTCGAGCACAGGGAGTATGTTCTAGTGACATTCCTGTATATAGATTGGCTTTTAACAATGTGTCACCGGCTGAGGTCGGCTCTGGTGGCGCTGAATGTCCGTGGGTCCGTGATCAGTTTCATAGAGAGACTTGACCAACAGGGTCATTGTCTCAACTATGCGGTCAGTTTCAAGACTGTAGCGTATGCAGATGATGTTGCTGTGGCTATGTTGGATAAATTTCTTGACAGACTGTCACAGCGTCTTCGAACACCTCCTATTGGCCTTCTTAGTCGGTGTGGCACTGACAGTGGGCTCAGCGTTAACCCGGGAAAGACGGAATTGGTACTGCTCACAAGCAGGCACAAAGTTCCGTCATTTTCCCTACCGCTTCTGCACGGTGTTGAACTGGGGCTGTCGGATAGCGTGAAGTATCTGGGAGTAATCCTGGACTCAAGCCTATCCTGGCTGCAGAATACGCGTGCGAGGGTGGCGAGGGCGAACGTTGCGTTGTACACTTGTCGTAGGACCGTTAGGAAGTCCTATGAATTCCCATTGGATTTTCGACACGATGGTTAAGCCCATTCTTATGTATGGTGCGATTGTATGGTGGAGGTCTCTCGAAAAGTCCAGGATCTTTGACAGGGTTCTGCGAAGCTCAGCACTGATGATTACAGGTGCGCTTAGGTCCACTCCTTCGACGGCCTTTTTTGTATTACTGAACTGGCTTCCAGTGAACCTGATGGCTAAGCAGATGGCGATAAGGTTGAAGATGGTAGAGGCATGGTCTGAGAGGGATTACGGTAAGCGGCCATCTTTGGGTATTTGGATACGATTCCTGACAGGACGGATTGTACACCCAAATCCTTCTTAGATATAATGTTCTCCGTGCGCATCTCACCAGAACCGGTAATTACACCTGGTTCTGTTGTCGAAATCCTCGGTGAGGTTTGGGGACGGTGTCTTTATTCCTGCATATGGGGTGAGAGTATTCTTCAAACTGCCAGACCACTGCAGTATCTTACAGGCGGAGGTCTCGGCGATAAAGAGGGCAGCGGACTGCTTGATGTACTACAATAGGGTATACGATGTTGATATCTGGATCTATACGGCCAGTCAGGGTACGAGCAGAGCACTCTCCGATGTACACTCGACATCGGGAATTGTGTGTGAATGCCGAGCATCTCTGAACGAGTTGGCGAAACATTCAGATCTGGAAATTATCTGGGAAAGGAGTCACTATCTCGTGGGAAATGTGTGGCAGATGAACTGGCGAGATTGGGCCTCTCCTCTTCAACAACGAGATTGATAACTTGGTTGGAATGCCACTTTCTTGCAGACTTCCGGTTTTGCAGTACATGTTGGGCAAGGGCATAATTGCGGTAGGACAATGAACCCACGTGCTCTGTATGGACATATCTGGCCCTTGTACGATCGAGCTCGCTCGGAGTCTATCATAAGGATGCTGCGACATAGGCTGCGAATTCTGGTGGCTGCCATTATCGGGCACTGGGTGGCTAGAAGGTTACGTTTACCGTTTAATGACTGCTGTAGGAGTTGTCAGGATGAGGAGGAGACTGTTGGCTGATGTGAGTATCAGTGGGATTTCTTCTGTGCATGCGTCTGGTTGGTTCAGTTTGAACCAGGGTGCGGACATGTAGGGCCGCTTGGACGCTACTTATTTTGGGCATCACAGTGGGATCAATATTGAACCCAAGTGACTGGACCAGTGTATGGTTACACCGTTCTCATTTTCAAAGAAATATGGGCCAATGATACCTCCGCTTCTGTAAGACCAAGTTTGGGTCTTCTTAGCCCCAAATACGGCAATTTTGCTTAATAACATACCCACCAAGATGAAAATGAGTTTTTCTGTCTTTGTTTTTGAAATAAATTTCCAATTAATCCCAACGTTGCACAAGCGTAAATCGATTCATTTCGTTCAGTGGAGATAATATACTGAATTTGGTGACAGAATAGAATGACATAAGTATTGCCAGATTCGAAATAATCGCTGGTTCGAATTTAAATCGATAGATCGAAGAAGAGATCTTGTTTTCTTTGTAATAGTCCATCTCCCAAATTTACCATTATCCCATGAATGTCTAAAATTGATATGAAATTGCCTTCTAGACGTTTTACAGCTTTATCAAATAATTTTAACATGTGACTGCAAAAATGGAAATAAATTTCAATTATATCATTCTCAGTGTTGTTGAGCATCAATAAATTTTTTAAAGTTATTGGATGTTACCTCCTCCTTCGGAGTCCTACAGCGTCAGAACACGGTCAGCAGGGGGGAGCTTTGTCTCCGCTTCTCTGGAACCTTGCGGTTAACGTGCTCCTTACTAGGGATTGACTCCTCTGACGATAGGATTGTCGCTTACGTGGATGATATCGCCATTGTAGTGCCTGGCACTTGCCCGCAGACACTGTCGGACAAGCTCAATTTTTCCTTGAGGATTGTACCTGGGTGGTGCAGGGGGTTTGTACTTAGTGTAAACCCTTGTAAAACCGATACACTGATCTTTATTAGGAGGTATAAGTACCTTCACCTTTCGTTGTCTAGTGTAAATGGGACCAGGCTTAGCTTGAGTTCTATTGTTAAATTTCTGAGCATTACTCTTGACCTCAAGTTAAGTTGGAAAGCCAACTTGGCTGAGGGGTTCGCAAGACGGCTTGTGTCACATGCTGCTGCAGAAGAGTAGTGTGTGCAACTCAGTCCTAACGTTGTTCGTTAAATATATTCAGCGGTTATCGAATCGAATCTTTTGTGTCGGGGTGGTCTTCTGGTGGACTGCCATCCATAAAGATTGCAATGTTAGACTCTTTGATAAAATGATGACATCTGCTGCAATCCAGATTACAGGTGCGTTACATACAACTACTACAAGGCCTCTTCTTGTAATGCTTGGATGGCTCCCTTCTGGGATATTTGTGAGGCTACATGCCAAACTTGTAGCGGTAAGACTGAACGCCCTATCACGCTGGCATATTGTCATCTTCTATTCTATCTGAGGAACCCTTGGTGATATCGACTATGCCTCATGTGGACCTTAACTATATAGGATTCCGTGTCATAATTCCTAGTAGGGAAGATTGAGACTCTGGCTCTCTCATCCCCATCAATTCAGTGGATGTCTATACTGACGGTTCCAGACTAGACAACAGGGTAGGTAGTGGAATTTTAATAGGTTTAACCTTGGTGTTTCCTCTCGCCTTCCGGACTACTGTAGTGTGTTTCAGGCCGAAGTGATGGCCATTTTTCATACTGCAAAGTGGATCCGGGGTAATGGCGCTCCTACCGAAGATATATATATATATCTGTTCTGATAGCCAGGTGACAATCAGATCTCTTTCAGTTGTGACCTTCAACTCTAAGCTGGTCAGGGACTGTTCAAACTTTGCCATCGAAACATCTCTGTTGTGTCCATCCTCACCAATCATTGCGTCATGGGCAGGCACGCACAAATGACTTGTCATAGATGCGGATTGCCTGAGGAAGAGACCGTGGTCCACTTTATCTGCCAGTGTTCGTCTCTTGCACAGCGGAGACTCTTCACACTGGCTCTCCGTTTCTAGATGGCTTATCTGGGCTATCGATCCTTGACATCGGGCTGGATCATTAGACTGTCGGGCTGGTTTCCGATATAATCTAGAGAAGTACTTCTGTGCGGCGTCTCTGTTTGATCACCAGGACTCTGGTGAATAGAACAGGGACAACGCGTTATATGGTATCACAACGAGTAGCTCAAGTGCTCAAGTGTGCCTTGGTTGGCGAGGCTGCTACTCTAAGCTAATAAAATAACTTCTTATAGGTGACCAATTTAATAGTAATGCATCAATGCGCGGCAAAAGAAAGAGCCATCTTGTTCACAAATGGTGTTTAAGTTCATGGAAGGAAGTCTCCATTTACTGTTGCTATAAATATTTTCAACTCACCTCTTATAGCAGAATGAGAAGAATAAGAAAACATTTTTAAAATTACATTTTCTATGTCATATGATAAAAAGCTTATGACATGACAGTTTTCTTTTATCAAACCTAGTACCAAATCTCTCATATTTGTAAATAAAGAATGGTCGACACCAAAATTAGCATTTGTATTGTCTGCGTTTAGCGCAGATACATACTTATAACGAAATGATAATTGCAATTGGTCCAATGAGTTTTTAATTGCTTCAAACATACCATCATCATACCATCAGCAGACTCGTTGCTATTTTCATAGAAATCTATTAACTCCATTTTGTGCCGCAAAATATTGCATTACTAATAGGAACAGTTTTATATATTGTGTTGTTTTTGTTCGAAACGTCTGTTTGTAAGCAGTAATAAAAGGTTTCGAACTCCGCAGCTTAGAATGGAATTTAAGAACGCCAGGAAAATTGTTAATACTTTTATTAGGAACGCTAAGATGGAATATTATGCGAAGCGTTTTAACTCTGCTGTCGGTTCTAGGCAGGCTTGGAGATGCATTCGAGAAATAGGAATCAATAGGTCTAGGAACAGTGATAACTGTTAGTTGGATACCGAGAAACTTAATACAATTTTTACTTTTTACTTTTACTCCTTCTAAATCGAATTTTTATGATTTCTCTGATGATGTTTCTGTGGATACGGATGGTGATGATAGATCTTTTCAATTTTCTTGTATTAATCAGTCTGAAGTTTTTTTATGTTTTGAACTAGTAAAGTCGAATGCCGTAGGTTGTGACAATATGTATCCGAAATTCATAACGATCTTGCTTCTTATGCTTTTGCCGTTTGTTACACATTTATTCAACTGCATTATTATGTCCAGTACATTTCCATCAAGCTGGAAATGTGCCAAGATAATATCCTTGTCCAAATCAGTGTCGGAATATAGGCCAATTGCTTTTCTTTGCTATTGGGGAATGGGTTATTGTGCGAAATGCAATCAGGATTTCGGTGAAATCATAGCTGTATTTCGGCATTGTTAAATATTTCGGACACGCGAAGCGCACTGGATGATAATCGGGTTAAGTTTGTGGTTCTACTTGATGAAACTTAGACATTTTTTTCAATTTTCTCCAACATCAGTGAAATTGTTACCGTCGTATCTGACTGACCGTTGGCAATCACTCTATACGAACAATTTACAATCACGTCCTTTGAGGCTTACCAGGGGAGTGCCCCAGGGTTCAATTCTTGGACCTCTTCTTTTTTCTATTTGCCAAATAAGCTTTCTTATTGTAGAATACATATGTATGCAAATGATGTACAATTATACTTGAGTAGTCCTGTTGAATCAGTAGCTGAGAATATTACGAGGCTCAATGATGACTTGTGTAAAATCTTTCGTTGGGCTTCAGCTAATGGTCTTTTGCTTCACCCGACCAAGTCTCAATGCATCATTATTCGCAGGAGAAATTGTGATCCCGTTATATATGATGATATTGTGCTAAATGGAGAGAAAATTGAGGTAGTTGATAGTACGAGGAATCTTTGATTAATTTTTAACAGTACTCTTACCTGGTCGTATCACATAAATACACTTGCAGGTAGAACTTACATGAAATTGAGATCTCTTTGGCCATCTCGGTATATCAAACCCCTGCATATAAGGAAACTACTTACTAAGACATATATTGTTCCTGGTTTACTTTATGGCTGTGAACTTTTTGCTTGTTGTAACTCTGCTAATGGGCATAAGTTGAACGTGTTATTCAACAATGTTGTGAGATATGTATTTGGCTTGAGTCGATTTCATCATATATCTCTATTAACTTCAGAGCTTTATGGCGTGTCTTTTGATAGCTTACTTAAGATTTGTGTTCTTTTGTTGGTGCATAGGATAATTTATAGTCGAACTCCTCGATATCTTTTTGATAGAGTAAGATTCACAAGATCTCTAAGGGGTAGGAAAATCACAATACCAAACTATCGTGTATGGGGTACGTCTTTGGAATCTTCTTCTACAGACGCTACAATTCAATAGCAACGCAATTAGTTTTAAAAAGTTAATATTTGAGTATTTTTCCTAATTTAGTGTTAAGATTTAGATTGTATTTTTTTGACCCAATTCTACTAATATAATTTATTTTTTTGTATATATATTATTTCTTAAATATGGTTAGTGCGTAATTATTTTGTTTTGTTTTTTGTTACCATAAATTTTTTATATTATTTTTAGTTTCAGTTAACGTTATCATTTTTGGTTAATTGTATTTGTATAAATGCATTTCTGTACTTTAATTATACGAGGATTCTCGCGTTGTTCAGGAAATTGAAATGAATAAATGAAATGAAATGAAATGAAATGAAATGAAATGAAATGAAATGAAATGAAATGAAATAATGTAAATTCTCTGTTTTTATATCATTTAGGGCATTTTGCATAGCCTATGGTCCCAACATATGCTTCAGTGCTTCAATTTTTCTCCTAGCTAAATGAATTTCTGTAGCCGCATTTGAATTGATGTAAATGGTCCTATTTAATTTTATAATGCAGTCCATAGGATAAATTATGTTTCACAATGTGATTTTCATTTCTGATTTTGTTTTGTGCTATTCGTAAATATTATTCCGCACAATTTGCATTTTCCATTATATTCGCTTTGAGGATCATTAGTTACCCAATCACTGTGTTCAATTTCCCATTGATTTTTATATTTCTGCATTCGTTTACTCTTCGCTTTCATTCAGCCCTATTGCTGAATCAGAATTGACATTTATCAGAATTGAAAATCGATTCTGATATGATTTAGTTTCATGAAATCGTAATGGTTTTGTCTTGTTTCGAAGATAAACAAAACCCATATTCGAAACAGCTGTGTTACTTTTGTTTACATTTTTTGTTCCTTTTTTTGGTTATGTTTACATTTTTTGGTTTTGTTTACAATTTGTTTGTATTTAGTGGTGTATACATTTTATTTTTGCTCATATAATCAGTAATATTATAAATAAATAGATAAATAATCTTATAAATTTTGATTTTTGGACAAATCAAGAGAAAAATTTTAAATGATTGTATTGTAGCAATCCCTTGGAATTACCGGAGTCAGCATAAGTAGACGTGGTTTTAGCCAAAAAGTTATTAATGATCTGCAGATTTATTGGACAGTATCGATAGAATAAAGATGCTTTTAAAATGTTATTAGATAATATGTTAGCACATTCGCCATGTCCAATATATCTTACATAATACAACTGGCTGCAACATTAAGATTTTTGGTAGAAGGGTCTTACCAAAGATCGGTTGAAAATGATTCCTTTATAAATTTGGTAGATGTACCGCGTACTTAAAGTCTTGCAAACAGTGTAACTAGATTTTAAAATAACATAAGGTGAAATCGCGTTCAAAAAAAATCTAACATTTTTCAATGTCCTTTAACTTCTATTTTGGATATTAGACTTCACATATGGTTAATATAGTATGCCCTACATAAATAGTTTTCTCCAAATCTTAAGCATAATTGATCAGTATCAAAGTTAAACTATTAATTGAACAAAAATTAAAATAAGAATGAAATGTAATACATAAATGTATATAATTTCAGTTTTATACATTTTTGAAATCCATATTAATATAAATATGTTCACACGTATATTAAAAATTTGTCTGTTTATTTGGCAATCAATCGCAAACGACTGAACCGATTTTGTAAAATTTCTAAAATAGAAGATTCGGCTAACGAAAGTTGAATCTGGCGGAGAACGGTCCAAATTAGTCACATGAGTTGTCGCTTAATAATGTAAATTTATTAAATTGGCCAACCTAAAAGTATGCGAATAAAATTAAGAAATAATTTTTTTGGGGAAAAACGGGCAAAATTAGTGTCTTTTCGTCTGAAATGACACCTATTTTTTCTTTTTCAAGCAATTTTTAGATTGCTAACAGTCATCATTCACTTCAAACTTCGTCATTTCATCTTCCTTATAAAAGCAAATAAATCGTACAATAAGTGATAGGATCGGGACGAAGGGGATCGCTAATCTCATTTATAATTCCGGGCAACACTGATTAAGTGAAGGTATATAGTTTTAAGTAAAGATGTAGAATAAATTTTTGGTAAATTTTAATATTATTTGGTCAATTTTAATACTATTCATTGGCTGAGAACCTGAAAAAAGTATAGTCCGGCCTAAAGGGTGCATGATTTAAAATATCACGGCCAAATATGGTCAATTTACAGTAAATCAAAGATATACATTGACATTGTAATGGCCAAACCTTAATTAAGATTTCTTTAGTTTTATATTCTCATTCTTTAACCTTTTTTCATCGCCCGTAATGATTCACTTAAAAAAGTTTGATTTCATTGCGTTTCACTGATGACAATTCGATCAATAGCATTTAATCAATTATGCGGGTGCTTTGAAAATCCAGCCTATTCAGAATGATTTAAACTACTATATGGTTGATGTTTATTGCCACAGTAGTAGCGAGGTGCCTCTTTCATACCAAAACAATCTTGAAAATTTTGACGTCTGGGCTGGGCGTTAACTCACAGCATTACATTCAATTTTTTCACGTGTTTTTGCAGCTTCTTGTAATTTTTTATATCACGGAGTATCACATGGTGCTTTTAGTTAGACATTTTACACAGTTTCCAATTAATATAACTTTTAACACGATCAACGAATTAAAAAACTCTATTGACCACAAATGTAAACTGAAATGTCATCTTTTAAACAGGTGCTCCATTTACACAACCGATTTATTTTTTTTCCAGATTTATGGAAAAAATATTTAGTTGAATAATAAATATAACACAGGCGATTAACACTAGAAAGACTGAAACTCAATATATACATACCTATATTACCCAAAAGTAGTCAAAATGACTGCATTGTGAAAGAATAACTAATGTGTAAAGAAATTCATTGCACAGTTCCTGCCTCATTCTCGTCCACCGCTCTTCGCGAGGTTCCACCCATGGCTACGGAACGCTCTATTTTTAACTACGAGGATGCTCGTTGGGCTGAGCTGAACAATTTTTTTGGGCATTTTAATTGGAAACTTTGTTTCCTTGACTCAAACGTCGATGCCATGGCAGAAATGGTGGTGAATATAATAAGGCTAAGGATGGATATTTTCATCCCATCCAAAAAGCTTTCGATTAAACCCAGAAACAAATCATGGTTTAATTTGACGTGTAAATTGGCAGTCAGATCCAGAGAGGACGCATTCAGGAATTGACGCAATAACGAATGTGCCCACACTGATTTGCTTCGCAAACAGGCGAGATCTTCATGTGCCGCAGTACTTAGACGCGAAAAGGCTTTATACGAGCAGCGCCTTCGTGCTAAAGTTCTTACTTTTTCGCGGGGAAGTAAAAACTTTTGGTCATTCGTTAAAAGGCTGAGGAACAACGCTAGTTCGGTTCCTGCTCTTATAAAGAATGACCACCTATTCACGAACCCGGTTGAAAAGCCAAACCTTTTTGCCGAAATGTTTGCAAGTAATTCTCACTTGCCGGAGAGCGTTCAACCACTGCCCGAATTTGAAAGAGTATCTCAACGTTAACAAGTCTCCTGGGCCGGATGGCATACCAGCACTGGTCCTGAAGCAGTGCTCTTCGACGCTTGCGCGTCCATTAGCTCACCTTTTCAGTGCGTCATATCGCGCCGGTATTTTTCCATCTTGCTGGAAGGTTGCTAATGTAACGCTAATACCCAAAAAGGGCGAGGCTAGTAACCCTGAGAACTACCGTCCAATAGCAGTTTATTTCACACTCTCCAAGGTTATGGAGAGTATGATTAATCACCACCTTGTGGGTTATCTGGAGTCCAACGATTTACTCAGCGATCGTCAGTACGGTTTACGAAAGGGCCGTTCTACTGGTGACCTGCTGGCGTTGCTCTCGGAGAAGTGGAACAAGTCCATTCATGGTTTTGGCGAGAGTATGGTTGTGGCTCTGGATATATAAAAGGCGTTTGATAGAGTTTGGCACGAGGCTCTCATTTCGAAACTTAATGCTTTTGGTGTCGTTAGTCACTTCTCTCGATTTATATTGAGTTTCCTCAGAGATCGCTCTATAAGAGTGGTTATAGATGGGGTCTCATCCGACGAGTTCAGGGTAAACTCAGGGGTACCGCAAGGCTCTGTTCTTTCTCCTACTCTTTTTCTAATATTTCTTAACGACTTTCTTCTTCTCACTTCTAATCCTATCTACTCTTTTGCGGATGACAACAACATTTGACACTCATATTCCTTTGATCGTAGACCGAGCCTTTTGGAGGTTGGAGTAAGAAGGATGAACACACACTCACAAGTGACCTGGTGAAGGTCTCCGAGTGGGGTCGTGCGAACAGGGTCGATTTTAATGCACGTAAGACTCAATGTTGTTTTTTAACACACAGGCGTGGTGGTGTGCTGTCATCTGTGTCAATGGGTAATGTGGATATTGAGGAATCAGATGCTCTTAATGTTCTGGGCATGAAAATTCACTGTGACGTTCGTTGGAATGATCACATATTTCAAGTGTCGAAAGAAGCATTTAAGTGCTTTGGTTTTTTGAGACGGTGCAAGAAATACTTCACCCCATCTGATCTCCTTAATATTTACAAGACCTATATCCGTCCCAAAATGGAATACAACTCTCAGGTATGGGCCGGTGCTTCAAATTCTATTTTGGAGCTTCTGGACCGCGTACAGGAGAGGGCGAAGATGCTCATCAATGACGGTAGGGTAGCCAACTCTATCGATTCATTGGAGCACCGTCGCAATGTGACGTGTGTTTCATTGTTCTATCGGTACTATAACGGAATGTGTTCTACGTATTTTTCGTAGAGCGCATCCCTTTGTAGTTGATTGTCCAGTAAATCTCACATTATAGGGAGAATTCGTTCTTTGGTCGCACTGTTCGGTTGTGGAATAATCTTCCAGCGAAAGTATTTCCTGCCACCTACGACATGAGTAAATTTAAATCTAACGTCCATAAACACTACTCCCTCTGTCCTCCTTCCAATAACCTATTTTCCTAGTACCAGCACAATGCACTGCATGAGTAGGGGCCATCCCCTGGGTGCTGGTCTTATATAAAAAAAAATTTTTTTAAACTAATTTTTAATATTTTTTATATTATTTACAGTTATATATACAAGTTATTGGTAAATATTAACAACAACAAAAATTTACTTCTATTGCAAGAAAATAATTTATTCATTATTTGCACATTTTATGCAAATGAAGGTAGAAGTTTTTTATGTGTACATCGTACATGTTACAGTTGATCTTTGTGGATTTTCGTTTTCTGATGAATTTCCCAGTCAGTCAAAATGACTGCTTTTGAGCAAAATATGTAGGTATAACATAATACAATTATTAATAAATTATAATTAATAATTATTTTTCTATTTTAAATTAAAAAAGCAGTAAAAATTACTTCCTCGGGAAATCTACTGTTAAATTGGCTGTTAAATGATGAAATATCAAGAATTAAGCTGTCACCGTGAATTCTCTGTGCAACCGAACCATGATAACCAATTTGTTGTGGCCAAAATTGTCTAATGTTGACATCAGTGACCTTTGGTTTCAGCAGGACGGCGACACAAGCCACACAACCAGCTAAGCAATTCAGTTATTACATGATTTGACGATGTCAATTGGCTGCTATTTAGAAGATCGGGCTTACGTGAAGCAAGCAACAAGCAACTGACACTCTGAAAGATGAAATTCGGCACTGCATTGACGAGAAGCGAAGCTTTGTTGCAAAATGTAGTTCAAAATTTTTTGAAAAGAGCGGACGTCTGACGACGTGCTGGAGATAGACATTTGCCTGATATCATATTCTGTTATTAATTCCCATATTTCTGTTTTGTATTGGTATGAGTAGGACTGATTTATCAAAAAAAAAAAAAAAAAAAAATTGTTTTTAAGCCAATTTACAGAGATTCATTTTTTATAGTGTGTTTAGAGAAACAAGTTTTCCTGCACGATAGCGTCAATCTCATAAACATATTTAAGGTGGTTAATTATTTCTGGTATTGCAGAACTTTTTCAGCTTAGAATTTAAGGACAATCAATATATCTAGACTTATCCTTTCCATCCATTTCCAAATATTTTCACACTTCAGAGGACATGTATTTAATAGTGTGTGCCACTGTGGTATGCTAGGTAAGACACGCGCCTACCAACCAGGAAGTTCCTAGTTCAATTACAGGTCACACCATCTGACAATTTTCAACAGTGGTATCACCTCACAACATTCCTAGCGACAGGTTTTGACTATTTACGTTTGAAAAACTTTAATAACTATAACATCTGCCATTCGGAGCTAGCCTTTGTAGGTCCCTTTCAATGAGTCTAGTTGGTCATCATTCCCCATATATAAAATTTTAATATTTATTTTCAGAAAATGAGAAAACTATATTGTTGCTCAAGTGTGCATATCTTTTTTGATCTACCATGGTTTTCACGTTATTTGTGCGACGTGCTAGGTTGTCATATACAGTATATAAATAAGACGTTATATAGTATTACATTTAGAAAAATACTTAAACGAAGAGTGTATTTGCACTAAAAAATATAAAAACATACAAATTATACATATATAAATTAGCCGGTTATTCGTGTTAAAATAACCGGTTTATTGGATATTCGAAAAATGGACAAAACCAAAAAAAAAAAACGGTTAAAACCGGTCAAATAACCGTTCGATCTCCCTATTATATACTATAATAGCGTTTTCTTTTCTGACAAAAAGATTATATTGAACTTCTGTTCTTTGCCATTAAACATCAGTAAAATTAAAATTAATTTTTTTTAATATAAACACAAAAAAGAAAGGGCAATAAAGTGCAATAATTTGAACTTTTTCGTCAAACTCATATAAAAAATAACATAAATTTACTAATATTAGCATGTAAGCAATGCAGAAACTATTGTTTCTATGATGCTTCAATTCTACTGCTTTCGATATTTGCATTATTTTTGCGGCGTTTTTATATGATTACTGTGCGCATACATATGTGTTTGCTCTATTGTCTTTTTTTTTGTTGAAATTAAATAAAAGGCTTTAAAAAACTGAATGCATTTTTGAAAAAATAATAATAATAATAATAATAAAATGCTAAATACAGCTTTAAAAAAGTAATATGGTCACCTAGGGCGCGCCTTATTTTTCAACTTGCGAAATTTTACCGTAACTCCCCCTAGAAATGTTCTTCCCATCAAAAAACTATGCTTCGCAAAAAATTAGGCTGATCACATATCGGGAAGGCGTGGCTCATCCACACTTAAGTTGCGATAAAATGACAATGTATACCCAATTTTCACATGTGTTTATTTCGAGTTAAACTAATGTAATACGCTTAACTTTTCCAAAATAAATCATAATAATATAGGAATCCGAATTCATCAAATGGATCAGAGGCGGCCCAAGGGGGGATTATTTATTTACCCGTCGCACTAAAAGGTAAACTTTTATAATTGTTTAAAAAATGCTCGAAATATTGAGTTATTCCTTTCCTCGTAGATACTGTCGCAACCTTTTTATTATTTATATTACGGTATACATAGAAATAAATATATTGAGCGTCAAACCATAAAGGTACTAAATCGACTTCGGTCCAGCACATAGTTAAAAAATGTAAAAATGTATTAACAATTTCTGGCAACTCCGAACTGCGAAAATATTTATGTTTAACTACATAAAGGGAATTCCCCAATAAGTATGACAGTTTTTTTTATCCTTCAACATTAATTAAAAGCAAAATAGAAACTGATGATAGATAACAGCCGAAATATATTGTGAAAAAGAAAGTTAAAAGTGAACATTACTTTCGAAGTTGTATGAAAGTTAAAGTTTAAAGGAAAAATTTAAATTATCTCCGTTGTTTGTGGCTAACTAGCAAAAAAAAGTTTTAATTAAAGCAATATACAATACAAATATTTATATTTAATATACAAATATTTATATTTTCTTGATCATGACGCAAGCCAGATTATCGGTGCCAAATTACCCTCCAATGCGAAAGTTTTGCGAGTATTATTCAATAATATGCGCAAAGTAAGAGAGATATAAATTTTGTGGAATAAAGCGAGAATTCCAACAAGAGCATTCGACAAATGCGTTTCAAAAATGGAAAGTTTATACTTTGAATGGAAGAAATTGCAGAAAAATTGCATGCGCCGAACATTATTGCAAGAGAACCGCTAGAAGGAACTCTCGGAAAAGTTTGACGATTTATTTGATGTTGCTCACGCTAATGAAGACAAATTATTTTTGATGAATCAAAAAAAAAAAATACCTGGTTCAATGTTGCGCAGTAACTAGTTTTTAGCAAAAAGAAGAAGAAGAAGAAGAAGAAAGAAAACGTCTTCGTGAAGAGAAAAAGCAAAATTTTAAAGAGAAACATGAATTTTAAAGAGAAACATTTTGGAATTTGTTTTTACAACCAACCATCAACTTTTTACAGATGAGTACGAAATTCTGGATTTTGAATCAAGTGATAAGAAAGAACTCGACAATAATGATGCAGTTGGAACGCAGGAATCGAAAGATGAGCCAGCTGCAAAAAAACGAGGTGAATATCACTTTAGAACACCAAAACTAGTGTCAGTTTTAGGCAACTGTAAAATAAGCGATTGTAATGCAGTGCGAGTTCTTATAGCAACCGTTTAAGCTTTGAAACATGACGTTAGCTATTTAGTGATAAACACAACGTCTATCCGCCGATGTCGTAAAAAGATTCGATATCAAAAAAATTAAGAAATTCGTGATGTATTTAAAGACAAACAAATATCAACATTAACTGTTCATTGGGATGGTAAAATTTTGCCATCGTTATTGGGTAGAGAAAAAGTCGACCGCTTACCAGTAGTAATCTCATTTAACGGAAATGATCAGTTACTTGGGATTCCAGCAATTTCTACCGGCACGGGAAAGGAACAGGCCACAGCTATGTATTTCTAATTTGCTGAAAGAATGGTATGTAGATACTACAGCATCCAATTTAGGGCGTATGCGGGGTGCATGCGTTCATTTGGTGTAAATATTGGAAAAAGAGCTTTTGTGTTTCCTTTGCCGTCATCATATCTTTGAAATTATTTTGCGGAACGTTTTTGATGACAAAATTAAAAAAATCTTCTGGCCCCAGTGTACAAATATTCAACAAATTTAGAGAAGAGTGGGCAAAAATAAAAAAGTCTTTTAAATCTGGAATGGAAGATGTGCATGTAAAAACATACTAGGAATGGAAGATGTGCATGTAAAAACATACTAGGCGATATGAAAGATATAGTTAAGTTTGTTTTCAGTACCCTAAAGGGAAGGCAAACCCGGGACGATTACAAAGAACTTCTTCAGCTGGCATTAGTTTTCCTTAGAGAGTCGGTTCCAAAGTTTACTTTCCCAATACCAGGTGCCTTGCACCATGCGCGTTGGATGTCTAAAACCATTTATATATTAAAAGTACCTTTATTTAAAGAACACTTCACTCTAAGTGATTCTGAAAAGGATAACATTAGAGACATACACACATATGTATGTATTTTTATAGTGAAAATATATTTAAAAGCTTGGATAAAAGCGCAAATTGCTGCTGAAGACCCTAATCAAGATTTAAGTTTTAAAAAATTATTACAGAAATTTTGCAACCATTTGTGGTACTTATCACCAGAAACTGTAGGTTTGGCCATTTTCGATGAACAGATATCTAATACATCAAGAAAATTTATGGTGGCTGCTTTAGAAAAGCCCAATAAAACTGACATCAAGAAGTTTAACATTCCCCCTCCTACATAAGCCAATTAATGTGTAAAACTATCGAGGATTTTGTTACAGAAAAGACTTTAAATTTCTTCAAAAGATTTTCTATTTCAACGGATTTTTTAAAAAAAGATCCAGAAGAGTGGCATACCGACAGTGGTTACAATGCAGACTTGGATATTGTAAGTAACATAAAAGTTGTTAATGGCACTGCAGAACGGTCGGTAAAGCTGATGGAGAAATTTAATCAAGTGTTGTCACGTGACGAGGAAGAAAAACAAATAATAATGCGAACAGTTGCAAATTAAAGAAAAAAATACCCTCATTCGACCAAATCTACCCTAAACAATTAATACGGTATATGTACGAATAAATAAGTATAAAACAAAAATCTAATTAATTTAAAACAAATTTTATAAGTATTTTTTCCAAACTTATTTTTGAAAACGTATCAAAAAAAATAATGTTTTTCTTTATTTGATACGTACATAAGAGTATATCTAAAACAAACGTTACTAACAAAGATTGTATTCAGTGATTAATAAAAACCCTTTATTTTTGTAAGTTGAACCTTTTATTTTTTTGTAAAAATTTTCAAACTTAGGGTATTAATGATATTTTTGCAGAATTATTTAGAAAATAATTGTAGTGTGGCAAGTTTTTAGGGACGTCGTATTAAAATCCATTGGTTAACTGTACTTTACTTAAAAATAGACAAACTTATTTGGAAGGTTTTGCACATAAATACCATTTGTATAGATTTTGTTGATATTGGGCATACATCAATAATTTAAGGAACAATGAAGCACGCCTGCCCGTTATGCGATCCGAACAATTTTCTCCGAAGCTTATTTTTGCGATGTGAAGAACATTTTGAGAACATTTTGTGAAGAACATTTGCAAATATTGTTGGCCTATACTGGTAAGGCACACCCTAATGGTCACATTGTTTGCAAAGGCAATTTATGCCCTAAAATGGACGACGAAGAAAAACTCATAGTGGAAGGTATCGAGGGAACTCATATAAAAGTCATAAATCCTGTTGTTGACGAGCACCATTATTTTAATAGAAAAGGATATTTTAGCATTAATATAATGATTGTAAGAATTACTTTATATACAAGTGCTTAGATAGAAATAACGTTTGTTTGTTTTTGCAAGATATGTGACAGTAATATGACGATACGAGCAGTCGACGTACGGTATCCTGAATAGAGTTATGACGCATTTATCTGGAACATAATCAGTGTGGTGATCGAGACTGCGGATATGGAATAGAACCGTATATAACTGCTGCATTCAATACAAAATAATATAAATTTAATATTGCAAACTCTTCAGCACGCAATCTAGTAGAGAGAAATGTAGGAGTTTGAAAAAATCGATATCGCTGCTTGCTGGGCACACTGCACTATAGCCCTGAAAAAGTTGTTCAAATAGTAAATATTTGCTGCGCGCTACATAATATATGAAGAAGTTACAAGATTTCGTACGCAGCCGATCTAGAAAGTAAAGATCAGAGAATAAGAGATGATGGCAAGCATATTATAGTTTCTTTTAGTTTCATTGTATTGCATTTATTTCAAATGACGAATTAATAACAAATAAGTAAAATAAAATAATGAATAATTTAAATAAATAACAACTATTTTAAAAAATATAGCCTTAAAATGTAGCCTTAACAACAATTTAAGTAAATACAGTTTCTTGATTATCCTTGGGACTTTTATTTCAAGTTATTTTTTTATTTCGTTTTTTTTTTCCTGCAATACATTCAGAATTTTTGATATGATGTTTACGAACTCATTTTTAAATTCCCTTAAAGCTTCTGTCACTGGTTCGTTACTTTTTTCAATTCAATGTTTTTTTAATTAAGCTTACCTTTTCGATCACCAAAATTTTTCAAGTGCTCTGTTGTAGTTTTCGACCGCATTCTTTTTGGCGTACTGCAGGCTTTTGGTGTTTAGGGTCTTCTTTTATTTGAAATTGTAGGCATATCTTCTAAAAAATGGTTTGTAACATCAATCATGTCTAACTCAATACCTGCAACTGCGTTGACCGTTGTTTGTATGTCTCACAATTAAACGATAGCTTCTTCCGTTTGTGTCAACTGGAACTTGGAAAAGGGTCCGCCGCCGTTGCTTTCGCTTCGGCTTTGTTGTGGGACATTTTTTTATCTCGCTTTAAAACAAATTACGTACAGATACATATCTGTGTGCGTTTGTTCATATTGTTATGAAAATAAGGTTGGGCACCCCTGTCGTTTATTACAATGCTAAAAATAAATAAACAAAAGTTGCAAAAACAACTACTATACGTGCTGTTTATAAATAACCAGAATCGACAACGACAACCATTAGCAAAGATAAAGTAAATGAAAATAACACAGCAACAACATAAACTCACAGCAAAGAAAACAAGTAACAGACAATAAGAAGCAACAACAAATACTAAGAGCTGAAAGAAGTAGATGTTTACATTCGCATGGCTACATAATAACTAAATAGAAAGAAAAAAAATCTACCTGAATATCGAGAGGTTCGAGAGCTTTCGATGTATTGTTTACTCAGCCATATAAAAAGCACATCGATGAGAACAACAGTAGTAAACTCAGCGAGTACAGTTTATGTGAAGAGAGTTTGTTGGTTTGAACTCTGTGTGAAGAGAGTTTATAAGGAGTAAACTTGTGAATGGTATCGTGAAGTAAAAAACCAGTTTAGTTGGAGCTAACTCAATAAGCAGAGTTAAGTGTGGATAACCTTTCTAAAAAGGGTTCTTGCAAATCTCAACGTTAACAAGTCTTCTCGGCCGAATGGCATACCAGCACTGGTTCCAAAGCAGTGCTCTTCGACGCTTGCGCGTCCATTAGCTCACCTTTTCAGTGGGTCATATCGCGCCGGTATTTTTCCATTTTGCTGGAAGGTTGCTAATGTTACGCCAATCCCCAAAAAACGCGAGTCTAGTAATCCTGAGAATAGCAGTTTGTTCCGCACTCTCCAAGGTTATGGAGAGTATGATAAATATATTTGGAGTCCAACCATTTGCTAAGCGATAGCACTGGTAACCTGTTGGCGTTGCTCTCGAAGAAGTGGAACATATCCATTCATTGTTTTGGTGAGAGTAAGGTTGTGGCTCTGAGTATCTCAAAGGCGTTTGGTAGAGTTTGCACGACGCTCTCATTTCGAAGCTAATTGCTTTTGGTATCGGTTATCACTGCTCTCGATTTATATCGAGCTTTCTCAGAGATCGCTCTATAGGGTCTCATCCAACATGTTCAGGATAAACTCGGGGGTACCGCAAGGCTCTGTTCTTTCGCCTACTCTCTTTCTAATATTTCTTAACGACTTTCTTTTTTCACTTCTAATCCTATCTACTCTTTTGCGGATGACAGCAACATTTGTCACTTATATTCTTTTGATCGTAGATCGAGCCTTTTAGAGATTGGAGCGAGAAGAAGGAATATGAACGACACACTCACAAGTGACCTGGCGAAAATCTCCGATTGTGGTCATGCGAACAGGGTCGATTTTAATGCACGCAAGACTCAATGTTGTTTTTTAACACACAGACGTGTTGGTGTTTTGCCCTGTGTCCTTGGGTAATGTAGATATCGCGGAATCAGATGCTCTTGACCCGACCCAAAATGGAATACAACTCTCATGTATGGCCCGGAGCTTTAAAGTCTACTTGGGAGTCTCTCGTCCGCGTACAAGAGAGGGCGAATATGCTCATTAATGACGGTAAGGTAGCCAACTCTATCGATTCATTAGAGCACCGTCGTATGTGGCGTGGTTCATTGTTCTACCGGTACTATAACGCATCCCTTTGTAGTTGATTGTTCAGTGAATCGCACAACGCATTATAGGGAGAATTTTTTTTTTTGGTTGCACTGTTCGGTTGTGGAACAATCTTCCAGCGAAAGTATTCCCTGCCACTTACATGACATGACTAAATTTAAATCAAACGTCCATAAATCCTCTGTCTTCCTCCCACAACTTATTTTCCTAGTACCAGCACAATGCACCACATGAGTAGGGGCCATCGCCTTGGTACTGGTCTTACATATGTAAAAAAAACTGTTTTTTTCATAGATGAATGCAAATTAAACTTGCTTTTAAAGGGTTGTCGTGCAGAAGTTTGATGGAAACCCAAAACTGCCCTTCGAGCAGGCAATGTGATTGTTGGGGGACCAATGGAACACCTATAGCTGGAAAATTAGGCTTTATGGATGGTGTAATACAATGTATACAAGAATATATTGCTGGAAAATTGGCTGGATTCCGTGAATGAATTATACCATTATCCCACCGGATCTTTCAACAGTACCACGACGCAAAGCATATCGCAAGCTCTGTTAACGAATGGCTGCTAAACCATGTTCCACGGTAGCACCTATTATAGCCTTCTCAAATCACCAGACTTGGAACCTTTCGTGTATTTTGAATTTAATGGTGTGAAAATTGGAAAACAATACAATTACAAGCAAGGATTCACTAAAAGAGTATCTCGAGGAAGTCTGGTCAGAAAAGTCCGAGTCAAAAACGGAAAATTTTGTTGTTTTTATGCCTCGACGGCTCCAAGCAGTCATAGAGAGCCAGGGAGGCCAAAACAAATATTACATTGGTATTTTATTATCCATTGCTTAGAAAAATTAGTGTCTATTTCAAGGTGTATTTAAACTTTTGTCTCGTACTTTTTTATTTATAAAAATTACCGTTATATTTGCGATGAAGTAAATATTTTTTGTTTTCGTTTTAACTTATTTATGAAGGTTATTAAAAATATATACTTACAATTTTGGTAATACGTTTAGTTTTCTTAAAACTCAAAGTTAGTCTCAGACTGTATATACTTACATTTGCGCTAATATTCAACCGGTTTTACCCAACAACAAAATAAACACAACAAACTTGCTATAAATAGTTAAATAAACAAAAAACAAATCCCTTCTTTGACACTTTTTTGTCATCAACTTTAATTACTTTTGCTTTCATTTGTATTTTGCCCCATAAATTAACCGCCTTAAAGAAATATCCAAACCAAACAATGCAAATCTGCCAGCTATTAGCTGATCGGATTATTTCTGACAAGAAAACGGTTAAATTAGATTCTATGACACCAATTTCTGATTCGAATATGAAATCGATAACATCTGTTTCTATGACACCAAAAGCATATTCATGGCGAAATTGTATAATAAGGTGAAGTTGATTGCTGATTGTTTTTTTTGCGTTCATACGCTGTCAAAAGTTTTTCTTGCACAGCAGAGACTTACTAAAAAGAACAATCCAGGGATATCGTTAAACTATATCTTATTGCAAAAAACATGCTTAAAAACGCATTAAAAATTAATATACAGTGACTCCAATGCATAATCGGACACGTTTTTTTCTCATAGATAAGTTCACTAAACGTAAAAAATATAATAAATATATAGACGTTTTATGGTCTTGTTTATACTTCAGATATTTATCTATACGAATAATAGGAAAATTAGCATTTAATACAGTAATAACTGAAAGTTTCAGTAAAAAAACAATAATAACTTAATTTTTTTAACTCAACTCATAATCGGCAAAGTTTGAATCATTAAAATACAATAATTGACCAATCGGTAATAATTTTCATATCCTTTGTAATCTAGCGCAGTCAGTAAGCATTTTAGAATTTATTTCGGTATACTTCTGGCTCTATGGAGTTCAATATTGCTAACAACATCACCTTAATCTGAACAATCTATGTTTCTATAAAATTGGAACAATTACGGATCAACTGAAGCATTATGACACCTGAGGTGTGCTTGAGATCGCTTTCTTCATATTATCCGCGATTGTTTACGATACCCAATTTCCTAGAACTAACTCAGCATTTTCTTTAAGAATATTGAAATAAGTAAATGTGACCATTTAAGCAAAAATGTAATGCATTTTGGCAACTTTCCCTCACCAGCACTCAAGATACAGGCCCAAGTCCTAACAGTGCTTTTTGTTTTTTCTTATAACTAAATACCACATTTGGTTTACGTTGTACAAATAACTTTTTATCTGATTACCAGCTTCATCGCGAATGTACACTGCAAGACCCCTGTGAAAACTAAAGAGGGATAGAAGGTGATACCCAGGGATATGAAAATCCTGTGGATTAACATTTTCAGAAACCTAGGTCTCACATAAGGCACCCTATGGAGACAAATGTGCGCATACACGGAGAAAAAGTTCGCCCGGAGTCCGCGCACATTGCAGAAATCTATCCGAAAATGTCCTGCCATTACGCAAATAAAATACGAATAAAATATTATATGAATGCCAAATAGGAACAATAAGCAATCAAAAATCGAACAACCAACCTCCGGGTGCGGACAGCAAGGAAGTGGGTTGCTACTAGTTGCTTGTTCAGTAGCCAGTATTATACCTTCGCTACTGAATAACCCAACAACAAATCCTCCAAGCAATTTGCACCTAAAAGTTTAGTAGCGAATAAAAGAGAAGATGGGAAAACAAAAACAAAAAAACCAAATTATACCAGCTTTTGAGTCATTCCAATATCATTTTTTAATATAATCAATATTTTTGGAGATATTGAGAAACAAATTATAATTTTTTTTTAAATTATGAAATGTTTGATTTCTAAAAATTCACAAAAAATAGAAAGTAACAAATATTTACCAGTTTCATTATTTATTCATAAAGTTGCATATAATAGAAATAAAATAAACCATAATTCATGAAAATCGATAGGTGAATACTTATTTTACTTCCAATAAAGTGAAAGTACCTAGTTTAAAACAAATTGTTTTTGCTGTAATTGCCAAACAATGGTACTTTTGTAAATCCGAAGCTTTACAATTAGTCAGAGCTAAATGATCTTATCAGAGACCCCGAACTGACAAAAGAGAAATTATAAATTTCTTAGAAAATTGTGTCAAGACCACAGAGTATCGGAATCGACATAAGCCATACGCCAATTTTTATACAACGGAAAATTCATATCGGCTTCATATGTGCCTTTGTTACGATATAAGTGATCCTTTTGAGGAACTCGGCCAAAAATATGTCCCAAGTGAGTGGCGACTATTCGATGATAGTAGTAAAGCAAGCATGCCTATTTTCTTGAAACCTCTGTAAATGTTAAAATTTGGCATCATTTAGCACTACAAGTTAAACAAACCTGTATTAATACATTTGACAAAACAAACACTGAATAGCCCACAACAGTATTACCAAGATCGGATTTTGCAACAACAAAATATTGTTACGTTTTAAACTTTTTAAAACGTTTGAGTTCGTTTAAATTGCGTTAAAATAAGATTAACACCACTTTGTTGTTGTTTACAGTTTTTATTTCCTCACTTATCTTTTATACAGTTTAACTTAATACAACAACTTAATATTCGTTTATACAACAATTTAATTAACGCCTTAAAACTACTTTTCTTTATGACAGCCAAACGATAACTATCTGAAGCTCTCATATCCGCTATCCGTTAATTTTAAACATGTAAGATTGTGTTACCCAATAATAGTTGAATTGGCAGTGCTGCCAAATATGCAAATAAGTATGGCATTGATAGGGTCATACATAATTACCAAATATACCAAAATTCCACAATACAGTTTTAAAGGCGTTGATGTGGTGTATTTTCTATTTTAGGCATTTTTATTGTCGTAACGCTGCCTCCCACTTAAGCCTGTTCGTCCCGAATAGGCTAATTATCTTTCTTCCCATAGCTCGCCAGTCACTCTAAATGTACCACTTTCATTTTTAAATGCGGGCTTTTGATTTTTTGTATTCTATATACCACATCGTTTAACCTTTTGACTACTTTATAAGGTCCATCCCAGTTAGTTTGCAGCTTGGGAGATAGTTCTTTCCTCCGATGTTGTAGAGTAGAACCAGTTGTCCCTCATGGTAGCCCTCCGAATTTGCTGCACTATCATATCTGGCATTCATTCTATCGCTGACCATTTTAATTCGTGATGTTCATTTAGGCTTTCCTATTTTTCAGCGTACGTGGCATTCTATTCTGTGGTAGGCTTAACACCAAACTCTAAGTCATCAGGTAATTTTAGCTCAGTCCCAAAAATAATGTTACGTTTTAGCCTTTTTAAAACGTTTAAGTTCGTTTAAATTTCGTTAAAATAAAATAAACACCGCTATTTTATTGTTCTACAGTTTTTTTATTTACTTCACCATAACTTTTATACTGTTTGTCTTAATACAACACTTAACATTCGTTTATACAACACTTTTATATCCGCTTTAACACAACTTTGTTTATTGACTGCCAAACGATAACTGACTGACGTATAGGTAAAGCAGCCCTTTGCCTACGTTTGGAAGGTTCAGGAAATATCGGTTATCTTCTATTTCCTTAGCTGTTAATTCAAATTGTCTTCGCCTTTTGATTGGAAATGGTATACGCTTCTGGCCATTTGCTGAAATAATCCACCACGACGAGAACATAACGATTTCCGGCATTACTGACAGGAAACCGTATCGTCAATTCTTAGTAGCGGGTAGCTGTCCGTTTTAGTGACATCATTCAGCTTCCTGTATGATGGTGCAATTACACCGCACTTCTTCATTTCATTAACCAGCTCCTTAACCTCATTACGTTTTGCCAGAGGTATACTTCTGGGTGCCTGTTTTATCGGTCTCGCTTCGACAGTATTAATTTCATGTTTGACTATAGCTGTTCTACCTTGACTTTTATTTTCCGTTGCGAACAAGCAGTTGTATCTCTCAAGCAGCTCTTTGGCTTTATTTCTTTCTGAAGCTGCTAGACTGCTACCCATTTCTCTACATTTTCATCAAAAACCTGTTGGTCCTTGGCTGATATACTGGCGGGTTCCGGCAATTGTTCGATGTTTATGACGCCTCTACTGGAGCACATTGGCCTACCTCGGTGTTTTCGCAAATGAATTTTTCGTGGCCTGATAGACTGAGCATTCTCACAGGGACTATTCCTTTTTTATTAGATTTGACGAGGGTCTTTGCTGATAACAAGTTCACCTTTATTTCTGCTGGTTCTACTTCCCGCAAGCGGTTGTCCTCACAATCTCCCTCTATACGCGCCCATATCAATGACTTAGTCTGAGGTGGTAGTTTCTCTTCTTTGACAACAACTAATCTTCTGGCGTGCAGTTGATGCTGGTATCCCACGTCAAGAAGTATATCTACATTACGCCAACTCATTATCTGTTGCCACATATTCAAATTGATTCCATGGACTATCATAAAATTGACACCAATGATAACCTCGTCTATAATATCGGCACCAATAAAAATATGGCTTGCAGTATGTTCGCTATAGAAACCTTCACCTAAATTTTTCCGTAGACGGTGGTAGACTCTCCAGTAGCTGTTCGTAGTCTGACATTATTGAGTACCTCACACTTTTCCTTCACTATACCGGGTCTGATTATAGACTGTGTAGCACCGGTGTCTATAGTGAAAGTGTATTTTCTGCCATTAATGTACTCGCACGCTGTAAGGCTGCTGTTATTTTTCTGCATCACTGATATGGAGATTATGGGGCCTACGCATGTGGGAGCTAGCTCTTGCTCCTCAGTGCTAGCTCGATTTAGTTTAACGGGGACTCTTTTGTTGTTTGATTGTAGTTGGCCTGTTTATTATTATTTTTCGGTGGTGAAACGGACTTGGACCTTTTGCGTGGCTTTTTATAGTTTCTCTGGAAGTGGCTGCTCTTTCTTCCGCAATTAAAAGATTTCAATTTTGACTTCTGCTCAGCTAGGAGCTGCTTTACCTCCTCCACTGTATTTTGTTGATTTCATCATCTTTCTCTATCACAACTTCTAAATTACGTACCTTGTGTATTTGTGGCTTTGATATCGTGTGAGCTGCCTCCTGAGCTAGTGCGAACGCTAGGGTATATGCAAAGGTTGTCTTTTGTGTTGCACATACAGCTAGTTTAACATCAGGGTCTCGTAAGCCGTTGACGAAGGCTTCGGTCTTCAGATGATCTACTAGTGGGTGATTTTCCCCTGGATAGGTTAGCTGCGCCAACCTTTCGATTTCTATTGCAAAGGCTGTAAGCGAGTCATTAGCCTTTTGCGTTCAGCATCTTAACTCCATACGGTACAAATCTCGTTTGTGCTCATTACCAAATTTACTCTGTAGCGCCGCCATTAATTCGTTGTAGTTGTTTCTGCAGCTGGCTGACATGGTTTCTAGAATTACCGCTGTAGCAATAAAGCCAAAATTAATTTCAATATCGAACTGAAATTTGAATACCGCCAAAGGTGTACTACCATCACGGCAAGGAGTTTCTTTTCTGCTAGAAGCTTCTGGCATGATACGCAGTGGTTCCGGCTTTTGGTACTGGAGACTTAATTTCCTCCTCCATTACATTTAGTTTTTCGTCAACAGTCTTCTCGAAATTTAACATTCTTGTCTCCACACTATCTACCCTTTTGCTTACCGCCTCATATATTTCTCATAACTTCTCGGATGTTTCATCAAATTTGTGTTCAAGTTGCTTCGTAGTTTCTCATACCTCAGACAAAAACTTTTAATTATCAGCTCTACAAGTTTCACTCACCTCAGCCAAAAGCTTTTGATTCTCAGTCCCAGAAATTCCACACACCTCAGCCAAAAACTTTTCGTTCCGTACTTGCATTTTTTCCATCATAGCAGCCAGCTGCGAATTAATGTCTATACTACTTGTTGTTGTTGGGGCACTTATATCAGGCTCTTCTTCATCATTAAATTTATAACTATCAATGCTAACGCCACGCCGATGAAATTCCTCTAACAGACGTTTTTGTAGTTCGGACATGTTACCAGTTGTTGAGGGCTCCAATTTGGTTAATACACGTTTGAGCCTGTCCACTTTTAATTCTTGAAATTTAATTTTTTCTGAGTTTTTTATATATACGCAATTCCACTTCTGAGACCAATGTTATAATTTTAACCTTTTTAAAACGTTTGAGTTCTTTTAAGTTGCGTCAAAATAAAATAAACACCACTTTGTTGTTGTTTTACGGTTTTTATTTTCTCACATTATCTTTATACAGTTTATCTTAATACACAAACTTAATATTGGTTTATACAATATTTTTATTTACGCCTAAACGCGAATTTATTTAATGACAGCAAAACGATAACTATTTGACGTAGGTAAAGCAGACTCCTTATATACTTAATTGCCTACAGTTTAGAATGTTCCGAAAATGTCTCAAACGCTTTCATTTCCTATATTTTATATCCGTTAATTTTAAACATGTAAGATTGTGTTACCCAAAGATGGTCGAATTGGCAGTGCTGCCAAATACATAAATAAGTACGGCGTTGACAGGATGACATTAATGCCAAGCATACCTAAATCCCACAATACAGTTTTAAAGGTGTTGATGTGGTGTATTTTCTTTTTAGACATTTTTATTCTCGTAACAATATTATTTATTTTTTTTATATAGGGTATCCGCCGGGAAGGTATACTACTTTGTTTTGCCGCCATTTTGGTAAAAATTGGTCTTGACAGTTCATATTTGGCAGTGTGAAGTAGAGACGTGGCAAATTTACTATGGAAAAATATTCAGTAAACCAACGTATTTTAATCAATAAAACATTTTAACGAAATCAATCATCCATTACTGTGACGATGAGAAAGCTAAGTGAAATTTCATTTGAATGGTTATGTGAATAAACAGAATAGTCGGTTCTGGGCAATGGAAAACCCTCAAATTATTCATCAGTCACAGTCTGGTGTGCAATTTGGCCAGGAGGAATCATTGGACCTTACTTCTTTGAAACTGAAAACGGCGTAACGGTAACTGTCAAATGGGAGCGATATCGTGATATGATTGAAAACTTTTTAATGCCACAACCGCATGCTTTGTGCTTGAGTAACATGTGGTTTCAATAAGACTCTTTCCACAACAAATTATTTCAAGATATGGTCATGTTGATGGGCTCCACGGTCACCTGATTTGACTGCTCCAGACTTCTTTTTGTGGGGATATCTAAAAAGCAAGGCTTATGCAAACAAACCAGAAAGGTTGTAGCAACTCAAACAAAATATTCGTGATGAAATTAATAAAATACCTTGTGAAATGAGTGAGAATGTAATGAAAAATGTGCTCAAAGGGCTCGCATTTGTGAGGCTAACAGAGGCGGGCATTTATCTGATGTTGTATTCTATACATAATTGCCAACTTTAAATAAAACTTTTACCAGTATAAGATCCATTTATCTGATGTATTCTATACATAATTGCCAACTTTAAATAAAACTTTTAGCAATATAAGATCCATTCTTTTTCATATAATCAAAAATTATAAACAAACAAAGTGTATATCTTCCCGGCGGACACCCTGTATATTCAATGAAAATTTGCAAAATGTGAAAAAAATTAAAATAAATATAAATTTACGCTTGTCCATTTGCATGAAACAACAAACAAAAACTAAGTGTTTTATTAAAATTTGGTCATTTTTCTGTATCCATTTCATACGTTCCTATGCTTTTGAGAACATTACTACTTTCTTGTTTTTCTTTCGATTCAGTTTTTTTAGGGGTCGAAACGTAATCGTAACACAGAACAGGAGAGATTATAAATGGGAGAAAAAAATTATTTTCTTAATCCTATTCATTTTTCTTGGCACCTGTCTGACCTTATAAAGAAAATGCTAAGTGTCTTTTAGCGTCTCGAGCTAATAGATTTAACCAGATGTAAAGTCCCACGCTCACTAACTCTTCCTGTGAAGTATATTTTTTAACTTAATGTGCAACTTGATAATAACATGTTGAAGACACTTGCTTTAGAGTTCTCAAGATATGTGACAGTGGCTCCAACCCAAACTCGGACACTATACCAAAATATTTTCGATCGCTTAAAAATCATACATTTTATTTATTTAAAAAAAAATTAATTATTTTCTTATTTGTGTATATCTTTCACGTACAAAAGGAAAAACCAACTCAGAAATTTAATAATTGTACGTAAAATTGAAGTTGAAAACGCTTTGAAAGTCAAAATGACCTGCACAAGCCAAACTCGGACAGTAACTTTTATGGGTATTAACCCAACTCTGTAATTTCAATGCGGCAAACTTCGTTAATATATTTGAAATATTTAGGGGAAAGCCATTTAGTTCAGTTTTCGAAAATTATACAGAATAAGCAGAGCTAAAATCATGAAGATGGCTACACAACTCGAACAAACTAGTATCGAAGTAAGAAAGTTTATTATTGAGCATGCAAGAAAAGGAAAAAGTGTTCGCGAAATTTCAAAAATTGTTGGCAGAAGTCATTCAACTGTGCATGACATAGTAAAACGTTTCAAACTCAATAAAACGGTGCAAAATAGACCAAAACAAGTCCACAACAAATAATTTCTGAGGGAGAAGAACGTTTTCTTGTCGGAAAAATAAAAGCAAATCCCTTCCTAAGTGCTCCAAAACTGTTGCTGAAAGTGACCTTGGTAAGAAAGCAAGCCCATCAACAATAAGAAATTTGCTTTACGGAGTTGGTCTTAATGGTAGAAGAGCTAGACAAAAACCTCTTATTAGTAAGCGTAATCAAACCAAAAGACTTAAATTTGCAAAAGAGTACCAAAATTTTTCTTTTTGGAGAAACGTTATGTTCACCGACGAAAGCAAATTTAACTTATTTTGGTTGGATGGTAAACCACCATTTGAATAACTTGAAACCGACAGTAAAGCATAGGGTTGGTTCAGTTCTTATCTGGGGCTCATTTTCTGCATCAAGTCCAGGATCTGTGCATTTTATTGACACTATCATGGATCAGAACGTTTATTTAAACATTTTGAAAGAAAACTTGCCAAAAAGTGTACATAAGCATGCCCTGGATAACGGTTGGTACTTTTACCAAGATAGCGACCCCAAACACAAGGCCCACAAAGTAACATCTTAGTTGCTATATAATGTGCCACACGTCATGGAAACACCACCCCAGAGCCACGACATAAATCCTATTGAAAATTTTTGGGATTATCTCAATAAATAAAAAATCTGAGCTAAGAAGGGTTTTATTAGAAGAATGGTAAAAAATACCAGCTGGTAACTCCCAAAAATTGGTTGAATCTATTCCCAAGAGACTCCAAGTGGTTATAAAAAACAAGAGTCTGAACACAAAATATTAATTTTATAACAATAAGTAATATTCTTAGACATTTATGTAGCCGTAGGAGCTTCGCTTGTGTAACTTTTTTTTAACAAATTGGAAGCTTTTTAGTTTATTTCTACTTACAACTACTGAATTTTAATTTTGTTTTCTATTATTAATAAGTGTATATAATAAAGAATCAAAGAAAAGCTTTTCTTAACTATTTCTTATTAGTTTGATTTTTATCAACAAAATCAGTTTATTATAGTGTCCAAATTTGGCTTGTTCCACTGTATGCCGTAATACCTACATGTTTCGTAGGAATAGTCTATGAATCTAAAATTCCCCTTTTACCTCTTATTAATGATGTACTTTGAATCATAAACGTTATATTTTGTAAAAATTTTACTCTGTGGCAGCTAGGTGGTTATTACAACTTGCCTTTAAAGTTTAATTTAGTAAAAGGTAACTTTAGCTAAAGTGAACTTTAAAGTTATAAAAAATTTTAGTTTGAAATTCTAACTCCAAAAATTTTACTGTGATTGTTCTTAATGTTAACTCGCAAGTTTAAATTAAAGAGCTGTTTTATGAAGGGAAAAGAAATTTAACGAAAATATCACGATATCAATTTTCCGTTCAATGTGAATGAAAATTTGATAGGAACTCAAATTTCTCTTCTTGTTCGCGATAGGTGTGCTTCTAAATACATTATCTTGTCTCTGGCCTAAATTCAGAATATTTAACAAAATTTTTTTTTACATTTGGGATCATCAATAAAGTTCAAACGTGTAATGAATTTTATAACACTTGGTCTTGACCATCTGTTCCATTGTTTTTAAAAATTATAATCGATAAAATTGCGTGTGTAAAGCAAAGAGAAAAGTCGTTTTTTTAAGAAATTAGTTGTGAGAAATAAGAAGTAGTATATATATCATCTTTCGCTTGCTATCTCTTAGTTCAGAGTCCAGCTTTACTCATCCAGAGTTGCCCAGAAATTTGCCACCAATCTGTCTTCATAAAAAAATATTCTAAGACTGTTGTATAAATATAATAATTATTTAACATTGCATCACTTGTCAATAATATGTATAAAAATCATATGAAATAAAAGTTAGGTTAGTTCAAAGCTGAATAACATACATACATATGTATGAATTACACAAAGACGACTTTTTATGTCTCCCGCTTATATATTTTTTGAGATAAAAATACTATTTTTTATGGAAGGTGCCATGTCCACTCTTCCTTTGGAGTTAAAGATTTAACTTAATATTCAACTTAATAATATAATAGTATGTGGAAAGTTTGAAGGCTCTATTTTTCATAGTTCCCAAGATATACCGTAATAACTACGTGTTCCGTAGAAATAGTCGAGAGATCAAAAATCCTCCTTCTACCCCTTGTTAGGCACTCAAAGTGCAACATTTGAAAATGTAATTTTGTACAACACATTTTAATGGATGATGAATGTTAGCAAACAAAAAACTTTGCTTTTAGAAAAACAAAAAACTGCGAAATATTTCAGAAGAATAGTTTATAGGTTTGACCGTTTTCCCTCCGAGTTTTATCTTTCCTATAAAACTTTCGTTTGCTCGATCTATCTGTGCTCCAAATCTCATCAAGAACGCGTGATTGACTCATAAGCAAAATTATTTCTCGTATAATCTAATTTTGTCCATATTCCCCCGATTTTAACCTCTTCCAGGCCCAATTTAAAAAAAAAGTCATACCCTACAACACTTTCGTTAGCTACATCTGTGTTCCAAATTTTATCAAAATCAGAATGTTAAAAAAAAAAACTTCATTTTGAAAATAATTAAATGTCATTTTAGAAGAAAAGTCACTTATTTTGCCCTATTTTCTCTGATTTTAACCTCTCCTTGGTCCAATTTTGAAAATTAGGGGCTAAAAAGTATGTCAAACTCATATGGTCTAATTTGATCAATTTTCACGCCATTTTAACTTCTCCCGTGCCTAATTTTGAAAAAAAGTGTAGCCTATAACACTTTCGTTAGCTAGATTTTTCTGTGATCCAAATTTCATCAAATTCGATTCAGTCGTTTTCTCGTGATTGAATGACAAACAATCAAATAAAATTACAAAGAAAGTTATAATATTGTTACGAAAATTAACAATGTCTAAAGAAAATACAAAAACATCAGAGTCTTTAAAACTGTATTGTGTTATTTTGATCTATTGGTTTTTGTCAAGGCTGTCAATGTGTCACCCTGGCAATGCCGTACTCATTGTCAATTCAACCATCTTTGGGTAACATGAATAGAAGATTTGAGAGAGCTGAAGACTCACCCAGAACTTTATAAACTGTTTGCATTTAAGTATATAAGGGACGCTGCTTTGCATACGTCAGTTAGTTATAGTTTGGCAGTTATTGTGTAAAGTTGTAATTTAAAAGTCATAAAGTAAAGTCGTATTAAGGCGTTCGTATAAGTGTAATTGCGTATTAAGTGGAAATTAATAAGTTTGCTGTATTAAGATAAAGTGTGAAAGTAAAAGAATATAAAGTAAAATATTGAATTCGATGCATTTATTTTATTTCACGCTCAAATTTCAACTCAAACGTTTTAAAAAGGTTATAAGGAGAAATCTCATGAAGCTAGTAGTGAAGTAAAAACCAGTTTAGTTGGAACTAACTCAGTAAAGAGAATTAAGTGTGGATAACCTCTGGTTGAAAAGGTTGTGATCGAACCTAAGTTATAACTACGATCGGGTTGGAAAATCTTTAGGAAGAATTAATTAATTTTTTTGTTGTTGTTTACAAAGTTGTAAGCCGACGGAGTAATTAAGAATAAAAATTGTTATTCCTTGTAAAAAGATTACAAGCAGTAGTACACAAAACTGTGTTGAATAAAAGATTTTTAATTAAAACCAAACACAAAATTTATTTTATTTTAATTACAATCTACGAACTCATAAAAAACACGTTTTTTAAAAAGGTAAAAACGTAACAATATATGCAAGTAACCTGATCCCGATTTTCTTTGTTTTTGTGAACCTTATCATCTATATATTTTTTTTTTTTTTTTTATCTATCATCTATATATTATTTCTAAAAGGTTTTTTTTTGTCGGTTGCAAATATCTTCGGTATTACTGCACCAAAATTAATGATTGATGCTTAATTTTAAAGATAATTATCTACTCATATGGCGAAAAATAGTGAGAAGCCTTAAAGTTAGTATTTTCGTTAAAAAAATTAAATTTTAAATCCTTAAAGTTCATAGTTTTCTGTATTACAGTTTCACTTAACATATTGTTACGAAAATACAAATGCCTAAAAAAAGAAAATTCACCTCATCAGCGCCTTTAAAACTGTATTGTGTAATTTTGGTATATTTGGTAATGCCGTACTTATTTGCGCTTTTGGCAATACTGCCAATTCAACCATCTTTAGGTAACACAATCTTACATGTTTAAGATTAACGGATAGAGGATATGAGCGCGTTTGAGACATGTCCGGAACTTTCCAAACTGTAGGCAATTAGGTATGCAAGGAGGATGCTTTAACTACGTCAGACAGTTATCGTTTGGCTGTCATAAAGTATAATCGTTTTTAGGCGAAAATAAAAGTGTGTAAACGAATATTAAGTTGTTGTATTAAGTTAAGGTAGGATCACACGATTGTCCTAGTGCACCAATAATTAGCCTATTTTATATGTCAATCTTGTGATTGTACAATTTATTGGCTCATAATGCAACTCGTATTATTGTTCTTATTTATTGCCATCATATACAAACCTTGTGCGAAATCGTGTTAAAGCCTTAAAGGCAATAATGCACAAATGTAAGTGCCAAAAATACACCAATTTTTATTGTATTCTTGTGCGGAATTGAAGAAGACAATACTCAGCAATTTTTATTTTTTTATTGATTTCTTTCTAAAAAAAAAAAACAAGTGTTTGTACGGTATTTATAATTGTCACCCCCTAAAATATGAATTTTTAAATTTTTTTATACATATGTAAGTAGCATCCCAAACTTCTACCTTCTTTTTTCATTATTTTTGCTTTATTTATCAAGCGGACACATGATAATCAAAGCCGATGCGATTTTAATTTTTTTTAGAGAACAAATCATTTTTACTTTAGAGGATTAAACATTTATAATTTGTAATTATATTCCAATTTAAATAAATAAATATTTTAGTAAATTATTTTTTCTAATTTATTGAAATGTTTCACACTTCTTTTATTTTATTTTTTTGTATTTTTTTATTTTTTTGTTCACTAATGAGCTCAATATCAATAAAGAGGACGCTACTTTCTTCTTTTTAAAGAACGAACCATTTTCAACATAAAAAAATAATAATAATAAATTAAATTTACCACAACAGCGGCTTTACAGAGTTTCCGTAAACTAGAGCAATCTTGTAACAGTGTTGGGACAATGAGGGAATAAAAACTATAAACAACAACAAAGTGGCGTTATTTTATTTTAATGCGATTTAAACCAGTGTCGCTCAAAAAGAGAGCCACATCTAAAATGAGAGAACCACACTGAAGGAAAAGTTAAGTTTTTCGATTTATTCTTTCATAAAAGTCTTGTTTCTTGCATTATAAATAAAAAAAACAATTTTAAAAATAATATGTACACCTGCCAAACAAAATATATGTAAGTATATGCAATGGGATACAAAAGGGCGGACTAAAAAGCTAGATACTTTTCCGTGTGTTTTAAAGTGAGTACTTACTGTCATATATTAAAATATTTTGCTATTTAATTGATGAAAATGCAGACTCGCAGATATATGTATGTGGTGCCAAACATTTAAAAAAGGTTTAATATTAAATAACATTAACATTAATATTAAACAACATCCTAACAATCGGATATTTTTTGGGGCAAATATTTTTCCAAAAGTTGACACCGTTGAAATAAATAAGTCTTATCTAATCAGTATCAATTCCTCTTCTATATTATGTTATAGATTTTCTAACGAACACGTTAAAGGATTATTAAAAATATGTTTATAATCCATTGCAAGCTCAAAAAATCTTCAAATCTACCTTCAAAGTTTTCCAAAAGTAAATTTATTTATTTTTTATTTTTTCTACATTTGGAAATTGTGTAAAAATTATCTGAATTTTTGAAAAATTTGAAAAATCTTGGCATTGAATTTGATTTTTCGAAATGAACAGTTTTCTTGAAAACTCATTTATTTCATGCATAAGCTATGTCATATTTTTAACTTTGTCTTGTAAAACAAGGCTTAAACCATTAAAGTGGTGGGTTATGTCAGCAAGGATGACTAAGTCGTAGAGATAATTAGTGCATTTTAAAACATTTCTTTGCTACAATCCTGTGTTTAGAAAAAAGTTCTACCACCGATCTAAGATTGAAAAGACGCTCTAAGCATTTTCCTCAATTTAGCCATCTACCTCCGTAAACATTAACACGTCACCATATCGGATATGTATCGGATATGTCTTTACTTTCATCAAAACACACGGACAAGTATTTAGCATTTTTTATACGTTCTGTCGTTTCCCATTGCATAAATAGCCCTATATCATCAGTCCGGCGTGCCACAGTTTCACGAGATAAAGGCTTTTATATTTATAATATTCCCCATTTTTGTCCCTACTTCTCCAAATAAATGCATTATGGATAAGCATAGTTCTTTAAAAAAATTCCATCATCAAAATGGCTACATTTTTTTGCTAAAGCTAAAATAATAGTATATGTAGCTTTCATTTGATTATCAGTGGTCAATCTAAAGAACTACTCACATGTTTACTTTGAACATAAAGATTTTTAAGTCTAAAATTTTCGTCAAGTTTTTTTTTTTACTAATTGGTTTCTATCATTCTATCCAGAAATACAATGCAATCCATGATGTATTCTATCATAATGTCGCTTAAGACAAGATGCAAACATATTTTTTATTACTTGATAACATACAAGGCATTCAGCTTCATTAATTGTATTGATAAAAAATAAAAAAGGTGTTTTCCACTCAACAGCCCACATATTTATTAAATAATTTTTTTAAAGTCCTGTAAAAAAATATATATTCATAGAAAGTATATACATGCATAAATTAATGTAGCTTATTATCAAATTTCTCAGTGTAATAAGCAAAATTTTAAATCTCTTCTAAATCACGTGAAATTAAAAAAACACAAAAACATGCGCTACACCTCTTCTTCGTTGACGTGAAATTAAAAAAACACAAAAACGTGCGCTGCACCTCTTCTTCGTTGACGACTAATAAGCACAATGTATACAGTGAGGACACACCAACAAAAATAACAACAACCATACAACAAATTTTACAACTCAGTAGGGATACACGAGACAGTAAATATTAACATAATATAGCTATCTCTTTCTTTCGAGCTGAGTTGTAAAATTTTATATTTTGCTTTATTTTTGCATTCTGGCGCAATAAATAAAATTTTTCAGAGGTAAAAAAATTTGTGTTTGTGAATTTTTTAAAAAATTAAAGTATTTTATCAATAATTTTCAATTTTCTTTCCAGGTATTTCTTGCAGGTGGCTTACGGATTAAATTACATTGTGCTAATAAGCCACTGATGTATTTCTGTCAGTGTTGCCAATTTAGCGCATATCGCACTATATTTGGCGCTTTTCAATTACGAAAAAGTCGCATTTTTTAAAAGCGCGATACATTAGCGCTTTTTTATTTGCAAATTTTTGTAAGAACTAGTCACTAAATTCAATTAACTCATTAATTCATATAAACTATGGACTTAAAATGTTTAATACTGTGAAAATTATATTACCGCAGACAGTATTAGTGCAAAAATTAATAAAAAAAAAAATGTTGTCGTAGTTTGGTTTCCTCACAGTGTGCCTAATCCATTTTAATTTCCTTTGCACTATTTCCTTCATTACAAGAACTTGTGTGTGATCTTGCTTCTGGCCAGAATATTTTCAAAATGCGGCGTAGACAGCGGTTTATAAATGCCTGAATGGAATCGACATCAATCGCAGCCGCATTCCATAACTCGCAACCATACAAAAATAGATTTTACACCCGAGTTAAGGATGAAAATGTTTATTTTTAGAGAGATATGTGGAGATCACCATATAGCATTCTGTCGACCAAAAGATTGGCTGGCTAGGTTGATTCTGTTTCGAATATCAGCATTGGAACCGCCAGACGTCGTGAGGATACTGCTGAAATAATAAGCAGACGGAACATCTCCTAAATTTCTATTTCCAATTCGTTGTGTTTTGAACGCTAATGCGCAAGGTTTGATTTTGGTTTTGTTTATTCGAAAGCAACTCTGTATGTATCTGCCTGTATAGAATCCAACCTTCCTTGCATTTCGCATTGTTTGTGGCCCAAGAGACAGGTGTCGTCTGCGTAATCTAAGTGTTCCAAGTTAGGTGTCTAGGTGTCTTCAGGTTATACCACGTTGCAACACACAATCAAGAGCAACGCAATCAGTAGTGGAGAAAGAACATTACCTTGTTTAACACCAGCTGTGACAGGTATTTTGTTTTGAGCCCAAAATCGCAGAAAAAGTTTTTAAGTTGTTGTTTTGCGCTAAATCTTTTTATAAAATATATTATAAAAAGTCTTTTTAAAAATTAAAGTTTGAATATAATTTTTTTATAATTTTTTTTTTTTTATACAAAGCGTATACATTTTTTTATACAAGATTTTGTAGCATTGTTTATTTATTACCATTTCTTAAATTTTTGATAAGAAAATAAAACAAAAATATTTTTTAAGGAATTAAAAAAGAAATATCCAAAAGTACAGTGTGATATATAATTTGAAAAACTATGTAATAAAGGTTAGCGGCATAGTTGAATTTGGTACATTTCAAGAACATTTTTGGTAGGAATTTTTTTCTTTTAGCAGCCCTGATTGTAATGTTCACGAAGAGAATAAAAAAACAGCCAAAAAACTTCGTAATCTGAATAATATGGATGAGCGACGCTGATTTAAGCAAACTCAAACGTTTTAAAAGGGTTGAAACCTAACATTGGTGTCAGAAGTGGGATTGCCTACATACATAAAATAAAATAATTAAACAATAAAAAAATAAATAAAACGCAGTAAAATGAAGTTCCAAGAATTAAAAGTGAATAGGCTCAAACGGAATTTAAATAAACAACCGGTAATAAAACCGAACTACAAAAACGTCTGTTAGAGGAATTTCAGAGACGCGGCATAGACATCGATACTCACGAATTTGATGATGAGAATGATCCTGAGATAATGCCATTGCAACCACAAGCATATGGACATTAATGCATTGTTGGCCGCAATGATGGAAAAATTCAGGTTCAGAGCAAAATGCTTCTGGCTGAGGTACGAGAAACATCTAGAGGTGATAACGAAAAGCTTTTGGCGCAGGTAATAGAATTTTCTAGAGCTGACAACGAAAAGCTTGTTGTACAAGTAAAAGAAACCTCTAGAGCCGAAAACCAGAATTTCCTGTAAAAATCAAAACAAAACTTGAGGAAACTTCTACTGAGGTACGAGAAAGCTCCACAATATCCATATCAGTGATACAACAAAACAGCAACCTAACAGCATGCGGGCAGATGGCAGATAACATACCTTCACCGGCGCTACGCATTATATCATCAAACAAGATATAGTGAAGGGTAAGTGTGAGGTACTCAATAATATCAGACTAGGATCACCATATTTTTATTGCCGCCGATATTGCAGAGGTTATCATTGGTGGTTATCTGGGGCAACAGATAATGAGTTGGCTTAATGTAGATATACCTCTTGATGTGGGATACCAGCATCAAGTACACGCCAGAAGATTAGTTGCTGTCTAACACCATCTTAGACTGAGTCATTGATATTGGAAGAGATTGAAGAGGAGCGATGTAATTGAACCATCAACGAGTCCTTGGAGCTCACCTAGAACAAAGCTAGCTAGAACAAAGTGGTTCTCTATATTGGATCTACAATGCGGGTATTGGCAGGTAGAGATCGCAGGCTTGTGGCAGTTTAAAGTTATGCCATTTGGACTCTGCAATGCGTCGGTCACACTCGAGCAGCTCATGACGCGCGTACTAAAAGGACACCATTGGAAGACTTGTTTGGTTTACCTCGATGACATAATAGCGATGGGCAGAAATTTTGATGATCACCTCAAAAACCTGGTAGGAGTTCTATACCGAATATCAATGGCTGGACTAAAATTAAGCGTGAAAAAATGTGCATTGTTCCAAAAATAAGTCCAATATTTGTGGCATCTAGTTACAGTAGATGGCATTTCAACGGATGAAACTAAAATATGAGCAGTGAAGGACTGTCTTCGCCCCCATAATCTTCATCAATTACGTAGCTTTTTGGGACTTTGCACATATTACAGGCTTTTCGTGTCTAATTTTTCGAGCGTGGCAGCAAGCTTACATGATCTCATCAAGAAATCTAAGGCATATCATTGGGGTGAGTCACAAGAAAAGTGCTTATATCGACATTGGGAAAGTGCAGATGGTAAAACTTCATCTAAACTAATAGTGGTGAATTCCTCCAAAATGAAAGAAGTTTTATATGAGTTCCATAATGGTCTCAGCGGAGGACACCTTGGGGTGACAAAGGCTCTTGAAAAACTAAAACAACGTTTTTAATAGGTTGGATGTCAGCAAGCAGTGGCGGATTGGATAGAAAACTGTACCCAGTGTATTGCAGTTAAAGAAACCGATCTCAGCCGCAACAATATAACTTGGGCGCACTCTTCGAGCGGATAACGATGAACGTAGCAGGCTCTTTTCATGTCAGTAATGCCAGAAATCAAGAGACGAATCCAATTGTTAATGTTTGTGTGAACAACTGGGTATGCCGCTATGGGGTTCCAACAGAGCTACATTCCAATCAGGGTAGAAATTTTGAGTATGCTATATTAAAATGTGTAAGATATACGGTATTAAGAAGACTCGAACTCGATCGCTTCACCCATAGTCTGATGGAATGATAGAAAGACTTAATCGAACCCTGGAGAAATACTTGCGAAAAGTAGTGAGCGAGCAACAGAAGGATTGGGACGAACACCCACCAAGGTTTCTACTGTCCTATCGATCAGCTCAACTCAACATCTAGATCACCTTCCAAGATTACTTTTAGGACTGAGCTAAAATTACCTGGTGACTTAGAGTTTGGTGTTAAGCCTACCACAGAGAGGAATACCACATACGCCGAAAAACAGAAAGCCTCAATGAACTTCTCTAAATGAGAGAGCAAATGTCGAAAAACGGTGTCTTGCGAACATAGCATAAGCTGTATAAAGATAAAGTGAGAAAACAAAAGCTGTAAAACAACAACAAATGGTGTTTATTTTATTTTGACACAATTTAAACGAACTCAAACGTTTTGAAAAGGTTAAAATATAACAATATAATAATAATTTTAGCCAAATATTAATAATTTTTTTACTAAAAACAAAAATCTAAAGATTCTACGTCAGAACTTTAGCAACTTAGGAAAACGTAGCTACGATCGTAATACATGATACCATACACACAATAGGTCTACTTTTTTACTTTTTGGGTAAAGTTCGGTAAAATGAGAGTAAACAATAATTTCTCTCAATGAGAGACAAAAACGCACAAAAGTACTGGAACGCAGAAATCACAAAGAAAAAGTAAATTTTTTGATATAGGAACTAGCGCAAAATACATTAATCCAATGTTTACATTATTTCGCTTAATTAAAATAAATAAAACAAAATTGGCTTATAAATATCAATTAAAGATCTTAAAAACATTTTTAACACAATTTGCAAATGTACATAAAACACAAACACCATAAATTTGACTTGTGCGTGATAGTTAAACAAAAAATAACATTTTTTTAAATAAATAGTGAACCAGAATTAACTTTTAGTTATTCACAACAAGTTTTTAAACCTTTTTTAATTCAACTTTAAAACTTTTTTTTTAATTTTGTAAAAAAATTTGTTTTTACTTTATAATGTAGTGTAAAGAAACGGACATAATATATGGTATGTATGTATGAACGGAAACGAAACGCAGAATACTAAATTTGACAAACGGAGAAAATTTCTATTCAAATCGAAACGCAAAATAGATTTCCGGACAACGTCGAATGGGTAAACCTAATTTATTTATATACCATCACCTAAAATCCAAGAGGCCTTAACTACACATTTTACTTTTTTACAAGAGAAGCAAAAAACAAGACAATAACTCTTAGCAGCCAAATTTGGGAATTTAACTTAAAAAATCAATGCAGGTTTAGTTTAATAAAAAAAAAGTAATAAAATAATAGTAGTTCCTTAGTAATGGCTCCTAAGATCTTTTGAAATCACTTTTTTTTTAAACAAAAAAGCCGTAATAAAATTAATTTTATTAATAAAAGTTGTAATGTGAATGGAAAATGCCACCTTTATTAAGCATGTATTTAGTCGAACTGTATTTTTTACTTTGTATTTTCTATTTATTTAATGTGAATGATACCAAATTTATTACACTTAGTTGTAATAAATAAATTTAGGAAAAAGTTGTGTTATTACAGAAGTAAAAAATAAAAAACGACGATAAATTTTTGCATACATGGAAAAAGCGAATTCACATAGTAAAGTAAAATGATATGCTTTTAATCTGGTTGGTATATTCACCGTTATTGTCAAAGACGTTGTAGCCGGCGTTGTAAATTTTTAACTGTTGTCTGGGTAACGGCGTCGTCAACTCGACACCAAATTGGGCATGTGTGTTGACGTCGCCATATTATCGATAATTTCAAAAAATAAATATCACCTCTATATACTTTGACAGTTATTTAATTTTTTTGTAAATTTTTGTTGAGAAACGTTATTTATGCACGGCATAAGCGAAAATAGTGATGAAGAAAAAAAGAAATGCTAGTGCTTCAGAGGAAATTAATGAGGCAAAGATCAACCATTTTCAATTTGCCGGACAGCACGTATGAAAGTAATAAAACAGTTTTTCGTCTTTGTAAATACAAATTCTACCTCAAAAGTAATCGATTGTCGACAATATTGCCTACGGCAATGTCATTAGACTGTTGTCGGCGTCACATGCATCGCCGTTGACATTTGCAATAGAGGTGATTATCGTAAACTATGGCGATCGACTGGAAATAAAAATTTTAGATCTTGAAGATGATGTCATTTCTTTTTAGATATTTTTAATCGTTCTGTATGTAACTGCATAGGATCGACCTTTTCAAACGATTGTTGTGTACGTTGTTGCAAAACCTTGTAGTTGTCGTGCCTTATAAAAAATTGTGCCAGAAACATCGTATCCCAAGGCACGAATCATATTCAGTGGTGTTATAGAATCCAAGACAGAATTGTTATTTATCAAAATTGAAAATCGATTCTAATATGAATTGGTGTCATGAAATCGTCTTACTTTTGCCTTGTTTCGAACATAAACAAAATCAATATTCGAAACAGCTGTTAAGATTTTGTTTACATTTGGTTGGCAATGTTTGTTTTTTTTGTGTTAAGTTTACATTTTGTTAGTTTTTTATTTAATTTGTTTGTGTAAAAATTTTAATTTGTTTAACAAATCTTAAGCTACTCTCACATTTGTCAAACATTTGACGAAAAAAAACGTGACCTCTATTTGCTATTTAAAAGTACCATGAAAGTTAAAGTAGCCATCATGACCATCAATCGCCAATCTTTATCACTCATCTATCTTTGGCATTCCAAGTCGAGATCTTTGATAAATTAAAAGTTAGAATAGAACGTCGAAATGTTGATTTACTTGCAGTTGCTCCAGGTAAATACTTCATCTTAGATATCCAGTGATTTGAATTTGAAACAGTTTACTTATTTTTCTTGTCCACTATCCTCAAAGCTGTGTAGGTAACTCTTTTGAAGTGTTTTTATTCGCAATTTTTAGGGAATTCATTACCGCACATTGTTGCAATTTTCCGATAAAAATATCCTTCAAAGTGGTAAAAAATCAAATTTTTTCATTTCCGAGGAGCTTTGTGTACTTTTTTCAACGGTTTTAATTCAGTAAATTGTAATGACCCAAATACGAAAAAGGAAAAATTAAATCTAAGCCTTCATTTGGCGATAACACCAAAAATAAAAATATCCGAATATAAAGAATCTCCAATGGATAGAAGAAAAATAACTCCCATACAGTCTCAATTTGTAGAATAGGATAATACCATTACACGACAGCAATTTATTACGATTCCGATGAGAACCATATTTTAATGAAGCTGGTTACGAAAACCAAAAGGTTACAAAAACGAATTTGTTTAATTAAAAATAATTCTAAACTAGTTCTTCAGTTTTTTAGGTACTCAACAGTAGACTTGGGTTCTTTAGCTCTTTTCAGTGATCGCTCTTTTTAGTTCAGCTCATTTAAATGAACTAAGTCGTTCACTTAGTTCAGTAGTTCAGTACTCAGTTAAATTATTATTATTTTGTTGAGTTAAATTATTACTATTTTGTTGAAAATTTTAATTTCCAAATATCTCGCTTTGTGGACGTTTTCAATTAAAAACATTGAATATTTAAACATAATTATAAATATATTATTTTTTAATGCGTTTTGCAGCATGTTTTTTGCAATAAGATATAGTTTAACGATATACTTGGATTATTCTTTTTAATAAATCAGCATTTGATCGCAAAAATGCAATCAGTCGAACAAACAACTTAACCTTATATAATTTCACCATGGCCGCAACCGTTGCCACAACCTTTGACTGATCATTGATTTTTTAAAAATTGCACACATATAGTGCATATGTATATAATAGCATTTTATTTGCATATAATTTTTAAAATAGAATTTTATTCCGGTTGTTTTTAAGGGTATTTTTTAAATTTGGATAATTAAGAATTTGCGACAACATGTTATTAATATGTATATATTAAAAGGTTATTTGTCGCAAAATTTGCAAATGTACACTAGCATTTCAGGCAGTTTTTATTATTTTATTACCGAGGTTTTAACTGATTTTTACATAAATGCCATTGGATTAATTATTTCTTTAAGTGAGGCTCAAAATTAATGTGAAATTATTCTCTGTACGAACTCGTTTTTCCATATTTTATATTCTTTTGAATGAATTAGACCGTTAGAAATATTAAAGTCAGCGAGACAAACGACATATTGTGTTCGTTTTATAACTTTTTCATACGAGTTTCCAATTGTTTATTTATAAAAAGAAAAAATTTATAATATATTTTTTAACAAAATATATTGATATTTCTTTTGCTTAATTTGCATATTAAGATTGTGGCAACACTAGTTATATATATTATTTGCAAATTATTTAATTATTTTTTAAATTAAGTGCCAAACATATCAATGACACAAATATGAACGAAGAAAAAACATAAACGAAGAGAAACATGAACTACGCAGCCAATCGAACTCATTATCTGGCAACACTGATTGTAGATGTTATTTTCAGGGTGGCACTACCAACGTATGTTCTTTTCATATAAGATGAAAAAAGACACACGAACTAAAGAGAATCATAAACAAAAAAGAATCATGTAGGAAAAAGAAACATGAAAGAACAAACGACCGAACGAACTACGGAGCTAAAAAGACTTATTGTAATGACCGACTCACTTAGCTCACTTGTGTGAGTAGTTAAATTGTACTAGGTCGTTCGCGAACTACCCAACTCTCCTCAACAGGGTAAAGAATATTCACGCATGTACAATGAAATGGTCGTAATAAAATTGGTACAAACAACTTCAAAACTAATGCAAAATATTTCTGAAGTATTTTGTGAGGATATTTTAAATCACTTCAGACAAAACGGTTTTAAAATGTACGAATGTATCAATGGCTAGATGGAATTGTTAAAAGAGTTTGCTGGCAATAAAAAATGAACAAGGTAATTGAAATACATATAAACATTTTGTTTAAACATAAAAGCACTAATTTTTCTGCTTTATTTTGTTTTAACTGCAATTTCCAAGAAAAATGCCAGACAATTAATGCCAAACGAAGATCAATGTACATTACCAGACTTCCTTTAATACCGGCAAGTCGTGGCTTTTGTTTAACTTTGACTGGCTTTTTAGAAAATTTCAAACAAAAAGTGGATTGTTTAAATGAAATGGCTACTAATTCACCCAATAGTACTACAGCAAATTTCAAGTCAAGTTCTTTTTCAAATATAGTCCTTTAGAATAAATTAAACGAAACTAAGATATATATGATGGCGCTAATGCCCCATTAGCAAATGTAAAAGAACTTATTAAAAAGTATTATTAAAACTTAAAAACAAAAAAATAAAGAAACAAATTTTTATTTTTTCTATAATTAAAGTCAAATTTTCACATTTCAAATAAATATATTTTAGTAAATTTGTAATAAAAATATGTGTTTCAAGAATTATTAAAGAATCTTATGAAAATTATTAAAGGATATTACGAAATATCGATCTCAAAATTGTAGAGGATATTTAATTTAAAATATGTTTGCTTATAAATAGTTAAAAATGCTTTATTAATATCACCATAACAAAGTTGTAAATAATTTCTTTAAACTGAAATTTATTGTATAAAAAATATGTACTTTCACCCTTTTCCATTTAGCGTCGTCGTCATCGTCATCAATTTAATATCAATCTCAAATTTTATCGACATCGTCATCAATTCAATACAAAACTAGTATGCCATAATAAGAGCAGTGTAACGATGTCGATGGTATATCGATTTTTAAAGCACATCTCTAACAATTTAGACGGCTGGTTTTTTTATTTTCAGTTTTTATAAAGTTTTTTTGAAGGGTAGCGAAATATTCACAAAAATATAAAAAATAAAAAGGACCTACTATTTAATATAAACTATGAAATTTGTCTAGCTTTTGTTCAGTCTCTCCAACTTTTTCCTTGATTAATAATTTAATTTTTTTTAATTTTCATTTCGGATTGATGCTGTTCTTTTTTCTTTAATTTTCCTCCAATAATAACTGATATTTTTTCTTTTCTATTTCTACTAAATCTTTTTGGTATCTACTTAAGTCATTTCTTTTAACATATGTGCCTGTTCATCGCTATGCTTTTGGAGCAGTTCGTAGTGATCATTTGATGATCCTGGTTTCTTCGAGGTAGATTTTCCTTTCTTTTTGAAGGGGTGCAATTTTCGGCGCTCTGTATAGAAGTTGAAGTTGGCAGTATTTCACTTTCATTTTGAGGAACCAATTCGTTGCTTTCCACAACTTCTACGAGTATTTCCACATTCTCATGTTCAATAAATTCCACTCCCTGAACAGATCCTTTTGGGTTCAGCTGCTTCTGAAATTGAAGCAGGTTAGCAACGGCTTCTTCCAGCGGGCTAAGTATCAGTTGTTTATAAATTCCGCCTCCAGTCGACGTACACTGCTTTATTTGCCACTAATTTTTTCTTCACTTTGAATTTTAAATCCCGCCAAACCTTTAAAATCAATTTTATTATTCAATAATCTTTTTATAACTATTTATCTTACCTTTTGCCAACCACCACCTGCTCTTTTCGGTGGACCAAGAGCATTTAATATCGTTGCAATTCTCTCCCGCTGCTTTTTGAAGTCACTAGGAAGGCTGCCTTTTGTAAACCCTTGGCAAGCGGTGGATTTTTTTCCATCTCCTCCACTAATTTATTAAACTGTATTCTGTTTGCATTTTTTTTTCTTTTTCCATATTTTTAACTTAAAATTGTGCTATTACAAAAAAAAAATTCAAAAACACTAAAACTGTTTCGACACAAGCCAGACCGACGATAAAATCAGAGCCAATTTAAATCGATGCCGCCGTTAATGTTGCGTACGGCATACGACAAATGCATCGACGCTTATCGATAAAATTTGATATTGATGATGGGCATACCGATTTACAACAACCGACGCAAAACGACATCGTTTCGTATTGATGACGCTAAATGGAATAAGGGTGATTGTTTTATTTGTTTGTAATTCCAAAAATCCTTACCTTTTTGTTATTTCGCGGTGAAACTCATTTCGAATTATGTATGTAAATTATTTTTTTCTTTTAAATCTTTTTGCGTTCATTAAATAAATATTTAAATAATTGAAAATTCTTTTCATGTTTTAACATAAACAAACAATATTCAGTATTCATACTAACACAGGTATACTTAGAGATATTTAAAGAAAAAATGTTAATTATAGTTTAAATTTCGTCTTTATTTTTGTTAAATTCTATGTATAACTACAATCGAATCTCAGAAACTAATAGGCTTTTTTTTCGAAAAAATTTTTAAATTTTTATTTTCATTTATTCATATCTGTTAGCTATAATTTATTTTATTTGTACAATATCTTTCCAATTATTGCCTTCTAAAAATAAAATAATAATAATACATAATTGTTTCTTTTTTAGTTTTCTTTTTGTTTATTGATATTATTTCAATTTTAAATTAAATTTAAATATTGGACTCATAGGTACTTTTTAGGAAGCATATGAGTCATGCACTAAGACCGGAAGAAGCCGTATTCACGCCATAAAAATTCACCATCGACGTTATTTAACGCCTATGTATGTACAATCGCCGAGTAATTTATGGAATGGTGTACGCCAGCTTATCTCTGTTTCAATGACTTCATCTAATAAGTAACGTTCATTTTACTTATTAGGTGCCAGCTGCCGAGTAAAACATTGAAAAACGCTAAAATGTTCAGAAAATCTTGAAACTGGGGTCACGACTTTTAAACATCATTATCAGCCAGAGTTGGGTTTATTGCATTAAATTTATAATGCATTATCGTTCCCAATACCACTAAACGACTTAGCAGCCACCACTCTTACCGGTGTTCATGTAATAGTTCCAACAATTAAAATATATCTTCGCATACGTTGCACATGATATAACGTTGTGTAGAAGTTCAAAGAAAATACGATCACATAAGATGCAATTGATGACAACTCGTAAATTCTTGATACTAGGGCATGCTTTCAAATTTACGCAGCAAGCCGGAGACAAGCTTTCTAGTTCTTCACTATTATTCGATGCAGCTGATGAAGAAGTTACAACTGAATTTATAGTTGTTGTATTAAGAATTTTAAATAAACACCTCTTCCACCAAAGTTTCTTTGGACAAGACAGGCAAACAAGTTTCTAAATACGATTGGGAACTTCTCCCAGATGTGGCACTTGAAAAACAAAGTTTTTGGTTAAAAATAATGTAAAATTTTATTCCACATTTTTCACTACCTTTATTAGTTGAAAAAAGTACAACTATTTTATTATATAAAATAGAAAATTTTGTATATCTTTAAAAAAACACAACCTATTCAATTTTGCTGCATTGAATTTTATTTTTATTTATTTCTTTATTTACCTATACGTACGAAAACGCATATATATTTTGTGCTTTTCGCACTGCTTTATTTTCTTATGGAAAATATTGTTGCTTTTTCTTTCACACCAACTGAGTTGTATATTGTTGTAAACAAGGAAAAACATCTGATTTTCGCCTTTTGAGCTGTCATTGTGGCCGTCACTGTGTACACTGTGATTTATGCCTTAACTTGGTGTCATCAACGTTTTTGCTTACAATCACCCTTATTCCAGTTGTCGGCGTCGAAACAAAACGACATTATTTTAAGTTGTTTATTTCAAATTGTAATTCTTGTTATCGTTATCGAAGATTATCGGTGACTGTTAAAATATATTTTGCATTCTACAAGAAAATGTGAGGTCGTTATTGTGCTTAAGCGACTTTGATTTTGTAGTCACCATTTTTGGTAACGACTTCGGTTGATATAAAGCAAAAAATTGAAAGAAAAAAAATTAAAAATAACAACCACAACTCAGTTTGAAAAATTATTGGAGGAATTTGGTGTTACTGCTTTTCAGACATAATTAAAAGCAGTCTTATTGAATCTAAAACAGCTTTCAAACCCTTCAAAGAAATAACTTATACGTTGATACAATCATTACACTAATACACTGAAATTTTTCTTACTTGCTGTCCGGTAGGTTGAATATATTACATTTCTGACGCAGAAGCTTGTGTTCAAAACATTTTTAATTTTTAATATATTTTTTTTTAATAACAATCAGTTTACATAGCTGATTAAAATATTTAGAGAAGTGTATCTGATTTGTTGACATAAACGATAAAAAGTCAAGGTCGCCGTCATTTTCTTATAGAATGATAAATTGCTATCGGCGTTAAAACAAAGTGATAGTGTCTCGAAAATGACGGCGGAATTGATGCCGATAACTGGAAAAAGGGCGAATGTTTCACAAGCACTGTTTGTTTTTATTTTGTCTATTCCAAGATTCTCTTACAGCCAAACCTAAATTTGAGCGTTGAGCGTTGTTTATCTGTCAAAAATTCTCATGTACATACAAATTGTATTGAGCAAGCCAAATAGAGCGGCTTCAACGCCGATTTTGACAGCGCGTGAATAAGTAAAGTTGGCTGCGAAACGCTGTTATAGATACACAAAACTGGCAGTGTTGTAATTTTTTTATTGGATTGTCATTGTTTATGTATTAAAGTAATGGCAATTTAGAGATTTAGTCACTATTAAAATTTTTATTTAGTTATGTTTTGTTGAAAATTTAAGTCGATATTACTGTTTACGACACAACGTTGACGCTCTTATTTAGGTATGCCACTTCAGCGTCAGCACCAGTGCTGCTACCGAGAGCGTTATGAATTACACACAACTGATATAAAAATTACACATACGAAGAAAATTTACACACAAAGTTCTTTTTTTTACAAATATTATATATGTACATACAGTGACTCCAGGGTATCGGACAAGAATTTTTGTTTTATATTTTTATATTTTCCTTTTAAATATTAAGATAAACAAATTTGTCCATTTAGCCACCAGAAAATGTGAATTGTCGACGTCAGCATTCAATATACGGTTCCAAGCTATCCTCCATGCTTAGCGATAGGTTTTGTAAATTTATGATTAAACTCGGTTTGTTTGCAAAAGAGGAAATTTCTTATGTTAAATATCATATGACAAAACTTCAACATATAGCGATTAAAGAAAACGGTAGAACAAAAAGTAAAATAACGAACAAATTACACACAGGCTACACACACAGTGGCAACACTGGTCAGTACCGGTCGTCCATTCAAGGCGTCAGGTTTTTGGCTCTGAATCCATGATTTAACGGATCGGACAGTATGAATTGGAACATTTTAGATTTTCAAAAAAGTTTTGCTAGATTCACAAATAAGTAGAAAAGTGGTTATCGAAACGCTATTGTAGTTCCCTGCATTCATACGCTATGTTAAAAACTGTAAATCGCAGGTGCCATAGTAGCATATTGCTTCCCACACATAATGATTCTCAAAAGAAATTATAATGCAATAGAATATTTTTATATCTTGAGAATGTTTAGAGTTTAAGTTTCTAAATAACTTGGTGGTCAATTCAAACCTTCTGTTTTAAGGAAATATGGAATATTGCATGTATGGAGAAGTCAAGAAGCAAGTACAGGCAGGCTCTCAGCCACGCGAGAGGGGTTACCCTATTTTAATTAAAAATTTTGTTAATTTTTTATGAAAAAACTAAATAAAAAAGTATTTAATACAGACGCACTGAAAAAAGTACACTTTTTCATGAAAGTTGGTACAATTTCAAAATCGTATGTAGCATCCCTGGTTATAATATTTATTATGTGTAGCATCCAGTGTTGCCATATTTTTTTTAAAAAAATGCAAATGTAGAACGGAAAAGAGTAAGCAAAAAAACTGCACGAAACAAAGTCAATTAAATAAATGTACGTACATATGTGTAATTAAAAGCTGAAGTTTCTGAATTTGGTTTGAATGACTTAATAGTCCATACAAATTATTTGTCAAAAAGTGGGCGTGGTACCTCCTATACAAATAAAATATTGATTTTTTTTATCTATAGAACAGCTAACGAGTGAGTTTCAGAATATGGTCTGAATTACCTCATAGGCAATATAAATCGAAAAATGAACAGAATTGGAAAAGAGGGAGTGGTGCTTCCGATAAAAACTAATTTTTGATTTTGTATATCTTGAAAACTGTAATATTTAGTAGGAGTATCCAAACTATGTTCAAACAACGTCGTGAACAATACATATCATCAGTCAGTAACTTGGCGAGATTGGATAAGTGAGCGTAGCATCTTCCATTCATACTAAATATTGAATTTTATATATGTAGAGAACAGCAACAATTAAAGCAAACTGTATAAAACTTCTATATACATATGTATACTAAATAAAAATGAATAAGCGTTTGAAGACCGTATGCACCTAACCTACATCGCCTTTCTGGAAGGAACAAATGATTAAGCGGAAGGGGACAAAATGGGGAAAAAGGAGAAAAATTTAACTAACATAGCATATAGTGTGCCGCTGTGGTAAAATAGGTAAGACACCCGCCTACCTACCAGAAGGTTCTCGGTTCAATACCAGGCCAGACCATCTGAATAAAGAAAAAGTCTTTGAACGACGGTATCCCCTCATAACATTAGCTAGTAACTGGTTATAAGTATTACTACTATTGAAAACTTCTCTAATGCATTTGCCGTTCGGAGCCGGCGTTAAACTGTAGGTCACTTTCAATGAGTCTAAAAATAGAATCGGGTGCAGCTCATTGACTGATAGAAGTCCTTATGTTCCTTCATGGAATGTTATGGGAATTAATAATAAGATTGCATATAAGATAATAATTAAGTTGAGGGTGTAGCGAAGTACGCCGGGTTTCAATATGGGCTTGTATGCGGGGTACCTGTCCCACTGACCCTATCGAAAAAAATGCAGCCTATGTTTGCTTCCAGCCATACAGGCTAATTCAGTGAATATTTCAAGAAAATCGGTTCAGCCGTTTAGCTGTCTATAGACTTCAAACACACATATATACATACATACATACAAACAAACAAACATTGGTTTTAATATATAAAGATTTACTCCATAGTGTATTTTTTTAATTTTAATACAACAAATTAATTCGAGCAATAGACAACGCGTTTGGGAAGAAAGCAACATTATTCTCGGATTAAAATAACACTTAAAATTAACACTTAAAATTATAAAAATAAATCTACATTTTAGGAATATTTTGAATAAAACTTAACTTAAACCAAGTCAAAGCATTTACTAAATTTAACTCTAACGGCTAGAAATAACAATTTAGTAGTTCATATGCTTCTCGATAGGTTGAGATACAAAGAAAACACTTTTGTTCGCGGTATATTACAGTCTTTTGATAAGTCTCGGCTAAGACTCGTTTTCCACAATAAATTTTGGCTCATTTTTTAGGAGCGAATTCTCAAAAGCTTGTTGGAGTAAAGCAACTAAGTGTTTCATTACCAACTTTCTTAAGCCTAAAAGTAAATATTACATACTGTAGTCGCATTAAAAAAGTTTATTAAGTAAATATGGTAAAATTCGGACTTCAGAAATTGGAATTAAAATAACACCATTTAGAGTAAAAAATTAAAATGTTATAAACTGCAACATCTAACCAATTTACAGAAAAACTTATTTTTTAAACAAAAAACTGCACATTTGGCAAGGCTGGTAGCATCTCTTTTATGTATTTCCTTGTATAATTATTCTCTCTCTCTCCAATACTTTTATCTTTTTCCCGTTCTTCCACTGTGAACTGCAAGTGCTATTGTTTCAAGATTTTGTCATTCGCCTTCAAATCTGACCTGTAAGAAGATAGCCTTGTTTTCAGCTTAGTCCCTGGAGCACCAACATATATACCAACATATATATAGTTCGTCCTCATCGCCAAAATGTATTTATCTCTATCATATACAAATCTCCGCTTAAATAACCCTGGGATATAAGCCAGGTTTTTCAGTCAATACCTTACGCTGAGTCCCTCTTCCTTTCACTATCACATTGTTAAGCACATTCTCTATCATTTCCTTCGGAAAATCATTCTCAATATAGTGTAGAACTTCAGTTTGTTGTTCATGTGATAACTAGAGCTGCTAATATCAAGTACTCTATGAATTTCATCGCTGTATTGATAATTATATTCTTAGTGTGTTTCGATTAAAAATTTATAAACTTCTCGATGCCATAGGTTTTTGGTACCAGCGTCCAATGATAATTTATTATCGGAATCAGTCTCCATTGCAAACTGGATTTGTCTATTAAAAGTGTTTAGGGTCTCCAACGTTCTATGCACCTCACTTTTCTTTACTATTGCAAAGAGATCATCTACATATTATGTAAGCCTTCTTGGTTTTATATTGTTACGTTTTGACCTTTTTAAAACATTTGAATTCTTTTTAATTGCGTCAAAATAAAATAAATACCACGTCATTGTTGTTTTACAGTTTTTATTTCCACACTGATACTTTATACACTTTATCTTAATACAGCAACTTATTTATCTTGCACTTAATATTCGCTTATACACAAATTACTCAACAATTTTATTTACGCATAAATACGACTTTACTTTATGACTGCAAAACGATAACTATATCGACGAACGCAAAGCAGCTTCCTCCTTCCGGAAAGTTCCGGAAATGTCTCAAACTCTCACAAATCCTCTATTTTATGTCCGTTAATTTTAAAAATGTAAAATTGTGTTATCCAAAGATGGTCGAATTGGCTATGCCGTCAAAATACACAAATCAGTACTGCAATGCCGTCAAATACACAAATCAATACGGCATTACCAGGGTAACACTTTATCCACCTTGACACAAACCAACAGACCAAAATCCTACAATACAGGCCCAAAGGTACTGACCTGTCTTTTGTTGATTTTTCTTTGAATGAGAGAGTAAGTGGAATTACACTCCATTTGTGTGTCCCACTTTTAGATATTTATGTTCTATGGTGTTGTCTTTTTTACTACATAAAGTTAATAAAGCGCTAGAAAGACCTATATTTCGGTTTAGGTAGAAACAACCGCTGGAATATTATATATTATGTGGGTAAAATTTGTAGATTTTAGCATCTTTGTTCTAATTTGTTTTGTTTTTTAAATTGTAGTGGTGTAGTTACGGCTTCATGGTTATACAACTGTTTACATTGTACTTTTGAATTTTATAAGTAAAAACGGGATATTTCGACATATTTGAATAAAATCTTAAGGTAAGACGCATTTTGGTAAATTACATTATAATCAACCAAAAAGTCGATTTTGAGTTTTTTGTCGCTTACGTCCTTTGGGATTTTAGGTGACGATATAAAGAATAAAATTTATACAGGCATGTTTTTAATTTATTTTAAATGTGCGTACAAACATGTTTGCCATAGGTATAGAGTGTATTTAAAGCTGCAGGTTGTTCTTGTATGGCAATACACACTAACCAAAAATATGGGTAAGTACTTAAATAAACTTATTTTTCGACTACATACTTATTATCTCTCTCTGACCTGCACCCTGTGTGCTTAAAGCAACACTTATCCTCTTATTCATTGCAATGTTTTGTTTATTATGGAACAATTTTAGAAGATTGCTTCTGAAAACAATTTTTAATCACCTCTATTCTGCGTTTCGATTCGAATCGAAATTTTCTCCGCTTGGCAACTTTCGTATTCTGAGTTTCGATTGTATGTATTCTGCATTATGATCGTAGCTATGTTTTTCAAGTTGTGACGGATAATCTTTCGATTGTTTTTTTTAGTCCAAAGGGTATTATTTGGCCAGCATTTTTTATATTACTTTTTTTTATTAAATAAAAGATGAATATACACAAAATATAACAAAAACATATAACAATATAAATTTACTCTTGCCCATTTGCATGAAAAAGGCAAAAAAGAGTGTTTTCTTATTGAACCCCTTTGCGTATGCACTACATTTTGAGTTTTTCTTACAATTTGCTTATTTTTCTGTTTATATTTCGTACGTTCCTATGCTTTTGAGAACATTATTGTCGTTTTCTTTTACTTCCGATTCACTTTTTTTGAGTATAAAATTTTTATCGAAATGTAACTGAATATGGACACGTAATCGAAACGCAGAATAGGGGTGATATTTTTTTATACAAAAGTGGTTAACAACCTAATCACCCTTGTTGCAGAATCTGATTGTGTTCAGAATCGACAAAAGGTATCAAGAAACAGATGTTATATATTTCATATTCGAATCAGAATTTGAAGAAAACAAGCTTATAGCTAACTTTTTAATTTACAGTTATTCCAAGAAAAACAAAATGTAAACAATAAAAAAAAAGAATTTATCCATTTTGAGCAATTAATTAATAATGTTAGAATAGAAAAATTTAAGATGTAATAAATTAATATAAAAGAGAAACACCTCCTGAATCAAATTTTTCGAATGTCATAAAAATCTTTTTTGCAATAAGAAAGTCACAACCCTGTAAAGTTTAGTTAAGAATAGACAGACTGACCCTTCCAATAATAAAAGTAAGACTTGTGTCAAAACTCTCAGTATGGGAATCAATAGAATACGATTTAAAAATGACATAAATCATTTTCGAAAAAACTATAGCTTAGGAGATATAAGCCAACAAACTTTTCTTGAGTAAGAAAATACATATTTTTCAACAATTTTTTTCTACTTTTTGTATAAAATATTTGGTGTGATATGGATAGATATTGTACAGACTGACCCTTCCAATAATAAAAGTAAGACTTGTGTCAAAACTCTCAGTATGGGGATCAATAGAATACGATTTAAAAATGACATAAATCATTTTCGAAAAAACTATAGCTTAGGAGATATAAGCCAACAAACTTTTCTTGAGTAAGAAAATTCATATTTTTCAACAATTTTTTTCTACTTTTTGTATAAAATATTTGGTGTGTCGGGACATTGTTAATATGGATAGATATTGTACAAAAATACAAATCAGTAATGCTATGAGCCATTTACGAAAAAACTATAGTTTGGAAGATATAGCCTAATAAACTTTTTGAATATATTAGTCATCACACTTTTTTGGCCATTTTTGTATAGAAGATAGGAAATATTGCATGTATTATTATAGTTTTTTGGTTCTTTGTGTACGAAATATTTGTTGTAACGGGACTCTGTTAATATGGATCGATTGAGTATGAAATACGAATCCGAAATACTATAAACCATTTCTGAAAAAACAACAACAAACAACGGTCAGCGGAGTTGCAGGTATTGAGTTAGGCATGATTGATGTCAGAGACCCTACTTTAGAAGATATGCCTACAACTTCAAATAAAAGAAGACCTGAAACACCAAAAGCCCGCAGTACGCCAAAAAGAATGCGGTCTAAAGCTACAGCAGAGTAGCTTAAAAATTTTTCGGAGGAAGATGGTGATCGAAAAGGAGAGCTAAATGAGCATTTACCGGGCAATTGAAAAAACTGACGAAACAGTGACAGAAGTTTTAAGGGAATATAAAAATGAGTTCGTAAACATCAGTGAATGCTGATTATATTGCAGGAAAAAAACGAAACAAAAAAACAACTTAAACAGGAATTAGTGAAGTTGAATTTGCAAAACAACGACTAAAAGACTGGTTTTACCTCAAGTCCCAAGGACAATCAAGAAACATTAATAAAATTGTTGTTAAAAGTATATTTTATTAAAAAATTTTTATTTATTTAAATTATATATTGTTTTTTTTATTAATTCGGCATTTAAAATAAATGCAATAAAATGAAACTACAATAAACTAAGTATAATGTCCTTCGCGAAGGGTGGTCATCTTGTCGCTATGCGAAGGCTTATGTGAAGGGACCCATGAGGCTGAGCTGGCAGAGCCTCCCATACCATGGGAGGCTGGCTCATGGCCTGCACTAAACTAAGAACTGCTCATCCCCTGTCTGATAGTGTCTGTTTTTCCATTATGGGGCGGCTATTTGACGTTACCTTCTTGGTGATCTCCAATCCTTGGTCAAGGTTGAACATCAAGCAGGTAAAGTCCGTTTTAATCCTCGGACACCCTCGTTAATTGTTCGAAATCCACCAACTGCTTCTAGAGGGACGGCAGCTTTCTAAAACATGGCGGTCATGTATAAAACGCACTATTTTCCCTGTCAGTCCGATGAGTTAAAGAGAATCGAGCCCCATGTATCCGGTAGGGGCCTTATAATCTCCGGAGACCCTATTTCCACGACGACATCCTTGGGTAGTGGTGAATCGAATGCTACCAAGGTCCAGGTTAGTCTGATGGAGACACCAGGTCAGGCTAGTCTGCATGCCACTGGTATCAAACCATAAGCAGGAGGAAGTAAGGGGAAACCTTAACCTTCCAAATGCGTAAATCCCGAAAGGGAATAGTGGCAGAGAGGTGCCTCTGGATTTAAGGGAAACACCTCCAGAGCTGCCTTGGCCCGCGCCGGCAAAGGATCGGCGAAACCCCCTGCTTCGGGCCCTGCCAACCTTCTACACTGCTGCAGAATTAGTGCGGAAGAAGCTGATGGGAATGTTCTGGAGAGTCCTAAGGTAAAACCCAGGCCCTTCTCCTCAGTTTCACGATGCTGGATAGTATCGCGGGCGCGTTAAGCTAATAGCCTGGGTGATCCTTTTGAGCCAATGGACGAAGTGATTGAGGGGCGCCCTCTTGGACTCTGACCAAGACGACGTCAACGTCACAGTCATCCCAAAAGACAATAACGGTGAAGGTAACTCAGGTTAATCTTCGCCATTCTAAAGCAGCATCGGCTGCGCTCCTCCTCCGCTTGATTGAGAGAGGAGTGGAACTGGCACTATTTTAGGATAATTTAAGATCTTCATTCTATTTGATGAAGATATGGTAGCGGCGGCCTAGGAGACCGGATCTGGTACCATTTTTGTGGACCCGAGTTACATGGCCCACGACCATAACGTACCTCCACCAAATGAAAAGGTTCGTGGCTTGACAAGTGCGTCGAGAATGGGAAAGACACCGCTTATTATTGTGGCTGATGTCAACGTACACCACATTGCTTGGGGAAGCTCGGACATGACCACAAGGGGTGAGTCTCTTTTTGATTTTATCCTTTGTAGTGGTTTAGATATAGCGAACACTGGCAGGGAACCTAACTTTGTAGTTTCGAATAGGTTCTTGATGTGACCTTGTGACCAGGCACTCAGATTTGGTTAGTGGATGGAGGGAGGGTTTCTGGGAAATACTCCTTCTCTGACCATCTTTAATATTGATTTCGAAATTGCGGTCAAGTTGCCTGCGACAATGGTTTTTCAGAACAGGAGGAAAACGGACTGGGTTGAGCATCGCAACAACCTGTCCCGAACTTTTCCGGATCCTCCGAATATAAATAGTTGCCGCAACATCACTTTCGATAGGGCAACGGGTGAGGCATGCAGACAAAGGGTCTGTAAGCGTAGGAAGCAACCACCATCCGCAGGGAATGTCGCCGGCTATTTAATGAGGCTATGAGTGGGGCGACTGGTCCACTTGTAGATCCTCATGGAATAGATTTAAAAACCAGATTAAGAGCGCAAAGCGCAAATCTTGGAGATTCTTCTGCAGCAGTGTAGAAGGACACTCCAGACCAGCCGGTTGCAGAAAATCTTGGCATCATCAATGGTGCCCTGGTTTTATTCAAAAACCACGTGGAAGCTGGACCAAAAGCGGACAGAAGGCCTTGAATGTCTTGCTGGACGTGCACTTCCGGGCAGTTTTCTTATGAAGAAGCGTCACGTGACAACTCACACGATCACACCGAGTCCCACGTTCCAATTACGGAAAGTGGGCTGAGGTAGGCGTTGTGCAGCTTTGCCCGTACAAATCAGCTGGCCCGGATGGCATTCTTCCTGCCGATCTTCAGAATAGCGCTGATTTGGTAATTCCTTGACTGATGGCTATCAAGGCATGCTTGACATGATCTTATATTCCTGAGCCTTGGACCGTGTGCACAGTGGTATTTATTCCGAAGGGGAGTAAAACCACCCACACGTGTCCAAAGGACTTCAGACCCAGGCTGGTCGACTTGCATCTTCGTTGACCGTTAACACTTTGCTCGTGAGGCTTGATTCTAATAGATTCAAGACTGTAGCGTATGCGGATAATGTTGCTGTGACTGTGTCGGAAAAATTTCTTGACACTATGTCGCAGCGCCTTCAAACATCTCTGGGCCTTCTCAGTAGGTGGAGTACTGATAGTGGGCTGAACATTAACTCGGGAAAGACGAAATTGGTACTATTCACGCGCAGGTACAAAGTACCGTCATTTTCCCCACCGCGTCTGCACAGCGTTGAGCTGGGGCTGTCGGATAGCCCGAAGTATCTGGAAATGATCATGGATTCCAATCTTGACGATTACAGGTGCGCTTAGATCGACTCCTTCGAAGGCCTTGTTTGTACTTCTGAACTGGCTTCCAGAGGACCTGATGGCCAGGCAGATGGCGAACATGTCTGTAATAAGGTTGATGATGGGAGGGGCATGGTCGGACAGGGTCTACGGGCATGAGGCCATTTTTAGGTATTTGGATACGATCCCTGATGGGATAGATTACTGCACGCCAAGTAGAAATTTTTAAAAAACCAGTTTTCGGTTAAAAACTATTCAAATAACCGGTTAACCGGTTCTTTTATTTAAATAACTTTCTCCTTAATTCTTGAAGCGCATAGCTGAACCAAGTCGTTTTAAAAATAAGCAGAAGCTGATGGAGAGCTTAAAATTAAAATGGCAATCAATACTAACAATAATTCTAACAAATCTCATAAAAACTATACCAAAACGGTGTGCGGAGCCCATAAAAAACAAAGTTTATTACACAAAGTACTTAAAGTGGCTTAAGTTTCGAACAGCTACAGAAACAGCTTGTTAATGTATTTCTTGAGAATCGAATTAAATGTTTGTGATTATATTTATAATCTAGGTTCGAACAGCACTGTATGTAAATTCATGCACCACGTATTTAATAGTGTGTGTAGCACTGTGGTATGTTAGGTAAAACACCCATCTTTCAACCAAGAAGTTATTGGTTCAATACCAGGCCACACTATCTGGCAATTTTCAACAGCGATGTCACCTCACAACATTACTAGTGACTGGTTATGTGTATTTACGCTGTGAAAAACTTCACTAACTAATATATCTGCCATTTGGTACCGTCGTTTATGGGTCGCTTTCAGTAAGTTTAGCTGATCATTCTCCCTATATAAAAATCAATATTTATTTACAGAAGATGAGAAAAAGTTATTGTTGCTCAAGTGTGCATATCGTCTTCGATCTACCTTGGCTTGCACGTTCTTTGTGAGACGTTCAAGGTTGTCACATCTACAAAAATAATAACTAAATTTATACAAATAGTTAAACGCTGAGCATATTTGCAATAAAAATTATACTTTTTAAGAATAACCGGTTATTCGCGTTAAATTAACCGGTTTATTCGGTATTCGAAAAATTAAGTTTTTGAAAAAACCGTATTCGACAAAACCAAAAAAAAAAAACTGATTAAAACCAGTCGAATAATAACTGTCCGATCTCCCTAATATAAAGTAATTTTTACAATCATGGTATTCATGCCAAAATATCGATTTCTATTAAAATAAAGGTGCTCGCAACAATAGGTTTTGTAATTTTTATATGGGTTCCAACGATACATTCCAATATGGAAGGAATTCTGTATTTGTTGAAAAAATAGCTTCTAGAACCACATTTTTCTTCGTCGCTCATTTTAAGATTTACCCACTGAGGGCATAAATGCCTTTGCAAAACTTTAAGTACCTGGCTTAACACAATTGATACGCTACTTTCACTCAAATTTATAGCGGAATCATTTCCAACCCATCTTTGGTAAGACTCTTCTGCCAAAAATCTTAATGTGCAGCCGGTTTGTATTATGCAGGATATATTGGACGGGGGCAAACGTGTTGATATATTGTCTAGCATTTCAAAAGCATATTTATTCAATCGATACTGTCTAATAAATCTGCACATCATTACAATAAAATTGAAAATAACTTTTTGGCTGAAACCACGTCTACTTACGCTGACCCTGGTAATTCCACTGATTGCTACAATCCCTTAAAATTGTTTTATTGATTTTTTTTACTGCTCTCCTCATCCATTAGTAAAAATATTACTACGGCCTTAATCATTTTATTTTATTATATTAATTTTTGCACCAAAATTTATAAGATTACTTATCTATTTATATATATATATATATATATATATATATATATATATATATATATATACAACACTAAATGCAATCAAATTGTATACAAAACATAACATAAAAATGTAAACAAAACCAAACAAAGTAATCAAAAATGTAAACAAAAGTAACACAGCTGTTTCGAATATGGGGTTTATTTATCTTCGAAACAAGACAAAACCATTAAGATTTCATGACACCAAATCATATCGGAATCAATTTTCAATTCTTATAAATGTTAATACTGATTCAAATTCTGCAACAAGGCTGAATAAGTTTTAGTAGTTCTTAATTATGTCGAACTATTTGAATTTTGAAGCAAAAAATCAATTAGATAATTTTCGAAATCTTTAGTTTTCATTTTATTTTTTATCATTTTATTAAACTATTTCGTTCATAAACTTTGCTTAATACGCGTTCTTGCTTTTGTTAAGATTGATTAGTCAAAATAATATATAAAATGTTTACATTGTAATTAATACAATTAATATAAAAAAAGTATTGAATATAATTTGGCCTAATGTTTTACAAAATTATATAATCATACCAGATTTTATTGGTAACTTTCTGATAAAGAATATTCGAAAATGAATATTTCTTTTTTTTTAGAACACAATAATCCAGACTAGAGATCTATACAAAAATGTGTATTTTTATGATAACTTTTCTATAAGAATGAAAATATATATTAGTAATATTCATAAAACAATTCATAATATAATGATGATTATAATAATGAAAGCATTTTATACATATGAATATGTAAAAAAATCTAGTTTTAAATATTAAAAAAAAGGATTTGTATGTGTGTATATGTACGTATAAAAATATAATAGAAATTATTTTTTATCTGCAATAACACTAGAATTATTTAAATACTTTAAATTTCAAAAAATTAAGATTGCAATTTTGGTTTTTTCATTTGCAAATCACAGTTGTCTTCAGAATTAATATTTTCTTCATCATCCGTTTTCTTTAAAACCAACTGAGGATCTTCATCGATACGTCTTTTCTTTGAATTGTTATCGATTTTATTTTGAACTGAACTACTTGTACTGGGAATACATGCTGTAGTTATTGATTCCTTTACATCGTTAGTATCCTCAGTTTTAACATTTGAGTTTTTATTTATATTTTCAGTTTTTGTCGGTTCACCACCGCTAATATGTTTTATATTGGCTGATATTTCGCGATTTTTAGCATCAACATCCTCCAGGCGTTTCTTCAGTTCCACAATTTGTACATTCAGTTCAGCAACTGAGCTTAATGCCTGTTGCAAGCGTTTATTTTGTAAATTTTGTAACTGCTGCATCCGATGCATCTATAAATAAAATTAATATTAATTTTAATTTTTAATTAATTAGAAAAATGAAATAACTAGACGAAATGTCTAAAGCCTTAGTGGCAAACTTTATTGACATATCAATACTCCCACTTTGGAAAATAATATTGCGATTAATGCAAACGCTTGCAAAAATAGTAGTTTTTTTTATATTAACATTTTGAAAAGTAGAAATAAAATTGTTATTTCTAAAATATCTTGTTGTTCTATCTCTATCTATTTATGTACATACACACAAAGAAAAGACTGTTTAGTATCAATTTCTTTTTAGCTTGCCAACCATTTTTTTTTTTTTTTTTTTTTTTTTTGATTCAGAAGCACAATTTTTATTTGGAATTCGAATAGGAAATTAATCGAATTTATAAATAAAATAATTCATTATCTTTCTTATCGGAATAGGTACATAATAACCATTCTGATTAAAATTTTGGAATAAACGACAAACGTCACAACAAAACAAATCGACGTGTAGGTATGACGTAAAATAAAGCATGAAAATAACAAAAAAATATATTAATAAAGGAACATATATTTCAATAGCGCATAAGTACGAGGGCTGGTCAATAAGTGAATGACTTTTTAAATGAAACACTGGTTTTTGGATTAAAAAATCATTTTAATTTCACGATCACAAACCCTCCTGCGAAGTCGTCACACGATTGCTTTTGTGGTCGAATGTGAACAAAAGCAGCGCCCTTTTTGCGGAGACCTTTCTTATAACTCAAGCGATCATTCAAAATAGAAACCACTGAGCCAGGTGAGATGTCTATGGTTTCTCCATCTCTTCTACTTTCAATCTCCGATCGGTCAACACCACATTGTGAACTTTTTTAATTGTTTCGGTGGCAGAGACCTCAACTGGGAGTCCAGAACCACTAAACCACTTTTTATTATTGAAAGTGATGGCGTAGTTTCCATAGTATTTGTCATTATTATTTATTTTCTTAGCCTCGTTTTTTTTTTTTTTTTTTTTTTTTTTTTTTTTTTTTTTTTTTTGCAAAATATAATGATTGATAAATAAAGCACACGAAATTCACTTTTTTCAATTTTCTTCTTAAATCACGCGGTATGAATAGCTGTCAGATACAAACTAAAAGTCGCACTGTTCAAACGGTTCTTTCAGTTAAGGGGAGGAAAATTCAAAAAGTCACAGACTTATTGACCCACCTCGTGTAATCCTCGTGTCTATCCTAATAGCTGCTGAAGTAATACAAAGTGGAAAATTATTGTAGTCGAATGTAGGCAGAAACTAGTTGTTTAGAAAAATGTTTTTGCTAAAACTTTTTGCCTATTCTTCTTTTTCTTCTTAGACCCTACAGTCTCCTCTGCTCCTCCACTCTACGATTGATTGCTGGACCCGTTGTAGAGTGGAGGAATCGTGGAGGAGCAGAGGAGACTAGGGTCTCCAGGCTGCTGTGGCCGCGACATGACCTCTAGAACGGATTGGGTTCTCAATATGAGGAGGGAATCTCTTCGGTCTGATAGGCTGTCACTGGGCACTGCGTTCTGAGGGCGAGGACTGGGACTTGGGAAGCAGGCTTCCCTATTTTCTGCCGAGTTTGCGGCGACACAGGGGAGCCGGAGACTGTGGAACACATCATCTGTCACTTCCCGGCTCTTTATGGGCGCAGGCTCAGGCTGTTTGGCCGGGGCTCTTTTGATGGCCTTGGTGACATTGCGTCGGCCAGGATATGCGACCTGAAGGGCTTTCTGTCGGGTCTCAGCTGGCTCCTTAGGTGATACCTGGTCCTCCTTGGGCATCCATCTCTTTTTTCTGTATGCCTCTTCTGACCCTCTTCTTCCTCTTCTTCTTCTTCTTTTTCCTTCTCTGTCCTTCCTCTCTACTTGTTTTCTAATTTCTTCTCTTCACTCTTCTTCTTATCAGTTGAAAGGTTCTTTCCACAATGGACCACTGTGATCTCTGGGTGGGGTACTTTTCGGTGCCGCCTACCTACCTACCTTTTGGCCTATTCATCGCTCAGTTTTGAGTCTTAATAGGGTAAACATTTGGTTAGAATTTCTACTTTAATTTAATAAACTTTTTACGATTCTAAAAAGTTTTTGGATTTTATAATTTAAAAGGTTAAGAGTTCAAAGCCAATGTATGTATGGTCTGTAAACGGGAAATAACACCAGTCGGCAAATCATATTGACGCTGTTCATCGACCTAATTTTATAAATTTTGATTTCAAAATTACTATTTTTTCAAATTACTGTTTTCTTAATTTTAAGTTTATCGGGTATATTCTGTAACCCGAAATCGAGTTAATTGCGACAATTATTTTAAAGTTTTCTTAATTAATTAAGTTATTTTAAAGGTAATTAAGCGAATTAATGAAAAATAGTATCAAAATTTTATCAGATTTGAAAACTATAGCAATTTGATATTTTATTAGATTTCAGTTTCACTAGATTTCGGTTTAGAAAACATACCCAAGTATTTATTTTTTTAACAGTTTTGTAAAGTTTTTTAAAGCCGAATCCTCAAACTAATCGGAATACTTCAGTTCCTTTTCAAAACGTGTGCACGTTTTTAATAGCGTGTCCCCTAGCTTCCAAATTTAATTACGTCATCTATGCAATGCGGTATCTTTAAACAACATTAAATAAAACCTAATCTTCTATAAGTTATACAAAAGAATACGAAAAAAAAAATCAGAAACACAAATAACTTACTTTGACAATACCCTTCTTGTATTCGGTTTCCAATTTCTTAAAGTACATCATTGTTGTGCGAGCTTCGGGACAACCAGCAACAGGATGTTGATGATGTTCTAAAATACCAGTTGAAGTTGAAGGGTACGTTGTCTGCAGATGATCACTATCACTTACATTCGATTTTATGGAATTTCCACTTAGGCGTTCTCCAATAAAACCTAAACGTTGTGTAAGAGGTTCCAGAACATATGAATTAGTACCATATACAGAAACTGCGGCTCTATTTAATGTCGTGGGAGCTGTAGTTCCCATGCCACTGAACGATATATTACCCAAACCACTAGTCGCTGCAAGTCGTCTAGTATCTGCACAATAGCTACTTCCGCCGCATATTTTGCTAGAATCTGCAAATGTTTTCTTTAGATTATTGGCTATCTTTTCATCAAAATGTTCTATAGCCATTGAGGAAATGTCACGTAATTCTTGTAAAACCTCATGTGGTCTCAGAGGTTTACTCGTTTTCGATATCAAACGTAAAATACGAAATATTTCATCAAGCACACGACCTGGTATAAAGCAGCATAAATTCAAGTCCATATACTTAGTATAGGTCATGGAAAGCATCGAGATTCTTGTCTCTATCGATGTTAATATATCAGCATGACGTGCAAGGCAGTGATTTCTAATGAGAAAAAAATGCAAATAACATAACCTTGGATAAAAAATTTGCTGCTGTAATGAAATCATGATACCTACCGTCTCTCCGATTCCCGTCTTGGTAGTAATGCTTTAATGCGTTTAAAACTGACACTATGTTGCTTTATGACTTTATTAAAACCTCCATTCAGAACTTGCTGAGCAATTTGATCAAAACGTCTACATACCTTTTATCATAAAAAATGCATGAATTTCTTAACATACACATTAATTATACTTATGTACATGGAGGTAGAGTAATTATTACTTCTTTGTTTATATTTTTTTTCTTTTCACATTTAACTCACCAATCTTTTCTTTGATACTTCGTCATAACTTAGAAAGTCGAATATCTCCACTAACACTACATTGGGCAAGTCTAAAATGTGCATTTTAAATAATCACTTGATTATTTGTTGGCTTTTTTGAAATTTTTAACCAAAATTATTAATTCTTTTTAACGTAATTCCTTCCTCTTAAAATTTTGGATCTAGAATGTTTTGAACGATAAACGAAAATGAGAAAACGCAAGGACGAGAAGATTTGCATGCCGTATCTACACTAAAAATTCACGACGATGCCAGAGTACATAAGAGGCGTTAAGGCCCAATTAGTCTAGAAGTAACCTAGACGGGACTTAAAAGTAACGTGCTCAAAACATCAAGTGTGGTTAGCTGGTTAAGTAAAACGTGTCAGCAGAAAAAGGAAAAAATAAACAAACAAAAAACACTTATAAATTAATTCATACTTTGGCACCAATAATATTAATTGTTCATCATTCATTTTATTTGAGTTTATTGCTATTTAATAATTACAATTTAAAACACACACTTAAATTTTTGTTTATTTATTAAATTTAAGCGCGAATTCTTTGTTTACACTTTTATGTCAACACGCTGATACGTCACGTCTACGTTTAATACGTTCGGTACTTTGGCACTTTAGACACTTAGATCAGCTAATCGCTTAATTTTTGTCTATAAATAAAAATATATAAATTTATTTCAAATATTTTTTCTACTTCATTGACTTAGTTTCGTTTTTTAAAACAACTGAAAACACAAGTCATCTATTCAACGCGTGTAAAAGTTGAAAGCTGCAGAAATTTATTTTATTTGTTACTTGCCTTAACATATGGTACTTTCAACTATATAAATGTATTAGAAGGATAATAAAAGCTCATATTGGTATTCACCTAACAGATGAAAAGCAGCTAATACTCATTTTAACAGGAGTATTTTTATTAGTTGATGCTGGCAATACCATATCATGTTAGTCTATTGTTTTTATTTCTTAATATGGCATCTTTACGTTGGAATTGCAGCTGATCAAAAAGGTAAACAATAAATTAGTTTTCATCAGTAAAATTGTTGACAGATATAATTAATTTACAAAAATAAAATTATTCCATCATGCCTACTTATTATTTTGTGATAGTGGGCCATAATGATAATCCAATATTTGAAATGGAATATACCACAGTTAGTAAAGAAATGAGGGTAAGTATCGCAAATGTTCCCTGTTGGGTAATTAAGGAAACAAGTAAATGTTTTTATTTTACGCTTTTAGAAGGAAGATCATCGTCATTTGTCACAATTTATAGCTCATGCTGCTTTAGATTTAGTTGATGAACATAAATGGAAAACTTCAAACATGCATTTAAAATCAATCGACCGGTTTAATCAATGGTTTGTATCGGCCTTTGTTACAGCTAGTCAAATCCGTTTCCTTATTGTACATGACCACAAAAATGATGAAGGCATTAAGAATTTCTTTAATGAAATTTATGAAACATACGTTAAATATTCAATGAACTCATTTTATAAAGTAAATACACCCATAAAATCGCCAATGTTTGAGAAAAAGGCCCAATTATATGGGCGAAAGTATTTACTGTCTTAAGAGTAGGTAAAATGAAATTATTACTTTAAGATCTTATTTTAATTTATGGTATTGTTAAATTTGTATAATAAATTTATAATGTAACAAGCTAAACAATTGAAACATTTTTTGAAGCAACTTAATTGTATCATAAGTTTGTTATCACTGAAAATATTGTTATGCCATTAATTTGGCTTTTATTTTGCAAAATAAATTAGAAATACAATGCTCAACCAGCTGAAGTGACCGACAATAATTATAATATTCATACAAATAAGCATAAGCATTTTATTTGGTAAGCGTATGTCATGCATTTAAGACCATAATTTAATGGCTAGACAATTCTGATGAGCAATAAAATTAATTTTTAAAGAGCATCCCATCTACACTTTAAGTTTGTTAAGCAAAATTTTTAATCTAAATAGAGCAAAGCAATATGATTATAAAAAAATAGCCTACATATTTTTAACAAACTACGCCTATATATTGATTATTTATAATTTATAAAATATGTACCTTTTTAATTCTGAATATCGTTACTTCAATTTAGAAATGTGAAAATAACAGTTCGTTATTTTTTAAACAAACTTCTCCTACGAGGGTTGGACGAGGGGTTTAGCCAAAAAAAAGATAAACCCTGCAGAAGAAAGTTTGTAGTTATATTTGCTCGTAAGGCAAGTACAACGTGGGGTTAGGAATGAGAGAGAGAGAGAAAAGATATTGGGTTAGAGCAAATTCTTTTCTATGGTAAGTATATAGGGCATATTTACCTTTAGAGTGGGAGTCCAAAACATAATTAAAAAAGGTGAATAAACGTTATAATACTTCATTTACTTATTAATTTTAATATAGATTGTATGTTATGTGTTTTGAATTTATAATTTAATCGTTCTCCTCGCTGTAATAATGTTTATGTCGTTGTATAAGTATATGATTTATGTTGATCACTTGGTGGTTGAGAGGTGAGTGAAGTTAAATTCGGGATAAATTAAACATCTATAGTTGATAATTTCTCAATATAAATTGGGTTTCCAATGGAAAGACAAAATAATGCAAACTTAGCGTTTATATCCCCAGATTTACAAAAACGCTTAAAAGAATAATAATGTCTAAAGGCAACTATAGACATGGCGCCGGTCTTAACGTATGTCTAAATAATAAAACACGGGCCTGGGTTGCAGTGCTATATGTTGGTGGTTTCAGCCGATGTTGATTGCTTTGATGCTTCCTCTTGTAGTCTTGACTCTGGTTGTTGTGACCGATTTTGAGTTGATTTACCTGATGATAGATTGTTTGCATCTCGGATTGCTTCTACTATGGAGAAAAGAATAGTTATTAAAGAAATATAAATGTTTTAGGGTATGAAAAAACATAGGGATTAGAGAAATTACAAAAAATATATTCCATGGAAGTATCTGTTAACATCCAGATACTCAGCATTCAACGTGGCCGGGTTGTAGGGATGTATAGATATTATCTGAGTTCTTTGACATCGAGAGTGCCCAACTTTCAAGCATGTTTTATGAGAGCCACTTTCCATTAGTCTGGCATCGAGCGTGCCCAGCTTCCAGGAATGTGGTTTTGAGATATTATCTGTATTCGTTGACATCGAGCGTGGTCAGCTTTCAACTCCCCTATGGGGATCCTCCGCCTTCCAACGAAGCGAGAGATTGCGTGGCATTAGGGGTATGCATATGGCTTAGATCAGATGGAATAGTGGAATTGCCAAGTAATATAATTGGGAGAAACAAAACTTCATAACAAGAGTTGGAAGAGCAGTTAGAGATACAGATAACAACTTTGAAAAAAGGGCTTGTAATTATATTAAGTCACACGGGATTGATGGCTGAGCTAGTCGATCTACCATCTACACGCAATATTGAATGCAGTTGTTAAGTTTAAAGCACAGCTTGTTGTTAAAGGCTTGGTTGTCATTGTGCTGTAGGTTGAATAATACAATTCCGAGCAATTCATCTTCGTAAGCGAGGTGTGAGTATATATAATCGACTATGAGTAAAATGATTCAATTCAAGAAAGTGGCAAACTTTTTCGGATGAGAGTTGGAATAGGCAATAATTGCTTGCGAGCAAGTGTAGGGTTACCAGAGTAAACTTGACCATTTGGTAAAATCGAGATACAAATGGGAATTGTATTCTTGTGTATTCATATGTGTACCACTGTAGCCTTCGTGTCCTCTTTTTTCTTCATATTAATGTTTCTTTTTCTTCCGGATTAATGTGCCTTTTTCTTCCATCAAACTTGAGTTTTGACATATAGAGTAGGTTGAGCTAAATCGATATGATGGGTTAATTGATTAGATAGGGTTAAGTGAAGTCGAACAAATAATGGGACAGATTAAATTAATTGGGATTTAAAAATTTTGATATTTATCGATCTATATCATTCGTTGAGTGTTAGGGGCCAAATTACTGGCACTAGATGTCAGTATCAAGTAAAAAGAAATAATAGGGGCCGAATAATAGCGCTATATATTAGTATTTAGTAAAAGAGAATATTAGGGGCTAAACAAATTAGCACTAGATAACTAATATATAGTAGTAAAAAGAGTGAGTAGGGGCTATGTATCAGCGCTATATAATATCTAGTCAAAAATAAATCCTAGGGGCTAAAATCTAGCACTAGATATTAAACATAGTATAAAGAGAGTGGGTAGGGGTTAACGAGTAGCACTATTTTAATGTCTAGTAAAGAAAAGAATAGGGGCCAAAACTTGGCACTAGATATTATTATATAGCATAAAAGTGCATATGGGCTAATGAATGGCACTATATATTAAAACCCGGTAAGAAAAAAGTAGAAAGGGGCTAAAAAATAGCACTAAATATTAATATATAGAAAATATGAGTAGTAGAGGTCATCCATTAGCATTAGGTAGTCAAATATAAGAATGATGAAGATCGTTCGGTTGCTATTAATATTCTCATCGCTGTTGATTATGCGTTTGTGCTTACTCTTATTTTTTCTTTCCTGTTGTTAAATTATATGCGTGATCTTGTTCGCGTTATTGTTTCTTCTTCGTACTGTTCTTTGCCTGTCGCCTATTGTTGTTTGATCATATCAAAAAAAAATTATGTTTGGGCTACTCACCAATTTACCGGCAAATGAGAATGAAGGAGTACGTGGGCAACTGATGTAAATAATAGGATATCTCTGTAGTAGACATTGTTTTTAGATGTGGTTCCAGTTTCCAATTGTTGTAACTTTAATTCTTAGTTGCAGTTTTTGTTCTTACACGTAAGTTATTTTAGAGTCTTGTTGTAACTTTCATATTTTTTGTTTGCATAAATTTTAATTTTTGTTAAAATTTATTAAGTAACTTAATAAATAATTTATTTATTTTAATTTTCACTTAATTGAAAACATTTAAGTTTTATTAATTGAATTAATTTTCATTTTCTTTATTTAGGTTTTGTTATCTTGTTTTATTTTAAATTTTATTTAATATTATTTATTTTAGCTTCAGTATGATTTTATTTTAGTTTTAATTTATTTAATTTGTTTACATATTAATATATATATTTGAATTTTGTTCATATACTTGTATTTAAGATTATACCTACCCTTATGAATTATATATATATTAAGAGATATATATATATATAATATATATATAATTATACTTACCTTGAGAATTATATTTACTTTTATTAATTATACTTATCCTTATGAATTATATTTACCTCTTATTAATTATACTTACCCTTCATGAATTACACTTACCTTAACCTTAATTTATATATATTATCTCTCAATTAACTTGAACTTAAATCCATTCCACATAACTAACATTTTAAAAAACGTGCAGGAGGAAATAAAACTTAACTAAATCTGAAACCTTGACGATAGAATATAAGTTTTAATGCAGTGTCAAAAAAAAAAAAAAAAACGAAACCAAATTTAATATTTAAGACTGATTTAATTCTTTTACTTTTAATAAAGTTATGTAAAAAAGGGATTTTCATTTTTCAATACCATGAAAAAGATTGCGAATTATAGCTTTTGGTTAAATATGAAAAAATAATAATAAAATAATAATGAACATTTATTACGTCCTTTTTAAATTAAAATAACTACATATAAATTAAAATTTCTTTTATGTATTATAAACGTTTTTCTGGTGAAAAGTCAACTGTGCCAAAAAGGCAAAGGATCCTTGCATTCTTAACTTTCTCGACAATTTCAATAAAATAAAACGTTAATTTTTTACCTTTGTTTAGGTATGATACTACACAATAAAATTAAAATGTTTGATGTCTCCCAGAAAATATATTATTAATTTGAGGGATAAACCGATCTGTTTTTAAATAATCGCCGTTTCTTAAAAATTTAATATAGTTTAGCCTAACCAATATGAATTTTTTTTAAATTTTGTTTACGTATATTGGTACATACATATGTATGTATGTACATATGTAGTTGACTTTAGATGTTATACAAATGTTTGTCAAGAAATCAGAAAAAATATGGTGTAGAATTGATTCATACTTGCCTTTGGTATAAAAAACTGTAATCTTACTGCGTGTTGGCTTAATTTAATAACAAGAGTTATTTAAATAAAACTTTTTTAAATGATAAATGAAGTATGTACATCGACAAGCATACTTAATGTTGTTCTCAACAAAAAGGAAGACATTTTTCTTAAATTGGAAAATCTAAAATCTTTATAATTTCTCGCATATTGTAGGTCCTAAGAAAGCTATGATATGAGTTTTTTGTTTCTAAACATTTGCTGGTACTTGCATTAAAATCGGTCAAGTTGTTTTCAAGTTATATTATATATATTGACTTAACTACCATATTTTGGGTGAAAAAGTTGCCACGCTCATAAAAAAAATTTGAGCCAGATGGAAAACAAACGGATTTAAATTCAGCGCGTTAAAATCATATTCAATATAATATAGTTATATTTAAAGAACAGATTTTTTTTTGTAGACCAGTATAGCCAATGTTTAACTTGAATATGTACAACACGAAAAACTCATAAAACTTGCGTTAATGAATCGAAAACACATTCCTTCACGAATGTTATTTTTCTTTTAATAAATTCTGAGCACTTTCAAACACTTGTAAAAAGTTTTGTTCTGACCTTAAAGCTAGTTAAAACTAATAGTTAATAGTTATTAACTGATAACCCGGTATTCGTACTCCAATTTCAAAAGGTAAAGAAACTAAAAATTAGAAACTAAAACTAATTTTATTTGCATATAATAATCTTGATTACAATAATATATATATATATATATATATATATATATATATATATATATATATATATATATACATGTATACATCTGATAACATGATAATGTAAAATATACAATTTATATTGTTTATGCAATACCTTAAATGCATTTAATTTAAATAATTGAACTAAATATTTTTTTATTTAATTATCAATAACATACGTTGTTATCTAATAACTAGAACAGATAACAGAAAATGACTAAGGAACAAAATATATTCTTTCAAAAGAAGGAAAGAAACTATTCGTTTACATTTAACTTCATTAATATGAATTTTTAATTAAAAAATGACTAAATTGTGTACATTAACATAAAAACTAAATAAACATACAACATTAAGGATGACAATATATTGCGCAAGGATTTATATTTATGCGTTGGACATACATGGATAAGCGTCGTTTTTTATCATCATAAACTTCGATGACAAGGCAAGAGATATAAGCTTTACAACATAAACTTTAAACTTGCAATAAGAAATAGTACACAAAGAAAAATAATTAAAATACACTTTTAAAGAATGTTCTGTTATCAATAATAAGTAATAATATATAGAAATGCATCTTTTTAATTATCTAGAAAATTATTTAATGGCATAACCATTAGGATTATTACTTTGCCAACGCCAAGTATCAGCGCACATTTCATCGATACCACGTGTCGCTCTCCATCCCAGAACTTTGGCAGCCAATGAGGCGTCAGCAAAGCAAGTGGCAACGTCACCTGAACGCCTATCGACAAGTTTATAATTAATCTTACGACCTGATGCCTTCTCAAAAGCATGAACCATTTCCAGTACGGAATACCCGACACCAGTACCAAGATTATAAGCAAAGAAACCAGTCTCAGCTATATTACGTAATTTATCTAAAGCTTTAACATGACCTTCAGCCAAATCAACTATGTGTATATAATCACGTACACCAGTACCATCTTTAGTAGGGAAATCACTGCCATAGACTTGAAGACAATCACGCCTTCCCACGGCTACTTGAGCAATATATGGCATTAAATTATTTGGTTCACCATTAGGATCTTCTCCGATGCGCCCTGATGGATGCGCACCCACGGGGTTAAAGTAACGTAGAGAAACAACTGCCCAACGCTAAACAATAATTTAAACAACAGATTTATTAATGCCCCATTACTATGCACTGAGAAGGTTGTTGCTTACCTTATCTGATTTGCAAAGGTCCTTAAGAATTTCTTCTGTAAAGTATTTAGTTTTACCATAGGGACTTGTACAGTTACCAGTTGGATGTTCCTCTGTAACTGGCAAAAATTGTGGTTCGCCATACACTGTGGCGCTCGAACTGTACACGAATTTAAACACATTGTTATCGGCCATAGCTTCTAGTAAGACATTGGTTCCAGTCATGTTGTTGTGATAGTATTGCAAAGGAATGCGACATGATTCACCGACAGCTTTAAGGGCAGCAAAATGTGCTACCATATCAATTTTATGCTGAATATTTAATACAGACAAACGTTGATTAAAAAAGTTTTAAAAAGTATACACATACATATAGTCATATGAAAAATAATAGGGACAACATTGCGGTTTTCCTTAAAAGCTTAAGAAAAAAGGTTCTACAACTGAGAAACGGTACGAAATTTGTATGATAAATAACGTTTCTTTGCGTCGTCGAAATTCAAACAGATAAATAAATTTTGATAAATATTTGAATATAAAAACAGTTGGATTTTTAACTATTTTGACATATGTCCCTATTATTTTTCACATGACTATATGTATATACATACGTATGAACATATATTTATTTAAATAGAAATGCAATTTGTTGTTTACATTTAACAATAACTTAACAAATTTCATATTACAATTTTGCACAGATGTCTTAATTAGTAACACAAAAGCCCATAAAGACACATAAGCCCATAATATTAAATCTAATAAAGTGCTGTTGCTTGATAGCAGGCACAACAGTCTGTTTTCTTTCCTTTAAATTGCTCAGTATAGTAGCAGACAAAAATTCTGCTCAAACACTAGCACGAATGAAAATTACATAGATTTCGAATTTATAAGCTTTAAAAGATAATGTGGAAAAGTTATCAGAAATTTCAATAATGCATTTTGGTCTGATCAGTCAGTAATTAAAAAAGGGGATGACATTTTGCTACATGTGGAGCTAAATAGAAGCACTAAACATCAACTACATCCCTGTTTGCAATAATTCGAAAAAGGCTGTCTACTCAAACGGGATTAATAATTTATTTTCTACATGAAAAGTTGCTGAAACGCAAATCAAATCTTTTTGGAAATTAAAAAATGGGTTATAAACAAAAAGCCGGTCGCCCTGTACTAACAATTTTAAAGTCTAGATTAACAAAATTATCCACTATGAGTTATTGCAGTTTGGCAAAACGACCGTTTAAACAAAGCAATTCAAAAAGAGCGAAGAGTCCTTACACCATCTGACTACCATTTATTTCTCTTCATAGTTAAGAATTGGTCAACGAAAAAGCGATGAATATCATTCCGCTAAAAGTTTTTCACCGATAAATCACAGAAATTTTACAGCAATTGTGTTATAAAGGTCGGGTAATGGCGAAAGATCATAGCAAATATGAACATATAAAAAAAAAATTTTAATAGCGAAACTATATTAAAGGTAACGGGTTACCAATTTAAATGTCTAATAAAAGCAAGAAATACAAAACTAAGTAAAAATATTTCAATGTATTAGCCATCAGATAACAGAAATTTTACAACCCACTGTGTATACGTGATAACAGCAATTAAAATTAAAGAAATTATTTAAAGAATTATTTAAAAAATAATATTTTGTATAATATTACAAAAATTTATACAATTGAGGGCTACACTTCTAGTATGTACTTATATATTTAATAAGTGCATTTAAATTGCTGATAACAATGTTCAAGAAATGTAAGAAAAACAATTATTTGTTCTTAATATAAAATGTCATGATAGTAAAAACGATGATTAATAATAATAAAAAGCTGATATGAAGAATTTGTATTAAAAACGCATTTAAAAAAATTGTAACAACCATTCTTTATGAAATATGAAGAATTCGAAACCATTTAAAAAAAATAATTTATTAAATAAAATAAATATGTACATATATATATGTACATACGTATTCTTATTTCATTTATTGTAACACACTAAGAAACACAACATACTTTTGCACAATATGTGTATGTATGTATGTAATTCAATTGATAACTAACACAATTTTATTAAGTTTGATATTCAGCCAAAAACAGCCTCAATAGCGCGATACAAAGTTATTTTTTTTCTACACGTACGCAAAACAGATAAGGGAAGCAAATACAAACAATTCACGTTATGAAATATTAAAAAAAATGTTTTTTTACTTATCTTAACAATAAAACTTTGTTGAAGTAAAAAAGTGCCAGCACGATAAAAATAAAAATTAAAAACGGAAGAGCTTTAAAATTTGTTTGTTATTTTAGAAAACAAAACCAAATGCACCTTTCTTCTCAGGAATGTTTTATATGTATGTTAATATTATGGAAGAAAATTTTGAAACAGCGATATACACTATACATACATATGTATATACTTCAAAAATGTTTGGATATTAAAATAAATATTTGCTTTTAAGAAGATACAAGTAAACTGAAAAAATAGATTCTGACAATATTTGCTCACTGTTTTTTAACCTGCTGTTTAAACTAAAAAAATAGGTGTACAAATAAAATCAGAACTTTAGTGTCATGCGTTTATTTTTGTATAAGAATGATAAATCATTTGTGATTTATTAAAAATAATAATAATAATAATAATTAACTTCAATATGACTTATTTTCTTTATTGTTTTAGAACTTTTTTTCTCTAATATTAATTTACAGGCATGTCATAAAAATCAACTCCGATCGAAAGTGAAATTAGTTCCGTTAATAGTTTCTACAGAAAACGTAAGACGAAATTTTCTTCGGAATGAAATCATTTTCAAAATTACAAATAATTTAATTTTTTTATAATCTTTGCGTTTTGATTTTTTTTAACAAAAATTGAATTACTTCGATAGGAATTTAATTCTGTGACATGCCCGTATGTGTTCGAAAATTTAAATTATCAAAGTCCTATTTTCTATAAATTAATTTTATAAAACATTTTGTGAATACATACATACTTATATAAATAAATTTTAGGAATGACTGCATTTGACATCACAACTCTTACTAAAAATTTATTATGCGCTCACAATTTGAATTCAATGGCATATAAATTTTTGTACTTTAATTTTTTTATATGCATGCATACATATATATGTATGTGTGTATATAATTGAAAAGTGCAGCTAATGCTTTATATAGATATTTATGAATTTAGTCAGATAAACGGAGGCAGAGTGTGGAAGGAGAATGATATGATGTGAAAAAATTATAACTGAATGAGAAGAAAGCACAATTAATCAAAATATATATGACTATTTTACGTAAAATACCTAGACTTTATAATAGATAACGAAATTAAATTTAAAAAGAAAAAATAGTATACTTTTATATACAATTGTAAAGTTGCCCAAAACAATATTATTGCTATAAATAAACAATATACTCTACTTTAGATCAAAATATCAAATCATCTCTCACTAAGTAAATAGAATTATTGACAAATCTATGTATCCACTGTCAAGTTCAAAATATTTAAGTTTTTCGATAGCTGAATGCAAAGAAAATTCTCTTTAAAAATTAATTGTAAACGGAAAAAAAATTAGACCCTCACACAAAAAACATTTTAATAACAAGATGTTAATGATATGTATATGTGCCGCGATAAGGCCAATGAACTATAAATCCAAAATGTTACCAGTTAAATAAAAGAAATCAAAATTATAGTAAAAGTCGTATAAACAAACATTAATGCACATGTGAGTGAACAACAACATCAACAGTTAAAATCATTAAAAAGCTAATGAAAATGCTTATCAAAAAATTATTTATAGAGTTTCAATAAAGTATCGAAATATGTGTACTAGAATTGTTACAAAATGTTTTTTATTGTCTTACCTCTTGAAAAACAGCCCGCACTTGTTCGCGATCTGTGATATCAACGCGATAAAAGTGAACTTTTTTGCCAGTTATCTCTTGAACACGATTAAGAGCTTCGGGAAGTTTTGCTGTACTTGAACTGTAGGCATTACATAAGTTATCAACAGCAACAACATTATACCCTGCATTTAACATCTCCAATACAGTATGGGAACCAATATATCCAGCACCACCCGTTACTAATACTGTGGGGGGAGCCATTGTGTTTAAAATTTTCTAAAATCAAAATCCCCATAAAAATGTTGATCGAAATTAGTGTAAAAGTAAAAGTTTTATTTATTTTTGTATAAATACATATTTTAAGAATATTTTCTATGACGTCAGCAATTTAACGTTAAACATTGAAAAAGTTTATTTTATTCTTTGAAGTTGTATGTGCAAAAATAAGTGTGTTCTTAATAAATAGTGTTGATGTTCTTAAATAAACAGTGAGTCCGTTCGTACCTACCTGTCCGTATCTCTTTGGAAAATTGAATGGCAATTATGAGCTATTGATGTCTGGAATAAACAACACGTACTCAGGTATTAAATGTAGTATGCCCTCCGGCACGTGTATTCTTCTTTCTTATAAACTTCCCAAATGATAATAATGATGTTACAAGAGATGATACACAACAATAGCCACCAACACCTACAAAAACCACTGGTCAAACAACAAACTGGCAGAGAACAGAGAGGAAAAGCTACAGCAGTTGGTTGTCTGTCAAAAACCTGAACGTACGGAAATATTTATTAAAATACATTTCATTTACAATTGTAGCTGAAGATGCTGACCTCTGTTAATATTTTTAAATATTTGGAAAATTTTCTTTCAATATTACTCGTCACCTTACACCCTTTTTCAACAACTCTTCACATTAGCTTATTAGTCACTTTTAATTACCCGCAATTGTCGTTATTGAAGAATACAATATTTCGCACAAGTGAATAAACGCGTATTATGTTTTGCTTTAACAATTTCACTTTTCCCCCTGTTTAGCACAAAAAAAAACTTTCATTTGACGCTTTCATACGATTACCGCGATTACAACCCGTTCCACAGCCTACCTTACACTACGGCTTCTTAATTGAGACTGGGCCAGTTCTCTTGGTCGTTTTATGTTCTTGTTCCAATAAACTGATGTTGTTTAGCAATCTGTTTCTGCTGCTGTTGCATGCGGTCACAAAGTGTAGATTAATTTTTTAATGAAATTTTGTATCATTATTAAATAACGTGAACATACAGTTTGTATTAATGTACTTCTAAATTATCTTAAGTATTTTACTTAATATTCTTTAAATAATTAATAGAATAATACTTGACAGGAATGAATTTAAACAAAATAAACAAATTGAAATTTTCACGCCGCTATTGGTTTTTTTTCACGATAAATACTCTAATTTTTTTCTGATAGCATTTGCACAAGTTGCCGGATATATAAGTTTAGTTCAAATGTGTGGCAGCACTATTTATAACATTCGCCGTGGTTTTTACAAATACAAATGGACAAAATTGCATGCAAAATTGTAAGGTGTGTAAAAAAAAATGCATGTAAATTATTTAAAAAATAAAATCTAAATTGGGTTATTTTTACTTAATACCTATTTATAACTTTGTTAAGTTATACTACTGAATATTCAATTTTCCTATATTTAGTATAAACTAAAAAATAAAGAACAGGGTTCTAATTGTTGCTTTCAGTAACGAATTGATTTGATCAAATTCTGTTAGTTTGGGATTATTATTATTATTACATTTGTTATTAAATAATGCATATATGTTGTTATTCGTTATACGATACGTTAACTTGTTTGATTACGTAAGCGGTGATTAGACCCCAGTTATTCATTAAGGGTGTTTTAAAATATAAATTTCAGCGATTTCAGAATTACCTAAGGAGTATACTGACTTAAATAAAGTACTAGAATTTTAATAACTACAAAAACAGACGTTTTTATTATCCTTAACAAATAACAGTAAATACGAAAGTCACCTTAAATAAAGAAGGCAAAAAGTTTAGAAAACTTTTCGTATAAGAAAGTTCATCCAAAAACTCTTCAAAGTGCCTTACGAGCTCATAGGTAAGCATAGATTGATTTTTTGCAGAAGATATTATTTACGAGTGATAAAGCAAACGTAAATTGTTAGGAAATTGAAGGTTTGGCGCAAAACTAACACAGCACTTGAGGCGTCATAGCAGCATCTGGGGTTGGCCAATATTACAAATCGATAGTATTATAGATCGATACAATTACAAAAAGCTTTAAGAATTAATTTTTCGTACATCAGTCGAGATGTTTAGTCTAGGCCAGAGTCAAATCTTTTAATAGAGCAATAATCCTAATAATACAGCAAAAATGATGAGAATTATGGCTGCTGTAATATATGTAGGCAGATGAAATGCCCTCTTCACTAGCTGGATTTAATCTTATTGAGCACGTTTGAGATACAGTCAGAGACTAAAGTTTAAATACAGATGCCAAATTAAGAGTTAAGAAAAGTAACCATTTAACAAAATTTTTTTGTATGCAGTTTTATTTATAACAATGCAGGATGAACAACAAAACAATTTTTTTAATACATTGCAAACATAACGGTAAATATTAATAAAACAAAAATAAGCAATGGACAAAAGTTAAATGCACGTTCAATTTTCATGATTATTCTTCGATATTCTTCAGGATTTACTACTATTACCATTACATTTAACAAAATTTTTTTGTATGCAGTTTTATTTATAACAATGCAGGATGAACAACAAAACAATTTTTTTAATACATTGCAAACATAACGGTAAATATTAATAAAACAAAAATAAGCAATGGACAAAAGTTAAATGCACGTTCAATTTTCATGATTAATCTTCGATATTCTTCAGGATTTACTACTATTACCATCGATATATTGATCATAGTTCATATTAATTAGCAGTTAAAACTTCATATTAGTTGCGTTTTTCCTGTTGAAAGTTGTTTTGAAAACCATAGGCAAAGGAAAAAAATTAAAGCAGTAGTAAAATGTTTAAAAATTAAACATATTATAGTCATATCGGGAAAAGCACATTCATTCAAAAACTGTACAAAAAATATCACAGGAGCACGGGTACAGAGGGAGATTTCCGCGACAAGAAAACACTAATTAGTGAAAAATTGTACGACTTCAAATAAAAACAAAAGTAAGAACGTGGAACTTTGGAAAACTGTTTCTTTCATATACGAATGTAAATTTAACTTGTTTTCAAAGGGTTGTCGTGCAGAAGTTTGATGGAAACCCAAACTGTCCTTCGGGCAGGAAATTTAGTTCTAACTGTGAAACATAGGGGTAGCAATGTGATTGTTTGGGGAATAAATGGAGCACCTATAGTCAGGAATTTTGGCTTTATGGATGATGTAATGCACCAGTATCTATAGAACATATGGCATGAAAGTTGGCAGGTTTCTATGGACAAATTATATCGTTATCCCATTGGATCTTTAAATAGTGCAACGGTGCAAAGCATATCGCAAACTCTGTTAACTAATGGCTGCTAAATCATGTTCCGCGGTAGCACTTATAGCCTTCTCAAATCACCTGACTTATACCCTGTACATTTTAATAGAGCAAAAATTGGAAAACATTACAACTATAAACAAGGATTCACTAAAAGAGCATCTCGAGGAAATCTGGTCATATAATCTCAGCGTCTAAAACGGAAAATTTTGTTAATTCTATGCCTCGACGTCTACAAGCAGTCATAGAGAGCCAGGAAGGCTCCAATAAATACTAAATTGGTATTTTGTTATCCATTATAAAGAAATATTAACGCGTATTTCAAGACGTATTTAAGCTTTTGTCCCGCACATTTTTTTGTATTTATAAAAATTACCATTATATTTGCGATGAAGTAATTTTTTGTTTGTTTTCGTTTTAACTTATTCATGTAGGTTATTAAAAATATGTACTTCCAATTTTAGTAATAGGTTTAGTTTTCTTAAAACTCAAAGTTTTTAAGAGGTACTTATACTTTAGTCTCTGACTGTATTTTAAAATGAAAAATTTACGGCACCAGCAGGGAAACGTTAACAGAAAGATTACAAACCATGTCGCGTCAATACCAAGTCAACTGCAGGCAGTGCTTAATGCTAACAGTTGGTTAACAAAATAGTAATTTTAACGAATTTTAAATACAACTATTTATAATTTTTAATAAAAGTTTTTTATCTATGAACCCTTTTGTCCACTAAACAATTTTCTTCCTCCTGAATAATTATTTTTAAAAACATTTTCGAGAAAATAAATCGGTATACTTTGACACTTTAATCAAATAATTATTGGATTCAAATAAATAAATATTTATTTATTTTAATCAAATAAATATTTGATTTATTTATTTGATTTATTTTATTTTAATCAAATAAATATTTGAATCCAATAATCAAATAATTATTTGATTCAAATATTTGAATCCAATAATCAAATAATTATTTGATTCAAATATTTATTTCAGTCTTAACGCATTGCAAACATGTTTTCAATTATTTTATGCCTACTGTTTAAACAAATAAAAATTATCAAATATTTAAACATAGTTTGAACATAAAACAAAATAGTTTTGTGTTTGACACAATTTGAAATATATATATAAAAACAAAAATTTTCATCAAATAGTTTCCAGGTCTGAACGCACCTTAAGTTATGTATGCAATAGACTAAACTAATTGGTCTCCCTAATTCAGACAAATGTGCAGTTCTCGCTCTTAAATTCAAGACAGTTCAAGTCATGAAAGAAATGAAAAAGCTCAGTAGAATAAAGCGGAATAAGAACGGATAGTGTATTTTTTAAAAATTCTTTTTAAAAGTTTATTATTATCTAGTGTTTGTCATTGACGTATTTTCTACATAAATGAGTAAAGCTACAGTCACATATGGCAAATATTTGACAAAAACTATCAAATATTTCTTTGCATTAATAGGACCATAAAATATTTTTAGGGTGCAAGCACGATTTTGAGAAAACAAATTTGTTTGCAAGCAAACAAAAATGTCTAGCGTAACCACCATATGTCAAACTTTCTCCGCTTTTTAGGCAAATAATTATGTAATCTTGCAATGTTATTGTAAGAACAAACAGTGACAAATAACAGCTGTTACAAGCAGTGTTGTAAATTTTTATAATAACTTATGAAAAATTTTAATAAAATCACTAAAATAGAAAAAAAACTAAATTTGATTATAAGTTTAAAAGCACAATTTAACAACTTCTTATAATTTTTGTTATCAATGTCTTCTTATAAATATATTACTAATAGAGTCATACATTTTCGTTAAAATTCGTGCTCTGATTATAACCAATGATAATTATCATTACCTTAACAGAATACTTGTATTAAAATGACAGAAATATCGTTGGTTTTAAATAAGATAAATAATATCACTCTTTTTTTCCAATAGAGTCAAAACAACTATAAAAGTTTTCAATTTGCCGAAAAATAATAATAATTTTACTGGAAAAATAAAATATTCTTCTCTCAAATGGTGAGATACAAGATATTTTTGTGAATCGAATATCGATATAACGAATAATTCTGGATTATTATTAAATCTCGTTTTTTGAGTTATGACGTTGTTGTAGTAAATAAGCAATACATTACTTGAGAATTAATAAAACCTGTCTAAGCTATTTTATCTACTCGTTGAAAAGAACCATAATTGTCTACACTGATATGGATAACAAAAAATCAAGCAGCTGTGTGATTTAAATTTATTTGTTGGCGAAAAAAATTGAGGTAAGTTAAATTTTTTTTGATAATAAAGAATATTTTAATAAATAAAAAAGTTTTATGATATGGAAGATTTTTCTGATGCTGATATTTTAGTTCAAAATATAGAGTTTAATATAGCTAATTCTACATAAGTATGTGTGTTTAAAAAACGTTCGTTTTGTTTTTGTTGTTTTAACTACATATCAAAACATTTTTAAGATTTCATTTTTATAGTATTTAATCTTAATCATAGCAATTTTTGTTTATGAGAAAATAAATTTATCAATTTGGGCAGTTATTTCAAATGAATTGTTGCGGAAATATTTGCTTAAATGCGACCGCAAAAAAACGTGTTTGCCACAATTTGTATTTGACGCTGTTTGTTCGTTATTTGAGAAAATAAATTTTAACGAATATTGCCCCTAGTGAGACCATCAAACAAACCTTGTAAAAATTTAAGGCAAATATGAGCATACATGTTTGCCATATGTGACCGTACCTTGCGATACATCATTGCCATATGACATTAAATAAAGCAATGCCATACGCATTAATAATTTAACAAGTGTGACAACACATTAAATCAGCTGTTTAAATATTTTAATTTTGTGGCTTAAATCTTTCTGGGATTTTTTTGGTGTTTTCGACAGAATATTAACTTGAAGAAGATTTGTAAACATGTCTAAAATATTAAAAGCTGTAAGTAAATTCATAATTATTTTAATATTAAAATTGAAATAATTCTGCGTTTGAGTGTAAAAATCAAAAATGACACAATGTTTTTGTTATGTCATACATGTTTCTGAAATTGTTACTCCATAATTCCTAACCTTGGCAAAGTATTATACTAGCAGCTATAACAATTTTTGTTTTGTTTTCAGTCCACCGGCTTAACTGGCTTGGCCGTAGCCAAGAATCCTCATCATACTTTAAGTTCTTTGTATGGAAAAATTTTAAGAGCTGTTGCTAAAATGCCACAGGACGCTGCTTATCGGAAATACACTGAACAAATTGTACAACAAAGAGCAAAAGCCGTTGAAGCTGTAAGAAGTTAGATTTGGAATATTTTAAATTTAATATAATGATATGATTGCTATAATTGCAGAATAAGGATATCAGTCTTTTGGAAAAGACTATTGGCTGTGGTCAGGTTGAAGAATTGATTGTACAGGCAGAGAATGAATTGATTTTGGCACGTAAAATGTTGGGCTGGAAACCGTGGGAAAAGTTAGTACAACCAATTCCCAACAAGCAATGGGACTGGCCGCCAGCAAAAATTACTGAACCCAAAATTTAAAGATTTTAAATAAAAAAAAACCTTAAATAATTTCTCTTATTAAGAGTACATTGGAAAATATGTTTACAAATTAACAGTAATTCATATATATGGTAACGTTTTCTTTAGCTATTGATTATGATAATAATAATTAAATGAAGGAAGTTAAACATATACCGCTTATTTTCACTGTTTTTAATAAAGATAAAATTTTTATGACCGCAACAACTTAAGAATTAAGTTGTCGAATTATTTAAAATTTCGCAATAGCACAAATGCCAATAAAAATGTAAACAAGTGTAGGATATGCCGTATCACAGAAATTAATTATTAAAACACAGTTTATTAATAAATTATCCTCTTATTTCTAAAAGCTTGTAGACTGGTTTTACATTAATGTACTTAAATTCTATTCGTATAAAAGAGGCAGACATAGTTACAAGGAATGATCGAGAAAATACATAGATAAATATATAGATAAGAAATACCAGCCCACCGGGTCTTATTAAGTATTTTAATGGGTTTTATAGAGTTTTATAACTGCTTCCTAATTTCGTTCAATTCGACAATATTTTTTATTTGTTAGTAAAGTTACGTTGTCTTACCATTTATAATGCAATTTTACAACTCTTTGTCGAATCAAGGAGGTGTTGGGTACTATGGGCTGCTAAAGGTAACTGCAATTACTTCGTTTGAGCCGTGCATTATGAGAAAACTGTTGTATCACAAAGACGTGGTTAAGTTATTCTTTTGCATGACAAAATGTTGCCAAACGATTGTGAGAAATGCCCAAATGCCGCAATCACCGTATTCTCCGCACATTGATTGTGACTATTGGCTGTTTCACGGCTACAATATCTTTTACCATTTCACCGAATCACTTCTTTTCAAGAAATGTAAAATTGACTACAAAGTTTGATCTGAAACAGGATTCTGAAATTGGCTCAGAGGTGGGAAAGGATCTAAACAGTGATTTGACAAATTTTTATTTTGATTAATTTGTTACTTCATTATAATTTTTGAGTTAAAAATAACGGACCAAAGTAATTTGTACTCCCAATACGTAAATTATACTTATTTTTGTTGTATATAAGTAACGAAACCATTTAAATAAAAAACCCACCCGGGTTTTTTTAAATGTAATACCCAATAAAACTCGGGTGGATTTAATTGGGTGACAAATACACAATTCAGAATACATAATAAAGAGTGCGTAGTCAACTATGTTATATATACAAGTTAACCGTCATAACTAATATATTTCCTAAACTCGGCCATACTGACCATGACATTACCTGATCTCACTTCACGAATTCGACCTATCACACCCCAGAAACCACGGGCGCATACTTGAGGCAGACCGCACCCCTCTATAAAACGTACGTGACTGCTGAAATTCATCTACATTCTCAAGTAGATATCGATTGTTGCGAAGGACCTGTGATATCTTATAGAGACCCTCAAATTTGGAATTAGGTTCCGATATACATCAGCCGTTGAACCAAAGTTTCTCACCATGACATAGTCACCACTCTTTTATTCTAGCGCCGGTTTCCTCTTTCTATTAACATATTTCTCATTATAGTATTGTGTTTACCTCTGTTTTTCCAACGCCAAATGTCTAATTGTATCAATATTACCCCGTTGAAACTTATTCACCTATTCTAAGCATCTTATCAATGAATCAACAATCTCCAATCTGTCCTGTTCAAAAAGCATCACACTCGGGAGCTGTCCGATAGATCTACAAATTGTGTTAATAAGATTGTACTCAACTCGACAACATTAGACCTATTGTCCCTCTGTACCTGCCCGTTTACATGGGGCGAACCAGTGGCTATCAATATATGAGAAATATTCCTATTGGATAAGAAGTTTGCGAAATCCCTCGAAGTTAAACATACATCTCTATCACTTATTATACACCTAGGTCGACTATACGATCTAAAATAATTACCCAGAGACGAAATGACCTCCTTGACATTCGTGATCCTCGTCGGCTACAGTCTAACAAATTTCGTACCAGCATCTATTACGCAAGAATATGTTTTAACGTTGGAACATTGTCACCGGCCCGTAATTATCAAAATGTATAACATCAAATAGTCTATCGGATTTCTGTATACTGTGTAAAAGCCTCTCCCCTCCTTTCAATTTTGAGGGGAGTATACAATACAATCTAAGCAATTCCGTATATGACATGCAGCCTTCGTGCTAGGCTCTCTAAAGTTTGTCCTTTAACTCCCTAAGTTTCTCATTCCTGTTCTGACTAGATAACTGGATTCACTCCAAAGTATTCGATTCAATTACCACAATGTTACTACTCCTACTTAGTGCATCAACATGCTGCATTCTGTTCTCTGACCTGTGTTCCAATTCATAATCGTAATTCTGAAGCTCAAGTGCCCAGCGTGCAATCCTGGGATTAAGTTCCCCCCTATTCAGCGTCAAAGTCAAAGAATTAAGATCTGTAATGGTCCTAAACTTCCTTCCCTGCAAGTATATCCTAACACGTTTCAGCGCATAAATTATGGCCAGAGTTTTGAGTACAAAAGTCAATACTTGGACTCAATGTCCGTTGTCCTCTTCGAAAAGTAAAAAACTGGACGAAACTTGCCATCATTATTCTTCTGCAAAAGAACAGCTCCAAAGGCAATAGAGCTAGCACCGCAGTGGAGTTCAGTCTCATCACTGGGATCAAAAAGTGCCAACACTGACGCTTCTCTCATTTTCTCCTTCAGCAATTCAAAAGCGAAAAATCTTTCGCAAACCTTCAAAAATATGAACATATCTCGAAAGCTCTGTACCGTATGTTGTTTATCCGGCACTGGAAAATTCCTTATAGAATGCTTTAAAATCTAATTGTGGTGCTAAGGAGTCGTCATAATTTTGCAGCGCGGAGAATTATCCTGTACACTACCTTGAAAACAAATCAGAGAATTTTCTAGCTGATTTGCCTTTAATTTTTTTAAGATTTTTTTTAAAGTGAGTACTTACTGTCATAGATTAAAATATTTTGCACAAACAAAGCCCGATTTACATATTTGATTAGATGTTTAATAAAGTACTGTCAAATAAATGCTTTGTTGATATTCTATTCTATTGAAAGAATATATTGCACTGTTACTTCTAAAGGTGTATTTTTTATCGCAAAAAAAAACAAAAATGCAATTGTATCTCTCTTTTTGATAAAGATGTTAATATAAAAAAGAAATAGCATTAGAGTGTAGAACTTTTAAAATACGAAAGTATTTTAACAATAAATTAGATTCATTTGAAGAACAGTATGTGAAGTTAAATAATTTTTCTTGTGTTTGATAAAATCCATCAAGTTATCAATATCAATTTCCTTGGGATAGCATTTGATTTTTAGCAATGTTTCAATATGGCTATCTGTTAGCTTGTTTCTGAATTTGTTTTTTATCTGCGACATTGATGAAAATGTAGACTAGCAGATATACATACATATGAATGTGGTTTCAAACATTGAAAAAAAGGTTTTATATTAAATCCCTAATAATCGCATACTTTTTGGGGCACACATTTTTTCAAAAGTTGAAATCCATTTCCGTTGAAATAAATAAGTCTTGTTTCATCAGTGTCAATTCCTCTTCTATATTGTGTGGTAGATTTTCTAACGAATGCGTTAAAGGATTATTCAATATGTTTATAAACCATTGCAAGCTTAAGAAAAATTTAAATCTACCTTGAAAGGTTTCCAAAAGTACATTTATTTCTTCCTTTATTTTTTCTAATTTTTCTACATTTGAAATATGTTTAAAAATTATCTGAATTTAATTTAATTAAGTTGTAGAGAAAATTTGGGCATTTTAAAACATTTAAGATGTCTGCATCTGTGGTACAATCCTGTGATTGGAAAAAAAGTTCTAACTCCGATCTAAGATTGGAAAGACATTTTCTTCGACTTAGCCATTTAACCTTTGTGAACATTGACACGTTACCATAATCTGCATCTATTTCTTTTAGAAACGCTATTAGCTTTCTGTGAGAAAGTGCGTTGTGGCCTTCTCTTAGGCGGTTAATTATTTTAACGGCTGTCTCATCGATTCTTTAAGAACGATACTTTTTGAAAACAGCGCTTATAATGCGACGAAACGTGCGTACATGTATTTCTGCTTTTAGCAAATGTCCCACGAAACCCTGTTTTCGATCAACCATTACTGCAGCCACATCAGTGCAAATAGCAGATAGGTTTTCTTTTTATATTAGAGCCAAACCGTTTTGCTAAAAGCATCATAAATAGCTGCGCCAGTGACACTTCCATAAAAGAACTCGACTTTTAATATCTCCTCAAACGAGTTAAAAAAATTATCAACCATTCTTTCTTTCATCAAAACACACGGACAAGTATTTAGCATTTTTTTATACGTTCTGTCGTTTCCCATTGCATAAATAGCCCTATATCGTCCATCCGACGTGCTACTGTTTCACGAGATAAAGGCAATTCATTTATAATATTCTCCATTTTTATACCTACTTCTCCAAATAAATGCATTATGGATAAGCATAGTTCTTTAAAAAAATTCTGTCTTTAAAAGGGCGACGTTTTTTTTCGCTAAAGCTAAACTAATAATATATGTAGCTTTCATTTGATTATCAGTGGTGCAATCTAAAGAACTACTCGTATGTCTACTTTGAACACAAAGATTTTTAAGTCGAAAATTTTCTTTAAGTTTTATTACTATTGATTCTATCATTTCCAGAAATACAATGCAATTCAGGATGTATTCTATCATAATGTCGGTGAAGTCAAGATGCAAACATATTTTTTATTATTTGATTACGTACAAGGTATTCAGCTTCATTAAATATATTGATAGAAAATAAAAAAGTGTCTCCCACTCAATATCCAGCATATTTATTAAATAATTTTTTTAAAGTCCTGTAAAGAAATATATATTCATAGAAATAAATAAATAAATATGCATAAATTTATGTAGCGTATTAAATAACTTCTCAGTGTAATAAGCAAAATTTTACCATCTAAATCACGTGAAATTAAAAAAAACACAAAAACATGCGATACAAACATTCTTCTTTGGCAATAAGCAAGCGACTGAATTAAAATTGTGACGTACCCCAAGGTTGCAAAATGAGAACATCAAAATTGTATTCAGAAGCTCATGCAATTGTAATCTTTCGACCGCATTGTACCAAAAATATTTATTTTTTTTTTTATTATTTTTAATTTTTCTATTTTAAGTAAGAGCACAAAAAAACAACAAAATTGTACATACAAATTTATTTTTATAATAATAAAATTAACATTTGTACTTAAAAGTTTATTTATACTCTAAAAAAGCCTTTTTTGCGTAACTTCGTCCAATTTGAATTAATAAAATCAATCATATTTTCAAGAATAATATCTTTTATTTCAAATTTAAGCCTCATGTTAACTTGAAAACTATTTACTGTTATAAATAAATAAGGCAAATAAGGTAGTATTCGGAAACGTGAACAAAAATATATGAGTTTAAAAGTGGTGTCTATTAGACTCCACGTCAATACAATTTTTGAACGGGTTAAAAAAAAACTACACTAAAGTATGGATATGTTTAAACGTAAAATAATGTATTTACAAAAAGTTCTATCGATATACATACATACGAGTATGTATGCACATATTCATCAAATTCAAATTGTTTTTAATAACAAATTATTGGGTATTTTAAAACTAAAACAGCAAAAATTGTTAAACCTGTAGGCACATCAAGCCTATTTCGTTCTTTCGTTTTATATATCACTTAAATGATAAACTAGGGAAAATACATAAAAAAAATAAACTGAGAAAATTCGTAAATTGTACCAAATGAGTAATTTTGAGTCTAAAATTGTTCCAACTTTTTCAACCCTGGCATAGACACATATTTTTTGTTGTACACATGGTTGCGATTTGAAATAATATAAACAAAGCGTATGAATTATTTTTGTATAAAATTTTGTAGCATTGTTTATTTATTACAATTTCTTAAACTTTAGATAAGAAAATAAAACAAAAATATCTTTTAAGGAATTAAAAAAGCAATATGTGCAATTTTACGCACCTACGACCACGCCTCTCCCGACCGACGGAAACTTATAGTGCAAAAGAATCATTTTACGAAGAAGTACTGTTTTTGGTCTTCAAGCGTTAGTTTTAATTTTTACCTTTTAATTGGTGACCTGTCCTGATTGAATCAATATCAATATTATTTTCACTCTGGTAAGAAAAGGTCGGTGGAGTTAAGAAAAGAGAACAATTAATATTTCGAATTTTGTATGATCATTGTTTTCACCTCACCATTCACGATGATAACAGAAAAGGGGTTGATTGTTTAGTGTTCATACTGAACAGCTAGAATCTATATGAGAGCAAATGATACTTACATATACAGATTTAGTTTTAAAATTTAATATAAAACTACAAAATAAATGATTTAAAAATCATCTCATTTAAACTGTATTTAATTCGCTTATCAACTCAGTTTGAAACAAATCTCTGAACCATCAACTTGTACTGATTCTCAAATAACATTAATATAAATTGTTGTCCAAAATGATTTTCTCTGCCAGATTGGCCATGTTGGTGCTCTTGGTTTTATTAACCTTAGTAAATGCATTTCCGATATCACCAAACAATGATCAAAAACATCATGAACTCTCAAGAACCCGCCAAAAAAGACAAATTGATTTGACATTATCTGCAGAACATGACGACAAAGAAGATGAAACCGAAATTGCACTTGAAGCTATTGCCAATCTATGGCGCAGTTCTGATGGTAGCACTCAGATAGACGGATCGGCTAAAGTCTTACACCGTTCAAATTCTTTACAAAATGGTAATACTCGTTATTCGGCACGCTTCCACCTGCGTCATGATTACAGGAAACGTAAATAATTTACAATTTTTTTCTACTGCAAAAGGATCTGGATTAGATTGGCGTTTGGGTTTTCGTGTTCTTTTTACATAAATGGCAAGTGAATTGTTATTGTTGGAACTGAAATAAAACAAATTTCTCATTAATTTCGCGGACAAAGCCTATGTGTAGTAGATGTAGTGATAAACTTATTGAACTTTTCAAGAATTATAAATATGTATGTATTTGTGTGTATGAAGTTAAATTATTGTTTTATAAAAAAGTAAATAAACATTGAAAATAAATAAATAAATAAATTACATGAAAGTGCGTAAAGTTCTTTTATTTATTTATTATGAATTTTCAAAATAAATTCACCTATTGTAGAAATAAATTTTAATTACCAAACTTTTTATAAAATCTTCAGACTTTCTCTATCTTCAGATTCTTTAATTTAATAAATACACCAATATCCCGTCGCTAATTGAGAACGGAGAAACGCAATGCAAACGGAAACACGATTTTCCATATATTTGTATCGAATTTCATTTTAATTGGTTTCGAGATTCATAATTTTAGTTAAAAAAATAAATTTTTAAATCAAAAAATATTGTTTCTTTTTTTATACATATGGTTTTTTTCTTTTTTTACTGTTTTTATCAAAATAAAAATATAAAAATTCGTAAAAAACGTAAAAAACATAACAAAAATATTAAGATTAAAATTAAAAATAGAGAATTCATAGTATCAAAGGAAAAGTATATACTTAAGTTATAGGCCTATTAGACGATCCAAATTGGTTTGTCAGCACGGCCTGATGAGAGACAGAGTTTTTTTGCTATTACATGAGGCTCATGGCCTGATGACAAACACAAAATATGAAAAATTTTTTAAAGCCATGAGGCGAAGTTTGACCGTGCTGATAGGCTAAATTGGATCGTCTAATAATCTTTTTAGACTTAAACAGCTTAGCTTCGTACAAACATTTTCATATTAATGACGCAACTTGAATCACTAACAATGCAACTTTGAAGTCATACAACGCAAACTGAAAAAAAAACGACACAACTTTGAATTACGAAAGACAAGATGATTATTCTACGCCTTAGACCTCGCGTTTTGTCATATAGGCGCTGACAGTCATGTGCCTTGATCGCCTTGTCGGTAAGAAAGTGTTTTCCCCATGTGAGAGTCCTATCCAAGATGATCCCCTGATATTTCACTTTATCCGAGCCACTTTCCGCCAGATGAGTCACATTTCTATGTCTAGTGAATGGTATAATATCTGTCTTACAGTTAACACCTTCTCTCTGCACCAGCTGAGTGTAACATAAAGAGCACTTTGCATCCGTCCCGATATGTTTACATACCACCAAGATGATCAGCCCAAGTTATTAAGCTTTACCAAAAATTCATTGATGGCCAGTGTCCATGAGGAGGCGTTAAAACGCCACCTTGTGGGCAGCCCTTAGTGGCCATGATGGTTCTCGACGAACCACACAGATCCAGCTTAACAGCTCCGGATGCAAACATCATCCTTACCTAGTTCCTTAAGATAATAAGAACATTTTCTTATCAAGTGTCCTTGTGATCGAATCGTAGGAAGTGTTACCAAAGGCGCCATGAATGTCGATGAAGGCACACAAGCCTATTTACCTAGCGTTCAGAGCCTTTTCAATCATATCGTAACATGAAGAATAGTAGTTACCATTGATTTTCCCGGCAAGGCAAAGATAGGTTTCTCTAATATAACTATTCGGTAGTCTCTCTAATCCGAAATACGGAGGAAAGTTAGATCTTATCCAATAAGGGAAGCCGCTCCGGGTCTCTTTACTCTATTATCGTAAACTAGCTTACACTCGTAGTCTTGGAGTCCTCTAAGAACTCCGGAATTTATCCATGGCTCCTGCACAAAGCAAATATTCAGGAGGTCAGTGGTGAACCTATGAGGTTGCCTAGGCGTGATGTAGGTTCACCTGAAGGTACTTACTCTTGCTTCGGTTTTTTGAATTCATTTGTGGCGGTTATCCCTTTTGGAAATCGTCCTGCCACGGTTGGAGCTATTCGGAACAAACTCTTCCACGGTGGCACTGTAGCCTTTGCGTTGTTTGCTTGACTGAGACGGGATCTTAAGCTTCGCCGTAGTGGTGACCCGTTTTGCACAGGTTGGATTGCCCGCACTGTTGACGTCATTAGCGGGTTCTTTAGCTTGACCTACCGTTCAGACAGAATTCTAGGGATTTCCTGGAAATAGCCAAAGAACCCTTCCGTTCTTATGACCTCCTTCTCTGATACTACTTTAAGGATAGCATCATCCCAGGGTTTGATCGCAGACACATACTTCTTCACCTATTGTGTCGAATGTTGACCTTTGCAGTTAAAGATAAGCCCTCCCGGCTTAAATGTGCAGCCTGCAAATTGTAATTTCATTGAGTTCCTTTTGAGCCCCACAATTTTGTCCAAGACTGCTGTCCGGATTCGGTGCTGTTTGTCTTTGCTCCAGACGGTGAACGGAAAATCTGATGGCACATCGCCCAGCCAAACGATTTCTGTCATGTCACCATATGTAGGCCGGTTACCTTGGGATGGTAAAGCACCTGATCTATTGGAACTAGATGTGCCAGCTGACGGCGCATCAGCTGCTTCCTTTGTGGCGTTCAATTTCAACATATACTGACATGCAAAATTGTAAGATAATTTAACACTTTCTCCCTGTATTTTTTAAGTTCAAATAAATTAAAGATGTTTGTTGTATGGTATTATAGATTCAACTGTACTCTCCCCATCAAAACCAGTTTATAACAACAGCAACAGTAGTAGTAGTAGTAGAAAAAATTGAAATCAAAACAAATTTAAAGACACTGCAACATGCATGCATATTAAGCGCAATGCAGTATCATGATATTTATGCTATATTGATGGATCGCGATCCATATCGCAATATTACCCAAAAAATGTTGAACGTGTAACAGTGGCCTTACAATTTTACACCCTTTATCATATTTTAAATATTTATAAGAAAGCGTATTAATTAATAAGATGCCAAGATTCTTTTACCCTTTTTACAGCCCGGATGCGATTGGGCATTCTTGATGAATATTTTTTTTAAATTCTGCTAATATAGCGTAACGGATATTCTTTGTTCTACTGTTCCTTACGCATACTACCACCTATATATACTAATGGAACCACACTTTTTTTTAAACGCAATCCCAAACCATTATGGAGCCACCGGCATTTTAATTGTCTGTTTTACATTATCGGTTTGGGTTAAAAGTCTGTCAGTCGTCGTCTTCCAGCAAGATAATGGTCTGTAACACACGTGCCATGTTCCTCAAACTTGGCTTCCGAGTTACGGATTTGAAGAACTAGACTAGAATTCCAATCCTTGTATATTAGCTCGATCGATCTTGTATGGGTTGAGACTAACCGCCCAATTTCAAATGCTGAAGATGACTGCTGAAATCTCGAAAACTTATGGCAAAGGGCTCAAACTTCCGAAAAAACGTAGTGGAGTCCGTACCAAAACCTATTGAGAATACAATTAAAGCAATCGGAGGCCATATGAAATATTAATGACTAAAATGTTTTAAAGTCAGCTAATTGATCACAGATCTTTATTTGAATTTTTTAGTATTATTTAAAAAGTAACTGATTATGTCCAAAAATATATCACTTGTTAAAAATGTTAATTTTAGGGCAACAAAAACGCTGTTAGACGAATCGACTTACGTCATGGCTCCAGGGTCAATGTTCTTAAGTTCACCCCGTGCCGTACAAATTACGGTTGTTTATCGAGCGTCCACTCTAGATCAGCTCTGTTCTGCTTGTCAGAGATAGCACGAGCAGGATATTATTCTTGAACCTGCACAGACATTGGATATGAAAGATGCTAAAGTAACCGCTATACCAAGCATTACCTATTCCTGAAACATTTCTTCTTATCTCTGATAAAACGCCCAAGCCAAGTGTTTTTATTGATTGCACAATGGACTAAAAGGCAATTCGTTGTAATATGTCAATGCTTTAGATATAAACTACGGCGTTCGGTGTTACCAACACAATGAACCGAAACATAGATGGGATATTTTACAATCAATGCTGATAAGAAGTGTTGAAACCTCACAAATGTTGGCTATTTTGAACTTGATACGAAAAAATCTAACTAGTAAATGAAACAAATTAAAAACTTCACTCAACAAAAGGAAGGATATAAGAGATACTCTTCCATTTTTTTTGCACTGGAATAAAAAGCATTTCTAAGAGTTTTAATAAAACCGCTCCCACCCCGTTCTGCAAAAATAAAACAAATGTTAAATATAATTTTTATACGTATGTAAGTATTTTCTACATTTAAGAAAATTATGAAATTTTTATTATTTTTAGTATTATTATTATTTTCCTTTTTTTCTATTAAAAGTAAAATAATTTTAGTTTTTTTAAGACATTTATGTGATTTTTTGTTTGTTTCTTTTTATAGGCATAAATAAATAAAAAAATTATTGGGAAATTGTAATGTCTGTAGTAAAACTTGAAGACAATATATATGCTGATTTCAACGACAAAATATTCCGCACACATTTACGTAGATAGTTTAGGTGTGTTTTTTTTTTTATTAAATGTTTTCTTTTACAAATATTTTATTTTATTGTTTTTGTTATTGTTTTTTTTAATAAGTATTTAAATGTAATTTATCCTTTTATTTTGAGTAAAAGTAGCACACGGAGATTTAAATATATATGAATATTCTACTTATTTATTAAAAAACTTTAAAAATATGTTTTCATTTCATGTTTTATAAAAATAAAAACAAAAATAATTTTAACTTATACATACATACAAATTACAATAAAATAACTTAAACTTTATCAAAAAAAAAAACATTTTTTTTAAAAGTGTATTTTTCATTGCCTAAAACGTATGTTGTATTATTTTGTTCACTATTTTCATATACATAAATATTTTTGATCACAATTTGATTTCTTTGACTCCATTAATTTTCCTTAAAATACCATAAAGTTTTGTTTTACTTTTTTATTTTTGTTAATTTTTTGTTCCATTTCAATTTAACCATTCAGTACATACCTTTAGTAATATTTTTTTTTTTTTTTTAATTTTGTGTCCTAAAAGTCAAGCCAAAAACACTGTGTTGTATCCAAAAATATGTTTTACATTTTCTATTCATGTTTAATATAATATTTCTCATTCTCTTCATTTAAATGCGTTTTCTTTTTTCTTTCTTTTTAACTATAATTTTGAAACTTGTTTGTCACATTGTTTTTTTGTGTGTAAATTTTATACAACTTAAATTTATAATATGCCAAAAATACCTTTTTATGTATGTAATGTTATAATAATATATTTATAATCAACTAATTAGTATAAGAACCTAAACATACTTCCGTTTTTCGAATTCAGTCACTTTAGAAAATAACCTTATAATTAATATAAAATTAATTATTATTTTTATTTATATTGTTTTTCTATTATATTCTAGTATATATGTACACATAAAGTATTAACAAATAATTTCATTTCGATGTTGATTTTGGTTTTTTTTAAAAGTACATACATGTATTTTTAATTTAATAAGTAATTTGCTTATAGAATATTCTCTTCGAATAGTATTAAATAAAAAAATAAGAAATAATAATAAAACTTATATGCATATAGTACACGGTGATCGTCTGATACTTTGAAAATATTCTGAAAGTTTAATATATTTTTACTTAAATTGGCAAATAATAAAACTAATTTTTTAAAACCTCCATCAATGATTTTGTATTCCAATTATAGTAAAATATTCAATATAATGATATTAAAATTTACGTACATACACATGTCTATCACTTTGAGTGAAATCATATGTAACATTTTTTACGAAATTATCTTTTTGATGCATGTATTCCAAAGTCACAGAGTCACCACATAGTAAAACATTGATCGATATTTACTATACTTGGGTGGATATTACTACTGAATTAATTTTATCGTGTGTGACATTGTTGGGTTTCTTACGAACGAAATTATCGTATGTGCCACACAAATATTTGGTGAAAACAAAATATCGTACTAATAAGAATATAAAGTTTTGTTTTGAATACTTTGAGTGACCAAGCAGAAAGCAAGAAAAATCAAACTTTTTATGTGTTAGTTTTGATATGCCATGTCCGGAAAAAATACTACACTGTTTTACTCTCGCAAACATACATAACGCTCATTTACTGCAATAGTGTCATAACTCAAAAAAGAAAATTTTCAGGAGAGCTGTTTTAATTTTCAGTTTTCTATTGTTTAGCATTGATATAGAATAAAACAATTTGTTCCTGTGCTCATAATTTTGTACGAATCACGAAGAATTTTGCACATAATATAGATCGCAATGTTCACATATTTTAGAATATATATATAATTCCCATAATATTCCATGAAGGAACACAGGGACTTCTCTCAGTCAATGAGCTTCACCCGATTCTATTTTTAGACTCATAGAAAGGGACTACAGTTTAACGCCAGCTCCGAACGGCAAATACATTTAGAGAAGTTTTCAATAGTAGTAATACTCATAACCAGTTACTAGCTCATGTTATAAGGTGATACCACTGTTGAAAAAACTTTTTTTTTTAAAAGGTCCGGCTTGGTATTGAACCGAGAACCTTCTGGTTGATAGTAGGGTATCTTACCTACGATACCATAGCGGCACACATTTCAGAATACTTAACTAAAAAACCGAAAAATCGTTTTTCAAGTTATGATACTATTGTAGTAAATGAGCGATATGCATTATCTTCTTCTTTATTTGCATATTCGCGTCTTTCGAATGTGACCAATACAAAAGATTCCCTACACCTTGAATTCTAGTCCATGTCAGTATGTTATCAAGCCATGTAGTTTCTTTTCCTCTAGAATGTATTCCTTCAACATTTTCTCGAATAATAGTCTGTAGTAACTCATATTTCGGGTTTATCATGATGTGCCCTGGTATGATGTTTTTCTTCTTGTTATTTTTGGTACAAGTTTCCTTTCCCGGTTTATCCTGTACAGAACTGTTTAACGAGGCATGAAGCATTGTCCAGGGCTTAATATTTACTTAAAGATGTCTTAAATAAAAATTCCAAAAGCCTTATTAAATTATCGTAAGTACCTTACTTAACAAACACACTTATAAAACTTTCTGGGCAAAACTGTACTATGTGCCAAAAAAACCTTTTACTTCTGAATATAGAAGCTTTTTCTGAAAAAATATGTTCCTTTTATGTATTTTAGTGTATCAGTTATTCTATGACATTCGAAAGCAAATCAAAGAAATTTAGAAAAAACACCCTCCTGTATAATTTGACTTTTCTTAACATACGGTCATTTGGCGCAAGAGGGTCGATATGGCAAAATCTGTGCCGTCAAGTAAGAATAGCTTAAGTTGACTTAAGCTACTCTTCTAACTTGGGAAAAACTGAAACAGATATACTTTATTGAAACTAAATAATAAAAATTTGGAATGAATTGGACAAAAATGTTTTTGCTTTAGAAATATACAAAGGTTCCTTAAGTTTACTTTAGTAAAGTATACACTATATAATAGATATCTATATAATAGATATCTATATAATAGATATTTCTGCAAAATTGTCCAAGAATCTTAAAATCGGTCAACATTTAGTTAAGTTATTAGCTTATAAGTGCATGAAGATACGAAAAACCGGTTTTTTACCCATAACTCGAGATATTGCCAGCGTTACAAAAATTCCAAAATCTGATTCTTGTTGTACTCGATAGCATCTATCAGAAAAATTGTATCACTTCTCAGGTATTTTTACATCATTCTTTTGTGTGGCATAGTTTCTAGAGTACCTTTCGATTTTGTTGTATAACTTTAGTTGTAGTAATATATTTGTTGTTGCTTTCTAAGAATTTTGTAAAGCTTTAAATAGTTTTAAAAAAATATAAAATGTTCAAATTCATTGTATTCTAAAAGACTAAGAAGAAAGAATAATTTGTTCTTTTTTTTTGATCTACAATAAAAAAACGAAATCACTTTAAAAAAAATATATAGTAAATATTTATCTTAAGCCATTCTCCTAGCCTGCATTTTTACTTTATTTACACATATCAATAGAAATAATAGTTATAACAAAAAAATATATATTTTTATTTTATTATAAGCTTTATTATTACAACTTATAAAATATATATTTTGCTACTATTAATCAATTCAATTCATCAAGTCGTTATGTTAGGATATTGTAAAATAATTTTATGGTTAAATATTAGATATATATGTAAGTATTTATGTAAGTAATGTACTAATGAATGTATGAAATATTTTCGAATTTATATTCATGTGAATGTATGTGATGAAAAATATTGTTAGTTAATGTATGAATTAAATTCTTTCTAAATTAAATAAATTAAAGTAACAAACCAAATTAAAAAATAAATAATATTTATTTAGAAATTTATTTAAACTTTTTTGTGTATACTGATTAATTAATTAATTTGTTATATTTTGAATTAATGGGAAATAACAAAATAATGTTTTAAGGCAATTAACTGAATACTATAAACTGATGTTAAAGGCATATTATATAAAATTTTTTATATTTTTATAAAAGTTTTGAATTTAATTTGAATTAATGGTAGCTATGGTATCTGAAATGATAGCTGGCAATTGGCATATTGTTATTTATAAAACAAAAACTTATTAACTACTATGGAAATGTTTATTAAGTTTTATTATTATCTATTTATAATGGATATGATGAGGAAAATTTTATTAAAATCTTTGTTTAGTTTATGAAATATTTTATTATATAGTTTAGTTTTTTTATATTTTTCTTATATTTTACTAATTAATGTTAATTGTGTTGTAATAAATAATAAAAAAGAACAATACATATATTCTTTTTAACGGGTTACTTCTAAGAATATATTTAACGGGTAGCAGTACCTTAAAGGGCTAATTTTGTGAATCACTTACATATTTGATGAATTGCGTTGATAATATGAAAATTGTTTTTGTAAAAAAATAAATTGTATTGAAATAACACAACGCGCATCACTTAATTAAATAAGCCGTTTATTTTTTTGTTATTTTATATAAGTGGACAAGCGTAAATTTATATTTTTTATTAATGGGTCGATTATGGATGGTTACACAGCTTTAAAAATCTATTACGTGGGGATTATGGTTAGGAACCGAACTTTATTATCGTTGCCAGTTGCCGAAAATTGTATTAGTTATTAATTTCTGGTTGTCTTTCGGCAACTCACCTGAAGTCCGATTGCCATTCATAATCGACTCATAAATTATTTAATATTTTGTACATATACAAATTAATTAATAATAATTTTATAATTTCAATTTTACAAGAAAGGCAAAAACATAGAACTGTTATTATCAAAATGTTACTTTTTTTAAATGTAGGTTTTAATGAAAATCATATATAAATTTAGTGTTTAGATTACTATTTCCTTATCACATGCTTAGTGAGTTAGTGCTTTTTGCAAAACGAAATATAAAAAATGAGGCTTTTTATACAACTGCTTGTAAAACCGTTATTTCTGATGCTATTGCATTAAGTTTGTATGACAAGGTGTATTAGTGTGCAATGTATTGGAATCACTAAAAACTCAAATTCGAAAAAATACGAGTTAGGGCCTTTCTATATAAGAGTAACGATACATTCATTTTGTATTAATTAAATATTATAATAAATTCTGGTCTAAAAAACATAAATCTAAACAATCTCCGTCACTAACTTAATAACTTAGAATAACGTATAGTGGGGAGAGCAGCTAAGTACATGTTTTGAAGTCGAACTGAGAAGTTCCTACAAAAATTTAAATATGCAATCAAATAAAACAAAACTTCACGCTTTTATTCATTGACCCTTATCGTGAAAAAAATTTCACGTGAAATTAGTTCCATTTTCACCAAATTCAATTGGGAATTTTAGATTGTTTTTGTCTTTTTGTACTATTTTGTAGAATTTTTTTTCACGTTAAGGGTGGTTATTAAGTTCTTTCAAAAAAGCATTAACAAAAAATATCATATTTAAATACTGGGATGAGAGAAAGGAAATTATATAAAAGAATCTGCATTCACGTGGTTTTGCACTTTTCTCTTAAATAGAAAGGAAGTTATATTTTAAACATACTCTTCTTAGAACTAATTTTTTGTGGCGTTTTTAAAGCATGTTCAGACAATTACATTTCATCTAAAATTTGTGATGTAAGTTGAAACCGCATAATAGGTTTTCTGGATCGCAATCGCAAAAACTTCAACTCGCAAGCAGAACTGCACTGAAGTAAATTAGTGGATTTTCCTAGAAACTTAATAATTAACAATTGCCTGTGCTAATTGTTTTACTGAATACTGGCTATTTTTATTTGTTTGTTTATGTTCTATACAACAGAAACATGCGCAAATGAATTTAGTTGAAATCGCTTTAATAAAATTAAGTGAACTGCAGAAATAAGTTTGTTGATCTTGAAACAACTCTTCATTTTCTATTTGTGCGATTGTAAAAATATGCCTGTATAAATATTATAATTATGTGTACGTATATAAAACAGCTCAATTATAGTTAGAGTTTTAAAACATTAACATTAACACAATTCTCATTAATTTTTAGATTATTGATATTGAGGCACATATCGCAAACTAAATCATGAACAGTCACAACTCAAATTTTATCAAAATCGCATTTTTTCATAAACCAATTCACAGATAAGGAAGAGATTACCTTACATGAGTAATTACTGTTCTGACTGTTTTTATGTTCCCTGTGCCGCTTATACATTATTAACAGTAAGATTGTGAGTAGTTAAATAGTTTTATTTCACATAAATAGTATTATTTCGAGTTGTGACGTTATTAATGAGTAAAATTTTGAGTTAATCAAAATATATTTCCACTTAATACACACAACTCAATGAAAATTTTTTTTATAAATTTTCAATTAAACAATCACAACTCAAAATCACCTAATATTTGCAAAATTATTACACAAAACTGAACAAAAAAATAAGTAAACTGTTTTTTAAGATGGTTTACTTCAATGTAGAACTCAGTTTGATTATATAAATAAAAGCATGTTATTATAAACAGTTTTTTGCCTCTCCTGAACATTTACAAATTTTGCGTTGTGACTGTTCATGATTTTGTGTGCGATATGTGTGAATAAATCCATGAATTTCTTTTTATCAAAATAACGTTTCTTACACTGAATCTGGAATAGCAAAGATATTAACATTTTGTCGTAACATATTCCTATGTATGATTATGTTTACCATTTCATCATTCTCACTTGAACTTGAAAAATAAAATTCCGAACAAGCCATTTTATGATTTCTTATTAAAAACACAAAGTTATTTCCAAAAATGTCAAAAAACAACACAAAATATAGCAGTGCTGCCAAGTTGAATTTGTAGTTTTCGAAAACTTTTCTTCGAAGTTGCAATGTATTTTAGGAATACCAATATAGGAACAAAACGACAATTCAACGACAACGACAATTCAACGACAACGACATAGAAACGAGTTTTAAAACAAGAACGACAACGGGAATACGGCCGAATAACTAAGCTTCAAAACATGCTTGTTCAATTTTGTTTTTTTAATTCAAGTTTCTTCTGATGCTTTGTAACATTACAGGTATTCTGCAATTTTCTAATAACACTTTGAAGATTAGAAAAAGTCTTTAGAGAGCCTTTAAGTTTTTTCTTTTTAATTGAATCCGACGACTCTGAAATTTTATAAAAATATAGATCTTATGTATACACTCTAAGGAAGCTATTATAATTACTACAGCACTTTGGATTGAAAAAAAAAAACTCTAATTTATTCATTCATCTAGCGCAAAGTGATAACTAATCAATTGTAATAAATAATACAGCAAATACTTTTAATTTAATTTTTAAAATCACCCGTTAAATAAGTTTTTTCTTGTTGTTGTTTTGTTTAAATTTAGCAATAAAATATTTATTTTTGTATTAATTCAATTATATCTAAAAAATATATATATATTTTTTATTTTTATTATTATTGTATTGAATTGTTTGTAAATCAAATAATAACTAAAATTAAAAATAAGCTACAAAAACTATATTTAATATTACTAAGGCTTTATTTGTTCCCGCACAAAGGAAAAAAATATTTAAATACAAATTGTGTTACAAATAGTAATAATTATAAATATAGTAAAAAAAAATAAAAATTATAATAATATTTAAAAATATTCTTTTTCTTGTTTGTTGTTTTTTATATTAATTTTAAACAAAAATATTTAATAATAGAGGAGATAAAAAGAAAGAAAAATAGAAAACAATATATAAAAAGAGATTTAAATAAAATAGAAAAATGAATACAGGCGGAAAGAAATTAACAAATAATCTAATATTTATACAGGGTGGGCAAATCCGAGGTTAGTAAGTAAATTGGTTGTCAAATGATGAAATGTTAAGAATTGAGCTGTCAACCTTTGACACTTACACTCTTGAACAAAGAATTTTAATTGTGAAAATTTACTGTTTGAAAAACTGAACGACGTATTTTTCAAGAAAATCATCTTTAGTGATGAAGCTTATTCTCAAATAGGCGGTTATGTAAACAAACAAAATTGTAGCATATGGGGCTCACAAAATCCACAAACAGTCCTCGAAAAACCATTACAGCCAAACAAAGTGACCGTATGGTGCGGTTTGTGGTTAGGCAGCATCATAGGCCAGTATTTTTTCGAAAATGTGGAAACGCCGTCACCGTGAATTCTCTGCGCTACCAAACCATGATAACCAATTTTCTGTGGCCACAATAGGCTACTGTTGGCATCAGTCATCTTTGGCTTCAGCAGGATGGCGCCGCAAGCCATACAGCCAGCCAAACAATTCAGTTATTGCATGAGAAATATCCCGGTTGCACAATTTATCGATTTGGCGATGTCAATTGGCGGCTCGTTCTTGTGCTTTAACGCCACTAGATTATTTTCTCTGTGGCCATTTAAAATACCGGGTTTACGTGAACAAATAACACTCTGAAAGATGAAATTCGGCCCTGCATTGACGAGATAAGCGATGCTTTGTTGCAAAATGAGGTTCAAAATTTTGTGAAGAGCGGTCGTCTGCCGACGTGCTAGCGGTGGACATTTGCCCGAGATCATATTCCATTATTAATTCTCATATTTCTATTGTATATTGGTATGAATAAAACTGAAACTGAACTGACTGAACTGTCAAAAAAATTTGTTTTTAAACCAATTTACTTCCTAACCTCAAATTTGTCCACCCTTTATATATGTATGTAGGCATGTATGTATGTAGTTTAACATGGAAAATATTTGCCCCAAGAGAGGCGAGTGAAATTAAATAAAATGAAACGGAAATGTTTATACTTCATTTAAAATGTCCGATTAATTAATTATATAATTGTTTTGTTTTAGGGAAAAACATAACACTTAATGCTTAATTGTTTAAAAACTAGTAAAAATATTTATTGAACTATTTTTTCTTTATTTGTTTTAGTTTTTGTTTTTTTTATAAAAATATTTTTTCTTTTAGCAAATTAGGGATTTCGTTTTTTTTTTTTAATATATTCTTTTTGTATGTTTTTAATAAGAATTTGTATTTTATTTATTTTATCTCATGCTTTTCTCTAAGTCGTAGTAAATAAAATAAGAGGAGCAGCAGATACGTGTTGTTTTTTAACATTTGATTGTAAATTTTTGTTATTGCTGCTTTTATTATTGAATAAATACCAACATAAAATAATTTACTTAATTAATAGAACAACTGAAAAACGAAAATCAAAGCATTAACTATACAGAACTAGATAAGGAAAGTTTTTGGAAGAATACACAATTTTGTATAAGTTTCAGTATTTGCTTCTTATTTGATTTCTTAAAGCGTTAAAGCGCATGCAAATGTTTTACAAATATGTATATTTTTTAATAAATAAAAAAAATATTTAATTTTTGAACTTAATCTTTGTCTGTATGTTCTGAGGCGTGTTTAAGAAAAAAAAAGAGAAGATTACAAGTTTCTTGCAAGCCTTGAAAACTCATATTACATCCGTTTTTATAATATATTGTAGTTGTCTTTGTCTCTTCCTATTTACGTTTTCCAATTGTTTTGACGATTGTTACTTGGTCCTGGTGCCTGCGGTGGTATCATCTCTAATAAGTATTGTCGCTGCAATTCAGCAGCTCGTTGTATATCAGCTAACGAAGCTGTTTGATTTTTAGATGACGATGCAGAAGAGGAAGATGCTGTTGTTGTTTTATTTTTATTTGTAAAGGCTAATGCATAAAGGTTGTGTTTTGTTATTAAATAAAATATTTATTATTTTATTCTAAACTTACCAGCTACTTGAGCTGCCTGAGCCATAGCCATTTGATAGGAATACAAAAGAGGAGTAAATTGCATCATATGTTGAGGATTTGTAGCTAGACCTTGCCCCAAAGCTAAAAGAAATTTTATATATTTTTTATTGTAGTCGTTTTATAATCAAATGTTTATAGAATGTTTATACCTCTAAATAATTGTTGCTGAAATGCTTGCATAGCAGCTGCAGGTGATGTATTACCTAGAGCTCCTAGATTTGCCGCCGCTGCCGCTGGATTCGTTGCAGTAGCTGCTGCAGCAGCGCCTAGATTTGCTAGTCCACCCAGTGCAGCTAAGTTACCCAATTGACCTAAATTACCAAGATTTCCTAAACCGCCTAAGCCAGCTAAATTATTTAGGCCAGGCAAACCTAAAGCACTCAATTGGGCAGCCGCCGCTAGTGTAGCAGCTGAATATTTGTCATATTGCTGTTGCTGTTGCTGCTGTTGTTGCTGTTGTTGTTCTGCAGCAGCTCTCTGTTGCTGTTGCTCCACACGATGATGATCCCGTTCGCGTTCACGTTCACGCTCTTTTTCTCGTTCTCGCTCTCTTTCACGTTCCCGTTCCCGTTCGCGTTCCCTTTCACGTTCTCTTTCGCGCTGTTGTTGCTGCTGATGCTGGTGTTGCTGCTGTTGGTGTTGATGCTGGTGCTGATGCTGTTGTTGAAGGTGATGATGCATTTGACTGGGTGTTGGTGTACTGGAACTGGATTGCGTCTGATGCGTCATAGAGTTACGCGATGATCGTGGCGTAGTTGGCGGTGGAGGTGTTGGTTGATTTGTTGGTGGCGGAGTGGGACGTGGCGTAATGCTCGGAGTAGGTGTCTGACATTTGGTGGGTATAACCGTTACAGATGGTGGTAAATTAACCAAAGCAGCGGCCGTTGATGCCGCATGAGCTGCTTGTGGTTGCGATTGATGTGTAGATTGTTGTTGCGAATGATTTTGAACTTGAGACAATGTGGAAGAGGAGGAGGCAGCAACATGAGCATCCACAGGGGAAGGACTACTTTGACTGGCCAAACGTTGTTCAATTTCTTGTTCTTGCTGCAAAGCCTTAACAAAGGCTTGTTTCAGTCGATTGGTGTGCTCAGCTTTCAAAGCTTTCTTAACATTGGTGGTGACACACTGTTCACAAATAACTTTAGCTTCTTTATTGCCTACAAAAAAATCCGATATAATTCAAATTTAAAAGCTGGTGAGTTTTCTCATGCACAACTCCCTAGGATATATGATTATTACCTTGTTTTTCCCATTTCCAAACTGGTGTAAAATCAATTTTACATTGAGCACAACGAAATGGTGGAGCCACTGTATTTGCTTTCTTATTGTTTGTCGTTATATAGTCCACAACAGTTTCTAAGCCAAGCAGGTAAACAAATTCGGTATTACTAGGATTTGGTATGAAATGCATCTCTGGTGGTGGAGGCTTAGGAGGAGGAATCTGAACGAGTACCATGAAAATAAAACGTTTATCAACATATTTTGACTTGCTTAAAAATACCTGTAATAATGTCTTCTCCAATTGTTTTCTTAAAGCCAATTTAGCAGCCGCTTGTCTTTGAGCGGGTGTTTGAACATCTTCGCGGGAATTTAAACGATCATTCTGAAAAAACAAATGCAATAATTTCTTAAAAATGTTTTGCTTTAAAGAGTTCATTGTTGAATTTTACCTTTAAATCACTGTGTTGTTGTTGATTTTGAGTTGACAACGGTGGTGCTGGTGTTATTGATACCGAATTGCTGATAGTGTTAGGTACCTTAGAATTATCCGAAACATTAGGCAGCTGCTTATTTGGTTTTCATTTTTAATTTTTTGTTTTGTTAGTTCAATACAACACACAATAAACATGGCACACAACAATATGACACAAATTCGTTAGTTTTATGATGAATATTATAATAAAATGAATTAAATACATGAGAGATAATAAAGACAAAATTATTAATAATTATTTGCAAATTATTTACATTTAATATAAAAACAAATTTACATATATAAATGAATATACCGTTAATAATATGCATATACATACAATAAGATAAATTCCTATTATTATTACATTATTATTGTATGATGTGGTCAGTGTTTCATGTTCCATGTTTCATGTAATGTTATTACTAACAGTTAGTAGAAGTATGCTTAGGAGTGATGAAAACAAAAATGAATAAATGAGTTTAACCGTTTTTAAGAAGTAAACGTTATGTATGATCAACCATATATCAAATGAGGGATTTACTGAACAGTTTCAACACACAATTACATATTCTGTTCTTATTTTAAGCATAAATGAATATGGATTACAAATTTTTATGCATTCAGTTTTAATTGAAAACATAATTTTTGCTACAATTACTGTAATACTTTCACGGTCATATCGCATCAAGCTACGAATACAACTCATCTGACTGAAATTCTAAATCATTTTCAAGCAAAACGACATTTTTTTTTTTTTTTTTGAAGTTGTTAAAGGTCAAACAGTTGGATATGCTTTTTTATTCAGACCACTGGTTAAAATATAAAAAGAAAAGCTTGCAATACAAAATTCATTGAAAATGAAAATCATAATCTTTTTCCCTGACAAATTTGAATTTAGACAAGAATACAACAAACCCTCAAACACTCGTAAAACTTATATCTTTTGTATTATTGATTTAAATATAAAGAAAGATCAAGTGTCATAGTACTTCTACTATAGTCTGGCATTTAAATTAAATAGAATGAGCTTTCCGATTGTATTTGGGAAGATCCTCCAGAGTTGTGGTGCTTATTTTTGATTTCTTCATTTTCGAAACAAATCAATGTAGTTGCAATTGCTCTACATGGATGATGTTACCGTATTTTCAGACCGTAGTAGTAGCGGTATTCGCTCATGATATAGCGATATGACTGTTATTATCGAAAAATAATGTTCATCTGTGATGGCGTATACATTATTAATATTTTGTATTAATGCCTTTTAAAACATTATACTTTGTTCGAATACAATGCAACTAACATTTTGTAAGTCAGCCTTGGTTTTTTTCGAAACGTTGTATCGATACACAACCTATATACTGCTGTAGAACTGTATACAAATTTAGTATTGATACATTTTGCGTCATCCAATGTTTGCACGGCCACAAAGCCGAAAAAAGAAAGGAAATTCCTTAGTTTTGAGTTTTTGTTAAGCCGCATTATAAACTTAAATTGATCTGTATTAAAGCGCTATTGAGTGGATTATTTGTTAGAAAAAATTAATGAAGAGATACAAGTTACGACATTCTATACGAGCCCTTATTTGCCGGTATAAAGTTATGAAAAAATAAAAATTAACCAACTAAACCAAGTTTTAATTTCTATTAACGAATATCAGATTTTAATGAAATACTAGCAAAATTAATGCCTTTTAACTCTACAAACTACAATTAATAAAAATTTAAAAATATTTAAAAACATTTATATATATACGTATATATGTTTGTAAATGTATGTTTTGTTGTAAGTAAGCGGTGTGTATGTTGTTTGTATAGAGATGTAAGAGAGACATTAGGTGTAATGAACTTTTTGTTGTTATTGGTTTGTTTTGTTTTTGTGTTAAAAAAGAGTAAAACATGTAATAATGTAACAACACAGCGCTTACTGCAACGATCACATTACAACAACTCACATTGCGTGATTTAAGTCCAGATGGTGGAGCCGAAGTTGGTGTTATGGTCACAGATGGTGTTATAGTGAGATTCGGTAGATTGGTGCGGGGTGGCAGAGCATTCGAACGGACAGATGTAGACAACGTTGATGAAGACGGTGCTGACGTAGCTTGAATGCTGATGGAGGCTGAAGAGCCAGCAGTTAGTGTGGCACCACCGGGCAGTGAAGAACGTGGTGGAGGCAGTACTGAGTTATTAGTTGAACGGTGAGGCGATGATGTTGAACCAGTTGAAGAAGAGTTTGTATTTGATCGGCTATTGGTTGCGCTACATTAAAAAAAATCTATTTAGTATAGAAATAAGAAAAATAATAATAATCTTGATTGAGATTCTTGTACCTTATGCTAATCGATGACGATATATTACTACTATTGGAACGTGAACTTTTGGCATGAGCTGGCAGTGGCACTGCCGTGGTTGGTGTTACACTAAGTGCTCCCTTTGATGTTAGGGCAGCTGGTATGGCCGCCAGAGGATTTGTGGGCGAAACACTAGTCGGTGTGACTACAATATTTTCCTTCATGACATGCTGTGACTGTTTAAGTTTCTTTAATAACACTAGTTTTGTTTCTTCATTACGCAAATCGTCTCTCAACTTGCGTAATCCCTTTTCTCGTTCCTTAAGTTCGGCTGGTGTCAACTCTTTTATGGGCACATAAGGAGGCATTTCTTCGTCGTCGGTTTCAGAGTCAATATTACCATTCTGTTGACGTCCATTCATACGTGCCGGCAATAACACAATATCAGGAGCCTCTGCATATGATTTTGGTTCTGTGCGTGGTCTTAGAACACGGCGTTGCACTTTATTTTCCTCGTTGCAGCCGCCAGATGCAGTAGCATTCCCTGATGAATTTAAATTTGATGTTGCAGACGCACCAGCATTAGTTGTTGATGATGCTGCTGCTGCTCCAGCAGCAGAAGATGTGGTATTTGAATTTGTTATTTGATTAGTTGCACTATTACTAGATGGATCTACAGTTGTTATAGTCGTCGATATATTATTTGTCGTAGGTGTGGCATTACCACATGTATTGCCTGATGTACTACTATTTCCACTACTACTGCTGCTACCAAGAGCTGTTGTTGTGCTCACGGTAGCTGGTGATGTAGACGTTGGTGGCGGTGGAGCAGGTGTTATGGTCAGTCCGGAATTTTGTGTTAGCGCCCTTAAGTCTCTTACTGTTGCAGGTGTTATAGTTAGTGCAGGATCTCGCCCAGAGCCTAAACTTAAGTCGACGACATCGTCGACTTCCATTTTGGCCATTTTCGCGCGTCGCGTCGTTTTGGCTTATTTTGCCTTATCTGCAAAAGAGATTTAACAAAAATTCTTTAATAATAAAGTGAATACAAATTTAACTAAAAAATCTTTCTTTTATATTTTCTGTATTTTCGATACTATTTGCTTAGCATTACCAAAAACAACAATGGCTATAAACGTCAAAGAATAATGTGAAAAAAATGGATGGAGAAAAAAAAATTAAATAAATGACAGCAAAAAAATGTCAAGGGTTTCTAGGGCTGGTTTATGTGAAGTGCGTGAAAATTATTTTCTTCATCATTGTTATATGTATTAAAACTGTTTTTTTTTTTTGACAATTGCAAAGTGTTTGCTTGTTTTTGTTGTAGTCCTTTTATTTTTATCTCTATGCTTATATTTCTGTAATTCTTTTTTGTTTTTACATTCTTACATTGTGGCAATACTTAAAAGAATGCAAGCATTTACATTCATATGTTCTTGTTTGTCAAAAACAATAAAATGTTTGCTGTGTTTACTACGCCACCCACTGTCAAATTCTGCTCAGTTTTTGACTGATAATTTGTATTGACCGTCCAAATTTGAAAACATTAGTTTTAACCGTTCTCAAGATATACTAAAATGAATATTTACTTTGTATGGGAGTAATAACGCCGACTTATCCAATTCCGCCCTCTTTTTGACTGATGATTTGTATTGACCATGAAGTTACTTAGGCCAAGTATTGAAACTTTGGCTTTAACCCTTCTCAAGATATAATGAAATCAATTTTTACTTTGTATGGGAGATACCACACCCACTTGTCCAATTTCGTCACACTTTTTAACTGCTGATTTTTATTGACTATGTTACCATTTTGAAGATATTGAAAAATAAATATTTACTTTGTTCGGGCGTTACACCGCTCAGTTGGAATTTTGTAAATTTATATAGTATATAGTTAATTCCAGACATACAGAGAGATACTGTATAAATTTCAAGAAAATCGGTTAAGGCGTTTAGCACATACAAACACGCATTCATTTTTATATAGACGATTCGTTAACCTTTATGTTTCAAAATATAATTTTCAGTTTTAAGCGAATACATTGCTTTAAAAGTCTTTAATAAAATAACAACAAAAACAACAACAGCACAAAAGAGTTTAAAATGCCAAACATGTTTATACTCTCTCAGCTGTGTGTTTTTAATATCCTGCAGACTTTTCTTCCTTGATTGTTGTTGTTATTGTTGCTGTAATTGTATTATACAACAACAACAGCACAACGATAACTTAGTCGTACGTATAACCACGTACAACCCTCTGAGGAGAGTACGAGAACTATGTAGGTTGTAGCCATTATATTTGTTGTTGCTGCTGATGTTTGGGTTTGTTAAGTTCCGGTTTATATTGCGCTTTTTATTTTTTTTTTAACTTCTCTTTCTTACTCGATTTTGTTATTGCCTTATATTTCTTCTTCTACCATCTATCCCATTAAAATTTATATTCTTTTCTTGTTTCAAACACTGGTCATGTCGAAAAGTTCTTTCATTTCTTCTTCTTTTATTTCACATTGCATTTGAAATTGTAGGTATGCGTGTATGTACGAGAGAGTGTTTAAGTGTTTGAGCATATGCATGTGTGTGTGTTGTTTGTTCATATTTTAATTGTACGAGTGTTTATGTGTCAGGATAACAATAAAGTAAAGATTTCCTTCTTGATGTTTTTTCTTTTTTATGGTTATAAACGGTTACAGCAACTACAATGGCAACAACAATATACTGGTGGTAATTAGAATTTTTGTTTGTTTTTGTTATGTTATTATGTTATTATTTGATTTTTTCATTTTCATTTTTATTTTGTTTCTGTTTTCTCTTTGGGTTTTTGTACCGATGACCTTGACACTGTAGGATATAGAAATCAATGTTGAAAATTAATTCTCTGTAATTTAGTTTTTAGAGACTTTTCTTCGTATTTTCAAAGAACGGAAAGTGAAAGTGAGAATGAAAATGTGAATGTAAATGTTAAGGTAGGTGAGTGACTGTGCGAATAAAATAAAAATTGATTGAAATAAATTCATTTAAAGATTTTTCATAGCACAAAAACGTCTTGAAATGACAGTAAAAATAAAACAAAACAAAAAAAGTAGACGGGGCTTATTAAATTCGAATTTAGTACAGAAAATCTTGACGGGAGAGGCCTGTCATTTCCACTCAAAAGGTTAATAAGAATAATAATGGAAAAGATATGAAGTGATATAACTTACATACGAGTATATAAATAATATTTAAAAGTGTGATTAAATTAATACGCATTAAACTGTGGCAGCTCAGATCAACAATCTTTAAACACTGATTAAGTAGATTTGTGTCAGTGCTTGAAAGTTTATTGATCTAAACTTAACAAACATAGCAGCAAGTGTATCACAAACAGGGTTGGCAAAAACCCAAGTTTAAAAGAAAAACCCAACCCACCAGGTTTTATTAGGTTTTTTAATGGGTTTTATAACTGCTTCCAAATTTCGTTCAAGTTGACAATATATTTTATTTGTTTATAAAATCATGTTGTTTTAGTGTTTATGGTGCAATTTTGCACTCATGTTGGGATCAAGGCAACATTGTCTACTATGAGCTGCCAAAGCTCGGTGAGCGAAGCAGACTGCAATTTCACATGGCATTTCGCTATAACGGCCTGTTTGAAATATGAAGCAAATTCGCTTTAAGCGCAAATTACCTGTGTTGCCGCCGCCCACAATAGGTTAAAGAAATTTCATATATACAATTATCTATATTTATATACAATTATCTATTTTATATCCAATCATCTATTTCAATTTAAAATTATATAAATGATTCTCCTATAATGTAAAGTTGAAAATTATGTAAACAGCCCTCTTCTAATGTGAAGTTTAAAGTACATATTTGCAATGCACATATGTATGTATGTATGCATGTACAAACGCATGTGCTTGTCAATGTATGTACATGGTGTACATATAGCGATTATAACGGATATTTTTGCACTCGTCACTTAGAAATTTTAGCGACAGGCTTAAAGTAAAGGCAAAAGAAAAAAAAATATTATTAGAGAGTCTGTGGTGAACATCAAAAGACGAGGCAAAAACTTATTAAAATTTTAAAGCAAATCCTTCAATTTATATTGATTCTTTTAATAAGAAAGAAATTTGCGAAAACTTAATAAATGAATTTATAAAAAATTAAATATCATTGTATATTCATTTCATAAGTAAGGAGGCGCTCTTAAAATTAACTTTCGCCCGTCGTAGACCAACAACCTCGTTCTACGGTTAAAAAACAATGGATTCTCCGTTTTTTAACAAAAAGTGTAATGGAAGCAAATGCAACACATATTCATTCAACATATAGGCATTTCAAATTGCGGCCTGCATTTTCATAAACTATAAAGAAATACAAAATCGGCTTCAAAGTTAGAGCGCCTTAAAAGTAGAGTTGTGTCGTTTAGCTCTTTTAATGAGCTAGTTCGTTCACTTACAAAAGAACACAAAAAGACGAGAAGTTTTCCTGAGACGGGATTTGTAAATTGACTCAGAGTTAGGGAAAAGATGTAAGCAGTGATTTAATAAATTTGTAATTTTATTATCTTTTTAAGCTCAAAATAGAACAAATAAATTTGTAGTCCACAATATGTAAATTACAATTATTTTTGTTGCAAATAAACTACGAAAACCATTAAATAAAAAACCTACCCGGGTTTTTTTTTTAATATAATACTCAATACGACTCGGGTGGGTTTAATTGTGTTACCCAGTGTGTTGCCAGCCCTGATTATAAATCATACTTGTGCTAAACTATTGCTAGATTTTCATTATGAATACGGCCGTTTGTTTTTGTTATAAACAAGGAACCAGAAATAAGATCCCAAAAAGTGTTTTTGTGTTTATCCGAAAATATGATCTAAACATTTTTAAATCTGCCATAAAAACAAAAATGTCTTCTATGTTAATAGAAAAAAGGTTTATTAAACAACTCAATATCTTAACAATACAACAGAATAAAACAGTCTTCGACTAGCACTCATCGTGTTCAGACGTGCATATTTTTTATCTTCGTCACGCATAAATTAACGTCTTTTTGTTTTTGTTGTTCTCGACATAACTCAATTTATTTTTCTCTGTATTGTTATTCACACTCACATACGTATTGTTTAGCCATGTTTTTGCCAACATAGCCCCTGACCCCCTTAATTGGATACAACCGGTTTGCCTTACTGGCTACTGAAAGTCCCCAATCTAATAGAAAAAAACACAAAAGAGAAAGATCGGCTCTTGACTTCCCTCCACTACCGAAGCATAAGACAACAAACCATAAATACATTGTTATTGCCGCTACGGATGAAAAAAAAAACATTATCAGAGTATTCCTGTTTTGCTATTCATAGAGCTCTTTACATTATTAGCAAGGATATTATTTCAATCTGCCAATTACGGGACGGAAAACTTTCGCTGCTTGTCAAAAAAAAAGTTTGTAGAAACCAAGCAACTATTTGGGATTTGCTCCATAACATTTAAATTACATGAAAATCTCAATTATACAAAAGGGACAATTTTTGCTCCATACATTGCCAAAATCCTGAAAAGGAAATTATCGAAGACCTGAATTCGCAGAGAGTTGTCAACGTTTATAAGTATGAAAAAACTCTTGATAATGTAAAAACCTTCACAGGGGTAATTCTTCTTTCTTCTGATTTATACCACCTTCCCGAAACAATTGACGTTTCCTGGTACAAAGTAAAAATTAGGGAATACATCCCAAATCTAATGCGTTGCAAAAATTGCCAGTTATTTGGGCCGACTTCTGTTAATTGTAATTTACCACCCACTCCCCCGCGGAATTCTCCAGATTGATTTGTGCCAACTGTTTTGATGGCCACCCAGCATCCTCCGTTAACTGTAATAAACTCATCCAACAAAAATAAATTTTAAAAATTAAAACAAAACAAAACAAAACAAAACAAAAATGTTCAATGCGTGAAGCAATAAGATCATTTAAAGAAAAAACCAAAAACAACTTCTCTTATAATAATACTTCGTACTCAACTATTGTAACATTAAAAGAAAACAATAATAACAACTTCAAACCAAATGAGCAAACATCCAACTTGTCTTTGTCAAACAATATACCTTCGAAACATAAAAATCAAAACAAAATAGTAGAAAGTGAAGTAACAAATCAAAAGCCAATTAACTAACCAAAATTAAATGAAAATTACCCGACTTCTACTTACACCTTATCGAATAAAAAACAGCAAATAAAAGAAGCGGCAAAAGCAGATAAAACAAATAAGAAATCCGATAGATATTTCAAAACAGAAACAAATAACATAAATTTCACTTCCCAACCGGTTGCAACAACTAGCGAATTAACAATAACCAAAAAAACTAAACAACCTTCTCCCCCGATGTTGATTTTTTACATACAAATATTTGCCTGTCTGAACCTAGTTCTGAAAATATAGAATTTATGAGTTCTGACAGTGATTCAAATTAACTAGTAAAGTTAAATCAATTATTAATAAAAAATTAAAATTAATAATAACTTTAAGTATAAATATACTCAATTCACTTTTCTATTTATACGTTACAGTTTACATAGCAATCAGTGTCTTATCTCGTTTTTATCGCTCAGTGTATGGTTTTGAACATTCTACAATGGAATATTCGAGGATACCATAACAACTTTTCTAACTTTCAACTTTTAATAAAGGAAAAATTACCAATTTAAGGGACCCTATCAACCAATCTTCTAAACAAGGGGTCGCTATTTTTATTAAGAAAAACACACCGCATAAGCTTATTAATATCTCATCACAATTAAATTTAATCGGTCTAGAAATAAACGTTGGCTTTAAATTTCCTATATTGTCCATTTACTTGCCACCACGGGAGAACATCTCTATTGCCGATTTCCACAACATAACATCATCTGCTAGTTCCCCCCTATTTATTACGGGTGATTTCAACACATGGAGTTCTGTGTGGGGTTCCTCATCATGTAACTAATGTGAAAAATGTTTAATTAACTCAAATCTCTCTGTCTTTAATGATGGCTCTTCAACTCATCTTAGCACGCATAATACACTTACTCACATAGACCTCTCTTTGGCTTCCATCTCCATTGCTCCAAAGTGCAATTGGTCGATTATCGATCTTTATAATAGTAACCACCATCCTATTATTGCTCAACTGCATATTAATAACTCAAACAAACGCTTCCTTCGAAAATCATTTAATATTTCCAAGGCTAATTGGGTTTCCTTTCAAGATATAATTCTACAATTTTATAACAAATTCAAAGCATCTGAAAATATTAACCGTGAAGCAGCTTTATTACGTAAAATAATTATTTCCTCTGCCAATGAATCCATTCCACAATCTTCCAACAATAGAATACAAAAATCCGTGCCATGGTGGTCAAAAAATGTGCAGCGACTAAGAAATGAGAAACAGCACGCCTGAATATGTCTATTGAAAATCGACGGAATATGTCTATTGAAAATCTTATTGAATACAAGAAGAAAAATGCTGCTTTTAATAGGGCTAACAAATAAGCGAAAATTAAACCATATATAGCGCAATCTTTTGCTAAGTACTGGTCGGACAACTCAAAAAACTCAACATTTCCCGTACTCTTTCAACAGTCAAAACACCAAGCCTTTTTTTCACCCATGGCAGTTAACTCAAGTTCTAATAAATCGAAAGCAATTGAAGAACCTTTTCAGCTACAGGAACTGCTCTACAGTCTCAAGATATCCAAAGGTAAATCACCGGGTATGGATAAAATACCTCATCCAATGTTAATGCATTCTCATCTTCTTAAAGTTCGAATCATAAATTTATTCAATAATATTTTCGAAACGGTGATCATTCCACAGTACTTTAAAATTGCAGCTATTATTTCAATTATATACCTGGTAAACCAATCGACAGCCTTGATTCCTTTCGCCCTATTTCATTGTTACCATGTTTAGCAAAAACATTGGAAAAGATGGTATCTAGACGACTTATGTGGTTTATTAAGAAACACAACCTTTTGTCCACAAACCAAGTTGGTTTTCAAACGAATCTAAGTACAATAGACGCCTTGTTATATTTGGATCACATAATAAATAAAAATCGCTCAACCAGAGCTTCATTAAAGCTTTCGATAGGATCGGGGCACACGTTGTACTTCAAAAGCTTACAGATTGGTCAATTGGTCCCAAATTATTTAACTTCATAAAATCATTCTTATCACACAGAAAGATTGCTGTCAAAGTTAATGATACTCAGTCCGAAATATTTCCTCTACACAATAGAATACCCCAGGGGTCCCCATTATCGGTGACACTTTTTATAATCGCATTTGACGATCTAAGTCGAATAATAAAAAACAACAAAGTTTTTGGATCACTGTTTGTATGCTGACGACTTATATATTATATCGAAAAGTCGAGAAACAAACAAAATCAAACGGGACTTCATTAATATTTTGTCGGATATAGACACTTGGTCGAACCATGCAAGACCAAGAATATCATTTGAAAAATCCAGTCATATCCATACATGCAGAAAAAAAAAATTGTGAAGATATCGACGTAATCTATAATAATAGCAAAATAGAAAATGCCGATTACTGCAAGATCCTTGGGATATATTTCGACAACAAGTACAACTTCAAATTCCACTGTAATTTTTTAAAGAAAGATTTGCTAAAAAGATTAAATATTATCAAGTATTTGGCATCACCAAATTGGCATGTACATAGCATTATAGCATTATACTGTCTAAAATTGACTATGGTCTCGTATTATACAGCAAAGGATCAAAATCCCGATTAACACCCTTACAAAAGATTCTTAACGCTGCTATCAGATTGAGCTTTCGAGCTTATAGAACAACACCAATAAAAGCTTACTAGCCGAAAGTGGTTTTGACCCCCTGCTTGCCCATGCCGAAAAACTCCGCCACCTCCTACTTCTCTTTTATTAAAACCACTTATATCCAAAATACATAAAAGAAAACTGAACTAAAATATTCTTCTAATCTGTGTACAATTTTTAAATTATCAAAAACGTTCTACTTGCAGAAAACTTGTCCAATGAAAGAAAATTACCCTCCATGACATTTGAATCAAGATGTTGTCATAAAGGACCTTATATCTTTTCACAAAGCCAACTCTCCTCCCGCATTATACATACATCATTTCGAACTATTACTCACGAAAATCAAAAACGATAATTGGCTCCTTCTGTTCACGGACGGATCAAAATCAGATACAAACGTCGGCTTTGCTGTAGTCGGGGAAAAAAGATCAGTGCTTCTTAATGGAATTACGCCTTTAACTACATCAGTATTTGAGGAGCTGAGGCTGAAGCAATTTTATCTGCTTTTAAATTCTGCAAGGTATCCTCAAATAAATACATAATTTGTACTGATAGCCGTTCAGTTTTTGATACAGCCCGTAACCCTAGAAATAAAGATGAAACAATTTCCCATATCCGACAACTTCTTACACTTTTATGTGGGAAAATTAAACTGATGCGGATACCCGCCCACATAGGTATACTGGGTAATGAACTAGCCGATAAGGAAGCCAAATCCGCTCATACCTACCCTTCATTCCTAATTATTCCTCAAAGTAGAAATTATTTATACCGTACATCAATATCAGCTCTAAATAAATCACTCCAAAGATCTTGGATATCCTACAATCACCTGTATAAACGAATCAACCCTCACAAAACTCCAATCCGTCTTCCTACTTCAACTAACTGTCATAAGAATAGAGACCGAGACTTACCCACACAAAAATAACACACCACCATCTAATCTCAACAGAACGGGAACCAATATGCTGCTTCTGCAATAAAGCTACACTTTCAACACTTCACCTTTTAAAAGATTGTCGATCCCTAGACCACGCACGTATAACGCTTTGTGGCTCATCAGACTTGATTTCTCTACTCAAAAACCCATCAGTGATGAATATTAATAAATATACAAATTCCTTATAAATTTAAAAATAGCAAATAAAATCTAGCTTAGTTTAAATTGTATGTAACCCGATAGAAATTCGATGCTAGTGCTTTCTTTTCTTCTGTAGTTTATTGTAATTTTAATTATAAATTTAATAAATTTAAATAAATAATAATAATAAAAATCAAAAATTGTACTTCAATTTCTAAGATCTGAATACATATGGTATGTATGTATGCAAGTGAAATTTTTTGGTCAAATAAAGCAGAATTTTTTATTGTTGTAATAAACAACAAGACATTGGCTTATTTTTCAAATGCAATGACAACGCTCATTAATATCTATCTACGCAAACTTTTATACATTTAAAATGTCAATGTCACTGATGTAATGGAGGTATATTTTAAGGATAGCAATTCCTTAAGATCAGATTTTATAACTTGATTTGTAAAAAATTCGCTAAGAGCATTTGTTAGATGTTGACATAAAACTTTTACTACAACAAGTTCTTTGTTTTTTGCTATAATCAGTTTTAGCTTAGTTTTAATATTTAGTTTTGTATTACAATCTTTCATCTCGCCAATATTCTGAACTATCTCAGTTAATATGGCATGCTACTCAGCTAATGTAGGCCAATGGTTCACAGTATTTTAAGTAACTTTTTAATAGAGTCGAAGTTTGCAACAATATAAGTAAATTTAATTTTTGTATTTAAATTTTTTAGCTCATCTAATTGTCATTTACGCACTATTTAATGCGCTTAAAACTTTTAAGATCTTTTCAATAATTGTAAGTGTAGAAATTGATGGCCACAAGCCAAGTTCTCCAAACAGTTATAACCGGTTCGGGCAGCAATGGAGATCTGGATATTTGTTTTTAATTTTAATCTATTTGGAGCTTAAAAGGACACTTTCTTTACATTTACTATTGCTTTGTTTACATTGGTCTCCAGCGTGTGTCAGTACATAAGCAATGCATGTAACGTGCATTGTTTTAGCGTCAAACAACTTTATGGCTATGGGAGCTTTTATTATATAGGGAGTAGCGTCTGTCACAAAAAGCAAAATCAAATTTAAATTGACGTCCAATATCTTTAACGAATCGACAACAAGTTGTGCAATTGTGATTGGTGAAGTGATTGGTTTTGTTCATTTAAAAATTTTGGCTTGATGCTTCTTTGTCACAATGTAGAAGTATATAGTCAATTTCACTCGGTTTTGGTTAACAGAACATACTCGCCATTTAAGCGGTAATAAACTTAATTTTAGTCTAGATGCCGCAAAAAACAAAATGAATTAGCAGATAATTGAAAAAGCCCTGACTTTTTTCAGAATTTATAGGAACATTTAGTTTCGCTGTAAAAATATTTTAGGGCACAAAAAAAAAAATTAAATATGCGTTAAAAAGGTTTGGAATTCTCTTTAAATACGAAAAAATTTTTGAAAACATGCTCTTAAAATTGAAATATGCAATAAAACGCTGTTATGAAAAATATGCAAAAATATGCACTAACAAATCGATGCCAAAATTCACGAAACGGATATCTTGATATCTTACATCCGATTGATTGATTACATGAGAAAAAACATGCAATTGCATATTTCCGGTTTCCCTGGTTATAAAATATATTAATAAGATATTTTGAATATTTTGGAACGCTATGCTATTATTCGTAACTTTTAAATAAGGAATTTTAACTCACTTTAAATTAACACAATAATGAGCTTAATACATTATACCAAATTGATGTCGACCCAAAATTGACAAGAATAAGAGTGTATAATTAAAAAAGAAATCAATGGAAGATCGAAACCTCGTATAAAATAAATATGTAAATATGTAAGTTAAAACTGGTTTACTCAAATTCTAGTGATGATAGTTACTAAATCTCTCATAAACAATTTCGATTTGCCAGCTTTATTAAGGAATTAATTGTTTACAAACACCGCTATGGAAGAGCAATGTCCATTGATGGGATATTCTTTAAAAATGATCTGCATTAAAATAAAACATTCGCTCTAGATCAGTCATGAGCTTGTCATGAGACTTTTGTCCCCCGATCGACTCACACGTATTCTTACGCTCTTGCTTTTAGTCATCAAAGAGACAGTGAATATATGGTAAATTTACGCAAATTTTTTTAAGGCACAGACCAGTGTGACCATATTAGCTTTTTTTTAAGCTAAATTTCGCTTTTTTTATATTTGATTTAGCTTCGAAATTTTTCACTTAGCTTTTAGCTTTTTTCAAAAATGCATTTAGCTTTTTTAGCCTTTTCTGACGTTCAACAAAATAAGATAATAGAGAAAAAATTGTACAAACATTGTAAAGTCTGACATCAAAAAATACTAGAATTGTAGCATCGCAGAAATAAAAGATTCTGCATTGCTTATATTAAACAGTAAATTCATATTCTTTTTCATATGAGTTTGAAAGAAAAGTTTAAAATATTGCTTTTTGTTGCCCTTTCTTTAATATTTTTTTTTAAATTTAATACAAAGGGTTTTGTGTTTATCTCTGAAAATGTTGCCTTTTGATATCCTTGATATTTCTTAATTTTAAACGACGTTTAGTGACAAGGAAAAGAAGAAGTGAAACACTTTGAAAATGAAACAAGAAATTAATTTGATTATAGATTTGTTTCTTTTAATGTTTAAAAAAGTGTTACTACCTTAGTTATGAAATTTTTTGTGTCTTTAATCGCCTGTGTTGTGTTGATTACTCATATACAAATTTTCCCTTAAATCGCATTATGCAAATAGTGCACTTGTTTAAAAGATAACATTTCAATTTACATTTCTGGTCAATGAAGTTTTTTAAATCGTCGCTAGTGCAAAAATGTATATTTTTTAAGTGAATCAGTACGGGGAATGAAAATGGAAAAAGAATGATGATATTAAAAGAAAGAAATCTTAATTAAGATTAGATTATTACAATGGACGTTTTTGATTCGCCGAAATTTTGTTGGGAACTTTCAATTCATGCTCAAGGGTGACCGGATTCTACCTTTTTTCAGGTACTGCTCAACTTTCATAAATATGATACAAAATATTAGCCAATGGCTAATAAAAAATTGACTAAATAAAATCAAAATTTACCAAAAATTTTTTTCTACAACTTTATTTAAAACTACCTTTACTCATCCGGTGTTGCCAGAGATTTATATACATATATTATAAACGAGGTTGACATTCCCCTTTATCCCGATCCTATCAGTTTTTAAGCCACCTATCAGTTTTTATAAGAAAAATGCAAGGACGTCTGATGTAGATGGTGGCTGTTGGCAATAAAAAATTGTTTTTAAAAGAAAAATACGTGTCATTTCGGACGAAAAGTTACCAGTGTAGTCGTCTCTAATGTCTAATAAAAAATAAAATAAAATCCCCGACTGCATTTTCGGAAGTTTGATCTATGTATTTATGCTTTTAATTTCAACAAAATCGGTTCAGTCCTTTACACGTGATTGGCTCATAAACGAACTGAATAAAGAATATTTCTTAGTTTTGTACGCATACTTTTAGGTTTGCCAATTTAATAAATTTTTAATAGTTTGACAATTCATATGACTTATTTGGCTCAATTTCCCTACGTTCAATTTTGAAAAACAGCACAGCCCATTTCGTTAGCTGGATCTTCTTCTGTGTTGAAAATTTCAGCAAAATCGGTTCAGTCATTTACGAGTGATTGCCAAATAAACAAATAAATTTATAATACGAGTATATGTATATGGATTAGAATTCTTATTGAAATTTGTTTAATAATTAGTTTGACTGTTATGCTAATCAAGTAAATTTAAAAATGACTTTAGATTTAAAGAAAACAATTTATATAATGCTATATTAACCTTATCCAATATCCAAATCATTTTTTTGATGTGATTTTCTTTGAACGCGATTAGCTTTATGTCATTTGAAAATCTGGTCACATTGGCATAGACAAATAATAAAAAAGTTTCTTTCGCTTTTGCTTTTAGTTGCCACTGAAACAGCGACAAGTGCACATGTGTGGTGGATGGATGTATGTTGATTTAATTTTTTTTTAAACATCAACTTTACTCTCTCTAAAAGAGTAATTTCCATATTCTCACTAACACAACTACAGTTTTACTTTTGCACACTACTGCTCTAGATACAAGCATATAGAGGAACTAGTTGCAAGCAGCGTTGCCACAACTTCGATTTTTTTGTAACCAAATTGCAATAAAAATTTAACCAAAAAATAACCAAAATTTTAAGTCATAATTTTAGTACAAAAACATAAAAATATCATTTTATAAAACGTGTTTTTTATAGAGGTATAGAACTTTAAGTTGTCATTACTTTTCAAGATGGCGAAGATTTATTCTCAGTTTGGTTTGGCAATTCATAATGAATAGACTCACGCCTGAACAATGCTTGCAAATAGTGCAATTTTATTTCGAAAATAATTGTTCTGTGCGGAAAACGTATCGCGCACTATGTCCATTTTATCGTCGACAAAATCGTCCATCAGAGTAGTTAATTCGATTAACCATGGAACGTTTTTGTACCACGTTTACTCTTATTGATAACTCGCATCCCCAGAGACGCTGTACGATGCGTACAGAAGAAGCTATTACTGCTGTAGAGCGTAACATTGAGGAAGACCCGAATGTGTCCATCCTCCATCGAGCACAGGAATTGGATCTGCGTCCATCCACTTTATGGAAGATTTTGCGGAAGGATTTTGGTTTGCGTGCTTACAAAATCCAACTCGTGCAAGAATTGAAGCCAAACGATCATCAAGTAAGGCGTAGATTCGTCGAATGGACCCAAAAGAAGATAGCCGTTGATCCCTACTTTCATAAGCGAATTTTGTTTAGCGGTGAAGCTAACTTTTGTTTGAATGGCTACGTCAACAAACAAAACTGCCGCATTTGGAGTGAAAGTAATCCTCAAGTGTATGTGGAAACACCGTTACATCCAGAAAAACTGACTGTTCGGTGCGCTTTATGGGCTAGTGGAATCATTGGTCCGTACTTTTTCAAAAACGATGGTGGCCAGAACGTTACAGTCAATGGTGATCGTTATAGAGCCATGATTACAAACTTTTTATTTCTGAATTGAATAACCATGATGCCCAGGAGATGTGGTTTCAACAAGACGGCGCAACATGTCACACAAGATTATCTTTCGGATAAATAAAATTCATGTCAACCGAATAATTCATCTTTGTTTTATTGCAATTTTAAGTTCTGTACCTCTATAAAAAAACACCCTTTATATGGAATTTATAGCAGTTTTGACTGATAATAGACTGGTAAAAAAATGTGGTACAACAATTGATGAGGCATATTCTCCTATTTGTTCTAAATATTTTAACTACGTATTAACAAACATCGCACAATAGAAGATATCGTTCGTTTATATGTTTATTTTAGAGGTTTTAAAATTTATTTGTGGATAATTTTAGCTTATTACTTTAAGCTTTACTAAGAGATATCTTAATGAATCGCTAAATACCCGAACCAAGCAATAGCGTTGAAGTGAAATGTGTCTGATATCACTTAGCCACGGAACTAAATAGTATAAACAACAAAGTTTTCTTGCTTTGATTTTTTGCCAAAGCTGAATATGTTCTACTGATTTCAACGTGCGAGAGATTATTTATGCAGTTAAGAACTAATGATTTTGACATGAAAAAGAAAGACCTCCCAGGTCAGGCAAAAATGTTCGAAGGTGATGAGTTGGAGGCATTACTTCATGAAGATTATATTCACACCCATAGAGTTATACAAGTTGGAAAAAATTGTAGCGGCATCCATTCATTGCTGGCGATGAAAAGTAGATGTTTTAGAACAACACTCGACCAAATGTACCAAGATCAGTTGTAACTATTTAAAAAATTGGTTCAGCCGCCTTATAATCCAAACATTGCCCGTCAGACTAACATTTGTTTCGATCGGAGTACCGTTCACTTTAGAACAGAATTTAAAAAATTGGTTCGATTCATTCTTGACCTCAAAACATATGTAGTCTTTTGAACGAAATCCATATGTTACCAATGGGAAAGTTTGCCAAAAAAACCGTTTTTAAAGTGATACACTCAGTAAAAACCTGGGTAATAAACGTTAAAAGAAATCATTATCTTAATTTTTGACTTCGGGAAAAAAGTAACCAAAATGGAAATAAGACACATTTACACATCAAAGAAAATAATAACCAATTTTGGTTAAAAATAACCAAAACGACAACGCTGTTTTCAAGAGCTTGACAAGTCCTTTGTTGAAAGTTTTTCCAAACTGAACATGTTGAGTATTTATGTGTGTGAAGTTAAACACGAAAGTTAAATATGTTTTTCTTAACATAACAAAAACTCGTGTAAGTTAACAGAATATGTGTGAAGATATATACGAATATGAAATTTTTCTGTTAAGTTAACAGAGACTTCTATTTTAACATTACTTACGCAATTGTAGATTATAAAATATAATTTTGGATAAAAATAACCAAAATAAGGTAAAGGATTGTAAAAATTAAAAAAATAAATGAATTAGAGAGATAGAGTAAGAATGACAAATTAAATGTATTTCTTATAGCTGGTAATTATATCTAAAACAATTGTCCACAAAAATATAAACATATCTGGCCTAAGATGCAATTGTGGGGGAATCGGACCTGGTGGGCTTTATAGCCAAGGTAACAAGGCTTCAGGGACAGTTTTCCTTTTTGGGCTGCAAAGTACCAGACCGGAGATATATAGACCGTAGCTAACTTTTATTTTTCATTTTTACCATATATATTGTCGTTCATGAAAAATCGGACCTAAGATGCAATTGTGGGGGAATCGGACCTAGTGGGCTTTATAGCCAAGGTATCAAGGCTTCAGGGACAGTTTTCCTTTTTGTGCTGCAAAGTACCAGATCGGAGATATATAGACCGTAGCTAACTTTTATTTTTCATTTTTACCGTATATATATGTCGTTCATGAAAAATCGGACCTAAGATGCAATTGTGGGGGAATCGGACCTGGTGGGCTTTATAGCCAAGGTATCAAAGCTTCAGGGACAGTTTTCCTTTTTGGGCTGCAAAGTACCAGATCGGAGATATATAGACCGTAGCTAACCTTTTAGTTTTCATTTTTACCGTATATATATGTCGTTCATGAAAAATCGGACCTAAGATGCAATTGTGGGGGAATCGGACCTGGTGAGCTTTATAGCCAAGGTATCAAGGCTTCAGGGACAGTTTTCCTTTTTGGGCTGCAAAGTACCAGATCGGAGATATATAGACCGTAGCTAACTTTTATTTTTCATTTTTGTCGTATATATATGTCGTTCATGAAAAATCGGACCTAAAACGCAATTGTGGGGGAATCGGACCTGGTGGGCTTTATAGCCAAGGTATCAAGGCTTCAGGGACAGTTTTCCTTTTTAGGCTGCAAAGTACCAGATCGGAGATTTATAGACCGTAGCTAACTTTTATTTTCATTTTAACCGTATATATATGTCTTTCATGAAAAATCGGACCTAAGATGCAATTGTGGGGGAATCGGACCTGGTGGGCTTTATAGCCAAGGTATCAAGGCTTCAGGGACAGTTTTCCTTTTTGGGCTGCAAAGTACCAGATCGGAGATATATAGACCGTAGCTAACTTTTATTTTTCATTTTTGTCGTATATATATGTCGTTCATGAAAAATCTGACCTAAGATGCAATTGTGGGGGAATCGGACCTGGTGGGCTTTATAGCCAAGGTATCAAAGCTTCAGGGACAGTTTTCTTTTTTGGGCTGCAAAGTACCAGATCCTAACTTTTATTTTTCATTTTTACCGTATATATATGTGGTTCATGGAAAATCGGACCTAAGATGCAATTGTGGGGGAATCGGACCTAGTGGGCTTTATAGCCAAGGTATCAAGGCTTCAGGGACAGTTTTCCTTTTTGGGCTGCAAAGTACCAGACCGGAGATATATAGACCGTAGCTAACTTTTATTTTTCATTTTTATCGTATATATATGTCGTTCATGAAAAATCGGACCTGGTGGGCTTTATAGCCAAGGTATCAAGGCTTCAGGGATAGTTTTCCTTTTTGGGCTGCAAAGTACCAGATCGGAGATATATAGACCGTAGCTAACTTTTATTTTTCATTTTTATCGTATATATTGTCGTTCATGAAAAATCGGACCTAAGATGCAATTGTGGGGGAATCGGACTTAGTGGGATTTATAGCCAAGGTATCAAGGCTTCAGGGACAGTTTTCCTTTTTGTGCTGCAAAGTACCAGATCGGAGATATATAGACCGTAGCTAACCTTTTAGTTTTCCATTTTTCCTCCAACTCCCCGCCGACCAACCAATTCAATTCCATTCTATTATAGTAAACCAAAAATTAGCCTAGTGAAAATTAAGAAATATTTTTTTAAATTTTTGTAATTCTTTACCTTTGTTTAGTTATTTTTATCCAAAATTATATTTTATAATCCACAGTTGCGTAAGTAATGTTAAAATGGAAGTCTCTGTTAACTTAACAGAAAAATTTCATATTCGTATTTATCTTCACACATATTCTGTTAACTTACACAAGTTTTTGTTATGTTAAGAAAAACATATTTAACTTTCATATTTAACTTCACACACATGAGTATTTTGAGGTTATGTTCTGTTTTATTCAGCAGGAGGTTAGTAAACGGACTAGTTTGATGGTTGTCTGGCTGGCCGAAGTAGTTAAAAAAATTTTACTCTTTTTTTACCTACTTAAAAGGGTGTACATTATATAGGTTTCAAAAATAAAGACAACTGCTCTTGATTTTATATACAAAAAAATAAATCAAAGGTAACAGAAATGAACATACAGTGGGGAGCAAAACCAATGGATGTTTTGAAGTTGAACGAAATGAAATAAATCTTCACACATTATTTATTCATTGTTAAGTCCCTTAAAAAAACATAACATAACTTTCGAACACTGGAAAGAGAGAAAGTCAATCATGTAAAAGATTCCGCTACACTCGGTTTTGCAAATTTCGCTTAAATAAGGAGGAACTTATATTTTTAACACTTCCTAGAGCTCCTTATTTTATGTGGAGTTTCTAATGAATTTATACATACTCTTTACAATATTACCCAAAAACGTAAGATAAATCTGGTCCCATTCGTATTATATTCGTTACTATAGCTCCCACATGTACCTCGAAGCCCAATTTTATATTTCCATGCATTTTTTACTATTATCCAAAATTTCTCCATTAGAAAATTTGGGCTTTGTGGTGGCCATTAATTTAACTAAAGTTTTTGTTGTAATAGCCATTCTTTGACAATTTTAGCTGTCTAGCGGAATATCATACTTTTTGCTCATGTTTTTTTGAAAGGACTTAACAATGAATAAATGTGTAAAGTTTTATTTTATTTGATTGTGTATTTATATTTTTATGGGAACTTTAGAGTTCAACTTCAAAACATGCACTTAGTTTTGCGCCCCACTATAAATATACATCGTTATTATTTTAATTTCTTCAGTTCATGTGAAAAGTTTCTCAATGCTAAAGTTATAGAAACGAGGTACTGTTAATTTAATTTAAAAATAAATTAATGTCAACTTTTGCATCTTTCTGAAATTATTACTGCAACCGAACGGTTAACCCTAACAAAAATAAAGGACATCGGGGTTTATATGGGCTCAAAAGAATTTTCATCATTCTCCTTCGAGCTGCATTTTTATTATGAATTCTTGATTCTTAAAAATATCTTACTTTTGACTGTCCAATTTGCCATGACTCTGATGCAAAAATCAGGCTGAATAAGCGATGACATAGGTTATGTCGGCTTTGAGAGCCCAAGTTGACACTTTTCAATCTAAAGCGCTAGCCGTTCACGGTCAACGTCCTTCTTAAGGATCGATTACGCCACGCCGCTTGCCCAAACTTTACACCAAACAGTGGTTCTCATATGGATAGGTATCGTTCCAAATTCAACACTTTTGTTTCTTGACTTACTCATTCATCTAGAAATTGACCTTATCGCTGAAGATGATTTTGTGATGAAAATTCGGGCCAGTTTCCAACTACTCCATTTTTATCGTTTGCAAGAGTTATTGAACGCTATATCCGTCTATATTGAGTTAGCAAAACAAACTGAATAAATGAAAGCTAATTCGACACTTCAACAATATACTTATTAGAACACACTTTTTCATCTGTTCATCTGCTTACAGCTATTTTTCGGTATTTTTCTACCAATTAGGCGTTGTAAGTGTTAAGGGCGCGGTGATTTCCTGCTGCTAAAAAATTGATTAGTTCTTATATTTGACCCCAAAAAAATTACTCTGATTAATTACAACAATAATGTCTCGATTAAGATATTGCTATTGAATATATATTGGAAGAGCTTTTATTGCTTTTGGTCCTTCAGTGTGTTAAATAAGACCAGTGATTAAAAAAAAAAGAAACATTTCAAGATCATTACCCTTTAACTCATTGGAATTTCATATTATCACAGATTTTTATTGTAGCATTGTAGAGGACGAGCACATCATACAGTTGGCCAAGTTATTTCCAAATAAATTCAATAGGAATCCGGAAAAAAAGAAGAAAAACAAGTGAACGAAAACAAAACGGCCTCAACAACAGATTTCTTTTTAAAAAAGTTGTTTATGTTGTTGTTGTTGTTGTTGTTGTTGTTATCTGCCCTCTTTTGTTCGAAGTCTCTCTACCACGTAATAATGCTTTAAAAACGTAGACGACGGCAGGTTACCGACTTCAAACTACAAAAAATAAAATACACACGTTTAGATGAATACGATTATTTTGACAGCAACACAGCTACACGGCTTCTTGACTACTTTTGCTGCTGTAGCCAACTTAGGCTTATTTCTATTTTGTTTGTCTACAAAATGTAAAAAAAAATGTTTAATGTATAAAATTAAAATGCTAAAAAGTATTGATAATCAAAAACTGTTAAAAATTTAATGCATTTGTTCTTCCGTTATAATAATCTTATATATACAAATGAATTTATATGTTTGTTTGTGCCTTATAGGTAGCTAAACGGCTGAATTGATTTTCTTGAAATTTTTTTGTCTGGAATAAACTTTAGGCTATAAAAATCTCAAAAATTTCAACTGGGCGGTGCCACGCCCACACTATTATTTGTCTATAATATCTTTCAAATGGTAACAGAAAGGGATTCCAAATTTTTGCCCAAATAGATTCATAGTCAATACAGAAATCAGTCAAAAAGTGAGCGGAATTGGACAAGAGGGCGTATAACCTCTAGTGTTGGTAAAAACCCGGCTTTTTTATGCCCAAACTACTGGGTTTTATTGGGTGTTTTGATAGGTTTTTTTGGGTTTCGTAACTGCTTCCTAATTTCGTTCAATTCGACGATATTTGTAATTTATTAGTAAAATTACATTGATTTAATATTTATAAAGCAATTTTTCAGTCTTGGTCAGATCAAGGCGGCGTTGTGTATTATGGGATGCTAAAGCAAACTGCAAATACTTCGTTTGAACCGCGCATTATTAGAAAAACGGCCGGAATACAAAGACAGACATGCGTGACAATGCTCAGCCTCATGTCACAAAAGTTGGCAACCTATTATCAGAAACGATCAACTGCCACACCCGCCATATTCTCCGAACATTGGTCCCTCTGCCTATTTTGACGAATACAATATCTTTTAACATGTCACCGAATCACTTCATTAAAAAAAAACATAAAATCGAAAAAAGACGAGATTGGACAAGTGGGCGTAGTCCATACAAAGTAAATATATATTTTTATACCTTGAGAAAGATGATAGTAAAAGTTTATAAATCAGGTTTAAACAACATCGTGAACAATACATATGATCAGTCAGTAAATGGGCGAGTTTGTTTAAGTGGGCGTGGCACCTTCCATTCATACTAAATATTGAATTTTGTGGAGAACGATAACTATTTAAGCTTCATTATCTATCAACATTAGCCAAAAAGCGGGTATTACAGAAAGCACACCGGGTAAAAGCTATCTACATACACATATGGTACGTACATCTTATACATATATAAAATTGAATGTATGTTTGTCTGAAGATTGAAATGCAAAACCGATTATCTAAAATTTTTACAGTGTCTTTCTGAAGGTAACTACAGGCTATCTTAAGTGTTTGAATTTGAAGCGGATGTGGGCTAAAATGGGGAAAAAGAGTTCAAAACAAATTAACAAGGAGGTAGCGAAGAAAGCCGGGTTAGTAGTTAGCTAGTAAAAATATAAAGAAAGGAATGCGCATTGAAAGAAATTGCTACAATAGTAATTTTAAATTTTATTTATAAAAACGTCATTTTTTTAAATTAGCTGCTTATTATGATGTAGCTGACTAGACGACTACAAATGCTGCTAACGGCAATTGTAGTCGTGTAGCTTGCCGTCATCTATGTGTTAACAGCATAAATGTAGATGTGAATGTGATTACAAAAGTTGTTTTTCTTTTTTGTTCTGTTGTTGTTGTTGTTGTTGTTGTTGTTGTTGTTGTAGTTGCTGTTGAGTGTCTCTTAGTAGGAAAACTATTCCAGAAAACATAATGTAGTAGTCTGTCTGTCGGTCTGTTGTGCCTTCTGCAGTCAAGTTGGTCGGTCGTTCGCTTGGTCGGTCGGTTGTCTGTGCATAAGCACTATTTTTTAGTTTTAACGTTGTAACTGTTTGTTGTTGTTGTTGTTGTTACTTATTTTTGTTGCTGTCGCATGTCTTTTCAATTTTCTACATTATGTTGCAAAAGTTGTAGTTATTGTTGTTGCTATTCTTGTTACTATTACTGTTGTTGCCATTGTCTGTTTATGCCACATTTTTTATATGAGGCCACATTACAACCACAGTAGAAATTGATAACAATAATAATGAAAATGATGATGATGATTCCGTTGTAGTTGCTGTTGTTTTAGGTAGAAATAGCAGTAGCAGGCAGCAGTTTCAGAAAGAAAAAAAACAGTAACAGCAACAGAAACAGTAATACAATGGAAAACATTTTAGAGACCGACCATGATTTTCTTCCTTGTATGGCATTTTTTCTCTCTCCCTTAGTCGGCAACTTGATATGTGTTTAATGAGAATGACAACAACACCAAAAATAATAATAAAGATAAACAAAATATTCTTTTAGCAAAAAGTAAAAAAAAGTTGTATTATAGTCCCATTATTGTTATGGCTATTATTGTAATTTTAAAAAATCCGTAAGTAGGTTTTCTTTACAGTCCAATTTATAAAGACTCTACTGTAATTCGTTTGTTTTTTCTCTCTCTAATTTATTTCTTTATTAGAAGAAAAAAGAAAAAAACTACTGTTTGTTGCTTTCTTTCTAAAACGAGACTTTGGATTTATTGGAAACATTTAATATCTCGTTTCTCTAAATGTATGTTGGCCTAGGTAATTACTGAGAATTGGAACTGGTTGAAATAAAATGCCTATTGAATAAAACATCTTGTTAATGAGTGATGAAATGCTATATTTTTTAAATGCAGCTACCATTTAATGGAGTTTAATTGTGATGGAATAATTTTTAATTAAAATGCGTGTGCGTACTCTTCAAATAAATTAAATGCCCATTTTTGAGTAACTAAACGGAAACTATGACATAAAGGATTTCTAAATCAAATGTCAATATTAATCTCTAATTGTAACAAGTCGATATATGTAAACTCCGAACAGATATTACCGATTCAATAGAGAAAATATCACAATTTGCCATTCAACCTAAGATAACTAATTTTATCTTATCTGACCTTTGGCCGTCGCAGTCTGCGAGGTAAATGGCAGTAAATGATGACTGCACAAACATACATAGATATTTTTCGATCTAATCTTTCGACTTGTATGGATAAAATCGTATTGCCGAAGGCAAATATCCCATTTCTTAAAATTAGAAATAGCCCCCAAGCACATCGCCAAACTTATAAGACTTGTTTAATGCCAACGACTAAAATGTTTTTGATTGGCTCCCCTAATCAACCAATCTTAGCTCCATCGAACACCTACGGGGAGTTCTAAAAAGATATATTAATGTTACAAGCTGCGTGGAATGTGGTACTAACCCAAGCGGCTGCTAAAATATAGTGGACAGTATGCCGCACCGTATAAAACAGTGACAACGCGATTAAATCCACCCGGGTTTTATTGGGCATTATATTAAAAAAAAACCGGATGAGTTTTTCTGTTTAAAGTGTACGTAATAAAAATAAATATAATTTACGTATTGGGAGTACGAAGTAATTCGGTCCTTTTTTTTAGCACAAAAAGATGATTTTAACAAATTTATCAAAATAAAAATGTATGAAATCACTGCTTACATCTTCTCCCCACTTTTGAGCCAATTTCCAAATCTCGTTTCAAAAAAAATTTTCGTCTTTTGAGGTGATCCAATTTTGAAACTGATTTTACATTCCTCGAAAAGAAATGATTCGGTGACATGTTAAAAGATATTGCATTCGTAGAAACAGCCAATGGTCAGAGGGACTAATGTTCGGAGTATACGGCTGGTGCAGCATTTGATCGTTTCAGGCCGAGCGTTTTCATGCAAAAGAATTATTTAATATTGTCTGTCGTTGTATTTCGGCTGTTTTCTTATAATGCACGATTCAAACAAAGTAATTGAGTCTGCTCTAGCAGCCCATAGTACACAAACCCGCCTTGATCTAACCAAGAATGGAAAATTGCATTATAAATACTAAAACACTCATTACTTGATGCTCTAATAAGATTAGTTCTGTTTTCATATCTTGAACTGTAGTCGTGTGATGTAATCTCTTAATCACAACCGTATATGCCCTTTCCTGTTTTAAATGATAAGTATGAAATGAGATTATTTTAGGTTCCAACTTTCCTATATGAGTTAATATTCTTTATCATCAACCTAACTTGACTATCTCTCGTAGACTTGTAATTGAAATCTGAAGATGGAATTATTTTTAAAATAGATTCTGTCATCAAACATATATTTTCCACAACCCGAGTAAATATTGGTGGTGTTTTTGGTGTAACATTTGAAACTTGTTAACTCTTGATGTACTGGGCTCTTGTGATAAATTAATTTTTTTTGTGTAAATGCATTTTTTGGGATTTTGTCAACCGTCGCTTGCTTGCTTTTTCTGCTACCTGCTGCCAATTGTCATCGCTTTCATCAGTATCATCCTCACTCAACGTAGGCATTGTTGTTGCTTGCTGTTTTTGTAATTTTACATATTTTTTTTATTTTTCCTTTTTTTCTATTTATTTTTCTTTTTTGTAATTATTTCAAAAATTGTTTTTGGTCACAAATATTTACAGAATTAATTTGTTAATTTGTTTTTGTTATTATTTAAAAACAAACAAAAAAGTGTATAGCACTGTGTATACTTTCGTTATTCACAACCGAGGTTTTGACTTGTTAAAAAAAAAAAAAAATTAATAAATAAATAAAAAAAATCAACCTTATTACTGGTTATAGATATTTATATTATTAAATCTATTAATAATGTCATAATTACCGTCGAACCACCTAAAAAGGAAAATGACCTCGTTCAGTGCTTTCGTTATCAGCAATTTGGACACACAAAAATATATTGTAAAAAGGCATTACGATGCGTAAAATATGGAAATGATCATCATCCAACAGCTGAATGTAAAAAGGACACCAATACACCTCCAAGTTGCGTTAATTGCTCTCTGAATCATACAGCTAATTATAAAGGCTGCAGAGTTTATCAGGAATTGGCAGTCGACAAACTGAGATATAGGCCCGCGACTCAAGGTTTTCAAGTTAATTCAAGAGATTTTCCCCAATTAAGTTCACAGCCTAAGAGCTACTAATAAAGAGTTCTATACAGGGAAGTGGAATTCAGATAAATTGTAAAAACACTTATTCTATATATTCAGTATATTTCCCTCCTAAACACAGTTTAACATATCAAGACTGTGACAATTTCTGTAAAAAACTAGGAAATAGATTTATAGACGGTGGTGAGGGTCTAGAATTACAAACTCCAAAATTAAAAGAACTTCACAAATGCGTAACCACAAACAATTATAGAACGATATCTACTGGTAGTCCAACTTATTGGCCAAGCGATAGGCATAAATTCCTTGACTTACTAGATTTTTTTTGTCTATTCTGGAGTACCAACACATCTTTAAAATATTAAAGATAATTATGACTTAAGTTCGGATCAATCACCAATCATACTTAAATATAACACTTTGCCGGAGAACTTAAACCGGACTCTTATTTCACCAAAAACGGACATTGCTTCTTTTCAGTATTGGTTAGATAACAATTTTAATTTAAACACCCAAATTGAAACTGACTATTATTTGGATGGACACAGCCTTAGAAAACTTTACTTGTCTCATTAATGAAGCGGTACTATTATTAACACCACAACAAATGCAAACTAATAACAATCAAATCTTTCTGCCAATGGAAATAAGGCAGATGATTTTGCACAAACGGAGATTGAGAAGAGTATGGCAAACGACAAGAAACCCAATTGATAAAACAAATTTTATCAGAGCTTCTAATATCTTAAAGAAAAGATAACAAAACGGCTAATTTCTTACAAAAAATCAATGACGCAGGCAACAACACACATATTATATGGAAAACTGCAAAATACTTAAAAAGGCCAATTAAAAGAAATATACTGATAAGGGTTGACAACGGTCCTTGGTGCAGATCAAGCAAAAGCAAAGCGGATCTTTTTTCGAAACACTTTGAAAAAACTTTTAAAACTTTTCCATCTACTAATTGTCCGGCTGAGAATAATATTTTGTATTTTTTAAGATTCTTCATTTTGAATGGAGTTCCCGATTAAAGCATGTTCCCTTCGGAAATTATAAATGGATATGACAGAATAGATTCGAGAGTTGCCAAAAACTTATCTACCAAAGCTGTACTTTATTTGACACACATATTCAGTACGATCCTAAGATTGTCTCTTTATTAATTACAATGATTCTAAAACCAAATAGACCGGAGAACAAACCTTCTTCGTATAGGCCAATTAGTTTGCTACCGTTATTTTCAAAAATGTTTGACAGATTACCAATTCCGGATTACCAATTTGGTTTTCGTAACAAACATGGCACCACTGAATAATGCCATCGAATAATAAATGTAATTACTGATGCTTTTGAGAGGAAATTATATTGCTCAGCAGTGTTTCTTGATGTCAAACTAGCCTTTGACAGGGTCTGGCACCAAGGCTTACTTTTCAAACTCAAAAACTTTTATTAGCTCGCATTTATTTATTGTTAAGCTCATACTTGGAAAAAATATGCCAGTGTCCCATAGGTAGGCGTACTGGGTCCAATACTGTACACAATCTATACGTCTGACATGGCCACTTATGACAAAGTAACAATAGCAACGTACGCTGATGATAAAGCAATAATGGCTTATCATGAATCCTCGGCTACAGCCTCATTATATATACAGAATCAGCTAAACCTACTATAACATTACTATCAATACTGATAAGCCCAATCATATTTCGTTTACCTTGAGAAGAAACGAGTGCCCACCAGTTTTTCTTTATAATAAACAAATTCCTAAATCGGGGAAAGTCAAATATCTAGGTATGCATCTTGACAAAAGATTAACTTGGAAGTAGATATTATGTAAAAGCAAAAAGGGATCACCTAAACGTATTAACTCAGAAAACGTATTGGTTATTAGGACCTAGGTCTACATTGAACCTTCGAAATAAATTATTAATTCACAAACTTATTTTAAAACCTGTACAGACTTACGGTATCCAGTTATGGGGGACAACGAGTAACTCCAACATAGAAATACTACAACGATACCAATCTAAAACTTTAAGACTTATAGTTAATGCTCCGTGGTTTGTAACTTACAAAAGAATTCATTTATTTTAGATGAAATAAAAAGATTCAATTCTCGTTATCTTGATAGATTGAGTAATCACTGCAATACCATAGCCATATCCTCTTGATCTTCCTTACAGAAAATAATGTAAAAAAATGTAAATATGTAAATAGATTTTTTTTCCTAGACCGGAAGTAGTATACTAGGGACATCTAATAACAAAGCCAGAGTAAAAACCGAGCCAGTAAAATACGGTGATAAAAAATTACCCAATACCCAAGAATGCAGCGTCTAACCTTGACGCTTCGTTGCATTTTGCAATTATTATAGAAAACTTATACCCAATTTTGCTGACATTGTTAAAGATCTAAATACATTGCTAAAAAAAATCAGCAAAATTTAGTTGGACGAATGAATGCCAATATGCTTTTGACACGTTAAAAGAAAAACTGATGAATTTCACAATCCCAAATTTATGCAAAACATTGTAAATAGTATTGTATATAACCATTATTAAGTTATATTTTTATATAATACTAAAACAACGTAATTTTACTAATAAATACAAAATATTGTCTAATTAAACGAAATTAGGAAACAGTTACGAGTATAAGATCCAAAAACCTCTCAAAACATTCAAAAAAAACCCGGTGGACTTTTTAAACCTGGTTTTTGCCAACCCTGGTATAAAGATTGTTATTATTGCTAAACAAGGCTATATAGAGTATACAAAGTAAAGTCAACTCAATAAACGATTCCATCAAATTTACATTATTGAAGTTGTGGGTAAGAAGGAGCCCTACAAGTACACGAAGCAAATATGAATGTGATTGCAACAATAGCCTTGTTGTTGTACTCAAATTTGTAGGCATTAATAAATACAAACACTGGAACAGTTAATTCAATTACTGAAAATAAAAAATAATAGTTCTCTGGATAGACGAATTCCAGTTAAACTTGTTTCAGTCAAGCAATTAGATATCTTTCACTTTGAAAACGTTAAACAACAGTGGCGGATCTATTATGGTTTTTCTTAATTCGGAGAAAAATGGTTTAATATTAAGCATAAAAGTATTTAGAAAGTGTTATGGAACGGTATTTTTTTGAGCTTATGCCCCTTCATTAAAATGTTGACTTTCAGATCAAAATCTATATACAAATACATTATAAATGTTGTTTGTAAGTTTATTTGTTTGTTTGGTGGTCAAATGTGAACTCAAATGGTAAAGTCAATGGACGATCCTTATGGACAACCACACAAAAAGACTTACTGCCTCAGAGTGGCGGCCACCGATAACGTGCTCAAGTCTGAGTCTTTAGGAAATCTCTCTTGCCGATTCCTTCCTTATGACTTGCACTTGCGTATGGCAAAAATAAGCAACGCTGACGGTTTGCTGTATGTATGGGTGTCCGGGGGACTGTGCCAAGATTAACTACAGAGTTATCACTTAGTACAGTGCTGCTATCTGGAAACGCATGCTGAAGCGACCGTTGTCATCATTTGGTACGAGCTTCCCTCTGACCACGGATTATTTCAATGTTAACGTTTTGATTATGTCGACTCGGGCTGGTGGTTGTAGTCTTCTGGAATAAGAAGCGCCGGGGTGGGTACCTGAGTGTAAATGGCTCTAGTAAGGTTACAACTGCCTCCGTACTGTAAAAATCTTGGCAAGCCTCAAAGTACGTTCCTCTGCTCATTGCCGTTATGTTGTTGGTGTAGGCTCGGTTGAGAGGACTCCGGATTAGTACCGATCTGGCTCTGAGAACCAATTCCCAAGAAGGTTGGAGCCAACCCTCGCATTACCTTCACGATTCAGAGATAACAATGGGAGTATTATGGTAACTACACATTTGGGCACTGGATAGCGGATTTGAGGGGGACTCAAATTGATATTAAGAATAAGAATACCCAAAAATCCACTCCCACCCATGCAGGTGCGCGTAAGACGCTTTTTCGGCAAGCTACGATCTCCACAGTGGTAACATTTGCATCAAAAAGTCAATTTCAATGTAACATACGATAAATTCGCACAAAGTGGTCAATATGTATGTACATCTGATGTAATATGTCTTTACATTTGAATTTTATCCCCTTTTTTTTCAAATAAATAAAAATCATCATTTTTAAATAATTTATCAAAAAGTTAAGTCCTTTTTTGTTTTCATTGATCACATAAATTGTAAATTATTTCAATGAATTTTTTTTATATTCGTATATTACAAAAAATTTACAACTTATAGTCTAGATTAATTAATAAATTAAAATCAATTGAGAGGAAAATAAACGAACTTTTTTCTTGTATTAATAATTACAAAAAAAAAAAAAAATTAAAAAAACTTTTAATTGACCATCATCAATGAATAAAGAAAAATTGTATTTTGCTCGTAAAAGTAAAAACTGTACTGAAAAATATTTTTTTTCTTTTTTTTGTATTAAAACGACTGACTACATATGAAAAAAGATATGTAATATATACAGTTTGTCAAGAAAATCTTTTTACATAGTGAAAAAAGAATTGGGTTTGACTTTCATCATTAAAAAGAAGAGGTTTTTTGTTTTACTTTTTTACATTTTTTTGTTAATTCCATTTCATCTAGATGTTAGCTAACAAATAACAGCAAAAAGAAAAAAAAACAATAAATTTTAATTCAAAAATAAGATAATAAAACAAAAGAAACTCTAGAATTTTGTTCTCAATAAAATGTTTTTACATATTAGCATAATATTAGTAAATGAGATGAAAATATTATGGCTAAAATATAGCTAACATTGGCATCAATTACAGCTTAGAGACGCTTTTTTAGGGAAGAAATAAATTATTGCACGCATTCAGTTGGAATTTTATCCCCTAACTGCAAACTAAATCAGAAATATTTAAAAAATTTTATATAAATTTCACCAATTTTATTATTATTTTTTAACGTTTAGACATATATAGAAGTCGTTATACTAACGCTAATTTAAACTACATGAATTAAGCTAATATGACGGTTATAAGACCAATTTACGAAAATCGAATTTTTTCTTATTGAAAAAAAAAAATTAAAATTTAATTTTTTAAGGCTTGCAACTTTTTTCCGGAAGGGTTCGCAAACGTATTTTTGTATGGGTTATTTAGTCCAAAGTGTCTAGGTTTCCAGCTGTAGACAAGTAAACATCGGTATGTGTTGCTATTTTTCTGATAGGCGCTATCGAGTTCAACAAGAATCTGTGTTTGAAATTTTTGAAACACTACCAAAATCTTAAGCTACGGATGAAAAACTGGTTTATCGCACATAATTCAACTTACAAGCTTATAACTTATTCGAATATTCTCCAATATTAAGTTTCTCATCGGATTTAGAAAGAAGAGAAACAGACTTTTTAATGGATATATATTTCGTTTAAGCATCCTGTGTATTTCACAAGCATTTGATAAAAGATAATTAAAAAGTAATTCAGAAAGATTTTAAAACAACTTTTGGACTACGTATACACGAGTCAGCCAAAGCCTGGTGGTGGTAATTACAATGATGGAAGGCCTTCCAGAGTATTTTTTAGACAGTATAAAATTTCTTTAAAAATATCCGGTATAAATGCCAACCTAATAATAATAAAATAAATACATATGTATATGTAGAAACGTTCGTAAATAATTACCAATGATATTAGATGACGCCAACGTTACAGAAATTGTCGATCCACACTTGGGAAGTAGTTCAAAATTCAAAATTAACTGTTGGTTTTTTGTCTGAGGGAAAGCAAGAATCTATTAATAAAATATTTAAAAAAGTTAACATAGCATAACAGAAGTAAATGTAGTACTCTTTTTTAATAAATTCAGACTTGGTGGTCACGGCTACTCCCAAGACTCACAAGGCAATACAAATGGTTGTGCCTAAGGAAGCACAATGTCTGTTTCTTTCATCATCTGATAAAGTGAATTTCAATGTAAGCAGTGGCGAAAATACTGACGGAGCACAAAGTGATAGCGAATAAATACAAAATAATGAATCCTTAAATTGATAAGTGTGTATTATAGTCTTCGATAATATTTATGATTATTTGCATTTTCTCTATATTTTTCAGAGAAAACGAAAGTTTTTTGATTTATTCATAATACCGAGACCACGACCTTTCCAAAGATACTAATATCTTATATCTAAACTCAGCGGTTTAATTGATTTCAAAAATGGTGCAGTCCTGCCACACACTGCACTGTTAATTAAATGCCACTTTAATATGTACAGGTATTAATTCGCATCAGTATTGTTCTCAATGAAACAAATTTCTTCTACTCCTTTACTAAATATGCACCCCAAAACCATTACCGAAGTTTTTCATATTTTACAATTTGATTTGTGTCTCGACTTTTCAACGCTTTTAAGGGTTTTTTCCATACTTCATTATGGCCGTCATTACGAAGAAACACTTTTATGGTGCCGTCACAAAATATAATTTGATCCCAGCAGTCGTCAAGTTTGGAAATAACAAAATAACAACAAAACAAACAACATAATATGGAATTTCTTTTTTTAAATCTTATTTCCTTATCCCAATTTTTCACTTTTGTATTCTTTTGCTGTTATTTGTTAGTTTTTCAATGATAAAAGTTGAAAAGAAAACTTTTTCACTAAATAAAAAGATTTTTTTGACAAAGTGCAGATTTTTCTTTCTGTTTATAGTTATCCCTCCTCACTGAACACACTTCACACAGAGCTGCCATTCCTCAGTCTACATGTTTCACACGGGGTTGTACTTTGAATTTCATTCAATAAATTATACAATTAAGTACTAATTGGGCAATTTATAAACTGTGTTTTGTTTTGTGTTTTGAGCTTAATTTAGGTCTTAATTGCTTAAAATCCTTTAATTGTCAATTAAAGCTTATTTGTGAACATGATATAAACATGCAGAGCGAGTTATTATTACAAAAATATCGCAAAACTCTCAGAATTACACAGGAACACTTGCGAGAGAGTCTGAAGATCAAGTGGTGTTGTTAACTGTTATTAAACTGTTCGGCAGCAGGTAATTTTTATATATAAATACTAATCAAAATCAGCATACTAACTTGTTAAAAAAGTTTCCGGAATAACTCCCGTGTGGCCGTCCCATCGATCCGATTTAATTTTTTTTTTGTAAGGTTGGAACATGTTTTGTTGATATTCCCGCTAAATCTTAGCATCATAGCTTGACATCGACCCGATTTAATTTTTTCTTGTAAAGTTGGAACATCTTTTGTTGATATTCCCGCTAAATCTTAGCGTCATAGCTTGACATTTGCAAAAGCTACGTAGCCAAGAGTACATCTATCTCTATGTGTTGGCGATTGTTTACAAGGCGTAAAAGACTTAGCTTTTATAGAATTAGAATGGATGCACAGCAATTTAAGGAGCCATTTGATAAGTAGCGCTAAGAAACTCGGTTTCTTTAGGAACAACAAACATAAACTTAACCTAATTTGCAGTGACGATGTGGCTTTTTTATAACTGCGGAAAACTTATTAGATACCAATGCACAAAGCTCGTTGTTTAAATCTACGAAAAAACTACTATAATGTAGAACAGATGCCAAAGGAGGTCCGAAAAATGTTTTTATTAGCCGCTAAATATAATCTAAGCACAGAGTCTAATTTTTATGTAAAAAGTTATTTGACAATGACAAATGTGAATAAAATTTGTTATATTGAACTGATTTTGTCTTATTTTTGCTTAAGTCAAAATATTTGTATTTAGAAGCAAAAAGCACCATTTCATTCTTGTAAGTAGTACTTAATTATTTTCAAAGTGTAAACTCATTCTTGTCACACTGTATATAACATGTATTTTCTTTTTATATAATTTTAATACAAAAATTTGAACTTATAACACGTAAATAGATTTTAAAAGAAATTTTTCATTTAAGATTTAAAGTTTTCCGCTTATTTTGTTGATCGGTATTTCAATAATTTCATTTTTTATTTTACTGTACTTTTGTTTCAATCAACTCACGACGTGACTTGTGTAGCAAAAACTATATATTTTTAATATAAATATACAACTGAAATCAATTTATTATTTTGAAATATTTTTGAATTTTCGATAAAATTTAGTTGTTTCGCGTCGTTCCATTCCAATATTTACCTTAAAATGTTTTTTTTTTACTGATTAATTGTATAGTAAGTAGAACAGCAGTTTAACATTACACCGATTAAATCATCATTAATTTTGAAGGCAAATTCTTTTGAAATTGAACATGAATTTTTGCAAACTGCAGCATCAACACCATAACACCAATCCATTCTGCATCAGAAATATCGCGGGCTATGATAAATGGATTCATTCTATATGTTATATTTCAAAGCGTACAAAATCGAGTGTGAAGCTTGGCCAATTGGGAAAATCAATGGGTAGAATATTTTTATGGAACTTGTATCTTACAAATCAGTAATTTAAATAAATTCAAGATAATCGTTAATCAATGTCGTGTAATCAGAATCATAATTGTTCAGCTACAACTCTCAAAAACCATTTCGTTAATTGGGATTAAAACTAATAATTAATGTAAAGAGTATCCGATATTGTCAAACGACAACGTCTTTAAAAGATGACATTTCACGTTATATATTTAACGACTCACGTTATATATAAATCGGTTCGAAATATGTGTACACAAGTTAATAATGTCGATTTGGACAACATATAGCATAACTATCACAGATGGTTTGTGTCATTCAGTATTCGATAGACGCCAAAGTGTAAACACACATTTTTCAATCGCTATAATAACGCCGAGTTTTTTTGTGCCTAAAAAGCATGTTTTGCGGGGAAGAAGAAAACGGTTACTGAAAGTTATCGATTGTTGGTAGAAGCTTACGGTCAACATGCATCAACTCAAAAAACTTGTGAACGGTGGTTTGCGCAATTAAAAAGTGGTGATTTCGACCCAAAAGGCCGTTAAAGTTTGAAGATGAGAAATTGGAAGCCTTACTCAACGAAGATTGTTGTCAAACGCAAGAAGAACTTGCAATGCCATTGGGAGTCACACAACAAGCCATTTTCCTACGTTTGAAAACATTGCAATTCTTTCAAAAGCAAGGAAATCGGGTCCCATATGAATTGACGTTGAAAGGCGATTTTACATGTTGGAAGTGATGCTTGAACGATAACCCCAAGCGCAAAAATCGTATGTAAAGCCCGACCAACCAACCAAATCAACGCCGAAAAACCAACCAAATCAAACGCCGTTTGAAGAGAGCAATCAACGAAAAAAGTACAGAATATTCGACCAGACATGAGGCCATAATTTTCCATCATGACAACACTCGGCCACAAGACCGGTCAAAAACTATTTGGAAAACAATGGATGGGAAGCCTATAGCCTAGACCTTGTCGATACAGAACGCCCTTACTGAAATACGCTTCACTTTAGAATAGGGTATCAGAAATTGGCTTGATTCATTCTCTACATCAAAACCGGAGCAGTTCATTTGTCGCGGAATCCATATGTAATCAGAAAGATGGGAAAAAGTAGTGGCTAACGATGGACAGACACAATACTTGAATAATGTATCAATTCATTTTGTTATTATAATAAATGCATTTTTCAAGCAAAAAAATCGACGTTATTATTTCGTATACCCAATAATTTATTTCAAATTCTGCTTTAAATTCTTTGCAGTATTTTGACTTTGATAACTGAATGGAATGAAATTGTTTATTTTGCATATTATTTATTATTTATTATTATTTTTTTTTTCATATTCGTATAGAGTGACCAGATAGTAGTTTAGTGTTTTTTCGTTTAAAGTTATATTTAAGCAGTTAACAATGTAATCGATGACATTCAGCTGTAAATACACATTTACCACGCCACAAGTCTAAGGACTACTATGAATTTTATATATATTTATAATATATTTATATATACATATATATACAGTGGCTCACAGCTTACTTCGTGTGCATTCAAAATATAACTTTGAACGCTTGCAACATCAAAACTAAAGATGATATCAAAGAGATTTAAATGCACAATTTTTATAAAAATACTTATTTATTTAAATTAAAATTATCTGTTCATAGTTTTAAATATTTTTAAAAGTAAGATTAAGAAAACTTAAAACATATGAAAACTACAGGTCACAGCTTATTTCGTGTATTGTCAGCAGTCTTAGAAAAAACTTAAATGGAACATGGTTTAGTATTTGGTATGACCTTCTTTTTGCTCAATTACATCCTTAAAACAATTTTCCGTCGATATAAAGATTTTTTGGGTAGTTTCGGGGTAGTCTTGCTCCACTCTTCGACCATCATTCCGATTAGTAATTTGCTTCTTCGGTATTCCCAAATGCAAAATTATCCACAATTTTTTTTGTCACGTTTAATTAGAGAGAAATTTGTTTTACTGATTATACACAAAAACTTAAAATTCCATCAGAATTTTTTTTAATATAATACCTAATGAAACCTGGGTGGTTTGTGTTACCCAGTGGGTTGCCAACGCTGGCTTAAAGAGACTTTATTAGAAATATTGAACTCCATAGAGCCGGAGGTATGACAAAATTCGTCAAAATCAATTCTAAGAAGCTTTCTGTCTGTTCTAGATTACAAAGGATATGCAAATTGATACTATTTGGCTGATTATTGTTTGTCCGATTATGCGTCGGGTTTAAAACATTTGGCTAGATATGGAGCGAGTATTTCAGTGTATTCAAAAGTTGTAAATTTTACTAAAACAAATAAAGTTACCTTGTTTTTAGATTTCTTCGAAAAATCGTCATTTTTGGAGCAAATATGTCAAGCCTGATCGAGAGAAGTGACTGCCGACACCAAAAGCACTATGTTTCGAAATCAGAGCCCCATACCAAACTCTATCGAACGCGCACAACCATGAATGGACCTGTTCCACCAGGTCACCAGTAGAACGAGCCTTGCGGAAACCGTACTGACGATCGCTTACCAAATCGATGGACTCCAAATACCTCACAAGATGGTGATTAGTCATACTCTCCATAATTTCAGAGAGTGCGTAACAAACTGCTATTGGACGGTAGTTCTCAGGGTTACTAGCTTCGATCTTTTTAGGTATTGACGTTACATTAGCAACCTTTCATCATGAAGGTTGCCAACGAAGAGCACTGCTTCAGAACCAGTGCTGGAATGTCATGTGACCCATATGACTTATTTACGTTGAGATTTGCATAGTTACATTGGCTAGCAAGACCGTTATAAAGATGCTCTGGGTCGAATTAGATATTGGTTGTTTTACCAAAATAAGAAAAGGAACCTAATGCAACGAGTAACTGAAAACAGCAATATATTGATATTGGCCCGTTTAGCACGAACCACAGAAACAATATGCCACTGTGGACTAAGAGCGCATCTGAAGAGAATGGCGGTCACAGATGTGGATGCTTGTAGACTGTGCTCACAGGCATCAGAGACAACATAACACATATTGATAGAAATGTTTAAGTAAACATAGGGTCTCACTGGGTGACATATTCACAATTATGATTTCAGATCTGCCTGTGCATTAGAAAGGCAGCAGATCTGCAGAACAAGCTATAGACCGGGAAGGCAAAATATATTCCATGGGTAGCAGTGTCCTGCAATAGTGCTCAGTATAATGAAAATTATGATGATAATAACGCTCCCGTTTTGACTTTAGACCTGTTGAAGAAGAAGTAAACAAGTCAAAACAATTAAACGTTACCTAGCGAAATATTATAAATGTTGTTTTACAATGGCTAAATTTAGATATAGTGAAAAGATAGGGCGCAGTAATACTACTGTCGCATTTTATTTTTGAAAGTAAATGACGAATTTAGAAAGCGATTGCTTGCTGACGGAAGGAAGTAACGACAGGCTACATACATTTTGGAGCTTTATAAATACAAAAATTTTCTCAATTATGACAATACGTTATATTTTTCCTTATTCTAAATCCGCATTCATACATGTTTTCAGGAAGCATGTTTTTTTAAAGCCCCTTTTGTAAGAAAATAATTAATGAAAATAATCTTTTTTATACGATTTTGGGTAAAAAAAGAGCTCTTTCTTAAAAGAAATATATGAAAAATATTTTAATCATAATATTGTTACGTTTTAACCTTTTTAATTTTTATATTGCGTTAAAATAAAATAAAACTCTATTTTTATTTCAGTTGTTTTACAATATGTCTCTTTCTTTATTAATTCCACTATACTTTAATACACCAAATTCGCTTTTAAAACACTTTTTATTTGCTCCTTAAACAGACTTTACTTCTTGACAGCCAATTCAAAACTAACTAACTCACCAGCCGCAATTCGCCGCTTTTATAGTATTTCATCTTAGTTTCGAAGGTTCTAGTACGGACACAAATCTTCAATTTTTCAACGTTAATTCAAAGTGGTCTAAAAAAACACAAAAAGTAACCGATCCATGCATTGGCAGTACTTTTAATTAATGCAGATAGTTTTAGAAGTTTTTAAGCCTTAACACAAGCCAATACATTTTGTTTTTAGCTAAAAGCTCATAATAAGCTCTGACGTGGTGAATTTTATCTTTATCATCTTAATTTTCGTAACAATATTTTAGAAAAATAACGAAATTCAAGTAAATACAGTTTTCAATTTTTGTATTGCCAGTTTCGAATATGAAAAAACCTTAAAGTGTACTTCAGTTAAAATACTGACTTTGAATAAGAATTTCTAAAAAAAAATTTACTAACCTTAAAGTGTATTTTAACTAATTTGTATTTGAAACTCAAAATTAATTTTTTTTATCAATATAGCCGATAGTATTTTACAAAATGAAGTTCTTATTGTTGTTGGTAGACTTTTGTGGCATAGTGTATGTATTCAGTAAGAATTAACATTTCAATCTGCATTTTTGGTAGATATAGAGCAATGTTAGCTGACTTTTTTGTTACAAAAGATGCATTAATGTAATTAAATTTGGAAAGAATGCAACTTTATAAACAATGATATTAAACACCTATTTTTTTAATTTAGTTTAATTGCTGTCGATGATATTTTGAATTAATAAAAAAAGCTACTTATGAAGTTCATTCAATGTTCTTGTAGTTATTTCTACGCCAACTTTTATTGAATGTTTTTATTCTTTTTAAATTTTTTTGTTTGGAGTTATTTTTTTATTGATTTGGTCGAATTAAAACAAAGGTGGTGGCAAAATAATTATGGAAATAGAGAAATTACGTAAAAAAAATAAAAAAATGTTGGAAAAATAACAATTTTCCCCAACTGCATAAGTAATTTAAATTTACGTGTTTTATTCAAAAATATTGTATGTAATAGGTATACATACGAAAGTTTTTTTTTTTAAGAAATTGACCACCACACTGTGACAGTTTATTAGTTTTACCAAAGGCAATACAATATGCCAACCAATGTCATTAATAAGTTAAAGAAAGAAGAGAGAGAGAGAGAGAGAGAGAGAGAAGTAAGTGTATTATAAAAAATGCAAAGTAGGGTTATGATATGTTTGAAAACAACAACAAAAACCACTCAAGATGACATTAATCGAGGAAAAAAAAATAAGAAAACAATTGTAATTCTTTTGTTTTTGTATTCGTAAAGGAAAAAAAAATACTTTAGAAAAATGTTAAAAAAGGCAAAACAAATCAGCAATAACAACAAAAACAAAACACCTCTAAAATAAATAATAAAAAAAGTTTTCAACTACAAGAAGAAGAAATTGTATCTGCGGCGATAACAACGCAAAACCATTCAAATACTCGGTAACTAAGGTTATCTCGAAAAGTACAGTTGTGCAGCAAAACGTCTCATACTTACACACACACATAACAAACAACCATATACACTAATACATTCATTCACTTACTCATACACACAAACGGTATTCAACACGAAAGAATCCACAAATAAACACACGTACTTGCATATAAATTTAAACATATATACACAGAGATGTTATACAAAAACACAAACAAACATACAAAAGTATATATGTACTATAAAACACACACAAACATACATACACGTACATACATACAGTGATGAAGGAAATAGTAGGAATAACAAAAGTTTGAAAAACAATATTAAAATTACAAAAACTGAAAAGCTAATCAGACTGAAATCATTATTTTAATGCATGACAAATTAGAAAGAAGAAAACAAAAATAAATGTGATTAAGTCGTGGGGATATCGTCAATAATACTACTACACCAGTTGGTACAGAGTCAAAATTGCAAAACCAATTTTAAATTAAAAAAAAAAAAATTCCAGTTATTGGGTAGCGTAAAAGTTTAATAGCGCGGAGCCTTCATATGTTTTTTGGAGCACCTCGCCTCCGCGTGCTTTGTGGATTCCATTCCAGTGTAACATGATATATCTCATAGGGTTATCGGAGTCTTTGTCTTAGCCAGGAGTACCTTCAGCGTCTTATTTGCGTCATTATAAAGTGTGGGCAAATTTGTTTGCTTAATTGAAAATGGGCCTCATTACCAAAGATGATTTTGTTGAAAAATGTGGTTCAAAATTTTGTAAAAAGAACGGATGTCTGACGACGTGCTAAAGGTGGACATTTGCACGACATCATATTCCATTATTAATTCCCATATTTCTATTTTATATTGGTATGAATAAAACTGAATTTGCCAAAAAAAATTGTTTTTAAGCCAATTTACTTTCTAACCTCAAATTTTCCCATCCTTTATTTCCTGTATTACTAGTTGCAAAAGTTCCTCATTGCAGACTGTTCGTGGCCACAATATTCTCAGACGTCGGTCTTAAAAAATTCTAGCTTTCTTTTTATTTCATTACTAAAGAGTCATGTTTCAGAGCCGTAGAGTAGCACTGATTTGACGCATGCTTTATAGGCATTGATTTTAGACATCGGGGTAAGTATGCTCGACTTTCTATGCTTTAAAGCTGACGGACTTAATTATGCGATTATCCACTTCATCTATAACGTCTACTTTTGATGTGATTACACTACCCCAATAAGCAGAATTTATATCAAAAAAGGCTTCTTCTGTGCTTGCGTAAGCCCACTTTGGCAGTGCTTAAATCGAGATCGTCAATTTTAGACCACATATCGCACATAGCAACAGATTCATAACTCAAAAAAAAAAAAAAAAATTCAGGAGAGCTGTTTTAAATTTCAATTACCCATTATGTAGTACGTTGAAATGGGAATTAACACTTTCTCCTGTGCTCACAATGATATATTCGCCATACGAGTACAGTGAGACGTCGTGGGTTCTATTTCCACCAGGGACTCTGGTTTGTTACACTACAACAGTCGTAACAATTAGAATATAATTTGTGATTGCCATAAATAAATAATAAATAAAAATAATAATTAAAATTTATATTTAAATTTTTTTTTAATGTCGCTTTGTTTTGAAAGTTATTTATTCAATAATAGTTAAGTTTGGTACTGTTGAATACACACTTACATAGATTTTTAAAGCAACACATTGAAATATTAAATTAACTTGTCTTTTTAATTCTTTTTGTTTTGTATTGTATACATTATTGCTAAAAAAGGTCAATAAATTACATTAAAATTGATTTTATGTTTATGCCTAATTAGGTATGTATGCTGAATCTTTAAAATTTATGCAAATATGTATGTAATCAGTGGTTTTCAGAAGGTGCGCTAGCGGTACATACAGTGCACTCTGGATATAACGTCAACTAATTAAAACCGCGTGTGTTGACGTTTGTCAGATTGTTGACATTTATGAATGTAGAAATTTAGTATGAAAAACTAAACCAAACAAAAATAAATCCAAAGAAACAAAAACGGCTTCCAACGATAACAAAAAATCAAACGAACAGAACAGTTCTATTATAGTTATAAGGGGAATACCCAAATTCGGGTATGTTTTTTAACAGTTACTGAATCTAAAATTTTGTTTTATTTTAAGTTGATGTTTTAGAAATTTGTGGCTTGTATAACGTTTTAGAGTGTCTAACATTGTACACAGAAAGGGTTGATGTTTTGGCATGTTGACAAGTGTTTCCTTCCACCTTAACCCTTTATTGACCGGTGCGATTTCTGATAATCAGTTCTAGAAAGTACCGTATTTTCTTCCAATAACAACAAAAAACTTTCGCTGTTTTATTCCTGTTGCTCATAAGATCAGTTGTCCTTCAACAGTTCCAGTGTTTAGAAGTGCTTTCGGTATGAGAGTTTTCGCTTAAATTTACATACAAACTTAAATATTGTTAAAAATTTAAAAAGTTTGGATTTTATTTTTTTGATTTTAACACATATGTATATATATACACACTAATAAAGCACATTTAGTTCCTAAAAAAAAGTTAAAATCAATACCTATTGGCCTCTATAATTCAGAGTATCAGGACTATTATATATTCTTCCCGGCTTGATATAAAAATGAAACTTTTTTGAGCTTAAATTATGTCAAAAGCAAAGATTCTATAAAAAAATTAATTGTTTCTTCGTGATAAAGGGTTTAATGCATATGCACGTAACTACACTCTTATTTTTTTACAGGGGAAGCAAAAAACTTTAATAATAAAATATTTTTAATAATAAAATATTCCTTTTGTAAGAGAAGCTTTAAATTAAGATACAGAAATAAATTTTACACAGAATCAAAATATTTAATTTGGTGAGATATTAAAAAAAAGAAATAAATAAATAAATTGAGCGGATATTATAAGCCACTGTAGATACACTTGTAGTTTACATTCGTTTAAATTTCTTTAATAAAGTTGTCATTTTTGATCAGAGGAGGCTAAAATTTAGCACGAGCATGTAGTTTGGATAACGAACCATAATCAACCGAAAACTCGGTTTCGAATTTTTGTGTCGTTACGTCCGTTTGCATTTAAGAAGACTATTACATATACTGGTGGCCAGCTATTTAGGGACAACAGATGTTTGTATACTCATATGCCTTTTAAAAATCCTAGGCAAATATTTTTGAAGGTATAGCGAGGGTAAAGTTCTTGGTTTGGTAAAAGTCTAATATACTTTTCATCATCCTCACCAAAAATATTAACATGGATTAATACATTAATTAAACACTTCTTGTCCCTAAACAGCTGGCCACAGGGTACATATATGTATTTTTTTAATAATACGCAATGTATGGCATTCCTGAAATCATCTTTTTCTCAGCTGATACGCAAACAAACGCAGCTTGTGCATTAAATTGGCGATAATTTTTTATAAACAATAGCGGATGACTAAAAGCGGTAACGCGAATTGTCTTCATGTATATGTAACATGCACTATGCCACAAAAGTCTACGGACGACAATAAAAACTTTTTGAATACATTCACAAAAAATGAATACGTTGAGAAGAGTGAATGTAATGAAATCCTTGCACTGCATTGCTTGTCTTCTCTTAAAGTCATCTAGCACTCATAAAAAGCAACGAATAGCGAATGGTATGAATGGTTGAGCACTTCATTGAATGAAAAGCTAAATTCTTTTGAGAAGTACATATATATGCCTGCAGGGTATGTTATGTATTCTTGTAAAATATATTATGCTTATGTATGTGTGTGGTTTGTTGTTTTCAGAACACAAAAGTGCCAATTGTGTGATCATTTCGTTGCTCTACATGTGCCAGTATTATAAAGAAAGAGTATTAAGTAGGCAATAAACAGAAACAGCGAATGCTAACATAGCAATATCAATAGAGATTGTTGTTGAATGAGTGCATGGCAAAAGCAACGAAAATATGAATGCTTAGCAAACACGAATACATTCATTCCGTTCACTGATATGCACCAGTCAGAATAAGTCTGCGTGCAAAACTTATTACTCTGTATTTCCTTGAATTCACAAAAAAAAAAAAAAATTTTTTTTGGTCTTGTCTTGGCCTTAAATCTCTAATATATTATAACCAAAAGTTGTTTTAGAACAGGCATCATTATTAAATAAGTGCATTTATTTGCTCAGAAAAAGTTTGCGTACACATAAAATTTCTTAATCGTTGTTTTTTAATGTATGTAGTCTGAGCCAAAAAATAGTGTACAGCCTCATTGTCTGGAATTTTCTTCTTATTTCAGCTATAAATTTAAACATTTTATGTTCATTTGAAACAGTATTTAATAATTTACGAAATCCATGAAAAACAACAACAAAATTCTTACAGCAACTAAAGTTATACTACAAAAACAATAAAAAACTATTTTTTACGCTTCAAAAAAGTATAGGAGACAAAAACCTATGCGACAAGGAGGAATGAAGTAGGAATACCTGGAATTGATACCATTTTTCCGGTAGGTGCTATATGGTACAAAATGAATCTGGATTGAAATTTTCAAAACACCATCAAAATATGTAGTTACAGGTAGAAAAAAACCGGTTTTGTACCTTCAAGCACTTATAAGTTAATAACTTAGGTAAATATTAACCGATTTTATGATTCTTAGCGCATTTGGAAAGAAGAACAGACCTCTTAAATGGTGTATACTTAAGTAAACTTAAGGAATCTGAGTATATTCACTAAGCAAACACAATATTATACAAATCCTTCAAAATTTTCCAAGTTTAGAGACGTTTTTACACGCTATTTTATATAAGAACCGCACTGCTTTTGGATTTTTAAAAAAAAGTATGTTTAGTTATGAATAAAATGATACTTTATTTTTAGGAATTGGTTGCAAATTCACGGAGTTAATACCCCTATTAGAAAAAGCACTTCATGAGGCTGTATACTATTTTTTACTCCAAGAATCGGGAAAAAAGTGAATTTATCTCCCATTTCTAATACATAAATGTACATATTAATTTCCGGTCAACACGGGATGGATAAAATAAAATAAACTTACACTAAACTATTTTTTTCCCAATAAAAAAAAAAAAAAAATACGGTACATACATACAAGTAAAAAATGTAAAACAAGTTAAAAACTTTGAATATTTTAGTTCAGCAAAGTCTGTGGACGACTATATCAGACTATGCTTTATAAGTTTTTCAATAACTGGTGTAACTAACGTCTTTTTTACTTTACAACATAATTTAGTCTATTAGAAACCTGTGCCTGTATTCCTAAATATGCTCACAGGTGTTCAATAACGTTAAGTTCAAGAGATTGAAGTGGATACTCTAACGATAATTTGACGTTATAGAGCAGCTACACCCCTTACGAACAGAAGTAATGGAAGAAATTCGTTTTTTGAAATGTCGAGGTACATACGCGCATTCATAATTCAGTCTATAAACTAAGACTTATCAACATCATTTGTCGACATGCGCTGTTTGACAATAGATCTTAGATTTTTTGTAGATAAAGCACAATTGAGTTATCTCCAAACTCGACATATTCCGTCAAAACGTTAAATTTCACTCATCCATGAAAATAAAGTGTTCCCAGAAGTTTGGAGCAATGAAATGTATATTTTAGGTGGTGGCGTGGTGTAAGAGGAGAACATGACGACAAACAAAAAATTAATTGTGGTTTCGAGTGTTTAATTAAGAGGCTTCAACTTCCGTCCTGACAATTCCATCTAGAGAAGCCCCCTGATCTTCAAGCTTACCTCTGGCGATGATGACAAACATCAGACGGATGATCAGAAGAAAACGCCACCTAATGGAAAAAAATTACAATGCTAAATAAAGATCCACACGACCACTTAGCAAGGATCTTCACAACTACACAATCATATGGTGGGATTGATTAATGAAACTGAAAGAAAGCAATGGTTGCTTTTTGGAAAACTAATATGCTCTCCAGAGGAGTGACGGAGGAAAAAAATGTATATTTTGGTATTTGAGTATATTTTTTTTTAAATATCGGGTGTTTTTTTACACTTACACGAGTTTAAATCTTAATAAAAGAAAAAAATATATTTTTCATATTAATGAAACGGGCTTTGTTGAATAGAAATTTTTTTGTCATTAACGCAACATGGGTAGTGTTGCCGTTTTCGTTATTTCTTTCTTCGCTGTGTAGATGTGGAAATGTTTCCCATTTTGGTTGCTTTTTTTCTCGAAGTAAAAAATAAAAGTAATAAATACTTTTAATGTTTATTAATCAGGTTCTAATTGGGTGTAAAATTTAAGCAAATGGGACTTTTGTTTAGGCTTTAGTTGTAGAACATCGGTACAAAATAAATTTATTCAAAATATTGATTAGATATGAGTTCATCTGTTTGAAAATATGTAGACTTTGCTTTAAAACTGTTTTTTTTTTTTGAATCCAAATCTTGCCAATTTCGTATACTTAGTTTTGAAGTAAAGTTTATTCCGCATATTTTGCTTGCACTTTGGGTTGTCGATGGATCGATTTATCGTAATCAGTAGTAATTGGATGCAGCAATAACGATTTTTTTTTTAATAAAAATTTTGGTTATTTTTTGGTTACTTTTGTATTGAAATTTGGTTACAAAAAATTCCGAGTTGTGACAACGCTGAATATGGAACACCAATTTAACTCTTCAAATGTTTATTTCCAGGTATTTAATTGTTTCTAGTTTATTGAAGTAGACAAGTGAAACATAACTCCAAAGAAAATAATCCAATGTGGTTATATCACATAATCTTGGTGGCCTGAAGGACGATTATGTACGCCATTAAATGGAACAAGTGCACGATAAGTTTGACGAGCAGAACCATTATTTTGATAAAAAGAAATAATTTCAACAATTTGCAAGCGTTGCTCTGGTGTAAGTCTATTCATAGTGAAATGTTAAAACAAACAAAGAGCAATTATCAACTGTTAAATCGGTTGCCAAATAAAGCAGTGTTGCAAACTCAAATTTCCTTAGAAAATATGGGAAATGGAAAATAAAAATACGGATTAGTTTTTGGTTTTTAAGTATAAGTTAATTCGTTATTAATTTCGTTACGAGGTTTTCAGAGTAAGTATTTACAAAAAGCAATTAACAAAAACATCAGGAGCAAGATAAAATATTTAACCCTTAGCGGTCCGGAGGTATTTAAAGTTTACTTCCAACCAGGTCCAGCTATTTCTCATACAAAGAGAATCTGTAAAACATTTTTCAATCAAGTATAGAAAAATAAATATTTTTATTTTAGTGAAAATTTAATAATAAATTAAAAAATAATGTATATGGAGGGTAATTATAACAAACACGATTAAAATATTATATTCTTTTATCTCCAATATGAATTCCTGGTTTGCGGGTGCAAGTATCACGATAAAACAATAATAGTAAATAAAGTAGATAAATAATAAAATAAATACATTATTTTATGAATCGAATACAGGGCACTCGGAATAACAGAAACACTCGCTTTCGTCAACATTCCAAAACATCAATCATTTTTAGTATTGAATCGAGTAAAATTGCAATGCTGCTTATATGACGGCTTTGGTACGTTACGGGTTAACGAAAATATATAATCCTCTCAACAACAATGAGAGGACGTTTACACTACGCGCGTAAACAAATTCTAAAAAAAACATCCGATATATTGAAATTCATAGTTGTCCTCAGACTTTTGCGGCATAGTGTATTTTTTTAACTATGTGGGTGGAGAAAAAAAATATTGCAATTTTAAATTAGACAAATAATTACTGCATGTATGCCACCCGTTTGTGGCAACATTTACACGGCAAAGTATATTTTCGATAACGACAAGCGGGATTTATTCAATTTTGTTGCTTATCTTTTTGTTTCTGGTGTGTTGAAGAGAAAAAATTGGGCCTCAAATAATGGAAATATTTTTATTTTTTATAATTGATTTGAGTCTCTCACTTATTATTCATCAGGTGATTGCTCAGAATCTATAGAAATGATAATTCATGATAAGGATAAGTTAAAATGTTACTAATGAACCCCAGCTGTTAAAACAATTAATGAGTATCACATAGCTTTACACTCTTTTCAGGCGCGTCTTATTTTTGGTCCAGCGGCATTGTCGACAAGCAATATTGCCGTTATTGGATCGAATACATTCCACACATAATCAAAGTTTCTTTCTTTCAAAATGTGATACGGGATACACTTTAAACATTACACGAACGCAATTTTTCAACTTCTGTTCATAATTTTTTAAAAGTTAATTAAAGAAAATGGAAAAGAACTTAATTACGCCCCTATTATATTAAACGCCACTGTAACTACGACATGTTGTTGTATATAGAAAGAAGAGTAGAAAAGTGAATGAAAAACAAAGAGAACGTGAGAAGAGTAGGTAATGGGGTGAATAATATTTTATATACAAACGTATACTTCTTTACATATATATATGTGTCTATATATATCTATATATATATATATATATATATATATATATATATATATATCTATATATATGTATGTATGTACATATAGGCATACATACCTACATTATATGTATATTGTGTGTACATATGTAAAGAGATTTAAAAAAAAGAAAAATATCAGCAACAAAAACCAAAACAACACAACAACGAGACTATAAAACCAACAACAGCGTAACACATTAAGAGACGATGACTACAACAACGACGGAGATGATGCTGATGATGCTGGTTAATGGTGACGACACCGACAGAACCAACGGCTATGACGTTTACTAGTATAATACATCCAAAAATATTAATATCATACAAAGTATTTGTGTACATACATATGTATGTATAAAACATTTATATGCACCAATAGTTGTATATAATATACATATATATATGTACATATTTAGTATGTATGTATTTGACTATACTATATACCAAATGATTTTTTTCTATTCACTTGTACATATACTTTAAAAATTTTCGAATTTTCCTTAAACAAACACTTTCAAGGAGTTTATATACACCAAGAGTATACATATAAGCGATTGCATTACATTACATTATATACTTACTGCTGGTTAAGTATATATGTATGATGTATGTACACATAGTTAAACAAATTATTTACTCAAATAAATAATGCAATTCCGTTGGTCACGTTCTAATGAAATTAACTTCTGACATTTCAATACATGGCGAGTGAGTATAGTATTCTTAGCCACCATTGTTGCTGTTGTTGTTGTTGATTGATCATTATTATTGTTGTAAATTATTTGCATGATAGAAAGAGAGGAGAAAAGTGAGAAGAAAACTTAAAACAGATATGTTGTTTTCACAATGGATTGTCAATATAAGGTTGCTAATCAACGATTTCCTTTTTATTTGGTAAATCATTCACACCCCCCCATTGGTTACAAAAGAAATAAATAAATATTTTCAATATAAGGCATGTAAAGTTGAATTAATGAATATATTTTAATAGGCAAAGGTTTAGGTAAAATTAAATTTAGCAAATACATAATATAGGGTGTTTTTTTAGCTGCAAGAAAACTATGGATATTGATAACTATGATTTCACAGCTAGGAATGTCAAATTTTGTAGACATTTCTCTTCATTAAGGTTTGGCAAGCCATCATAAATCATTTAACGCCAGAACGAGGTTTTTAAATTGTGGAAATTTATTTTGAAAGAATAAAAAAAAAATTAAATCTGTTTGCGAAGTTCATAGTGCACTTCTTCCATTTTACGGTTGACATTATCGCCCTAGTGAGCAAGCAATTCGTGCAGTTATTGATAGTTTTAGCACTAATTTCACTCTTCTTGATTCAAAATTTATTGTTTATAGTGCGGTTTACACTCTGGTCGCATCATTGGTCCTTATTTCTTTCGAAATGAGCAAAGAGCTGCCGTTGCAGTGAATGGCGAGCACTATCGAGCCATGCTGACTGAATTTTTGTTTTCAAAAATTAATAGTCCGTTAAAAGGCAAAGAATGTTTATCAACCAATTCTAATATGTACTTGAAAATATTTAAATGTGACAATCGTACAATGAATATATATATTTTTTTATTATTATTTCTAAAAATGTCTGTGCTTGCCATCAGTTAATTTAGTCTAAGAGAGTTAAAAAAACGAGTGACACCTTTTTTGTTTTTGTTTTATTGACATATGTTTTTGTTGTGAAACGTGACCCCTTAATTTTATATAACAACACTTCTTGTATCATCTTGTAGATTAAAAAACAGCAACAAACTCAGTAATAATAACAACGACGTATACAAACACCATTGGGGGTTCAAACGGTTATAGACAAACATATTCGTCGTATATATATATTTTTTGCGACAAGGTATATAAATAAATCTTATCTCTCATTTTTTTGTATATTTCAATTTTTTACACAGCCGCAGAAACATATATATATATGTACAAGTGCAAGCATATTAAAACAATACAAGACCTTAAAACAAAAGTAAAATAAATCATAAGCGATAAAAGCACTTTAGTACAGACTCCTGATTATGGAGGAAGAGAAAATTAAAAAAAGAAAAGAAAGGGAGTAGAAAAAAGATATATTTGTTGTAGATATTCCAGTCAAATAATTTCGCTACAGACTCTAAGCGTAGATTTGTAAATGACAACAACAACAACAACAACAACAACAACAACAACAACAACAACAACAAAAATATGGCAAGCATACATACATAAAAAACAATGGCGTAGCTTATCGACTTAACAAGAAAAAGTAACAAAATCTAATTGATTATAACAAGAAACACAATTAGCATATACACAACGATTTAGGAGCAAATATAAACAGAGGATTTCATAAACTTATCAAGGATGTTAAAAGTTCATTTAAATTTAATAATAAAATACCTCTACACTATAAGCAACTTCTCTGTACAGAGTGTTCTAATAACACGTTTCATTTTCAAAAACAGTTGCCACGCGCCAACCAGAAACTCACACTTGACAGATGACAGGTAAAATTTACGCCATTATTTAAAATGGAACGATATACGCTTCAACAACGCATGGTAATGGTCAAAATTCAAGGTTACAGTTCGCAAAACTAAAGCATTTTTGAATATTTTTGAATCACCTTCTCGGACAGCTAGTATGATGTGAAAAGCCAAACTCTTGCACGTCCCTCAAGAACAACTGCAAATATTGTATTGTTGTAGCCCACAGTGTTCATGAAAACTCAAGTTTGTCCATTTCTCGTCGATCTTTAGAACTAGGCCTTAACACTTTTAAAGTTTAGTTAACATAAGAACTAACCACAAATGACCATCTTTGCTGATTGGGTCCATGAAATGCATTAAACTAATCCCAATTTGAAAAAAAATAATATATATATCTTGAATGATGAGACCCATTCTCACCTCGCGGGTTACTTTAGCAAGCAGGATTGGCCTTTGGTGCTCAGGAAAGCCAAGAACTATTGTTGAAAAGCCTCTCCATCCACATTGTGTAACTGTTCTGGTCACTGAAATCTTGTAATATATCACCTTTAAGGTAGGATCACACGATTGTCGTAATGCACCAATAAGTAACTCACAATATTATTGTGCTTATTGATCCCAATCAAATGCAACCTTGGTGCGTCAATCGGCTGAAAGCAATTAAAGGCAATCATGCACCAATGTAAGTGCCAAAAATACACCAATATTTATTGTATCCTTGTGCGGCAATTGAAGAAGATAGTACTCACCAATTTTTATTTTTTAGTTGATTTATTTCTGAAAAACACGTGCTTGTACGGTATTTATAAATGTCATCCCTTAAAACATGCATTTTGTAATTATTTACAATGTATGTAAATTTCATTACAAGCTTCTACCATTTCTTTTTCTCATTATTTTTACTTTTTTTATCAATCGGACATGATAATCAAAGTCGATGCAACAATGTTTACTTTTTAGAGATCAAATCATCTTTACTTTAGAAGATTAAATATAACTTGTAATTATATTCCAATTTAAATAAATAAAAATTTTAGTGAATTTTTTTTGTTTGTTAATTTATTGAAATCTTTTCTCATATGCACCATCAATAGCCCTTCTCGTGAGCCAATCTCTGACCCACACACTTCTTCTTTTCTTTTTTGTCTATTTTTTTTATTATTTATTTATTTGTTTACTAAATGCGCTCAATATAAATAAAGAGGACACCATTTTTCTTTTTTTTAAGAACGAACCATTTTGAAGACCAAAAAAAAAAAAAAAATAATATAATTTACCACAACAGCTGATTCAGAGTTGCCGTAAACTAGAACAATCATGTGACAGCATTGGGGCAATTATTGTCAATACATCGTTTCGCGCCATCTTGTGGCAATAAATTTTGTATAAAATAAGACAACCGTGTGAATGCAGAATTTTTAATTGGTGTATTTGAGGCAATCGTGTGAACCCAGCTTTAGACTTTATTCTTTGGGGTGAAAGATAAGGCCTATTCAGACTGAGATGGAAGTCAGGAAGTTAACAAAAACATACAGCCGCAAATGAACGAATTGGTGATGAAACATTTTATGAAAAGATTATGGTCCTACAAGCGTAGTGTCGTAGTGGCCATTTGGCTGATCTTATTTTCCATTATTAAAAACATACCCTTCTCTTTACAAATAACCCTTTCGGTACGATTTTATTTTTGAAATTTTACAAATATAATAATAATATAGGGAGGGCAATTTAAGTTTAAATTTAAAAATACAATAAAACAAAAAGGATTTGAAATTCATCCAAATTAATTTTTTGTTGTGAAGCACAATTGTTCCGGATAGAAATGGAATATTACTTCATTCATATAGCTGCCGCGGCTGGCCTCACAGTACCCCACTCGATTGGTCCAATTTTCGAGAACTTTTTCGAGTGTATGGGGTCGTATCTCGGTAATAGCATCATGAATGTTGGCCTTCAAATGTCTTCAACGGCGCCTCACAGAAAATAGTCCAACGGTGTCAAATCGCAGCTCTTTGGCGGCCTACTAACATCACCATTTCAGCTAATTAAATGGCCATCAAACGTTTCACGCAAAAAATCGATTGTGGCATGAGATGTGTGGCAAGTTGCACCATCTTGTTGAAACCAAACATCGTTCCCGTTTATACCGTGAAGAGCGGCCACAAAAAATAGGTTATCATGATGCGATAGGTGTCTCCATTGACCTTAATGGTTACTCCGTCCATCATATGAGCCAATGATGCCTCCGCTCCACAAGCCGCACCAAACAGTCACTCATAATGGGTGCATTGGCTTCTGTAAGACCACGTTTGGGTTTTTCGAGCTCCAAATACGGCAATTTTGCTTATTAACGTACCCACCAAAAAGGAAAGGAGCTACATCCGAGAAAATGATTTTAAATCATAGTAAATTTCCAATAAACTCCAAAGTTGCTCAAGCGTAAATCCATTCATTGTGTTCAGTGGAGATATTATAGTGAATTTTGTGACAGAATAAAATGACATAAGTATTGCCAGAGTCAGAATAACCGCTGGTTCAAATTTAGCTTTTAAATTGCACCCTATATAAAAGTAAATATATATAACAATAATCTTAAATCTTTTGTTCAAAATGTGATTCCTAGCACTTTCCATAACAACATTAAATCAATAAAATATATTAAGGATAAGCCCAACTGAATGTAGAAGCCATTCAAAAAGTCATGATGACGTACGACATCAAAATATCGCTGATTTCGCTTTTTTGGAAGATCCTGTATATTTTTGTACACGCTCCTGCTTAATATTCATATTTTTTTATTAACATTTCTTATTTTTGTAACAGGATAAGCAGACAGAACACCACACTCACACACATACAACTTTCTTTTAAGGCTACAAATGTGGAAGGGAAGCAGCAACACCACTTCAAGCAAAACAAATAGACAAGAGCTGTGTTCAAAAGCAAATAATTAAAATAAAATGTATAGATGAGGGCCAAAAACTAAAAGGGGGTTTTTTGCATAAACCCTTTCAAACAAAACCATTTATAATGGCGACAATGTACCAAATAAGAAATTAGTGGTAACATTATGAGGATAACAAGAGCTACATAGCCAGCGTTGTCAACTCAATGCTTTTTGCACTGTTTTTAGTGCTTTTTAAAATTGACTTTTTGTTCTTGGTGCCCTAAATCATTACTTCAAATAGTAATAATAACTTTTGCAAAAAAGTTACACCACAAAATTTTTGTGAGTGTAAATTTATACCACAAAATTTCTGTGAGTGTAAATTTAAATATAACACTGTATAAATTGTTTCTTGAAAATGCAAACGTTTCAATAAAATTACTTGCAGTTCTGTAAAAATAGCTTGTCGTCAAATTTTAGTTCGTCATTTCCGAATTAAAGCTGCATCACTGATGCAAAAGTTGTATAGTCTGCGCTATAAGTATATGTTTTAAGAAATTTCTCTTGTAAATGCCAGTATAGTGAATGCATTTTCCAAACTTATATACAGTGGCTTTAAGCCGAACTTAGACATGTTTTTTTTTTATTCGGGATACAAAAAAGTTTCTTTCTAGATTTTATATTTTATTAATAAAATAATCGGAATTAAAAAATTCAATATCTTTCACTAGACTACATTTAAGGATAAACATAGAATTAAGATTAAATACATGCAAAAGCCAAACTCGTACAAGCTAAATCAATAGATATGTAGATTAAAATTAATAATACATGTGAAGACTTTTAGACTTAAATACAATATCTTACCTCATTGGCATGCTCTACACCAACTTTCGATAAGAGCTTGGGTCAATTTGGTACTGTTCTTTTAAACGAATGGGCTTTACTTCAGATTTTGGAGAAATATGCTGTTCTCTCAATTCATTATCAAGATAATTCCAGAAGGCAACTATTGCGATTATGATGAAGAGCTTCCATTCCTTGAGGTTAACTATATATTTATAACATCCACAACCTTAAATTAAATATTTGTTGCTTTGGATCGCTATCTCAATAAAAGCGATAGTTATTCCCAAGACCTTGCTTTCCTTTGTACATCGGTTGATAAAATCTCCAAAATTGTCAAATACACTTTCTAATCCATATTCCTTCAATGAAGAAGCTTCTTTCCAAACATGTAAAAGCTACTGTAAACCCTAGTAGATTGGTGATGGTTTGGGACATCTTTTCAGGAGCTGATCCTGGATCACGTACGAGTCTGGCTGGGAGCTACTGCGCATACATGAATTCCTGCGACATCCCCAGTGAAACAAGTGAGTGGAACTTCTCATAATCAATGAGCTGCACCCGATTGTGTTTTTAGACTCAATGAAAGGGACCTAGTGCTTAACGCCGGCTTCGTAGGGTAGGGAAGTTAGAGAAGTTTTTCATAGCGTAAATACTCATAACTAGTAGCTCTACCAATGTTTGAAAACTGTCAGATGGTCTGGCCTGGAACTGAACCGAAGACCTCTTGGTTTGTAAGCGGATGTCTTACCTGCCATACAACAGCGGCATAAGTTTTCCAAACTTAAAAATAGTAAATTTTGAATTATGCATATCTTGAGAACGGTGATAGTAGAGTTTTTGAATTTGGTCCAAGTGACTTCATTGTCAATACAAATCATCAATCAAAAAGTATCCGGCATAAGATAAGTAAGCACCGCACATCCATTACGCGGTAAGTCTTGATTTCTGAAGTTCAGTAACAGTTAAAGCGATTAAATTTTTATCAAGCATATACATACTACTCGTATAAGATGCTGTTGATATTACGGCAACTAATTATTTTAACTAAAATTATGGTGAACCAATAAAAAAAATACATCTGTTCCCGTTTTTATACGGTAGATGGCACCGAGTAAAGTTAAGACAAAGAATATTATTTTTTTTTTTTTTCTTACAAATAACCGCAAATGTAAAAAAGCTAAGGTTTGTAAATTTTCAATAAAATTAAATATAAAACACCCACCAAAGTATGAGGAAATTAAATTTAAAAAATTTAAATTTAGTGCTTTTTGATATTTAGAAGTTGACAACGCTGTACATACTCATGTGGCTGTAGCACAAAGAAAGAGTGTGAGAGGAACAGACGACGTGAGTTTTGCAAATAAAAAGTAGCACTCTTATGTAGACATTTGTTCGTTTTTTTTTTCTTCTACAAGGAAAATAAAAAGAAAATTGAAAAATAAATTTATGAAAAAAGCAATTAAAAAAATACAAATTAAAAAAAAGAAGAAAAAAATTGTTTCTATAGAAAGTGATAACAAAACACGACATTCACAAGATTTCCAACACTATTGGCAGTAAAGATGGGAAGAAAAAAAAAAGAGAAGAGAAACAGAAACAGAGTTTTTATACGTAAATGCGAGTAAATATTTACATACGTCAGATGTAGAGATGCGTCTGTAAATATTTACACACACACACAAACACACAATTGTATGTTTTTTTTCTTTAAGAATTTTATAATCATTTATTTATTGTATTTTATTTATTATGCCACAATAGAATATCGATTATTCGTTTTTTAAAAGATGGAAACTTTTTTTCTTCATGATGGAAACCGAAACCGTGTGAAATTGAATATTAATAATAATCAGGGAAACCAGATATGTGCAATTGCATTTTTTTCTTCATGCAACCAACCAAGTCGTATTTATCCGTTTTATGAATTTAGGCATCGATTTGTTAGTGCATATTTTGTTCATAACAGCATTTTTTCCATATTTCAATTTGAGGAGCATGTTATAGACATTTTTTTCGCATTTAAAGAGCATTTCAAACGTTTTTAGCGCATATTTGGAATTTTCGTTTTAAATTCTGACCAAGTCATAGCATTTTTCAACTATCTGGCAATTAATTTTTTTTGCGCCATCTAGACCTCAATTAATTTTATAACCGCTTAACAGGCGAATATGAAAACGAGTGAAGTTAAAATCGAGCAAAAGTTCAAAGGAATATAAATCAAAAATAAATTCTATTTTTAACGAATTAACGACTTTTCAATCGAGTTCAATTTTACTCGATTTCGGTTTACAGACCATACCCGAGGATCTTAAACAATTTTCGACAAATAACAATAGATGAACTAAAAAATGTAAATACAAAAAGTGAACTGATATTTATTGCTGCAAATTTTGGTATCATTCATAAATCACTTAAAAACTTCAAACTTCAAACCACTGGGCTCACATTAGGCGGTTCAGATTATTGAGAAGATAAAAGATTGTAATACAAAACTGAATATTAAAAGTTAGATTAAACAGATTGTAGCAAAAAATTAAGGACTTGATGTAGCAAGATTTTCTTTTTTGTTTGTTTTTATTGCTTAATTAGTGTTTTAATTAATGAAATTAAAAAAAATAATTTTGAAAAAGTTTACTTTGTTCCTTTAACGTGCATCTAAAGTTTTTGCAATGAGTTCCCCGACTTCCAATGTGAGCGACTGTATACATATGTCTGTATGTAGCCAAAGTATGTAAACTTTTTCCATTATGAGAGTTTTTCCTTTTTTTCTTTTCTTGAAATTTATCTTCCATTTCAAATATTGTTTGAATGAATGCGTGTTTTTATTTAAGTTATTTTTATTATATTTTTTCTATAAATTTTATTTTTATTTATGCATAAGTGTAATATAAAAATATGCATACATATGTATATACGTGTACATAGCATATACATAAGAATGAACATATGTAGGTATTTATGTATATGCATATTTAATTGAAAACAAGAATAAATTGAAGAACAAAAAATTATTAAAATGTAAGTGTATTTTTAAATATTACGAATTAGGTTAGTATGTAACTATCAATACTTTAAAAATTTTATAGTTTCTGTTATTTCACTAAAAAATTATTAAAATGGTCACGATAATAATAAAAACAAATTACAAGTAATATGCTTTTAAAGAATACACTCCGGTTCAATAGACTAGGATCACCTTATTTTTTTTAAAGCATCATAAATGGCGAATAATTTAAATGATAAGTTGAAACCAAAAATCAAATTCAAACTGATTGTATTAGTACTTGTTATTTCATCTTTCTAATTAAGCGCACAATTTTTTAGTTAATATTTTGGTTCAACAGAATAGAATCATTTTCAGTATTCATTAAGATTGGCCGTCCGTTGTGATAAACTTTTATAAAAACTGAATAAAATTAAAGCTAAAATTACTGACTACAGTTAACTAAACTATAACGGGTGGAAAAATGATATAATGCTCCTTCGAAATGGTAAATAAAACGGTTGATGTTTACCACTTTGAAGGATATTTTCATAGTAAATTACTTAAAAAATCGTGAAAGATATAAAAAAAAATCCTAAAGAGGTACCTACACAGCTTTAACGACACATGACAAACAAAAAAATTAGATCAACTGCTTCAAATTCAACTCACTTTATCTCTAAAATGAAGCATTTAGCTGGAATAAATGCAAGTAAATCAGCAATTCGACGTACTGTTATAATCAGAGGACATCTATAATTACGAAAACTGAAATAAAGATCATATAACCTGGGTAGATTTAATTGGGTTACCCAATCTAATCCTGATTGAATGCCACCATCGACGCCATACGGCCAGATTTAAAGGAAAAAGTAGTTAAAAATTAGACCGTTCGAATGAACCAAGTAACTCATAGGCGCTGCGAACATATGTCGAAAATCATATGTATTTCAAAAATGCCATGAAATTATTTACCAGATTATTATAAAAAAAAATTCATTCCAACAACATTTATTTCTTGTATAATCATTTTACGTTCTCAAGCACAAGGTGGTATATGGGAGCACCTACATATTTTCCCGAAATATTCATTTATCCTCTGACGATATTTTACATTTTGTATGTAGTAACTGTTAATCTCTTAACAGTACTACATTTTATTAAAGTATAAAAAAGAAACAGGAGTAGTTTTGGTAATTTTTACAGTGGCTAGCACAATAAGAATTAAACTAAATTTTTATTTATTGATTTTGTGAGCACTTCCATGTTTTAGAGAAATATGGCGATAAAGGCGATTTTTAAAAATTCGATTTTCTCAAATCCGGTGATTTTTCAAGACATACAAACATTTGTATATAGTGGTATATGGGAGCATCTTCATATTTTCCCGAAATGTTCACTTATCCCCTGCAGATATTTTACATTTTGTATGTAATCACTCTTAATCTCTTAACAGTACTCTGTTAACGAAAAATTTGTGCATGTTAAAAAAGTAAGGTTGGTGTCTTGGCTTTTCAAATTCGAATTTATCTTCACACACATTAGGTAAAGTGCATGATATAGTATTAGACGATCGACGAGTGAAAGTGCGTGAAATAGGCATCTGAAATGACAAATGGATTTTATTTTACATCAAGAATTACAGATGAAAAAGCTTTTGTTAACAGTTGGGACAAAAAAAAAATGGATTTTAGGCGTCGTTTCATAACTGTTGATTAAACACGGATCTATCACTATACACCAGAGACAAAAGAACAATCCGAACAATGGAATGAAGCTGGTGGAAGTGCACCAAAATAGGCAAAAACGGTTCAATCGAATCGTAAGGTCATGTCAACGGTTTTCTGGGAATGCAAAGGTATTTTATTGATCGACTTAGTTTACAACACAAAATAATAATTTTTCATCAAGACAACGCACTATCCCGCAAGTCTGTTTTAACAGTGGCAAAATTTAACGAACTGAAGTATGAATTGCTTGATCATCGACCTTATTCTCCTGCTTTAGCTTACTCTGACTTCTACCTGTTCCCAAATCAGAAAAAAAAATCAAAAAATCCTTGCTGGCAAACATTTTACATCGAATGAAGATGCAATGCCAGCCGTAAACGATTATTTTGAGGACGATTATTTTGATTTTAATCAGAGGATAGAATTGGAATAAGAGAATTGAAGTTTCAGGAATTAAAAAATATTTTAAAAATCTTGCTCTTGTTTTTCTTTTTTGGCTAAGAATAACTGCTCTCGCATATCAATAACAACTTAAATGCCAACCTTAGCCGCCGGTAGACAACTCTAAACCATGACGAAAATGCCTACATACTCTACATGCAGCGTTGCCACAATTGGTAGAATTCTACCAAAATTGGTAGAATATTTTTCGTTTAGTAGGATGGTATGAAATTTGTTTTCTATAAATGTTAAATAAACAGGCAATTACCAGAAAACTCTACAAAGTTAGTTACAAGGTACATATTAGTTATTACAAAAAACTTAATATTAACAGCATAGACAATGGGAATTTACCGTGAGCGTCAAAATAAAGTATACACCCTCATTTTCCACCATTTAGATTGAATATTAGCCTTTTGAAATAAGATAAATTTAAACATTTTGTTTCTTTAAAACTGTACTTGGGGCTTTACAAAATTTAAAAAAATAACAAACGAATTCTTGCAATAACTGAAGTTATGCAACACACGGGAGTCACTCTATGTTTTAGGCGCCAAAATTTTGAACCGAGTACAACTGCACTAATTTGCCAATTTCATATAATAAAAAAATTTGTTATATTTTATTAGTTGTATTAGTTTTGTATTATTTGTGGTTATTATTAATTAATTATTGCCTCAAATTGTAAAATGCATAAGTAAAAGAACAATACGTAAAGGAAAAAAAATTTGTAATGAGTATTTTAATTAATAATTGTAATTTTGTAATAAAATTTCATAATGTAAAAAACTAAAGCTAAAAGTTCGGAAAAGACTTCAAAAACTGTGAAAAAGAATAAACGCAAAAAGTGTCGATGAACTAGAAAATTTCCCGTAAATTTTAAGTAATTCACAAATACGGTCTATTGTGCTTGATGTAAAGAAAGGGCCATAAAAAAGTGATGTTAAAATATCAGAGAAAATTTTAGCTACATCAGATGCTAGCGTTGAGCTATTTTTTCTCCGTCACTCCTATAGGGAGCATATTGGCTTTCCACAAAGCGTCTTTCTCTTGTTTCAGTTTCTTTAATCAATTTGATATTTCAAGCTAAGTAGATGATTAATCCGCTGTAGCTTCCTCCATATGTTTTTTTTTTTGTGCAGTGGTGAAGATCCGTGCTAATTGGTGGTAATCTTTAGTTTAGCATCGTAATTTTTTCCCAGTAGCTGGCGTGTTTTTCCTGTACATTCGACTGATGTTTGTCATCATCGCCAGAGGTATGCGCAAAGGGTCAGGGGGACTTTTTATTAATTTTTTTTTTAGATGATGTTGTCTGGAGGGAAGAATTTGAAGCCTTTTTTATTACTAAATATTCGAAACCACAATTAAATTTTTTCTTCGTCATGTCCTCTGCTGGGGCTCGAACCTTGGTCGTTTGTGTTGTTATGCGTGCGCTCTAACCACTACACCACGCCACCCCCAGCGTTAGAGCCATTCTTACATGCAAATGTTTCTTTTGCTAGATTTCACATATCATTATCATGTCAACAAGGCACTATTGCAAGACACTGCGACCTATGGGATCTATTGAGCCCTTTCCGACCTCGAGTTTAGCAGATCTGCTGATTTCACATTAAAAAATATATTATACCAGTAGTTATTTAGAAGTGACTTCTAAAACCAAAGACGTTTCTTTCTGGAAAAATGTCCTACTTAGCGACAAAATCAAATTTCCTGTGTTTGACCAAAAAATACTCATAAAAATATGGAGAACCAAAAACGAAAAACACTCCGAGTAAAATTTTTAATCCACAGGGAAGTCCGATGGAGGTAGGACGGTACGGTGGAAGTATGTTTTTCATACAAAGGACCATGAATTAAATAGATTGCTTAAACATATTAAAAAAAGAATTTGGGAACCAACGTGACAAAATTAGGCGTGCAAGAATCTTGGTTGCTTGGACAAAACAATGATTCTAAGCACACTACAATAAAAGACAAAAGTGGTTCCTATTTCACACTTTTAAGCAGAAGTGGCATCCCTTCTAATACCCGAATTTAAGCTAAATTGAACATTTTCGGTAGCATTTTGATCATTAGATTCTAAAAACGACTATTTATAATAAAAAAAAAGAATCCTTTATGACAGAGGAATGGTAGAAAATTCATCCGAATTTACAAAAAAAAAAAAAAAAAAAAAAAAAAAAAAAAAAAAAAAAACTAGTGTTTAATTTCTCAGTGATTAGATGATGTTGTCTAAGCCCAAGAAGAAACGAAATACTAAAATATTCTCTCCTTTAAGAATTGTTTTCTTATACACTCTACAGATACATACAGTGAAAGAAATAAGGGTGTACTCTTTATTTCGCCGCTCACAGTATATAAACTCATCTAAAAATATCAGTAAAAAATTTTATTCATATTAAAATGCTTATATAGAATAAGTTTTTTAATAGTCTTTAAAAGTTGGTAGATTATATGGATTTTGGTAGATTTTTGAAGATAAATAAAATTTTTTCATTGGCAACACTGTCGTCGATATTATGTTTTTATGTCGAACTTCCTGTTTTTTTTTTTTTGAAAACTTTTTGTTTCATTACACTCAAATATTGTATAATAAATTTACTTTCATCGCCCAATACAACTTTACTATAAAATGTATTAACAAAAAACATTGATTAAAATATAATTTAATAATGATTAGCGATACAGTTGGTTTTGGTACATTTCGATAAGCTTTATTGTAGGTATTATTTTTCTTTTAGCAACCCTGGTTGTAATAATATTTACGAAGGGAATTAATAAATACTCGAAAAACTTCGTTAGCTGGGTGATATGTGTGAAGACCACTGGTGTAAGCCATTAAATTTGCCAGGTAAAACTTGTAAGCTCCCATTTTTCTCTTTTCTACTTTCGACAGGGCATTGCCAGTTGCTGTGAATTTACGAGTGGAGAAATTTACCATAATATTTGTTTCTATTCTATTCTATTTTGTTTTTCTTTTTTCTTCTGTTTTTTTTTTTTTTTTTTGGAAATATGTATGTATTTCTATAAGAAAATTACGAAAAGTTCAGTTTTGTTGTTTTCTATGCCTTTTCAAAAGTACTTCCCCTCTTAATCCCGTTTAACTCATCTGCTAAAAAGTTATTTCGCGCAATAATATAGCAACCCTATCTTTAGGGATAGTTTAAAGGTTTTGAAATAAAAATCACGATTTTTATCACAACCAAAGAGAACATTTTTATATTTTTGATTTTTTTTTTGTCTCTTTAAAAAAATATTTTATATTCTTTATGTGCATGTGTGTGTACGTGTAATTTTATATTTAAAGAATTTAAATCAAAACAAAAAACTTTTTTTTTTAGTCTGAATAAATTCATCGGTTCTCAAATACGAATAGCCAATAACACTACAAACGAAGATAAACAGAGAGAGATAGAGAGAGAGAGATTTATATTTAAAATAGGCAATTGTTGCAAAGGGGGAGAGAGCAAGGGAAAGAACAATTACTAAAACAAAGATGGGCCGAATGAATTTATAGTTGAATGGCAGGCTGGTTGACTTGGCTGCCAGGCTGGATTACAGAGTATAAAAGGATGGTTGGCTGGTTAAATGCCTGGGAAATCCACCTAAAGAGGTGCTGCAATGCTCTTTCGTTGAAATTGGGGAAGAATTTTTAGGGTCACAAGGTGGCTTAAAATACAAATCTATACATCCGCTTTAAAACACATACACACAGACAGACACTAGTTGGTACTCAAGTATGCTATAGCCGGTTTATACGAGCCTCTGTTTAAACGTCTGTCCGTCTGTCGGTTTGTCAAACAGTCAGTACTTTGGTTTATTTGTCTACATAGGTACGTATGCATGTACATATGTACATACATATACATATACTGCAAGTGCATACATATAGATTTTGTTATGATATGTAAGCATATGTGCGCGTATGTTTCATGAATATTAGAGTGGAGTAGGAAAATAGATGTTGCGTTACCAGAATGCGAAATTTACACAAAATAAAGACAATCGCTCACTCTCACGCATACAGTCATAAGCACTCCTATAGATATATGTATGTATACAAATACGTATATATACTAAAACTACATACAAACACACACACATATAAACATTGCATTTCTATAGATTTAACAAATAGAATAGTTGTAGTTGTTGCTGTTGTTATTTTAGTTATATTAGTTGTTGTTGTTGTTTTATATATTTGTTTAATATCTAACAAAACTAAACAAGTATTTGAAGTTTAAATGTATATGTGTATGTATGTGCATGTGCATGTGTATGTGTGTGTGGTTGGTGTTTAGTATAGATACCAAAAATACAATATATTTCTGAAAGCACCGTCATCAGCATGTACAAGTACAACTACATACATACATACATACATACATACATACATATTTCATTTTATGTATTCCTTTGTCACCACATCTTTTTCTTCTTCCTCCTCACTCACAATTGCGTAGAACAGAAATTTGAGTTTTAACTTTAAATTCTTATTCGCTTGTTTTTATTTTTTATTTTTTGTAATTTTTAAACAGTTTCAAAATGGTTGAAGTGGTTTAATTGTTGATATTTCCCGAACTCCCGGGTTTCCTTTTCTTGATCACAGGAAGTAAAATATAAATTTTTCTACGTTTAAAAAACAGCTGCTTATATTCTTAGAAAATCGTGGGCAGAGAAAAAATCTTGTTTCATTGCTCACCTGGACTATATAAATAGTAGGCGTACCAATCAACTGTTTAAACTGTGGTAGCATCTTCTCTGCTATATCTATTCTCACATGTCATTCTGTTATGGTAGGCTGTGTTTGACTGCGATTGAACTCTGTCCAGGCCAAATACATTTATCAGTGTCCGTCTCTGGCTTGGCGTAGACTGCTAACATTGGCTCGTCCTTTCTCGATGGCTTATCGAAGCTGTCAATCATTAAGATCAGGTTGACAGCCAGGTTCATCAATTTTGAAAATTGTGCTTCTGTGCGAAGCCTCTGGCTGATTGTCGAAACCGTCTGAACTTGGTTCAACGGTGTCAAATCGCAGCTTTCTATCGCTGTCTCCATTGACCGTAAAGTTCGAAATATGAAATATGATGCCTCCGCTCCACAAGCAGTACCAAACAGTCACTCGTAATAGGTGTATTGACTTCTGTAAGACCACGTTTGGGTTTTCTGAGCCCCAAATACGGCAATTTTGCTTATTAATGTACCCACCAAGATGAAAATGAGCTTCATCCGACAAAATGATTTTAAATCATGATAAATTTCCAATAAATTCCAACGTTGCTCAAGCGTAAATCGATTCATTTCGTTTAGTGGAGAATTTTGTGACAATAGAATGACAAGTATTGCCAGATTCGAAATAACCACTGGTGGAGATATAAGAGTCTGCCCGTCTGCTCAAATTTGTTGTTTCTCACTTTGGTTTGTTTTATGAAATTTTATTTTGTTTGTTTTTATTGCTTAATTGATTAGTGTTTTATTAAACGAAATTTAAAAAATTCGGTAAAGTTTTCTTTTGTTCTTTTTATGTCCATCTAATGTTTATGTAGTTGTAGTTGTTTTAGATAAGTTTCTGTGCTTGTTATAGTTTCTAAATTTTCATTGAGGCTTAGGTGATATTGGTCTTTCTTCTAACTTTTCCAGCGCAATTTTGGAAGCAGTTTAATTATTTTTACTACCTTGTTTGTGCTTTGCATCTTTAGCCTCAGTACAATGGGAATGTGGTCCAACCACACTTTGTCATCGATTTCTCAATATATTGTAGAAGTTGCTGCGATGAGGCATAAATATCATTGTTCTATCTTGCTTAGACACTTTTTTCCATCACTCCTCTAGGGAGTACATTGGCTTTTTCATAAAGCATCCATTACTTTGATTCAGTTTCAGTAATCAAGTCAATTTTCAAGCTAAGTTGATGCTTAATCTACTGTAGCTCGCCTCCATATGATTGTGTGTAGCGGTGAAGTTCCTTGCTAAATGATGGTGATCCTTACTTAGCATTGGAACTTTTATTCCCAGTAGGTTGTGTTTTCTTCTGATCATTCGCCCGATGATTGCTATCATGGATTTGTCCGAAGAGAGATTGACTGAAGTCTCTTTGCTATACATTTGAAACCCCAATTTTCTGCTGGGATTCGATCCTGGGCCGTTTGTGTTGTATGGCTGCGCTCTAACCACTACACCACGCTTCCTCAGACACTTAAGAGTCACATATTTACAGATATTGACACTTTTGGGTTTTTCAAACCTGATGTCTACTGCATTTAAAAGTCAACCAAAAATATAATTTTCAGTTTTAGGTTCTAATAGACCACTTGTTTTAGAAAATCTCAATTAGGATTTGATAATTAAACAGTCGAGTGTATTCCACCGAAAAACGGTTAACCAGATGTTGTCTCTTCCTGGGAGATGTACCGTCTTCTCTCTCATAAAACCTATTCAACTAAAGTGCACGATAAGTTTGACGAACGGAACTATTTCGAAAAAAAAAAAAAACAATTTAACCATTTGCAAACGTTGCTCTGGTGTAAGTCTATCCATAATGAAATGTCAAACAAAACTATACAAAGGGCTGTGAAATCGGTCGTCAAATAAATCAGTATTGCCAACTCAAATTTATGAACCTCTTAAAAAAACAACAGATATAAGGACTCACGCACCGAAATACGTCTATTATTTCATTTTCATATACAACTTTGAATTTTCATTAAAAAGAATGTCAATGATTTAGGCGGTAAGAAGTCTCATATTTCTCTACTCTCTATATTTCTCCACTTTTTCATTGGTTACTTTCTTAAAGCTAACGAACGGACCATATAAGAGTTATTTTAAACAGAATATAATTTTAAAGTCATACCTAATATGGTGTTCTTTAAATGCTGTCACTGTGAGAAAGGCAGAAAATTTTGAATGAAAAATCGTGATATTTCCTAATGTAAATTCATAAAAAAACACCTCCGCCTCTGGCTGTCCCTAGAGAAACTGATGATAAAAGAGACACTGTTTTATTAAACGCAATTCTTCTATCCCAATACTCTCTATCCCTATCTCTCTCTCTCTGTGCTTTTGCAAGAGAGCACAGTGTTGATTTAGTTTAATGGTGGACAATAATCGGATGAAATTTCTGGAGTAACTGTTTATAAATACATACGGGCTATAGAAAGGCCTCTTTAATTTGTAGTTTGTGTGTGTGTGTGATGTGCGAGGGAGAGAGAGAGAGAGAGATAGACAGAGTGTGTGTATGTGTGGGTATATAACGAAGAGTAGTTATATGATTCACAATAACAATTCAGCAAAATAATAATAACAATAACAAAGTCTTCCACAATTGCATCTAAACAACAACAATTGTTGCATATAGCATATACGAGTACATACTATTGAAAATATCAAATTTATAAATATACATATACATGCATACTCTTGTATGTATTCACTACGGTATGAGTGAGAAAAATCTTAACATCAGAGAGAATGAAGAAATCAAAGGTACATGCATGTGCATTATTTTATCATACGCGTACTCTACATCTGGTAACTCTTCTAAAAACAACTAACATCTCTGTTATTGTTGTTTACACAATACGTACAGTGGCCAAAAAAAAAAAAACTATTCGACATGAGCTTACAAATTCAAAAAAATTCAATTCAAAATAAAAAACAATATAACGTTAAATTAAAAAAATAAATAAATTAGAAAGAACTTTATTGAGCAGCAAAGAACTATATTCAGTAAGAAAAAAAAACTGAGATCACAAAAGAAAGCAGTGCAAGCAATTCATTGTTTAAAACATAAATAAAAAATTTAAACAAAAAAAAAATAAAAATCGACATGGACAATATTTTTATATATATAACATTTGTTGATGGTTTAAAAACGAATTGCTTTTCCTTTACGTCTTATAACCTCTCTTAAGCGTTCTGGCATAGATCTCACCAATTTTTTTGTGTCTTCAGAATCAATATTGCCTTACTCTTCTTGCTGGATTTCTTACAACTGATTTTTATTTGTAGTCACGTGATATAATTTTTCTCTCCAAGTGACTCCAAAAATATTCAATGAGGTTTAGATCGGGAAATTGTGGGCAATTATATAAAAGCCTGAGCTTTGTATTGATGGCCAAAAGTTTAGGATCATTATCTTGGTAGAACTAATTTTTCAGCGGTCTGTCGTAAATTTTGCTTGAACAGGTCATTGTATTTGTGATGATCCATTATACCATCATTAAATGCAAAATTACTCACACCTTATACCGCCATACACCCCCAGATCATAACACCACTTCAGCCGTGTTTTACAATATTTCTCTCTTCCCGCTCTGTATTGGGTTTTCGATATACTAAAACCTTTTCATCACAGCCAAAAAGGTTATATTTGCTTCCATCAGCAAAAATACCAGCTATTCAGAACTCAGAAGGCTTAGCGAAATCAGTTCTTTAGCGAAATCTAATCTAATATTTCTATTTTCCTTGAAAATGTGGGGTCTCTTCCTGGAAAATCTAGTATGAAAATCGTGTTTTTTTTTAAATATTTCTTTTTGCTGTGATGTTACACAATTGCCTATGTGTACCTTGTGATTTTTTTCACTTCACGCACGATTCGTCGTTCCTTTGCATCTGTGAGTCATCTTCTAGCCTTGTTTACCACAGTTTTCCCACTTTTATTTTTTTATGACATAATGAAAAACATCATGTCTTTTGATTTTTTTTTCTCTGTCACTCCTCTAGGGAGTATATCGGCTTTCCACAAAGCATTTTGCTTTGTTTCAGTTTCTTTAATCAATTTGATATTTCAAGCTAAGTAGATGAGTAATCCGCTGTAGCATCCTCCATATGATTCTTTTTTTTTTGTGTAGAGGTGAAGATCCTTGCTAATTGGTGGTGATCTTAACTTTAGCATTGTAATTCTTTCCCAGTAGGTGGCGTGTTTTTCCTGATCATTCGTCTGATATTTGTCATCATCGCCAGAGGTATAAGAGAAGGGACAGTGGGGCTTTTTTCTATATTTTTTTAAATGCAGTTGCCTGGAGGGAAGAAGTTTAAGCCTTTTTTTATTATTAAACATTCGAAACCACAATTAAATTTCTTCGTCATGTCGTCTGCTGGAGCTCTAACCTGGGTCGTTTGTGTTGTTATGTGTGCGCTCTAACCACTACACCACGCCGCCCCAACCTAAATTCTAACGGTGATAATAACAGTAAAAATATAAACTTTAAATAAACTTATTAGCAAAAGAAACGAAAAAACTTTTTTGCTTTGAAAATTTTTTATTTTTGTTAACTAAGCCAACTGCTCCTAAAATGATTAATGTTTATAAATTTTGTATCTGTGAATCAAATATTAGTTACAACGTAACAAAATACAGTGAGATTAGATGCAAAATTTGTAATTATATCAATATTTTAAAAAGATTTACGGAAATAATATGAGATGCCGAATAGTTTTTTTGACCACTGTATATACACGTATAGAAAATGGTTGCACAACCAACAATAATATTGATAACACTGCATCCTTAAGTCTTCTATTACTGATTTAACTGATGAATGCTTTTAAGTAGAGAGATGCTACATTGGCATTGCAGTTAGTGCTGTCACAAATACAACTATTCTTTAGATTATAGTTGCAGCACACAGTGTATTGTTCGAATTGAGCATTGTCTAATCAAAATGAGAAATATTTCTCTTTAAAAGTATCATTAGAAAAATTAGCTTTTTAATTTAAAGTCAAGTTGTTGGTTTTAAACAGTGAAGAGAGGTTGCCAAAGTTTTTTAATTTTTGTATATTCAACTTTAAGTAAATTTAAATAAAATTGATAAATTTCTAATGGTTACATGGTGATACACAAAGCTAATAAGAAATTTCATATGAATAGCTGCGCACCAATAAGCGAATATCAGTAGGGTAGGGTTAGTATTTATATTTGGTGTTAAAACCAGGTAAAACTAATTCTAATTCAACTAATGAGTTTCAAAGGAACATAAAACGTAAAACAGACAGAATATCCGAACAGGCACATCACATCTTTTTATATTGACATATTAAGCGAGCCCCGACATTGTGTTCTTTCTGACTATTACTAATTCAGATCAGACAGTCGAGATCAGAGCCAGTTTTAGGATACTAAAACTAATCGTTAGTATTTTTGTTTTATTGCCAATGCGTAGTTCATGAAATATCAGGTGATTATTTAGCAACATTCTTTTTGGCAACAGTGTTTTTGGCAGCTCAGCTGATTTCGTGTAACATGTTACTGCCAAACATGTTTAGTTTGTTCTAAAATTTAACCATGAATCGACTTAGAAACGAACAATGCTTACAAATTATTGAATTTTATCATCGAAATTCAGTTGGATGAAGATCCACTTTTTTATCGGAAAATTGTGTTCAGCGACGAAGCTCATTTCTGGTTGAATAGATACGTGAACAAGCAAAATTGCCGTATATGGTGTGAAGAGCAGCAAGAAGCATTGCAATAGTGTGGATTATGGGCCGGTGGCATCATTGGACCGTACTTTTTCAAAGGCGACGTAGACAGAACTATGAGCGGTACCGTGCGATGATTACAATTTTTTTTTTTTTTGTCCAAAATGGAAGTCGGTCTTGGCTGACGCACAACACGCAAAACCATGGCTCAATTGAGAGGCGAGTTTGGTAAACAATTTACTTCACATTTGAGGCCGGTCAATTGGTCGATAGATAGGGCGTTTTAACGCCTTTAGACTATTTTTTTAGGGCCCATGCTAAGGCTCATGCCCTCTACGGTTACGCAATGGAAGACAATATTGAAGCATTTATTCGTGATATACCAGCCAATATGTTGGAGAGAGTATGTTAAAATTGGACCCAGCGTACGAACCATTTGAGACGTAGCCACGGTCAACATTTACATTAAATCATCTTTAAACATTGAATTATATAAATCGTTCTATCGACTCAAATAAAAATTACTTGGTTTTTTTTTCAAATTAAATCCGAAAGCTCTTAAAAATCACCCGATAGTTTTGAATTTAGAATTTCAGGCGAATTCACTATTTTATTTTCATACTACTAAGTTCAAAACTTTTATTTTATTATTTAGCATTGAAGTCATTATTAATAATTCCCATAACATTCCATGGAGGGACAATCAATGAGCTGCACCTGATACTATTTTTATACTCAATGAAATGGACTTACAGCTTAACGTCGGCTCCGAACAGGCAAATGTATTAGAGAAGTTTTTAATGGTTGCAATACTCATAACCAGTTATTAGCCAATGTTATGAGGCGATACCGCTGTAGATCCATTTTTTCTTTTTCAGATTGTTTGGCCTGGGACCTTACATATCATAACACTGCGGCACTTGAAAAATATCGCTCGAATGAGTCCGTTTAGTTCCTCGAATATTATTGATTACTTCTGCTTAATACAACTTTCCTAATTGCGAATAACTTTTCTTTGCTTACCTGTGAAATTTAATTAATTTTAAAATTTAACAAGTGTCTCCTCCTACCGACCACAATAAGACATTTTTATATCTTTAAATCTCTGTATGCGAATTTGATAAAGATAATAATAAGTAGAGAGATGATACCTACCCCCTTATATGAATTGAAAATAATGATGAAAATGTATTTCATTTACATATATATATACAATTTCACCTATACGTACGTATAGAGTGTAATCCTTTACATAGATAGGAATATGATATATAGATATACATTAGGGAGCAAAACCAGGTAAATGTTTTGAAGTTGACAATTTTAGCGGTCGGGCTTGGATCATCACCTTACTGAAAGACGACTTCCCTTTTTGGGGTAAGTGTTAATGCCCCCACAAAAAGTTCGTTTACGCCAAAACATGTTACAGAACTATTCAATCAGACATCAGTAAACAGATCATGCTCTGAATTATTTATAAAGGAGGCTATGAAGCAGCAATCAGAAGGCAAACAACTGATTCCGTCCATTAAAATATGAAGTCATGCATAAAATGTTCGAATAACTAAAATACTAGAGCCTTATAGACTTTAGTGATGATGAGTGATTTGGTCCGAGGAGATAAAAACAAGACTTTTTCAGTTGAAGAAATTAAATTTTTGCTTCCATAGACTTACACTTAGCATCGAAAAGCATCACGTCAGGCCAACTTTTCAATGCTGAAAGTTAGTTTGATGAATGGGAATGCTTATTATTACATGGTGACAAGCCGCCCAATTGTTAAAATCAGCGTTATTATGAAGAAAATGACTATTTCAATATTTTACAAGCTTGTGTGTCAAAATTCGTAGTCATAAGCCTTTATCCGAAAGAAAAAGTCAGCATTCAGTAAGATAGTGACCCAAGCTAGACGGCTAAAATTTTCAAAGAACGGCTGTTGCAACAAAATTTTTAGATAAATTAGTGGTCACCATTTAGCTCAAATTAAAATCCAATGGAGAATTTTTAGACAATAGTAAAAGGCGCATGAAAAAATATAAATGGGCTTAGAGGAACATGTTGAAGCTTAAACAACGAATATACAAAAATCAGGTTAGGCACCCCTGCGTTTATTACATCGCTAAAATAAATAAACAAAAGCTGCAAGCAAAACCGTACGTGATGTTAAAAAATAACCAAATCGACGACAACAAACATTGGCAGAAATAAAGTAAATAAAAATAGAGCGGCAACAACAAAAACTAACAGCAGACAATAACAAGCAACAACAAATATTGAGAGCTGAAAGAAGTAAATGTTTACATTTGCATGGTTACATAAGAACTGAATAGAAAGTAAAAGAAAGAAATGGAATCTACCTAAAATATCGAGAGGTTCGAGAGCTTTCGATGTGTTTTTTACTCAGCCATATAAAAAGCAGATCTATGCGTACAACAATCTGTTTGTTTGGTGTAAACTCAGCGAGTAGAGTTTATGTGTTATAAACTCAGCGACCGTGTTATTGGTTTGAACCAGATTTCGGCAAAGAGCTGCTCTTCTCTTGTGTTTTCACACGTACGTACTCACACGCATTGGCAAAAACAAACAAAGAGAAGTAAAGACAAAACAAGCGGAAAAATACAATATAAAGTGGCCTGAGTGAGAGACTCTCAATTACTAACACAATTGTAAAATGCATTAATATTAGTTTGCCGAACTCTGGTTTGAACTCAGTGTAAGAGAGTTTAGTGTGTTTAAACTCTGGTTGAAGAGGTTGTGATCGAACCTAAGTTGTAACTACGATCGGGTTGGAAGATCTTTAAGTAGAAAGATCTGTCGAGTAATTGTTGTTATTTACAAAGTTGTAAACAGATGGAGTAGTTAAGAATAAAAATTGTTATTGCTTGTAAAAAGGTTACAAGCAGTAGTGCACAAAACTGTGTTAAATAAAGTATTTTTAATTAAAACTAAACACAAAATTTATTTTATTTTAACTACAATCTATGAACTCATAAATACACGTTTCTAAAAAGGTAAAAACCTAACAATACGAATGGGACCAAATTTCTCTTATGTTTATGGGTAATTTTGTAGAGAGTATGTCTAAATTCTTTAAAAAAGCCACACAAAGTAAGAAGCTTTAGAATGAGTGAAAAAAAATATATAAGTCCCTCTCTATTTAAGCGAAAAGTGCAAAACCAAGTTGATTCTTTTATAGCATTGACTTTCTCTAAATCCAGTATTTGAATTTTTACTTTTTGTTATGTTTTTTTGAAAGAACTTAATGAATAAATGTGTCAGGTTTGTTTTATTTAAATGAGTATTTGCATTTTTATAGGAACTTTTCCGTCCAACTTCAAAACATCTACTTGATTTTACTCCTCATTGTTCATACATATGTATATAAATATACTCGTATATAATCACAAATACAGATCTTTACATACATGTATGTACATATATAAATGTATAGAAATATTTATATAAGAGGATAAATACATACATATACATGTACACATAAAATATATTGAAAGGAAATTGTCAAAATTTGATTAGAATTTTGATTAAACCAAAAAAACAAAAATACTAAAAACATACACATATGAAAAGGGAGGGAGAGAATAATTAACTAATTCAATTTCAATTATTGTAATTCAAATACAACTTTTTTTTATTTATTAAATGTAAAGCTACAAAGAAGAGTATTTTTTATTATCATATGGCTTATGAGAGGTAAACTCTATCGGCCATATGCAAAAAAAATTTAATTTAATTTACCACAATTTAAGCTTGGCAAACATTTGTCCAAAAAAAAAAAAAAAAAAAAAAAAAAAAAAAAAAAAAAAAAAAACGTATGCAAAAAGCCATCATTAACTAATGATTGTTTTAGTGAATTAAGTTTTCAAGCTGGCAATACTATGATTTCTGCCACACATACCCGTAGTCGAACCAAAAAAGATTTATTTTTATTAATTAATATAAAAATCATATATTTTTTTTTTTAAATAAATAACGAGCTTTGTGTAGTTGTTTTGATTTTTGGTATATCACTAAAGAAGAAATGTTTTTATTGTGCTGAAATGAAGAAAACAATTAGTTTTATAAGAAAAAGATTCGAATATTGGGTCAAGGATGATAAAGTGAGTGGGTGTATAAATTTATATACATATATACACATGTAATATATACATGTATGTAGCATTTATGCTTCTGCACATAAAAAATGTTTTTTTCTGTCTTTTTAAATACTACAGACCTCTGGTTCTACCAATTTATATGTGAGTACAGCCAATAGCACCAATATTCCACGGGAAGTTCTGAAAATGTTTAAACTTTCTTGCCAAATTCGCCTCTTCTTAAGCTGATGATGACATTTTTATTTTATCTTTAGCATGTTTTGTTGAGACACTTGCAACTTTGGCACAAATTCTACTAACAGCAGATGGTGATAGGCCATGCAGGTCTCCAGCAATATACAGTGCCGGTCAAAAAATAGCACCATTGATAATTTTTTTTCTTTAGAGCAATTAAATGAAAAGTAATTAGCACATCAATGTGCACCCTCTTTGTTTTTACAGAAAAAATTTAACGATTGTTTTCCTATGATCGATTTAAAAAAATGTTTGACTTTGGGCAGTCATCCAAATATTACCGGTTCACAGCATTTTGATTTAAAATAACAAATTTTAATTTAATTTTTATTAATACAAAAACAGAAAAATTTTCCGTCTAAGTTGTTTCTAAGGCATTATATTGGACAAAACGTTGCTGTGTAACATCAGATTCTTTAGTTATTGCCACTAGTGTATATCGTCCACCACTAAATCACATTACCAGCATGAATGCCAATAAAAAGCAAAATTGTGCATTAATTTACAAATGCATTAGTGCTGTGATCTCATTCATCATTTAAAATGCCTTAAAATGTGTATATATCTTTGATAAGCTTTTAATACTCCAGTCGTCATTACTCTCCGGTTTTATAGAAATTTTGTGAAGAAAATTATGAGCACACTAAATAAAAACATCTGTGAATGACTTACACTACACAGTAAATCATTCATTGAGTTAATTTTTTTATTTTTAACATATTGTATTTTACATAATTTTGAGTTTCCGGATAAGAGGAGAAAGAGGAATAAATGGAAGTGAAAACTTTTTCGCTTTCACCAGATTATTTTATTCTTCGTTTGCAAAATTAGAAAACACATACAACAATATATTTGTATGTATTTGTATTTGAATTTGTACAAAAGGCAAAGAACCGAAATAAGGTTTTTTTTAATAAATCCATGTTTTTTTTAGTGAATGAATCGTTTTGATTCGCTGTACCCATTTTATTTTTTACTGATGTGCTGTGAATTGGATAGTATATACGCTAAAGTGAAAGTAACATTTTTCTTTTTCTTATTAACATTCTTTATTTAGTGTATGTTGTGTAGTGAATAACTTAACAGTGTTAAGTTGAATTCACTGCGTGTAAAAGAAATGAATGCAATAATGCAGTTCTCTCTTACATACTACGCAAGTACGTACGTATGAGTGATATTTTATTACTGAAGCTGATATATCACTCATACGTATGCAGTTACATAGTATACTATATACTCGTAATGTGTATACATATTTTTAAAACGACTGCTCAGAAAAACGCAACTTTCTTAAACATTACTGTGGTAATTACATTGTCGCATTAAACCATATTCGAGTAAACCTCATCCCAGTTATATTAAGCAAAAGTGGTAAAATTCTTACTTCAGAAATTGTAATTAAAATAACAAAAGTAAAGAGTAAAAAACTAAAATGTTAAAAATTGCAAAATTCGCACAACTAACAGAAAAACTTATTTTTTAAACGAAAAACTTCAAAACTACTCAATGCTCAACATTGCCTGGCTATTATTGTCAACGGCGAACGCTATACATACATAGGTCGATGTTTACCAACTTCTTTTAACTCGAATTGAATGATATTGACACCAACGACATGTGCTTTCAACAAGATGACGCTGCAAACATACTTCACACCTCATCTAACGTCGAGATGTAACGAACTGTTCACCGAGATCATGTGATTTAACACCCCGTTAGACATTTTTCAGTGGCTTTTCTTAATTCGCAGGTCCATTTCCATTATCACGTCCTAAATGTTAATTACGGTAAAAAAAGGTTTCATTTTTTTAACAGATTCTTATTTGGATACTATCTTGCGGGATGACTGGAAAGATGTTGACATGCTTTTTTTAATCTTTGTTTGCTCCGTCCAATGTTATTAAAGTTTTCCATTGATACTTGATACGCGTAACATACTGAATATAATTTGTTTAGATTATACTTTTATTTCTGCCATTTTTGTTTGCTTTGTATCATTATGGTATCCAAACGATCATTCTTTAATAGACTCAGTACTAATAACTTCTTCCTATTTAATGTGTTATTTATATGTTTATAGCTGTACACTTTAGACAGTTCTTAATTACTTCTGCCGATTTCTACTTAAATATTTTGTATTTTTGTTTTTCTATGAATAAACTGCTTGCATCTTATTGTACTCGGTACAGTGTTAAAGTATTAGGTTTTTATTTATAAGGTCGAAACATTTTTTTTTTTAGATGACAAATAAATAATAGTCGCCATTTAAACTGAAAACCAGTTTTTAAAAATTCATTAAAATTTTTTAAAGATCTATTAGCACTTTTGTGACAGAGTAACTAAAAATATGACGCACAGTTTTTTTTTTTTTTTCAAATAAAAAAAAGTATTTCTTTTTTGCAAATTTTAAAAATACTTACAAAGAAAACGAAATAAATCAAATAAATGCATACCTGTAAAGAAAATTCAAAAAAATATATTACAAATTAATATTAAACATTTTTATACATTTATAGTATATTCTTATGTATAAAAAGGGTGGTCCAACCATAATGCACGATGTTAATTGTGAGTAACGCCTTAACGTCAAGTTTTTTGCCCAACTTAATTAGAAATTTTTTTTTTGTTTCAGTGTTTGACAAATTCAACAATTGAGGATTAATATTAATCAAATTGAATTTCGAGCACTTCGTGATTTTTTTGGTAAGCATAGTCGACCAAATGTGTCCTCAATCGGTAGAATTCTGTGCAAATTTTAGCTAAACGGGTTTGTAGGAAATACCAATTCATTCTCGCCCACTTAGTTTTGACGAAAACATTGCTGTTGCTCGCGATAGTATGGCAGGAGAGCTGTCAACCTCGACTCGCCATCGTGCCTAACAATTGAACATCTCACGGACATCACTGATGCGATTTTTAATAAAGATTTGAATTTACACGCTTACAAGCTTCAATTGACGTAAGAGCTGAAGCCTACTTGACCATTTCAATCGTCATCAATACGCCGAATGGTTAGTTGAACAGACAGAAGTGAATGGTGTCGAGGCACACTTTCACCTCAGCGGATTCGTTAAAATGCAGATTTGCCGCACTTGGAAAATGAGAATCCACGAGTGATTGTTAAAAAGTCGATGCGTTCACAAAGAGTGACTGTTTGATGCGGTTTATTGGCTGGCGGTGTCATCGGGCCTTACCGGTGTGGACCAACGGATAGAAGTATGCCACCAAAGCTGTGACGATCATTTGGTCGATATTTTGTTTCACACATAATACTCATAGATCTATCATAGTAGACTTATCTTCTATCATAATAAAAAAAATATTAAGATAATTCTCTGAAAACTTTTTGTTTGATTAACAATTAACAACGTGCATTTTGGTTGGACCAACCTTTACATACAAAAAACAACAATAATATTTAATAGACTTTTTACACTGAGCAATATCGACTATCAATTTGTGAAAACGTTAAAATTCTCTAATAGTAATTGTACAGAAATATGTATTATTATATCATAAGAAAAAATGTACCTTCCGACCAGATTTATAGCCTGTTTTTATAATACAAGTCATTAGACAGTCAAACAAGTGCTACACAAACAAGTACGTAAGCAAATGAGTTTCTATAACTCAATTGTCTGACTCACTCACACACGTTTTGTTATGTAATTTATTGACTTTCGTCAAATTACATGATAGTGTCGGAGTATAAAAATTTTTTATTTTCCTAATTTTTTTCATACTAAAATTCAAATTTTTATATACTAGGAAACCACAAAATAAAAATAATTTGATTTGTTTTTTATACAGTATGCAAAATCCAAATTTATACAAAATGAGAAATTTATTTACTTAAATTTCGTTATTTTTCTATAAAATATAGAATTAAGTTGCCTTTTTTTATATGTTTCAAACTTCCGTTAAAAATCGTATAAAAATATAATTCATAAGTATTTACATTTTATTAAAGAGATTATGTTTTTAAAAAACGGTTTTTGTAAAAGTGTAAGAATATGGATTTTGCATACTGTATGTATGTATATATGTATGTATGACTAGAACTGAAAATTCTGCTTTCATTCAAATGAAATGATTTCTTTGGAAGATTTTGAAATAAGGATGAGAAGACAAAATAAATTATCTTGTTGGTTTCTCGTTTCTGAATTTGAAAAGTACATATATATATATATATATATATATATATATATATATATATGTATATATATATATATATATATATATATATATATATATAAAGTATAAAAGTATATATATATATATATATATATATATATATATATACAAACACTTTATCATCCTGTATGTATGGCTACATTTTTTCGATAGAGTCAGGAAGAGAGGTACCCCAATACAAACCAATTATTAATAATCGCATATCTAAAGATCAATAGCCAGAGTCATAAAACTTTGTCCCAGTTACTCTCGTATGAAACTGATTTATTGGAAAAAATGTAGGTCGGATATAGTCAGGGTGAGACTATACAAAGGAAATTTCAATTATCGTATGTCTAAAAATCTATTACAGCGAAAGTCTTCAAATTTTTTTCAATCACTTTTCTATGAAACTAATTTACTGAAATAGATCTAGGGGGGATATAGAAAGGGGGAGAGGTACCCCCCCTAATAAAACTAATTTTCGAATACTATTACAATAATTGCGATAAAATTTTATCCCAACCCCTTTCTAAGAAAAAAACAAATAGAAAAACTCTGGGCGGGTTAGGATTAGGGGACAAATTAACGCCATACAACGAAAACATTAGTTGTAGATGTGTGTTTATTTGAAGACTGTATATAGCTAAACAGCAGATAATACAGTGTCTTTCTGGAAGGAACTATAGAGTACCTTACATTTTTGGATTTCGACCGGAATGGGAGAAAATGTAGAAAAAGGGTTTTATCTCGTTTTTTATAAAAATTCAATTTGAAAAAACAAAAAAAAAATTATTTTTTTTTTTTAGAAACCTACACAAGCACTATTTTCTAATTGTCTGTTTTTGAAGTTTTTCGCAAACAAATTCGTAATACAAAAACCAAAAGTTTTACGTTTTCAGTGCAATTGTTTTATAAAAACCAAAACGAAATTTTTGTACACAAATTGGCAAAAATTTTGAGTCACTTTTATTATAAAAACAGGCCATTAGTGTCATCACTAGAAAGATGATAAATTCAGCCAATTCTTCGCATAACAGCTTTGTGTTTTTAATAGCTTTTATGGCACTTTGGATTAATTCATTAATTCACATTTCGTCACTGAACGAAATAATGTAAACAAAGTTGTTTTTCTTTTTATATAATCTTAGAATATAATTTACTATAGTAACCGTTCCCGCATTGCTGATAGCCTTTGTATCGTGTACCTATATAGTGTATTCCTCATACGCAAAATTTAAAGGACTATTTATGTATTTTTATACACATATGTATGTGTGTATGTATGTATATAAATAAGAATAAATATATAAATAGCTTTTACCCGGTGTGCTTTATGTAATACCCGCTTATCAAATCAATCCCGTTTTTTGACTTATGTGAATAGATAACAAAACTTTAACTGTTACCGTTTTCCACACATGCAAAATTCCATATTTAGAATGAATGGGAGCTGCCACGTCCACTTATCCAATCTCGCCCAGTTGTTAACTGATGATGTGTCCGTTCCGAGAAGTTGTTTAAACCAAATCTAGATACTCTTACTATTATCGTTCTCAAAATATACAAAAATTAAGTTATTCTATAAGGGAGATGCCACGCCCATTTGAAAACTAACCAAGTTCAGAAACTACCATTATAACCGTTCATTAGATATCAATAATTACTTTGTATGGAAAGTGCCACTCCCACTTATCGAATTCCGTCTACTTTTGGACTGATGATTCGTAGTGCAGTGATTTGTAGCAAAGTTAATTGGGCCAAATTTAGAGACTCTTACTATTACCGTTTTAAAGCTATAAACATATATATAAAAATTTTATATGGGCATGGCACCGCCCTGTTTAACAATAGTGAAAGCTCTCTACACATGCTTTTTATATACACATTTTTAAATTTTTAACTCAAACAAAGTTTAAAATTCGTTTTCAAGTAAAACTTGTGCAATACAAAGAGGTTCACTCTAACGTCAGTAACTCGCGAACCAATGAACCTACAAAAACCGCATATACATAAAAACCTTGGGATTCAGCATTTCAGAGAACATCAATTAGAGCGCATTTTATAGTCCTCTTTTATATATCGGGTCCGCCATCTAACGTTTTTTTTCAACTAGTGCTTATTTCGTGAATGGTAACACTTAGCTCATGTCTGATTTGACAGATAATTAGTTTTATCCTTCCGCTGAACGAATATGGTTGTGTATACGCTTGAACAACGCTGGGAAATATTGCGACATTACTTTGAAAATCATGTTAATGTTGCAGAATGTGTGCGATGTGTTCAGATGAAGCTCATTTTGATCTTGGCGGGTATGTAAACAAGCAAAATTGTCGCATTTGGGGCAAAGAAACCACGCACGCATTCATTAAAAAGCCGATACACCCAAGACGAGTCACTGTTTGGTGCGGGTTTTTTGTCCAGAGGCATAATTGGGCCATTTTTCTTCGAAAATGAGCAAGGAGTGACCGTTACAGTCAATGGCGATCGTTATCGGGCCATGTTGAACGAATTTTTGTTCACAAAAATTAAAGAGGAGGATATTAGCAACATTTAGTTTCAACAGGACGACGCTACGTGCCACACAACCGAAGCTACAATTAATGTTTTGCGCCCTGTTTTTGAAGATCGCATTATCAACCGCAGAGCTGATGTCGTTTGGCCACCTCGGAGCTGCGATTTGACACCGTTGGACTATTATTTGTGGAGTGTCGTCAAAGATAAGTGTATCGCCAACAAGCCAGAGACAATTGACGCTTTAAAGAATAATATTCGTGAAGCCATTGGTGAAGAAAATATACAATTTTAAGTTTGCACAATAATAAAATTACGTAAACGTTACAAATAACGAATAAAATAACGAATATTTTTTTGCATGTGTTTTAAAGTTTAAATAAAAATATTTTCATTTATTTTTTGTTTTTTATAAACAAACAAAAAACATTATTATTTTATATCTTCTAAAACCCCTTTTACATGTGTGCATCTTGTTTTAATGTTGTTTACGTTTCTTATTTTCTATATTAATCTTATGTTGTGCTCACCGTTAAAAGCCTAAAACATTAACAATATATTTAAAACTATTTAATATTAAAAAAAAAACGAACCACTCATTTCATTATATTTAATAAATATAAACAACAACGGGTATACTATATGATGTGAAAATGTAAAGAAAAAATATTTGAATTGATTTTTTGTTTTGTTCTTAACAACCGTTTAACATAAATTATTATACCGTAAAATTAATTAGCGGTGTAGTGTGAGAGAGTATGAGAGCGCTAAATGAGATGAGGTGTAGTTTAAGTTTTTTTTCTATTTCTTTATTAATTTATTTATTTACTTGAATAATTTGAATCAATTACGATGATGGTGTTAAAACGATGCTAAACAGTGGCAATAAAAACTGTTAGTGGTTATAAGAGGCTATTTAGTGAGATAGGTAAGGGAAATACAAATTAAAATGAATGATATTACTTGGAATTAATTAATTAATTTTAAACCACAAATCTATTAATCTAACCATACAAGTATTAATTTCCGATCTACATACATACCGTAAGTATGTGTGTGAAATTAAGAAAAAAAGTTTTTTAACAGCCTTAGTCAAGATAACAAAATATGTGTGAAATTAGCACGAAAGTTAAGTTAGGGCACAAAATTCTAAAAGAAAAGAAATTATCTCTGAAATATATAAAAACATGAACAAATACATATATAAATTTCCAAATATGTAAACAGTTTGGCATTATTGTTTTAAAATGAAAAAAGGGGAATCCCGCTGATAAAAGCTTGTTTCAGAAAAAAAATGATTTTTTTCTTTTAAGTGCAAATTTAATTCGGAATAGGTGTGTGAATTTTAATTTTGTTAAAAGTTATTTCATTTATTGTTGGAAAATCAAATAGTAAATGAAATATAATTAATTGATTAATTTATAGTGCCTTGTTCTTGAACTTCGCGAACAAGTTGAAACCTATAAATTTATTGCAAAAAATTTAAATCGCTGTGAGAATTTTGTAATTTTTATTCTAGCCAAACGTGGCCCCTTTAAGTCATTTAAGGCGAATGCTATTTATTTATAATGTATGTTTTTCTAATGCAACAAGATCAATTATCTTATAAATTACAGCATTAGAATCAGATAAGTTACATACCGTTTACCATTTTAAAAAATGTTATGAATTACTGTAATGACTACTTAACAAGTTTTTAAATAGCGCTGCGTTGCTGGTAAGTTGAATATTTGGGGGGAGATGGTTCCAGAGATAAATGGTATATACAGTTAGTGAAATTAATATTCGGTAGTTAGTGTCATTAATATTCGGTTTTTAAGTTTATTGATAATAACACCCTGGCATTAGCGAAATGGATAGGTAATCAGAAGAATAGCAAAAACTTAAATAAATGTTGTCAGTATTAGTATTCAAATATATGGAAAAAATGGTTCTATGGTAACCCTGCAACCGTGATAAATCGATCAAAGTTTGTTAACCCTGTTTACTAAGCGCCATTAACATTCGGGTTTTCCCCTATTTATATGCTATTTGCAAAAAAACATGTTATTCAGCTACTTTTCCAGCAATATAGAGATGCGTTTTAATAAAAGTGCATAACACCTCCTTTCTTGTCTGTCCAAAATTTTACTTCACTGCAAATTATACAAATGGGGCGCAAAGGAAAAAACACTCCTTTAGAACAGCGAAAACTTGTTATTTTCCATTATGAAAGAGGTAAAAAGTACAAAGAGATTGCTGAAATTCTGAATATGAAACCAAATACAGTTGGGGACATTGTCAGAAGGCACAAAAATGAAGGAAGAATACACTTCATAAAGCAAACAGGTCAGCCAAATAAATTGACCGGGCGGGAAGAAAGTTCAATTGTGCGAAAAATAAAATCTAACCCACGCTTAAATGCTCCCAAATTAGTCACAGAGGTGCTCAATGAGTTTAAAAAGAAAATATCTGCATCTACTATACGAAGAACCATAACCGAGTAGCACGTCGTCAGCCATTGGTTAATTTACGCAACCGAAAAGCTCGTTTGAGTTTTGCCAGGGAGTACATTAAGAAGCCTGAAACTTGGTGGGATGACGTTATATTTGCGGACGAGAGCAAGTATAACGCATTTGGATCCGATGGGCGTGTAATGGTGTGGCGGAAGCCAAATGAGGAGCTACAACCACAAAATTAAAAACCAACCGTAAAACATGGAAATGGACATATGGTGTGGGGTTGTATGGGAGCTAAAGGGACGGGAAAATTAGTTTTTATCAGTGGAATTATGAATAAGGAAACATATTTGAATATCCTCCGTCAAAATTTAAAAGAAAGTGCAAATAAGCTGGGCGTATTAGATTCTTTTAAATTCTACCAAGATAACGACCCAAAGCACAAGTCGCGTTTAATTCAAGAATGGTTGCTCTATAACTGCCCTAAAGTTCTCCATCCACCTGCACAATCCCCAGACCTCAAACTGATTGAGAATTTATGGGATGAGCTGGACCGGCGAATCCGCAACTACAAAATAACATCCATTGAAGACTTGAAATTGCGGCTTCAAGATGAATGGGATCGTATTCCTGCAGCTTATACAGCTAAAATAGTAAAAAACATGTCAAACCGTCTAAGTGAAGTTATAAAACAAAAGGGTTATCCAACAATATACTGAATTTTATATAAAACCATTTTTCTAATGTATTATTTGTTACTTTTCAAAGAAAACCGAATATTATTGACGCGCAATATTTTATGCCACCTGAATCAATTTAGTTTTTTTTTTGTTATATTGTTATTCTTTTTTTCTAAATCCAAATGTGAACTTTCAAGTGTCTAAATAAACTATTAATGAAAAGAAAAAAATTTTGAAAAAGATATACATTTAGCTTAAGACGAATCAGTTAAACATATCTCTTTAATAAAACCGAATATTAATGACACTAACTGTATATATAAAACTGGTGAAAAGAAGCACTCTTTCGGTATTTGAATGTTCGGATATTATTGTTCCTCGCAGACGATGTGAATACCAATTTTTCATAGAGTCAGGCTTTTTTGTAGTTATAATTTTATGCAAAAAAAATAAGATTTTTAAGCTTCATGTAGTCATCGAGGTGCATGCCAAGGATATGTATTAAATACGGTGATATATGATCAAATCTTTTCAAAGCAAAAACATATCGAACAATATTATTAAACGCTATGTTGAGCTTTCGTTTCAAAGTCATATTGCATCCAGCAAAAATCTCAGAGGCATATAAAAGAGAAGGAATTTTATATGTTTTTGCAATCATCATCCTTATCCTCATGGGTGTAAAGTGTTGAGTCTGCCATAGGGTTCTAATCCTCCCATAAATTATGCCACACGCTTGATTAGTGTGATCCGACCATGTCAGCGAGCTATTAAATGTAACGCCCAAATTTTTGGCTGTATTTACCAATTGAATTTTTGTCCCATTAAGAGAAATATACAAATTCCCTCTTAGTACCGCCGGGATTTTGCCAATTGTTAAAAATTTAGACTTAATAGGATTAAGAAGTAGTCCATTAGCAGATGCCCATTGATATATTCTATCTAGATCAGAATTTATTTCATTAATAGCAGAATTTATAGCTGTTTTTGAACAACGTAAATATAGCTGTACGTCATCAGCATACATTTGAATTTTAGAATATCTGATCTGCAAAGGAAGGTCATTTGCATACATGGAGTAAAAAAGTGGGCCAAGTATACCAGTTAAATACGAAGATATTAATTTTGTTACGGTTGTAGAAAATTTAAACATATTTCCAAGCTTCAATAACAACATTAGTTGTTAAAATCGTGTTAAAAATGTGATTGATATGACGTATTATATAAGGCAATATAAGTTTTATAAAACGAGGATGGATGTCGTCTAGGCCAACAGCATTAGACTTAATTTTTAGAAATCCTTCAATTGTGTCATCCAACCCTTCAATTGTGTCATCCATGCTAGAGATTGGAAATATAGTGCCATTACGAACGGTAGGAAGAAGATTGTAGAAGGCAGCCCTACTAGGTAGGACAGCTCGCAAAGTTCCTCTGCTTAGAACAAATAATTTACAGAGGAAAAATATTCCCTTCGCTTTCCAAGATTGGTGTGGATCAGTGGGAGAAAAAAAGTGCCGAAATATACTTTGAAGCGACGAAACTAAAATTAATTTATTTGGGAACGACACAGAGATATAAATGTTCGTCGGCCAAAAGGCAAAGGATTTGATAATAGATACACAAAAATAAATGGAGAAGTAAATGTCATGGTATTGGTTAGCTTTTCCTGTTATGGAGTAGGTCCAGTTAATCGAATAGAGCAAAAAATTTTTTATACAAAGATTTATTAGAGAAAGTCACGCTACCCTTTGCCGAAAAAAATATCCTTCCGGTATGGAAATTTCAACAGGATAACGATTCAAAACACTTATCAAAGTTAGTGAGTGCATGGTTTGGTCAACAAAAGAAAAACGTTATTGAATGACCAAGTCAGTTCTCCGACTTGAACCCAATTGAGAGCCTCTGCGGAGAATACAAAAGAGAGTTTCTAAGCTGCCTTGCAGTAAACAGAAAATCTTCAAAATGTGTGGTACAATATTTCGCTAGAGAGTTGCCGTAATTTTATTTCTTCTATGCCTCGAAGAATAGGAGCTATTTTCGGAAACAATGACAATTATACGGGATATTAATAATATCATTTACTTTTTTTTTGTTTACAAAATATAATTCTTGAGTTCAAAGTTGTTTTGTATACACCTATTTTTATGATCACATCAAAAACTGTACTTTTCTTTAATTCATTTTATTTTAAGTATATTTTTATTTTCCTTCCTTTTCGACTTATAAAATCGCAAAATAAATAAATTTATTTTAAAATAATGGACAAAAAACATGCATACATTAAGCTCATAATATGGGTGGGCCATCTACGGTTGAAGTTTGAAACAGCGGCTATTTCGGATCTGGCAATACTTATTTCATTCTATTCTGTCACAAAATTAAGAATATTATGTCCATTGAACGAAATGAATCGATTTACGGATAGAGCTCATTTTTATCTTGGTTTCTATTTTCATAAGCAAAATTGCCATATTTGGGGCTCAGAATACTCAAACGTGGTCGTACAGAAGCCAATGCACCCATTACGAGCGACTGTTTCGTGTGGCTTGTGGAGCGAAGGCGTCATTGGCCCATATTTCTTTGAAAATGAGGACGGCGCAACCACTACGGTCAATGGAGACACCTATCGCACCATGATAACCGACTTTATTGTGCCCGCTTTCAATGGTATTCGTGTGAAAGATGTTTGGTTCCAACAGTATTGAATAAGCCACATTCGAAGACCGAAGAAAATACGACAACATTCGCATTATTGTAAAGACACAATAAAGCACGGATGCGGATATAGGCATTTCCACAGAAAAGACCACACTGACCAAAAAATTAAATGTGAGGCAACAGATTTTTCATTCCTGTCTCATTAATGATTAAACTAAGGAGTTCAAATCTCTCATTAGTTGCGATGACGAGATACTGGGCTAAAAATGTTAAGTTCAGTGTTTTAGTTAGTTTTGGTTAATTTGATAATTTGTTTTTCTTTAAAGTATACGTATGTTACTATCAGTAACAACTAACCGTAAAATAAATACCAAAAACGAAATATATATCAAAAACCGGTAAAATATTAGTTTGCTTTAAATGGCATTCTAATGTAACGTCACGCCAGACGAAATCATATTTTTTCTCACTACAACCGTACTGATGATCGCAAGTTGTTAAAATGAAATTTTGCATTTTAAAAAAGATTAATAAAGTCAAGTAATTAAAATAAAAACCTCAGTTTTTAAATAAATAGTTAATTTTCTATTAATTTTCAAAAGTGTGTAACGTCACGCCACATTGTGATCAATTTTTTATTTTAAATTTTAGTAAATATATTTTTATTAATTACTTGGTGAGACAAAAAAATTATGAACTTGAAATACATAGGAAATGACACAACTTTTTTGATAGGCGCAATCAAATAGAACAAGTAACTGTTTTTGGAATTATCAAAACACCTGCAAAATCTCGAGTTAAGGGAAAAGAAAGGTTTTTCGGACTTCCATTCACTTAGTTGAATATTAGCCTATACTACCCGATTTTAAAATTCTTTTCGGATTTGGACAGAAGACAAGCAAGCCTTTTTAATGTATATATGGTGTTTAAATAGCCCCAAAGAATCTGGCTGTATTTCTCAAGCAAACACATTTTTCACCTATTTTTTTCACATCTTTCACGTTTAGGTGCGTACTTGCCCACTATTTCATATAGGAACCGTACTATTTATGAATTAATTAAGGAAATATATGAAGTTATGAATAAAATAAGACTTATGGTTTAGAAATCCGTTGGAAATTATCGGAGTTATTGATCTCTTAGTAAAGCAACTCATGAAAAATCATGCTATTTTCACAAAATATACAAAAGGGAGAGAAATATTGACTTTGTCGGCATTTACTTACTTACTGACTTATTTACTTGACTGACCATAGTAAGTCGGTATTTTATAATTGCTATCACAATAATTTGAGACCCACTCAACCGATATACAAACCCAAACGTGCGTTGAAAAGAAGTACTTTCACTGTTAACTTTTTTAAATAGGCGGTGCCATATACATATCTTCAAAACGATAATAGTAAAAGTCTCTAAATGTGGTCCAAATAGATTCGTAGTCAATACAAATCATTGAGATCAAATTATCGGATAAATAGGTATGGTACCTTCCATACACAGTTAATCTTAATTTTTACATATCTTGAGATCAGTTAGAGTAGAGTTTCTGAATTTGGTCTAAGTGGCTTCGTAATTAATACAAATTATCAATTAAAAAGTGGGCGGTATTAGATAAATGGGCGTGTCATCTCTCGTACACAGTAAGTAATCGTTATTTATTATTGAGACTTTAAATCAATAAATAATTACTTTGCAACGGTATACAAAAAAATTGTTGTCCCTAAATAGCTTGCCACTAATGTACGTTTCTAAATTACCGGACAACGCCCGATGGGTACGCTAGTAATAAATATATTAATATGATTTTCTAATATCTATATATTTTTCTTATCTCTTAATAAAAAAATATTAAATGGAAATTTAAGTAACGTAAAGCCATGTAACGTCACGTCAGATATTAAGACTAATAACAAAAAAGGAAGGAAGATTTTTAAATTTCGTAAATTGGAAGTTTGAGTTTTTTTCTTTGTAGAAATACAAACTAAAATGGACTGTTTTGTTTATAGGGACACTTTATGTAGCGACCTGCTTAAATATGCCGAATGGGAAATGCTACTGGATGGGTCAAAATTAACCAAGAAATGGTTATTAGCTAATGGAATCTAAGCCTTGGATTGACCACCATTCCAATCATCAGACTTAAATCCTATTGAGAACCTTTTTGGGACTATAAGAGCTCAGAGTTGGACCACGTCGTTTTAAAAATAAGCAAATGCTGACGGAGAGTCTATACTAACAATAATTCTAAAAAAATCTCATAACAACTATGCCAAAACGGTGTGCGGAGATCATAAAAAACAATGGTTATTACACAAAGTACTGAAAGTTGTTTAAGTGTCGAACTATACTACTCAAGGAGCTAATTTAGTTTTTGTTGTTGTATTAATTGATAGAAAATGGAATTAGTTTTGTTATAGTTATAATTTAGGTGCCTAAGATAAAAAGAATTAAATGCTTTTCTTTGAATAAGTCTATTAGTTAGTAATATACGAGTTCTTAATTACCTCGATGTATGGATATATGTATACCTCATATAGCAAAAATACTAAAGTTAAACTATAATGGTCTGTGGTACCTATAATACAATAAAAAAGTACATACATATTCGCATACATATCCATCTAAAAAATGAAAAAAAAAAACAGTATGCAAGCAATCTGTGCTGATTAATGTACTCATTAATATTACCAAGCACAGTAAAATTATGTTTCTTTCATTTTCGATCCACGTAAAGCAAACAGACTCAGACACACACACAGCACATATATTTCAAACCGACATTTTTATGGCACACAAGTAGACAGATAGACGAATGAATGAATTTTGACGACAGAAAGCATAAAAAAATGCAAACAACTTGTATCAACAGTTTCTAGTCATAGTCATTATCATCATAATCATTAGCGGAATCAATCATAGTTGCTACGTAAATTCGGAGTAAAATCGGAGTAGAACTTAACCCATTAATAAATAAATAAATAATTACTCTGAATACCTGTGAGAAAATAATGGTAAAAGTAATTAAAGGACAACTAGAGTCATACATGGAGCGATTTAACTTGTTCTCAGAATATCAATCAGGGTTTAGAAAAATTTTCTCATGTGATACAACTGTGAATTACTTAATAAACAGTTGAAAATTTAGAGGCAGAAAGAAAACAATAATGGCAATATTTTTAGATTTCAAAAGAGCATTTGAAACAATTGACAGAGAAATACTTATTGAAAAATTAAATATGTATGGCATTAGGGAAAATGAACTCGAGTGGTTCAGTTCATACCTTACAAATCGAAGGCAAATGACAAAGGTAAATGGTACAAAATCTGATGAAGATAATGAATTTGGTGTACCTCAGGGCTCTATATTGGGCGCGTTGCTGTTTATAATTTACATAAATGACTTAAAAGATATAAAATTATACTTTATGCAGATGACATCCTAATATATGCGGAAGGAGAAACAGATGAGCAATGTAAACAATATCTACTACACGACATAGACAACATAAATTGTTGGTTAAAAATGAATAAACTAAAGCAGATGAAAACAAGAGCAAGCTACTTAAAATTAACATGGACGATGATTCAATAATTAAAATTAATACCTCGGGTTCATAATTGATAAGGACTTGAAACTAAATGAACACATTGATTATATATGTAAAAAAAATTGGATTCTTTAAACGGATTAGAAATAAAATATCAATGATAGCTGCAATCAATATATATATGTATATATATAACACAATGACAAAACTACAAAATAAGGCCATGAGATCAATACTAAAATACAATAGATACACTCCAATTCAACTTATGTTGGATACACTAAAATGGTTAAATATTCAACAGAGACTGATCCTTAACACCCTACAATTCATTCAAAAAATGAAAATGGGAATAGCGCCTAGTTACCTAACCGAACAATTTGAATATGTAAGAGATGTTCAACCGTACCACCTGCGAAACACTGATGAATTCCTTTTACCACTGGCGAAAACAACATCTATGCAGAGGTCACTTTTTTTCAAGGGACTTAAACTTTACAACATGCTACCGGAATTTGTAAAAATAGAAACGGACTTTAATATGTATAAGAGAAATATGTGTGTGAAGATAAATTTAGAATTTTTAGCCGATGCACTTCTTTTAAATTGTGTCTTGGCTATAACAGAGCACTGTTATGTTATTAAGAGAGTAATGTAAAAGATAAAACTGTAAAAATGTTAGGAAAAATTTAAAAATAATAAATTTATTGCACAAAAAAATTTATTTAAAATAAATAAACGCCCTCCACTATGTCTAACAGTTTGTTTTTTCAAAAGTTATAGCGTTTTTTCCAAAAAAGTCCCTCTTGGGCCTTTCCAGGATAAGGATCCTTTTTCTCAAAAAATGGTGATATATGGGCAGATGAAATTTTTCGGACGTTGTTTAGGGACTCGTTCCGATCAATAAACGTCCTTCACTATGTCTAACAGTTTGTTCTTCACCCTCCATCCCCACCAGCCTACTTAAAAAATTTCAGTTCTGTTATGCTTTACAAAATAACAATTTTATCAAATTAGAATATCTCTAAGAGAAAAATCAGTCTTATTCTATAAGATCTTATAATTTAATTAAAATAAATAAATTTTTTTGTACAATAAATTTAATATTTTTAAATGTTTTCTAACGTTTTTGCAGTTTTATCTTTTACATTACTCTTTTAATAACATAACAGTGCTCTGTTATAGCCAAGACACAATTTAACAGAAGTGCATCGGCTAAAAATTTTAAATTATCTTCACACACATAAGAGAAATATTGTTCAATTTGTAAGAAATAATGAGATAAATCTTATTTAGTACAATAATTTAATTTTAATGATGATGTTTAAAGTATTATGAATACTTCTAAATAAATAAATAAATAAATAAATAAAAATATAAAAAATAGAAAATAATAGCCCAACCAAGACTACAAGGAAAAATGTGAAAATTTCTTCATTTTCATATTCCAGTATATTCTGTAAATCGAAATTGAGTGAAATTGCTATCGAATAAAACTTAAAATTGCTATAGTTTTCAAATCAGACAAGGTTTTAATGTTTTCTCTTATTAATTCACTTAATTATCTTCTAAATAACTTATTCGATTATCAAAAGTTTAAAATAATTGGCACATTTATGTTTTATTTGTTTTTGTAAATTTAATTTCAGTTTCACTCGTTTTTGGTTAACAGACCATACCCGATTACCTATTATTAATGTGTAGATTTTTTTTAAATATAATTATTTACAAGTATTATTAATAAATACACTTTTCACTACCAAGAAACATAACGTTTTATTTTAACTATTACCAATAATTTTTATAATTTGCCAATAATTAGGTGTTCCCATATTGGCACGGCTGATTAGAATGGGTGAAGACAGAAAATAGTGAAACAATTTTTGATATAAATCGTTAATAAGTTATGGTATGTTAGCACGACAACCTTTTTTCGCCATTCGCTCTCTCATTCATAATACAACCTCCGATTATGAGCTTCATTACATAAATCTCCATACAAAATTTTAAGAGAGACTAACTCAAATTGTCAGCAATTCAATTTCCATTACCCAGCGTATTACATTAAAATCAGTATCATCTCTAGTTATTATAAAACTTAGATCATATGATTATGGCATACTTTTTAGCTCTTAACTAAAAGGTGTTTTTATTACATTTTTTAATATCGCAAATTTACTAAATTGACCTCCTAAAAGTATGCTTTCAAGCACAAAAAAGTAAAAAAATAACAAACAAAAAAACAAGACAATAGGCGCTCGCGGCATTGATTCCACTTGCTAGTCGCTAAAAAAAAGTGCTATGAGAACGTGATAATCCAGAAAGCGAGTCTAGTGCGAATAAAACATAATTTAATTCGCAAAATGGGCTGTTGGATTATTATTTTTTATGTATTTATATACGAGATGTGTTTAAAAAACATGGTAACTTTTTGATATAAAAAAGAACTATTTTTTTTACTAACATTTATTTGATTCTTTTAAGGCAATTCGTTTCAGACATTTAAATTGTGTCATTGCTTTTTATCAACCCTGAAATAGTTCTTAAACGCCACAAACTGCAACATTTTTATACGAGAATAGTTCGAAATATTCTTAGCCTAATAAAAAGCAAGAGCTAATAAATCAATTTTTTTTTTTAATATAATCTGAAACTTCAATACACGAAGTCCAACGTTTTTCTGGCAATTTTATCCCTTGATTAAAATAATTAACCTGAAGCTCCTCAAAATAATATTTTACAGATGCCATTGCATCTTCATTCGAGGTAAAACGTTTGCCAGCGAGGAACTTTTCAGCTTTGGGAACACGTATAAGTCAGAGGAAGCTGAATCAGGAGAATAAGGTGGTTGGTCAAGCAATTTGTTTTTCAATTCGTTGAATTATGCCACTGTTAAAATACTCTTATGAGATGGTGCGTTGTCATATGAAAAACTATTTTTTGAGTTGTAACGCAGGTCGTTTTTCTCGAACTTAATATAATATTCCGAATTTAATAATACCAGAAAACCGTTACCAAGATCTTCCCAGCCGGTTAAACTGTTTTTGCCTTCTTTGATGCACTTCTACCAGCTTCATTTCATTGTTTGAATTGTTCTTTTGTCTCTGGTATATAGATATGGATCGGTATTTCATCAACAGTTATGAAAAAACAAATGCGGCACCCATATTGCAGAAAGCTTTTTCATTTGTAATTCTTGGTGCCAAATAAAATGCACTCTATGATTTGAGATGCCTATGGCATTACCTACATATTTCACACACTCTTACTCGTCGATCGTCTAATACCATATCATGCACTTTACCTATGATTTCAGGCGTTGTTACAGTTTTTGGATGTCCACTTTGTGGTTCATCTACAATGCTTATACGACCACGTTTAAATTCAGCAACCCAATTTTTTAATGTTGCATATGAAATAGAACTTTTATGTAACATATCTCTGAAGCGCCTTTTTTGAACGCCTGTTACTATGCGAATGAGTTGACATATTTAAATGAAATGTAACATGTGATCATATGACGGATGGAACTTGCTATTATACAAAGCCTTTTGCTGTTGATACTGCCATTACTAAGTCACGCTAAGAACATTTTGTGCTGCCCTCGTACAAAAATCCGCCAAAGGAATCCTAAAATTAAAAAAATTTCCTGTATGGGTTATTCATAATGTTTTCAGTGTTTTCCTCCACGTCTTGTCAAATTTGTATTAAGAATACAAATAAATTTTGAACAAAATTATCGCATTGTTATGTGCTGCTATGTGTTGCCTTTTAAAACGTCAGAATTCCTTTAAATTGTAATTTGGATTATGTTTAAGGTTATTTTTTAAGTTTTAAACTTTTAATTAATAGGTAAATATTTTGCCTAGAAAGAGTTTATTGCTTTGTTAACAATACAAATTCCCTCTCTCTGTTCTTTTTCTTTTTATGGACTCAATACACTTAATCAATATAATATGTATACATAACACATCTTGTAAACATTCAAAAACTAAATTCGTTTAATTGCTTCTTGTACAATTGAATTGTTTGATTGCTCCGTTATATACACTTTTAATTAAAAATAAATTAAAATAAAAACAAATGCTTAAATTAAGTGTGAATCACATATTTGAATGCTTCATTTGACAAATCGATTAACACCACTTTTTCAAAAAACAATACGAACTTCAAAATTAATCTGATCGTAAGTATTAACTCTCCTAAATATGTATGTATATGACAAAAATGCTTATAACTTTTATACTACGAAAGTAGTTTAATACAAATTTGTAAGCATTTTTTTAATTTTTCAAAATTTTTTCTTTTATGGAGTTAATCCGTTTGGCATTTAAAGCATTCATTTAATCAGTGAGTTGATTATTTTTTAAATATTTTTATTTTGTTATTGTTGTTGTTACAGCAATAAAAGTTTTTGGTTTGTTTGTAGTATAGCAAAAAAAAAAAAAAAAAAAAACAAAACAAAACAAAACTAACATTAAACCGAACAGCTACAAATACAATAAAACAACAGCAATTATAGCAAAATATTTATTAAATCTTTTTTTCGTCATATCGTATACTTGACATCGTGTTTTCACAAAAAAAAAAAAAAAAAAAAAAAAAAAAAAAAAAAAAAAAAAAAACGTTAACGCGAGTCGCGTTAATTCCCCAAACAGTCAATACACAAGACGACAACTCAGCAGAGCAACGGCAGAAAAACCAGCAAGGCAAAGCATTAAAATAGTGCTGTCAATGCAGCGATTTTTTTCTCTTTTTTTTTTGTGAATGAAATTATGATTTCTTTTAGAATAAAATAAAATATTTAAACACTAATTTTAAATTGCTTACAAAATATAAAAGATATAAAAATACCATATTCGCTAAACTTTGAACATAAATAACTACTGCGCACGAAGTTATCATTTAAATGAACATATTGCCTTTGCTATAAATAAAACGGTGCGACAAAAAAAAAAAAAAAATACCTGGCAAGTGATAATATTTTTCTGATAGGCGCTGCCGAGCAAAATAAAGATATGTTTTTAAAATTTTCGAAACACCTCAAAAATCTCGAGCTACGGTTAAAAAGTCGGTTTTTCGAACCTTCATGCACTTATAAGCTAATAACTTAGCTGAATATTACCCGAATTAGCTGAATATTTTTTCGGATATGGAAGGTAGAGAAATTAAGCCTTTAAATGATATTATACATATGTCGTTTAAGTAGCCTTGAATAATCTGGGTGTATGTCTCAAGCAAACTCATGAGTCACTCCCAATAAATTCAATTTAGTTAAAAGAAGTCAATGATTCACTTTATCAAATGCTTTGCTAAAATCTGTATAGGTTACGCCAGCTTGTTTCCTTTGAGCGAATGCAGCATTAACCATGGATGTTAACTGAAACACATTAGTCGTCGTTAATCGGCCTTTCCTAAATCCTTGTTGATAAGATGATAACGATGAAGTAGTACGCACCATAAAATTATCAATCAGTTTTTCAAACATTTTTGGGATAGCACTCAATTTAGCAATGCCCATACAATTTGTAAAACAGGACTTATTACCGGGTTTAAAAAGCGGTATAATATTTATAAGAATCTTTTCAAAACACTAGAAAATACCCTTGCTTAATCGAAGCTTGGAACAATAAAGCTAATGGTGTAACGAAAGATTCTGCACATCGAATATCACAGTCATCCAGAGTAGGGAAAGATATTATTTGACGACGTGATGCAACCGAATAAGGCAAAGAAATCTGCAAACATATCACATATAGCATCATTATTACAAGACTCCCGATTGTGAAATTTCATAACTGTTGGAAATCCAGTAGATTTTCTTTTGAAATTAACGAATTTGTAGAAGGACTTGGGGTTTTTAACAAAATTCTTTTCCATTTTTATGAGATAATTTTTATATAATTTATGGTTAAGAATATTACATTCAGACCGGCAGATAGAGTATCTTCCATAACCAATAATTGAACCAGACCTTTGGTATTTTTTATAATATTTATTCTTGAGATTTTTAAGTCTCGACAGTTGCTTTCAGTTCCATGGTATGACTTTTTGGGAACGCAAATTAAAAAAATTAGTGGACTATTTCATAAAACTGTGGGTGGCGTGGTGTAGTGGTTAGGGCGCACGCATAACAACACAAACGACCCAGGTTCGAGGACATGACGAAGAAAAAATTTAATTGTGGTTTCGAATGTTTAATAATAAAAAGGCTTCAACTTCTTCCCTCTAGACAACTCCATCTATAAAAAATTAAAGAAAAAATGCCACCCTGACCCTTTTCGCATACCTCTGGCGATGATGACAAACATCAGACGAATGATCAGGAAAAACAGGCCACCACCTACTGGGAAAATATTACAATGCTAAGGTTGAAGATCACCACCAATTAGCAATGTGTGTGAAATTAAATACGAAAGTTAAATACGTTCGAAAACTTCGAAAATAGGCCCAAATCAAAATTAATTCAAAATTTATTCATAGTCAAATGAACGCTGCAATCGAGCAAAATCTCCATACCAGTACTGCAAAATTGGCCACATCTAAGCCGTACGGTTTCAGTAGGGCTACTGGGCTATTAAGTACGGATTCCGGGATGTTCCCATAAAACTTCTAGATTTTCAGAATTTGTTTTGATTTTTGAATCGTTTTTCCTGAAATGTTTCTTTTCAATATTCCAAAGAGGCTTAAGTCGGGTGATTGTGTCGTCCAATCAAGAACATAGACCATGTTCTCTTCTATAAACTCTTCGACTAACCTCGGGAGGTTATCACTTTGAAACACCCATATAAGTGGCATATTCCAATCAGCATATGGAATCATTTTCGTTTCTAAGATGTTTTTGTGCAATAAATCGATCCATTATTCCATCAATTTTGTCAAAGGGTCCTACTCAGGGTTGGCAAAAACCCGGGTTTAAAAAACCCCAACCCACCGGGTATTATTTCGGATTTTATAACCGCTTCTAATTTCGTTCAATTAGACAATATTTTTTATTTGCTAATAAAATTACGTTTTCCTATTTATAATGCAATTTTGCACTCTTGGCCGGATGAAGGCGGTATTGTGTAATATGGGCTGCTAAAGCGGACTGTAATTACTTCGTTTTGACCGTCCATTATGAGAAAAACAGTCAGAATATAAAGCCAGACAGGATTAAGTTATTCTTTTGCATGACAACGCTCGGCCTCACGTCGCAAAAGTTGCCAAACGATTGTCAAAAACGATCAAGTGCAGCACCCGCGAGAGAAGTTTTTCTAAAACGGCATTCGGAAATTGGCTCAAAGGTGGGGAAAGATGTAAGCAGTGATTTGATAAATTTTTAATTTGATAAACTGACCAAATTAATTTATACTTCCAATACGTGTTATACTTTTTTTAATAAATAATCTAAGAATTACTTTAAATAAAAAATCCACCTGAGTTTTTATTTGAATACAATACCCAATAGAACCCGGGTGGTTTAATTACTGGGTTACCCACTGGGTCGTCAACACTGGTCCTGCCTCATTTGCTGAAAAGCAACTTCACATAACAAGGATGCCTCCCCCATGCTTAAAATTAGTTTTATAATTGCGTGATTCAAGCCACTTACAAGACAAGCTTCTCACTGTACATGTTACTGAACTGGATTTTTATTCGACACTTAGAAACAAATATTACTTTTAAACCCATTTACAATTTGGTGACAACTTTCTTCTTATCCTGATCGCTGGCCCCATCGTCCGTGCGTTTCAATGCCTCTGGATTACTTTTTATGGGACTATGTTAGTCATTGAGTAACTCCTGAAGCATTAGAAGCAATATTCAAGTCACCATTCACTCCATATGGCCAGATTTATTAGAAAAGGTAGTCAAAAATTGCACTGATTGAATGGACTATGTAACTCGTAGCAATGGTGGACATGTTAATGCTGGAAATCATATTTAAAAGATAAATCACATAAAACTATCTACCAGATTCTAACAAAAAAAAAAAATAAATAAATAAAAAATAAAATATTTGCAGAAAATCATCTATCCAATAAAGAGCTTTTTCCTCTCTTTTTCTCTTTGTTTGTTCTCACATCAGAATAATTGAGATGATGATAATGATGACAAAGGCAATGATGAAGTTGAAACAATAATAACAATGACTGCAACTTGCAAGTGTTCATTGTTAAACAGATTGCATTGTGTGTCTGGTGTTATTTTGTATTGTTGTTGCTGCAATAGCTCTCGTTGGCAGATTGTGGTTTACAATAAAACGCATTTGCTTATAAAGGAGCCAAGAGAAACACATACATGAATACAGAACTACATATGTATAAATAAAATTGAAGCATACTATCTATTCCACCATTCTACACAAAGCATAGTTGTGCAAGATGAAGGTGAAAATAAATAGACATCGGATGGCTATGATATATGTATGTAATTTTTGTCGTTTGAGGTGTGGTGTGTAGTTTAGCGTGGTGGTGTTAATTTGAACATTAACTTCACACGCATTATGTTTGATTTTGTTTTGTTTCATTTCATTCTGTTTCGTTTATTATTAAAATTTGCATGTGTTTTGCTAAAGCCGCTACCAGACGATATGTATTTTACATATGTATGTACTGTCAAATTTTTCATTTGTAAAAGTTGTACACATCGCCTGATACATACATATGAAACACATGTATTTTCTCGATTAAAGCATGCTCTATTTTCATGTGACAAACATAAACAAAACAGCTCCTTTGTCTTGAAACAAAATTGTTGGGAAAAAATAATGTATACAAAAAAATGAAATTAAATTATTGACATACATACGGAATTACATATGGATAAAAAAGTGACAGTACATATGTAAAATACATGTCGTCTGATAGCAGCTTAAAGAAGGGCATGTGTTTATTATTCGGCGTGGTAAGAGACGTTGGTAACGCATAATGTTACGAGATTAACAATTTTCCGTAAGAAAAAAACCTATATTTTTTTCCTGCAGTGTGGCCAGCGTTGGCTGAATATGCAATTTATTTTTATTTTGCAATTTTTTAAGCATCGAGCAATTTTGAAGTTTTTTGTTTAAAAAATCAGGTTTCCTATTAATTGTGTAGATTTTGCAGATTTTTACATTTTAAATTTAACCTGGATGGACCAGATGGTTTTTCCAAACGGAATTTCGACGGTGGCAGTTTGATGGTTTTGGCTGGCTTTAGTTCACATGGTACCCTGGAACTCGAATGGATAGTTTAGAATACCAGGGCATTCTGTCTAAACGTTTGCTGCCTTATTTGGCCAAATATGCTGATAAAACTTTCACTTTTCAGCAAGATAACGCCGCAATTCATGTCAGCAAGTCGGCCAGACAATGGTTTGAAGAGCACAATATTAAAGCACTTGATTGACCAGCACGTTCCACCGACTTAAACCCCATGGAGGATTTGTGGGGACTGCTTGTGCGTAAGGTTTATGCAGACAACAAACAGTACCAGACAAAAGATGAATTAAAAGTGGCAATCTGCAACAGCTGGCGCGAAATCCGCTCAAACGTTCTGGACAATTTAGTAAGCGCGATGCCATTCCGTATTTTTAAGACAATAGAAGGAAATGGGAACTGCATAAATTCAAAGTAATTGGTTAATGCTTAGTTTAAATAAAAGTTTGGATAAATTTGCACTTATTTACATGAATTTAAATAAACTTAATATAATGGTACATCTCTAAGAGCAAAACCAGCTTATTATTCACTTATTTGAACGTAGAATTTTTTTAATAAGGTGACCAAACATAGCATTTTATAGTTTGGATGCATTAAGCAACTATTAGGGTGACCTTATCATTTTGAAGCACACCTTATTTTTTAAGATTACATTTAAGGCTGTACAAAATCTATAAAAAAAAACAACAAAGTTCTTACAACAACTTAAGTTATACTACAAAAACGAGAGATATTATATTTTTCGCGGCAAAAAAAGTGTACAAGACAAAAAAACTATGCCAAAACAAAAAAAAAGAATGAAGTAAATGTACATGGGAAGTGATACCATTTTTTAAAGATGCTATCGAATACACCAAGAATGTGCTTTTAACATATTCAAAATACCTCCAAAATCGTAAGTTACGGTCAAAAAACCGGTAGCTCGTACCTTATACGCTTATAAGCTAATTATTAACCGATTCTAAGATTTTTAGAAAATATGGAAATAAGAACAGACCTTTTAAATAATATAAACTTTACTTAAGTAAACTTCTGAAATATGTGTATATTGCTTAAGAAAACGCATTTCTCATTCAATTTATTATTATTTTATTATTTATTGTTCAAATTTAGAGGCGTTTTTAAACGCTATTTTATAAAGGGACCGCACTATTTATGAATTCATTAGAAAAGTATTTAGTAATTAGCTACGAATACAATGATAGTTGGTTTTTTAAGATCCGTTGTAAATTGACTGAGTTAACACACCTATTTCGAAATTCTTGAGCGAATATTAAATATTAAAAGGTAATAAATATTCAAATAAAAAGTTTAACATGTGTAATAAATATAAATAAAATAGTGTAAGAAGAGAAACAAAAGAAAAATTTAATAATTTTTAAATAATGAAATAAAAACAAATGAATTTGAAGCAAAAAATCAAAAAAAGAAGATTTTAGAACTGGTGTTTCTGCAAATTAAAAAAAATTATAATAATAAAATTATAACAATAATCATTAAATTTATATAGTTCATAGATGCAGCATTATCAAGAGGTATCACAGAACACCAATTTATTAAAGACGGCGAAACTTCATTCAGTTTGTAAAAAATCATATAAAGTTGCGAAAAGAATACAGCAATAAAAAAGAAACCAAAAACATAATATATATTGTATTATTTGCGTAATAATATTAATTTTTCTTTCAATAAAATAATAAATAATATATTGGTGTTTTAATGATTATACTCTTATGTTAAAAACGTTATGAAAATATTGAAGCGAATAAGCTTTTATAAACTATTATTAGTATAATATTATTTTTGTAAGCTTATTCTACAATTGCAAGGTTAAGCTTATAGTATAATATTTTCAAGAGGGTTACGTTTTAATTTTTCTACAATTTTTACGATGGTATTTTTTAATAAATTCTAAATCATTTTTCAAGATAAGGCTTGGTATGTTGAGTTATTTTTCTTAAATCTTGAAAAAAAAAAAAAATATTTGTTGTGATGTTGTGCAAACGAAAATATTTTGATCCGTAACAAAATTATGATGCTTTATCGCTTACATTATATGAAGTATATTTCTCAAGTACAAACTTGAAAATTTGTAATTTTTTTGCTTGATTATACATATACCCTCACCACCTACCTACTGTGCTATACGTTAAAAAAAATGCCAAAAATGTCATATGCGAAATTCTTTGATTTTGGATAAAAATATACTTAAATGTATTTGTTATACAGTGGATCAAAAACCGTTTTTTTTTAGTTATATTGGAAACTAGAGTAACCATTCCCGCGTAGCTGGGAGCCTTTGTGTTTTATACCTATAAAATGTATTTCTCATAAGGAAAATTTAAAATGAATGCACAAATTTTATATGGAAAAACGCCACTATATCAAAAGGACAACTTATTTTTTCATATACAGATAAGAATACATATATTAACAGCTTTTGCCCGGTGTACTTTGTGCAATACCTGCTTATATAATCACTCTCTTTCTTGGCTGTTGTGAATAGATAACGGAGATTTAGCTGTTACCGTTCTCCACACATGCAAAATTCTATATTATTGAATAATTGTCCACGAAGCTGTTAGGACCAAACTTAAAAACTTGTACTATCATCGTTCCCAAAATATACAAAAACTAATACATATTTTCTATATATGACAGATAGAATAAGGGGGCGTTATCCTATTCCGTCAATTTTTTTACTGATGGTCATTTAGACCAAATTCAAAAGCTTTCACTTTAACTCAAGATATACAAAAATCAATGTCTACATTGTATAGCAGGTACCTTGCCCACTTGTCCAATCCCGTTCGTATTTGCTACAGAACTTAGAATATGTGCACTGAATTGACGTAACAAATCTTATTCAAATACCTTAAATAGGAGATAAAGGATAAAGGAATGACTGCCTACAGCGGAGTTATTAAGCTTTTTCGTAATGCAACTCATACGTAAATACGTATGTATGTTTCACAGCTTATTCTCTTTTTGCTCTCCTCTAGCAAAATCTGGAAGACAACAGGAATAACTTACTCTCTTAGTGGAAGTTTAATAAATCCCATGCAGATTTTTGTGCTAGAAACCAAATGTATAGCAGTGCAACATCTTGATAAATATATAGTGTTTGAACAGATTCTAAAATTACTCACGCAGTTGCAAAATGCACTGGTATTAGTTTGACTCTCACTGCTTTACAGTACGCTGAACGAAGTGAATGGCTCTATAAACTATTAGCTACCACTAAAAACATTTTTTTATTTTTTTTAAAATTAGTTTCAAACACTTCAGAGTATGTACTCGTACGCTTTTCTGTGTACAGAAAATTAAATTTCTTATTTTTCTTGAAATTTAAAGAATATGTTATACGAGGGCGGATTGATATTGAAGCTACCTAAGTAGGAAAAAACCAATTTATTTTTTTAAAAAACTATTCATTTCTCAACATTGTCTCCTTTTAGATCAATACACTTAGTAAGACGATTTTCCAACTTTTTTATACCATCTGAATAATACGAATTTGGGAACTCCTCAAAACACGCATTAGTTTCGGAAATCACTTCTTCGTTTGAGATGAATCTTTTTCCTGCGAGCCATTTTTTCGGAAACAGGAAAAAGTCACTAGGGGCTAAATCTGGACTATAAAGTGGATGATCAACCAATTCGAAGTGGATTTCTCGTAGTTTTAGCATTGTATCTAATGCTGTGTGAACCCTTGCGTTGTCTTGAAGAAAGTGCACTTTTTTCCTTGATTGCATCAACCAATTGATCCAGTAATGCACGGTAAAACTCTCCTTTGATTGTGGATCACTTTACAAGAAATCGACCATGCATCCCAAAATACAGTGGACATAACCTTGCCAGCCGATTTCGCTGTCTTCGCCTTCTTCGGAGCACTTCCACCAGCTTCCACCCATTGCTTCGATTGATTTTTGGTTTCAGGTGTGTAGTGGTGGACCCACGTTTCATCAACAGTTATTAATCTACGCCAAAAATCAGCAGGATTATGCTTTATCATGTCCAAACACCCCTGTGAAGTGATCTGTCGAACTCGTTTTTGTTCAACACTGAGCAAACGCGGCACCCATCTTGCCGATAGGTTTTTCATATGTAAATGTTCATGCAAAATGTTGAACACACGTTCATTTGATATGTTTACCATTTCAGTAATCTCATGTATTTTGACCCGGCGATTATTCATAACGATATCGAAAATTTTCTTGATATTTTCTTCAGTAACCACCTCTTTTGGCCTTCCTGTTGATGGCATTGTTGCAGTGCTTGTTCGGCCCCGTTTAAATTCAGCAATCCAATATTTTACCAAATAATCTGACGGAGCAGATTCGCCGTAATGTTTATCAAGCTTTTCTTTTGTCTCTTTCGCCGTTTTACCTATCAAATAATAGTGTTTAATCACTACACGAAATTCACTTTTTTCCATTTTCCAAGAAACACAAAAGTTGCTTACTTCAAACGACTACAACAAATAAACTAATCGATGAATTTGGCTAAAATTTTAACAGCTGACGTTTGACAGATCGTAATTTCTAAGAAAGAAAAAGTTTTCGTGTTTGTGCTGCTAACGCTAGGTACCTTCAATGTCAATCCGCCCTCGTGCAAGAGTAGGTATATTTTTATTTTATTTTTGGAGTAGATTCACATAATAAAGTCTTTGAATGTGAGGACTTTATAGTTCTGTGTAAAATCATGTTTTTTAACTTTTCTGTGTGACTGCATAAAGCATTCATGATAGCTTTTGAAATTAAAACCGAATTTATTTTTACTACACGTACATGTTTACGTACATGAACGAAAAATTTATTTAAGTTCCAACACCAATTAACAAAATTTAAACACAAATTTCCACAGGTTCTACACTTATTTTATAAACGTGTAGCGAATTTCTATTTAAACTGTTTTTGTCATTATTTTCATTTATTGCATTTACTATTTCTCTTTTTATTATGTGTTTATACAATATTTTTACAAAACCGTTACAGTGGCAACAGCACAGGCATTAATAAAGCACATATACACTGGTGGCCATAACTAAAGCAACTAATATTACACAACGACATTATAGCAAATAGTGGACCTTAAAAAACTTAAGGTAAAATTAGCCGAACGTAAACGTAGAAGCCGTAAATGTAGTCGTGTCAGCTGATCGCTTTTGTTATATGAAAAGCTATGAAAGTGCTTACTTGACCGTAATGAAACGTAACTGTAGCGTCTCAATCTGCTGCAAATAGAATTTGACGGCAACGTTACGTGACATTTGTCAAGCAGTGACGTGAGTGAGGTTGTATGTGGAATGTTATGGGAGTATTTTTACTCCTTTTTTTGTACTTAAATTTTTTAGTAAATACATAAAATATTAAATACGTTTATTGTTTCAAATTAGATTTTTTTTTTTTTTTTTTTTTTTTTTTTTTTTTTTTTTTTTTTTTGTAAAATCGAGTTTGGTCCAACCATAATGCACTATGTTAATTGTGAGTCACACCTTAACGTCAAGTTCTTTTTTTGCCCAACTTAATTTGACATTTCTTTGTTTCAGTGTTTGACAAATTCAACCATGAAGGGGTACACAATTGAGCAGCGCGTTAATATTGTTGAAGCCATTTACGAAAATAGGCTTTCAAATCAAAATGCTTTCGTACACTTCATTATTTTTTTGTTCAGCATTATCGACCAAATCGGGAGAATTGTTTGCCAATTTCAGCTAACCAGGTCTGTAGGAAATGTGAAAGCACCTGCGCATGATCGCCCAGTTCGTTATGCGGAAAACATTGCTGCTATTCGCATAAGTGTGGCAGAAGAGCCGTCAACCTCGACACGTCATCGTTGAACAATTGAACATCTCACGAACATCACTGATGCGAATTTTGAATAAAGTTTGAATTTACACGTTTACAAGGGTCAATTACTTTAAGAGCTGAAGCCTACTGACCATTTCAAGCTTCATCAATACGCCAAATGGTTAGTCATTAGCGACGAGTCACACTTTCACTTCAGTGGATTTGTTAAAAAGCAGAATCTCCGCATTTGGGCAAATGAGAATCCACGAGTGATTGTTGAAGAGTCGATGCATCTTAAAAAGTGACTAGGGCGTACTTTCCCGAAAATTATGTCGGCCAAGTAGTTACCGTGAATAGTGTTCGCTATCGAGAGATGATAACGGACTTCTTGTGGCCAGAAATTGAGGATATGGACCTGGACGATATGTGCTTCCAACAGGATGGTGCCACTTGCCATACTGCTAACGAAACAATGGCTCTTTTGCGCGAAAAATTCAATGGCCGTGTTATCTCATTGCGTGGCGATGTTAATTTGGCGTCACGATCATGTGATTTAACACCGTTGGACTTCTATCATTGGGGATATTTAAAAGAAGAAGTGTACGTCAATAAGCATACGACAATTCTCTGAAAACTTTTGTTTTATTTACACTTAACATCATGCGTTTTGGTTGCACCACCCTTGCACTCTATAAAGCTCCATTGATTTCTAATTGGTTTGGGAACAAGCGATTGAGCTAGCTACCCGAGAACTTTTACCTTTAAATTACCCAACCATTTTCTGACAAATTTTGAAGCGTGTTTCGTGTCATTATTATATTGGGAAACCCAAACCGAACCCATATTTTCTTCTGTATAAAACAACATTACCTTTTTCAACACATTTTTATACATAAATCGATAATTTTTTTTAGGTTATTTAAATACGCTAGAGTTGGACCAATTCATCAAAACACAACAAATTAAGTGTGATATACATAAATTATATGATATACTATATAATGACACTGTGCTCGAATTTTAAACTTTTTCGACAACCGGGGCCCCAGTGGGTAAACCGAATTCGAGAACGATAAACCTAACCGTTTTTTAGGTTAGCTCTTGTTTTCGAGATATACCGTTATTACGCAAATGGAGGAAGTTGCTAAATCAAACAATTTTTATATTTATTATGCGTTTTATATATACTACATGTTTTTGACCATTATTTTTAAATAGATTTTTTATATTGCCATTTTAGAAGGTAAAAAGGAGGGAAAATAGTAGTTGTATACAAAACAACTTAAAATTTCAACTCAACAATTATATTTTATAAGTAAATATTATTAATATCGCGTATTATTGGCATTGTTTTTGTGGCATAGAAGAAATTAAATTATGGCAAGAACCCTAATTGGTCCTTATTGCTACAAGGATGCCTGGAAACCCGTCTTTTTAATTCTCCCCCAGAGGTTCTCAACTGAATCCAAGTCGGTGGACTGACTTGGTCATTCAATAGCGTTTATCTTTTGTTGACCAAACCATACACTCATCAACTTTGTTGGGTGTTTCGGAACGTAATCCCGTTAAAATTTCCATATCATAGGCATATTTTCTTCGGCAAAGGGTAACATGACTTTCTTTAATAAATCTAAATAAAACAAATTTGTCCATTGTTTGCTCTATTCGATGAATCGGACCTACTCCATACCATGGAAAGCCACCCCATACCATGGCATTGCCTCCTCCATTTCATGCTTGATTTTGTTCTTTTTTTGGTGTATCTATTATCAAATTCTCTAGTTTTTGGACGACGAACATTTCCTTCATTGTCGTTCCTAAATAAATTGATTTTGGTTTCGTCACTCCAAACGACACTTCGCCCCCTTTTTGTCTCTGATCCACAACAAACTTTATGAGCCACGGCAAAATTTTTACTCTTCTCTAAATTATTTGTTCTAAGCAGAGGTAGGCTTGTTTTCTGATCTCTTTTTTTGCACCGTCCATGATATATTTCCAATTTCTCTAGTAAAGGCCTTAGATGACTTAGAGAGGTCCCGTTTGGCTAGAATAACAATGCGTTTGTCTGTAGTTAGTGAAGTCTTTTTATGTCTACCTCGTGTTTCATCGTTATTCTTTTAATTTAAAACGTTAGTTTCTCAGACCGATTTAAATAAAGCTTCTGCAAAAATGTAGAGATTTTACCTTGCTAGCGAAGTTCAATAACAAGGCGTCTTTCTTCATTACTGCAATGATGGCAACGACCCATTTTAAAACTAAATTATGTCTGATATTTTTATTTTATTTATTTAATAGATAACAAAACGTTTATAAAAATTTTCGATATATATAACAATTATCCATATAACAAAATTCATTAATTAATAGTTTTCTATATTTTAAACAAGATTCAGAGTAGTTAACAATATTATCACATGTAAAGGATATGCCATTAAGAATCTTTATAATCTCATATAAATTAAGTTGTAAGAGTAGATAGGACAGCAACCAATAAAGTGGACAGTATTTTCCGTTGCATCTAGATTGCAGATTGTGCAGATGCCTACAGTATTACTTCTAAAAGCTCTACCATTTATATTCTAAGAAGACCCGTAGCTTAAGATAAGTTCGAGGAGGTATTTAACAAGTTATAGTTTAATTGCGAGTATAGATCATGGAATTGGAAGTTTATTGCATCAGCGACAGCTTTTACATTTTCGTGCGTTTTCACAAGAGATACAATTTGTTTGGAATATAAACTTATGAACTTATGAATATGAACATAATATAACAGTACATCTCTAAGACCAAAACCAGCTTATTATTCACTTTTTTGAACATAGAATTATTATTTTTTTTTATTTTTTTTTTTTTGAATAAGGTGATCATACGTAACATTTTATAATTTGGATGAATTGAACCAATATTAAGGTGACCTTATCATTTTGAAGCACACCTTATTATATTATGTACATACATTAAATTAAATATAGCGTGGGTGATGAAAGGTGCTACCAAAGAAAATGTAATAACTTCTTTTCTAATTGAGTTATTCGTTACATTTTATTTTTTATTTTCGTTATCTAAATTTAGTAGAAATGCACAATTTGATTTATGAAACTCGTATTTGAAAGTTTTGCCACACTTCCGGAGACATTTGAGGGTCTTGTCTCCGGAAGTGGACAATAATGAGATTCATTAACTTCTGACTCTATTCAAGGGAGAGAATTGCACCCAGCTCGACTAACAGTATGGTGTGCAGTATCATCAAACTGTGTTGTCGGGTCACACACCTTTGAAGATAGCGATCGCATTCTAACTGTAACTGCATATACAGGGCAAATAAATTTTTTTATAAAAAAAATAAATATTTTTAAAAGCATTAAAAATATTTAATTAAATAAAACTATCTATCAAATGAAATAATAGTCAATCATTTCTATTAATAATAAAAAAAGTTATTTGAGGTTCTTAATGTAGCAAAATTCATCAGCCACTCAGTATAATCACACATTTCAAAAGTAATAAGCAATAGCAATAAGAATAATAATAATAAAATTTTATAAATAAATATTGCAATTGAACATGTTTACAACAATAAAAATTGTAAGAAAAAAAGGATGAAAAATATAAGTAACAACAACAAAAAAGAAGATAAAAGAAAGCAACAACAATAAATTAAAATTATTGTTGCTTAGTTCAAGGTTAATAACCCAATAAACGTTCGCCAATTCAACATTTTTAAAAACACAAGGCCGTTAAAAAAAGCACACACAGATAAAAAGAAAAAGAGATAAAAAGAGAGAGAGAGAAAAAGAAATCATGAGAAATAAATTTCCATTAAAGAAAAAAGCGAAACAATTTGCATTTAAAATAAAAGAAATAAAATATAGGGTCCGCCAAATAATTTTTTTTTTAAATGCTATAAAAAAAAACTACTGAATATTTTCTCAAATTTCTTTTTTTATTTGAAAGTGCAATCCTTCCGCTTAATAATGGAAAATAATTTCATTCAAATGGCTGCCTCGGCTGGGCATGCAGTAGCCTATACGATCGGTCCAATTTTTAAGCACATAATCGAATGTGTGCAGGTGTATTTCACCAATGGCTTCACGAATATTGTCCTTTAAAGCGTTAATTGTCTCTGACTTGTTGGCGTAACAATTATATTTGACGGCACCCCACAAATAATAGTCCAACGGTGTCAAATCGCAGCTCCGAGGTGGTCAAACGACATCAGCTCTGCGGCTGATAATGCGATCTCCAAAAACAGGGCGCAAAACATCGAGTGTAGCTTCAGCTGTGTGGCACGTAGCGCCGTCCTGTTGAAACCAAATGTTGCTAATATCCTCCTCTTCAATTTTTGTGAACAAAATTTCGTTCAACATGACCCGATAACGATCACCATTGGCTGTAACGGCCACACCTTGCTCATTTTCGAAAAAAAAAAATGGCCCAGTTATGCCTCTGGACCAAAATCCGCACCAAAAAGTGACTCGTCTTGGGTGTATCGGATAAAACTAATTATCTGTCAAATCAGACATGAGCTAAGTGTTACCATTCACGAAATAAGCACTAGTTGAAAAAAAACGTTAGATGGCGGACCCTTTATAAATATTGAATTTAAAAACATATCTACTACATACATACCATACACTTTTTTATTCTTAAAATAAATAAAAAAATAAAAATAAAATGCACAAGAAGCAGAATAAAAGAAAATTTTATTGGAATTAAAGGTTTGTATTGTTCATTGATAGGCAGCGAATTGCTGCTATAATGATCACTTCTTCTATTATGTTTGTTCGATTAAGAATAGTCAGTGCAACGCTATGGCATAAATAATTTATTTAAGCGTTTTTTAAAACGCCAACTTATATTGAAACCTCCAAAACAGACTTGAACATTTTATTCTGAAATTCTAGTGCGTATGGCATAACAATGTTACTTCAGATTGTAAGAATGAGAGGTTGGATTAAAAGTGTTTTTTTCTTTTTTTTTTCCATAGTTAAAAACAAATACATACATATACATATGACCAAAAAATTGGTGTAAACATTTTGTTAACATTATTAGAAAAGTTTTCAAAGATTCCCAAAGAAATAATCTGGCATTATTGTTTTAAAAAGAAAAAAGGGGGGAATCCCGTTGAAAAAAACACGTCGTGATTTTTTTTAAGTGCGAATTAAACTTGGACAACATAATAGTGTGAACTTTATCTTGTTAAAATTAAAAGTTATTTGATTTATTGTTGAAAAATTGAAAAAATAAGTGAAATATGATCAATTGAAGATAAATTAAACGTTATATCAAACATAATTTATTTTTAAGATGGGTCGTGGCCGTCACTACAGTAAAGAAGGAGATACGCCTTGTTCTTGAACTTCGCCAGCAAGGTAAAACCTATAAATTGATGCAGAAGCCAAACGGAATTCCTTTAAGCCATCTAAGGCGATTGCTAGAGAAATTAGTAATATAGTGACATCACGAACGGTGCAAAGAAATTGTAAAAGGCAAGCCTACAAGATAGGATAGCTCGTAAAGTCTCTGCTTAGAACAAGTAATTTAAAGAAGAGAAAAAATTTTGCTCTTGGCTCACAAAGATGGGTGTGGATTAGAGGGAGAAAAAAGTGACGAAATATCTTTTGCAGCGACGAAACGAAATTCAATTTTTTTGGAAACGATGCAGAAAGAAATGCCCGCCGGCCAAGGTAAAGAATTTGATAATAGATACACAAAGAAAACCATCAAGCATGGTCAAAATACAATTTTTGAGTTCCACTTTTTTAATGAAATTTTCAAGTTGTTTTGTATACACCTATTTTTTTGTTCTTTTCTTGAATTTTGTACCTTTGTACTTTTCTTGAATTCATTTTATTTGATGTTTGTTTTACTGTTATTTTTCCGTTTAAAATTGCAAAATATATAAATCTCTTTGAAAATAATGGACAAAAACATGTAATATAAATTAAACTCATAACATATATAAAAATTGTTGGATATTTAGTTCACACCTATTTTTTTGCCCAAATGTGTATGTATTTTAAATTTTTTAACCATAAGTGTAAAATATAGTAGATTAACTACAAAAACCCTATATTTACACTTTAATCTTTTCTTGCACCACTGAAGTGTTCTTCAGAAACATAGATACATAAATAGAGGTCTTCGGCAACCGTTTGTATTTTAAGACTAAAAAAAAACAAGTGTGTGAAGTTAGCTCTCAAAGTTATATTCCAATTTTTCTGTTAATGCGGCTTCTCTGTAAATTAACATTGCACTGTTAAGTTAACAGAGTTAAATTTTTTGAAAGAATACAATATTTTTAAAGAAAAATTAGTAAATTTATTGTTCAAAGTAACAAATTTTTATGTAAATTTTTAAAAATTTTTAAAAATTAAATAAATAGTTTCAGATGGAGGCGTAAACAGCAAAATTGTACATTTATAAAAATACGCACTCGGGTATTTTTTAAATTTGAAAAAAGTGCCCTAGGAGTGCCAGGGTGGAGCAATGGCAACTATTGGGATTTATTAACAAGGCATCCATGATTCCTGTCCACTTTACCGCATGTCCATAACCGTTACCGATTTTTAGATATAGCGCCTTAAATTTAGCCAATATTCGGAAATTCGAATATGGCCATTTTTTAAATTTGAAAAAAGTGTTCTAGGAGTGCGAGGGTGGGGCAATGGTGACTATTAGGATTTACTAACAAGGCATCCATGATTCCTGTCCACTTTACCGCATGTCCATAACCGTTACCGATTTTTAGATATAGCGCCTTAAATTTAGCCAATATTCGGAAATTCGAATATGGCCATTTTTTAAATTTGAAAAAAGTGTTCTAGGAGTGCGAGGGTGGGGCAATGGTGACTATTAGGATTTACTAACAAGGCATCCATGATTCCTGTCCACTTTACCGCATGTCCATAACCGTTACCGATTTTTAGATATAGCGCCTTAAATTTAGCCAATATTCGGAAATTCGAATATGGCCATTTTTTAAATTTGAAAAAAGTGTTCTAGGAGTGCGAGGGTGGGGCAATGGTGACTATTAGGATTTACTAACAAGGCATCCATGATTCCTGTCCACTTTACCGCATGTCCATAACCGTTACCGATTTTTAGATATAGCGCCTTAAATTTAGCCAATATTCGGAAATTCGAATATGGCCATTTTTTAAATTTGAAAAAAGTGTTCTAGGAGTGCGAGGGTGGGGCAATGGTGACTATTAGGATTTACTAACAAGGCATCCATGATTCCTGTCCACTTTACCGCATGTCCATAACCGTTACCGATTTTTAGATATAGCGTCTTAAATTTAGCCAATATTCGGAAATTCGAATATGGCCATTTTTTAAATTTGAAAAAAGTGTCCTAGAAGTGCGAGGGTGGGGCAACGGCGACTATTAGGATTTATTGATAAGGCATCAGGGATTCCTGTCCACTTTACCGCATGTCCATAACCGTTACCGATTTTTAGATATAGCGCCTTAAATTTAGCCAATATTCGGAAATTCGAATATGGCCATTTTTTAAATTTGAAAAAAGTGTTCTAGGAGTGCGAGGGTGGGGCAATGGTGACTATTAGGATTTACTAACAAGGCATCCATGATTCCTGTCCACTTTACCGCATGTCCATAACCGTTACCGATTTTTAGATATAGCGCCTTAAATTTAGCCAATATTCGGAAATTCGAATATGGCCATTTTTTAAATTTGAAAAAAGTGTTCTAGGAGTGCGAGGGTGGGCCAATGGTGACTATTAGGATTTACTAACAAGGCATCCATGATTCCTGTCCACTTTACCGCATGTCCATAGCCGTTACCGATTTTTAGATATAGCGCCTTAAATTTAGCCAATATTCGGAAATTCGAATATGGCCATTTTTTAAATTTGAAAAAAGTGTTCTAGGAGTGCGAGGGTGGGGCAATGGTGACTATTAGGATTTACTAACAAGGCATCCATGATTCCTGTCCACTTTACCGCATGTCCATAACCGTTACCGATTTTTAGATATAGCGTCTTAAATTTAGCCAATATTCGGAAATTCGAATATGGCCACTTTTTAAATTTGAAAAAAGTGTCCTAGAAGTGCGAGGGTGGGGCAACGGCGACTATATGGTGATGGTTATGGATATGCGGTAAAGTGGACAGGAATCCCTGATGCCTTGTTAGTAAATCCTAATAGTCACCATTGCCCCACCCTCGCACTCCTAGGACACTTTCTTCACATTCAAAAAATGGCCATAGTCAAATATCCGAATATTGGCTAACTTTAAGACGCTATATCCAAAAATCGGTAACGGTTATGGATATGCGGTAAAGTGGACAGGAATCATGGATGCCTTGTTAGTAAATCCTAATAGTCACCATTGCCCCACCCTCGCACTCCTAGAACACTTTTTTCAAATTTAAAAAATACCCGAGTGCGTATATTTATAAATGTACAATTTTGCTTTTTTACGCCTCCATCTGAAACTATTTATTTAATTTTTAAAAATTTTAAAAAATGTACATAAAAATTTGTTACTTTGAACAATAAATTTACTAATTTTTCTTTAAAAATATTGTATTCTTTCAAAAAATTTAACTCTGTTAACTTAACAGTGCAATGTTAATTTACAGAGAAGCCGCGTTAACAGAAAAATTGGAATATAACTTTGAGAGGTAACTTCACACACTTAAAAAAAACACCGAAAATTTGCTAAATTGAATGAAATATTTATTTGTGGCGATAAATGAATGCCTGCTATTTACTTTTTAGAGATTATTTCATTAACGCTGGTGGTCCACTTGTGAGCTCCAATTTTGGCATACTATTTCAACTATTTCTTCCGGTATCTCACCAATGGCACCATTTATTTCCATAAGCCGGATGTTTTCACCTTATGTGAAACCCAGGTATCACCTTCTGTTCCTTTTAATTTCCATAGGTGTCTTGCTATGTAATTCCGCGATGAAAATGTGTGCCAATGTCAGTAACCTCTTGACAGACTTTGGAATGTAACTGTATTTGGGTTAAGTTCAGAATCAGGGCACATCTTTTGCACTTTGGGTTTCTGCATAAATGTCCAAACGCGGGAAAAGAGGTTGCATGATCTGGCGTCGTCTCTCTTGCCGACTCCATATCGAATATCCCTGCGAATTTCCCGAACAGTGAAATTGTTGTTATTGGTGATTTCAATGAACGAATTGTGAATACTTGGCTACGCTATTCTGGCCGTACAACTCCTGAAGGCCAATATGTTGAGCTGTTTGCCGCGTGAATGAACCTATAGTGTATAGATAAACACTAAAATAACACCCTCGACTTTTTCTTCACTTCACACCCTGAGGTTCTTGCACATCTCGGTAACTCTGCCTTTTTTTCGTCCTCTGCCTTTCATGACGTCACACCTACAGTCGCAATACGCTCTGTTTTTGTCTACGAAAAAGCACGTTGGACTGAGCTCAACGATTTCTTTGGACATTTCAACTGGAAATTTTGTTTCCTCGACTCAAAGTGAGATGGTCGTAAGAATAATAAAGCTAGGAATGCATGTTTATTCCATTCAAACAGATTTCGATTAAATCAAGAAATAAATCTCGGTTCATTCAGACGTGCAGAGCAGTCAGATCTAGAGAGAAAGCTTTCAGGAATTGGCTCAACAATAGATGCGACCTTACTGATTCGCGCCGGAATCAGGCGAGATCTTCATGTGCCGCAGTACTTCGATACGAAAATACTCCTTGCTTTCCGCACATTCGTGCTAACGTTCTTACTTTTCCTAGGCTCTTACTTTGCCTTTTGGCCATTCGTTAAAGGACTGAGGGAATAGCGATAGTTCGATTCCAGTTCTTTGAAAGAATGACTAAGCATTCACGAATCCGGTTGGCTGATTTTCTTTTCTCCTTCACCCTTCTAGGGACCATATTTGCTTTCCACAAAGCCAAGTGGTGAAGGTCCCTGCTATGTCGAGTTGTTGGTTATACTCACTTAACATTGTAATTTTTTCCTAATAGGTGACGTTTTCTCCTGAACATCCTTCTGATGTTTGTTATTACCGCCAGAGGTAACTGGAAGGTCAGGGAGCTTTTTTAGATGGATCTGTCTGGAGGGAGGTTGAAGTCTCTTTATTAAACACTCGAAATCGCAATTAAATTTTTTTGTCATGTCGTAAGTAATTATTGCTTGCCGGAGAGCATTCAACCACTGCCCGCACTCGAAAGTGTAACAGTAACTATGCACTGTATTTACTTTCGAGCCCGAGCCGTAGAGGGTTCTTGCAAATCTCAACGTTAACAAGTCTTCTAGGCCTAATGGCATAGCAGGACTGGTCTTCGACGCTTGCACGTCCATTCGCCAACCTTTTCAATACGTCATATTGGTATATTTCCCATCCTGCTGGAAGGGTGCTATTGTAACGCAAATCCCAAAAAAGGGTGAGGCTACTAACTCTTAAAACTACCGCCAAATAGCAGTCTGTTCGGCACTCTCCAATTTTATGGAGCGTATGGTTAATAACCACCGCGTGTATTTGGAGTCCAACAATTTGCTAAGCGATCGGCAGTACGACTACCTAAAGTACCGTTCTACTGGTGACCCGCTGGCGGTGCTCTCCGAGAGGTAGAACAAGTCTATTCATGGTTTTATCCAAGGGGTTAGATAGAGTTTGGCATGATGCGCTTGTATCGAAACTTATTGCCTTTGGTATCGGTAGCCACTACTCTCGATTTATATCGAGCTTTTTCAGGAACCGCTCTATAAGAGTGGTTATAGATGGAATCTCATCCGATTAATTCAGGGGTGCCACAAGGCTCTGTTCTTTCTCCTACGATTTTACTAATATTTCTTAACGACTTTCTTCTCATTTCTAATCCTATCTACTCTTTCGCAGATGACAGTAACATTTATCATTATTATTGTTTTGGTCGTAGGCCGAGATTAGTTTAGAGATTGAGGCGAATAAGTGGAATTTGAATGACACACAAGAGACTTGACAACAATCTTCGAGTAGGGTCGTGCGAATTGGGTCGATTTTAACGTGCACAAGACTAAATGTTGTTTTCTGGCACGAAAACGTGGTGGTGTGGTGTCGTCTGTTACTAAGTATGTGAAGGAGTCAGATGCTCTTTATGTTCTGGGCATGAGAACTCGTTGTGACGTCTGTTGGACGCACATTTTGAGAGTGTCGAAAGAAGCATTCAAGTGCCTCGGTGTTTTAATACGGTGCAAGAAATAGTCCACTCCATCTGACCTTCTCAATATTTACAAGACCTATATCCGTCCCAAAATGGAATACAACTCTCATGTATGGTCTACGTTGGAGCTTCTCGACCGCGTACAGGAGAGGGCGAGTTTGCTCATTAATGACGGTAGGGTAGCGAACTTATCGATTCGTTAGAGCATCGTCGCAATGTGGCGTTTGTTTCATTGTTCTATCGGTACTAATGGGTGATTTTTTTAGCAACTTTCTTTTTGGCAACACTGTTTTTGGCAGTTCAGCTTTGTTCGTGTAACATGTTACTGTCAAAAATGTTTAGTTTGGTCTATAATTTAACCATGAATCGACTTACAAACGAACAATGCTTGCAGATTAGTGAATTTTATCATCAAAATTCAGTTGGATGAAGATCCACGTTTTTATCGGAAAATTGTGTTCAGCGACGAAGCTCATTTCTGGTTGGAAGAATACGTGAACAAGCAAAATTGTCGTATTTGATGTGAAGAGCAGCTAGAAGCATTGCAAGAACTGTCAATGCATTCTGAAAAATGCATTGTTGGGTGTGGATTATGGAGCGGTGGCATCATTTGACCATACTTTTTCGAAGACGACGGAGGAAGGAACGTTACTGTGAATGGCGAGCGCTACCGTGCAATGATTACAAAATGTTTTTGCCCAAAATGGAAGAGCTGGACTTGGCTGACATATTATTTCAATAAGATGGTGCCAGATGCCACACAGCACCAGAAACAATGGCTCAATTGAGAGGCGAGTTTGGTGAACAGTCTATTTCACGTTTGAGGCCGTACAATTGACCGCCTAGATTATGCGACTATTATTTATTATTATTTAGACTATTTTTTGTGCGGCAATATTAAGGCTCATGTCTATAGGAACAAGCCGGCAATATTGAATATTGAAAAATTTATTCTTGAGATACTGGCCGATATGTTAGAGAGCGTTTCCAAAATTACCCCATTTGAGGCGTAATCGCGGTCAACATTTACATAAAATCATAAAATCTATCGACTCAAATAGGGATTTCGTACATTTCTCTAAATTTTATGTCATTTTTTATCAAATCCGAAAGCTTTTAAAAAAATCACCTCATATAACGTAATGTGTTCTAACGAAATAAAGGAATTGATTCCGATTAATCATATAATTTTACGCAGTATTCGTTTTCCCCGCAGAGCACATGCCTTTGTAGTTGATTGTTCAATGAATCGCTCAACGCATTATAGAGCGAATGTAACGATCTTCCCTAGAAAGTTTTTCCTGTCAAGTCCGTAAACACTACTCCCTTTATCCTCCTTACCACAACCTATTTTCCTAGTACCAGCACAATGCACTGCTTTAGTAAGGGTCATCCCCTGAGTGCTGCCCTTAAGTTTAAAAAATACCGTTTCTCTCTGTTTAAATAAATGCTTAATATGGTTTTATCTTTTTTTTTTTGTTTAAGACATAAGAGGTTTCACTTCAACATACGTTTATTTTATTCTGGTAAAAATGCCGACGTCTGTAGTGGAGTTGGTTGTGCTTACCTAAAATAAAAAATAAAATAAATACTGATTAAAATTTAATTTCAATAATTATTTTATACGTATAGTGAGTGCTTAATGGTGAACTTATTTCAAAGGCATAATTTCAATTGTGAGTAAAGTGATTTGTAGCAAAAATAAAAACTAAAAATTTATTTATTTTTTAATCGAAAAATTAGAAATTCGTGATGTGATTAATTAATAATGATATGGTGAACATGTTAATTGAAAGTGCTCCATCATATGTAACAATAAAAAATTGAAGATAAACTGCAAAGTGGACGTCTAAAAACTGCAACAACGCCAGAAATCTTAGCTGAAGTGCATGATATGATATCAGATGATCAACGAGTGAAAGTGTGTGATAGTTAATGTCATAGGCATCTCAAATGATGGAGGGAATTTCATTTTGCATCAAGAATTACAGATAAATTACATTCTGCAAGAAAACGGATTTGAATGGATCGATTTAAGAGAAGAAAAAAATGAATTTTAAGCGTCGTTTCATAACTGTTGATGAGACATAGATCCATCACTATACACCAGAGACAAAAGAACAATACAACCAATGGACTGAAGTTGGTGGAAGTACACCAAAGAAGGCAAAAACACTTCAATCGGCTGATAAGGTTTTCTGGGATTACAAAGATATTTTGTTGATCGACTATCTTCAAAAAGGTAAAATAATAAAATCGGAATATTATTGTAATTTTTTGAATCCAACGAATTTGAAAATTCGAAAAACCCCACCTGACGCACCAACCCACAAGAGTGTTTTAGCAATGGCAAAATTCAATGAATTGAAGTAATTGGTTGACCAACCATCTTATTCTCCTGGTTCAGCATCCTCTGACATATACGTGTACCCAAATCTAAAAAAAAATCCTTGCTGGCGAACGATTATTTTGACGAGCTTCAGGAAAATTATTTTAATTAATGGATAGTATTGGTTGAAAAACATTGGACTAAGCTTCAGGAGATTATATTGTTTTTCATTATTAGGCTAAGAACATTTTGAACTACCCTCCTATATATGTATGTGTTCGGCTGTTTCTGATGCCTGTAAACATAATTTGCAAACATTCATATCTGTGGTTACCGTCCTCTGCAGATGAGTTCTCAACCCACAACGACCCGTAAGAAAATCTGTCTAGAATTTCATATAATAATTTGATTACATGGATAATAATAGTAAGCGGTGATGCATTCGCAGTTTCATTGCACTTTATTCCATAGTGTTCAGGTACTCCAAGCAACTGGTGTCTATTTCGAAGCACCCGTCTTTGCAAAGTGGCGCAGCAAGATTTGGCAAACCTAGATGTTCTACGATGAATGCCGAGTGCCCTTAGGGCAGCTGTCCGAGAAAATCTTAATGATCTCACTTTTGAGATCACTGGTCCAGATGGATCTCAGCGCACATGGCAATAGCTATGATCCCCAGTGGGATCAACAATTCTCTGCTGCGTCCGTGAACACCAGCACCGACAGGCCAGACATGGTCTGCAGAAAAAAGTTTGCAGAAAAATCAAAAGTTTTCTGATTTGGCCGTAAAAAAGGAGGTCGAATTCCAGTCGTCTTTAGTGTAGAAGATCTAGCTTATCTATTAGCTTATAGGTGTAAAATAAAAACTTGTTTTAAGTTGCATGCCACAACAACAGTTTTATAGTATGTACATACACTGGTGGCCATAACTAAGGCAATTGATGTTACACAATGACAATGCTTTAGAAACAACTTAGACGGAAAATTGTTCTGTTTTTATATTAACAATTCACTTTTTTTATCATTTACTTTTTTAGCAGATATTTTATTACCAAAATAATGAGAGAAGTCTAAAATGCGCACAAAACTAAAACAACTTTTGTATTTCCGTCAAAGAACTTCAAAATAAAATTAGCAGTCGTAGCGTAACCTTTATTTTTAATGATGGCAGCACATTTGTGAGATATTGCATCGATAAATACTTCAATTTGAGTTTTAGAAATGGTGCACCATACCTTCTGGACAGGATTACGAATGGTGTGTTTGTTCTTCTTAGAATCCTTTTTTTTTTCTCGCGATCTATGATGTTTTATAAACTTTAAATAGTGTTAAGGGTCATTATAATGTTAGGACACTCAAACCAAACGCATATTTTCTTGTGCATAAGGCAATAGAAAATTTTCCAACAATTTCTATAAATAAATCCATCCGTTTTTCCAGTTTTTTAATGAATACCATCCAACTCTAAAGCGTCTTTTGTAGTTTGATCCAACTCCTACTGCTTTGACACTATCAAAGAAGCCGTCTGTTCTGAACAAAGTCACATGCCCTATTACCTTTGACAAAGGCTCATATTGGTTGGTATACAAGTGTTTGTGTCAAGTGGCGATAAATAAATTTAATATTAAAGGATCTGACGTAAGGAATAACACGGTAATAAGACCTAAAAATTAACACCACCTTAAACCTCAATATTGTAAAGGCATAGTAAAATATGGTGGAAGCTCAATATTGGTTTGATGCAAATTTTCACACGCTGGTGTTGGTGCAACTCAGTAACTGAATAAATGGATCGATTTCTATATAAAAATGTGTCGGATAACGTAATATGGCCATATGAAGAAGAAAATATGTGTCTGGTTTGAGTTTCGGATAAAAAAGCTAAATCGCTTGAACTTAACACTATTGGAGCATGGAGCATCATAGAGCGCAAGAATAAAATTGATTTTAAGAAGAACAAACACACCGTTTTTAATCTTGTTTAGAAGGTATGGTACTCGGTTTCTTAAACGCAAATTGAAGTATTTATTGATGCAATGACTCACAGATGGGCTGCCATCATTAAAAATAAAGGTTACGCTACGACAAGTTGCTTTAGTTTTGACCAGGTGATCAGGCATATTTTAGACTTGTTTCATTATTTTGATAAAGAAAAGTAAATAAAGGGTCCGCCATCTAACGTTTTTTTTTCAACTAGTGCTTATTTCGTGAATGGTAACACTTAGCTCATGACTGATTTGACAGATAATTAGTTTTATCTTTCCGCTGAACGAATATGGTTGTGTATACGCTTGAACAACGCTGGGAAATATTGCGTGCGATCGACTTACAGAAGATGCCGATTTTGCCAAAAAATCATCTTTTCAGATGAAGCTCATTTTGATCTTGGCGGGTATGTAAACAAGCAAAATCGTCGAATTTGGGGCACAGAAAATTCGCACACATATATTGAAAAGCCGATACACCCAAGACGAGTCACTGTTTGGTGCGGATATTGGTCCAGAGGCATATTATCAACATTTGGCTTCAACAGCACGGCGCTACGTGCCACACAGCCGAAGCTACACTAAGCAAGGAGCTGCGATTTGTTACCCTTGGACTATTATTTGTGGGGTGCCGTCAAAGATAAGTGTTACGCCAACAAGCCAGAGACAATTGACGCTTTAAAGGACAATATTCGTGAAGCCATTGGTGAAATACAGCTGAACACAATCGATAATGTGCTTAAAAATTGGACCGATCGTCTAGGCTACTGCATGGCCAGCCGAGGCAGCCATTTGAATGAAACTATTTTCCATTATTAACCGGAAGGATTGTACTTTCAAATAAAACAAGAAATTTGAGAAAATATTCAGTAGTTTTTTGTTATGACATTTTCAACAAAAAAAATGTATTTGGCGGACCCTATAGATTATTAATAAAAAAAAAAAACAGAAAAATTTTCCGCCTAAGTGGTTTCTGAGGCATTATATTGGCCAAAACGTCGCTGTGTAACATCAGTTGCTTTAGTTATGGCCACCAGTGTATGAATGTATGTATACTGTATACTGCAAAGAGTCATATAAACCTTAAAAACAATTTTATATGCAATTAACAACTCTTACCCTTTATGTTTAAAGTAATTTTCCTTCGCTTAAAAATAATTTCAGATACTGTAACATATACTCGTATTTATCATTAAATGGAAAAACTAAACGAAACTTGCTCTTAAGAAATTAAAAAAAAAAAAAAAACTAAAAATTATACCCGAATAAGTAATTTAACATTTTAATGAAACGCAAGTTGCGATAATATAAGTTTGTATGTCAGTGGTCATCACCCATCATGAGCAACAAGCAAAGATGACGCCGACAAGTTTTCAAAATAATTTTTTACTGCGCATTTACGTCATAATAGATAAAAAATTTTCATATGTTACATATAAAAAATGTGTTTGAAATTATTGAATAAGTTAGTATTTATCAAAACTAAATTATTACACTCATATTTATGTAAAATGTTTATGTAAAATAGTATATATTTAAAATGTGTTTTAAGAAATTTTTTAAAAAATTTAAAATAAGTACACTTCAAAATCATTTTAGGTTTTATTAGCGCACACGACTGGGATGTTGTTTGATTAAATTAAAATAATATTATTAAATGTTATTCCAATTAAAAATACATTATTATGTCAACAAATTTTGCCGGTATCTTTTTGTATGGTAAGTTGCCCTAAAGGTTACGTTTTCTGAAAGTGTTTACTTTTGAGAAAGAACTACTTGCTTTTTAAATAATACTAAAAAGTTCAAATAAGTCTTTGACTTTAACCCACATTCGTTATTTTGATTTAATTATAAGCTGGATGCGTTTTGGTATGGAATCTACTACGTTTTTGCAGAAGTCTCTACAATGAAATTGTACGCTTAACCTTAACCTATACATGTTCTATTAGACTTATATCCGGAAATTGGGGTGCCCAGTCAAGTACTTCGAAGCCGTAACTCCGAGTCTAAGCTTAAGATGATGTCCGCAATACTTTTGCGACAAAACTTAACCATTTGACTAACCTATCTATCCCTATACACCTACTCATTATCATGTTACCGCCTCCAGACTTCACTCTTGGTTAAGCCATTCGATTAAAATTTGTATAATTTTTTTTTTTTTTTAATTTATTTGTAAAAATCCTCGACATGTAAGAAATATATTTTCTTGAATATTTTTAATACTTAAAATTATATTATAAAATAGTCTGAAACACACGTCAAATAGAATTTAAAAAAATTTTAATATCAATTTAAATTTGTAGGAAAAAGTTGAACGGCTTATACATAACGCTGTGCTTTAATAAGTTAATAAGAAGAAAAAATAACTTATTGTACAAAGACTTTTTATTACACATTTTATAGCCTAATTTTATTATTTCTTTTGCATTTTTTATTTACAATTAATTATTAATCATTATAATAATATTTTATTATAAAAAATATGTTATAAAAACACAACAAACAGGTCCATTCTTACGTCAAGTACACTCTCATCGAGAGAGGGAGAGAGAGAAACTAACGCACCTGCGCAAAACGCTATCTTTTATTATATTGTTACGTTTTTACCTTTTTAAAAACTTGTTTTTATGAGTTCATAGATTGTAGTTAAAATAAAATAAATTTTGTGTTTGGTTTTAATTAAAAAATCCTTTATTCAACACAGTTTTGTGCACCACTGCTTGTAATCTTTTTACAGGCAATAAAATTTTTTATTTATAATTACTTTGTCCGTTTACAGTCTTGTAAACAACAACAATTACTCGACAGATCTTTCTACTTAAAGATATTCCAACCCGATCGTAGTTATAACTTAGGTTCGATCAAAACCTTTGCAACCACAGGTTATCCAAACTTAACTCTATTTACTGAGTTAGCTCCAACAAAACTGGTTTTTACTTCACTACTAGCTTCACGAGTTTTCTCCTTATAAACACTCTTCATACCAATAACACATTCGCTGAGTTAACTTTACTTAAAACTGCACTCGCTGAGTTTACGACACATAAACTGATTGCTGATCGCATCGATGTGCTTTTTATGGCTGAGTAAGCAACACATCGAAAGCTCGCGAACCTCTCGATATTTCAGGTAGATTCCATTTCTTTCTTTTAATTTCTTTTTAGTTCTTTTGCAGCCATGCGTATGTAAACATCTACCTCTTTCAGCTCTTAGTATTTGTTGTTGCTTTTTGATTGTCTGTTACTTGTTTTCTTTACTGCTTAATTATTGTTGTTGCCGTGTTATTTTGTTAAATGTTAGTTGTTGTTGTAGATTTGGTTATTTGTAAACAGCACGTATAGTTCTTCTTCTAGCTTTTGTTTATTTATTTTAGCGATGTAATAAACGCTGTGGTGCGCAACCTTATTGTCGTAACAATATGATTCTTGATCACTCATATTAGCCAGGTAACGAAGTTTTTCGGCTATTTATTTATTCTCATCGCGAATGTTCCAGCCAGGGTTGCTAAAAGAAAAAAATCCTTCAAAATATTTTCTTGAAATGTACCCAAATTAACTGCTTTTGTAATCTTTATTAGACAGTCTTTCAATTTAAATTACATACTGTATTTATTTTTATTGTTTTTATAATTCCTGGCAAACTATTTTTATTTTATTTTCCTATGAAAAACTTAAAAAATTTTTAAAAATTAACAATGATGCAAAATCGTTTATAAAAAAAAAAAATTCATATGTTTTTTTCACATTATTCCAAACGGCAACCATAATTATAACAAAAAACTTGTGTGCGAGACATAGTTTTTAATCAGTAGCTTATTTGCTTCAACGGGAGTAGAAGTATAGCGCCTAGTTTTGTGTTTTTTTTTTTTTTTTAGTTTCACTAAGAGTGTTGATAGTTAGCATTTTAACTTCAGTGTAACTTCTCATTTTAAGTGTTTCGCTCTTTGTGAGGACCCCTGATGTATGTATATTTAAACAGTAACAGTACTTTGTTGTTGTTGTTGTTGTTAGTTTTAATAGTTTACCCAAATATCTCGTTCGGTGTTGCTTGTATAGCATTTCGAAATCCTACTTTTTTGTATGCAATTTATATTGCAGAGATATTGCTCCACCTAATGTAAAAATTTATGTGAGTGTAGTAATAACAAAAACAATAACAGCAAAATAGCAACAATAACGACAACAAACACTGAAACAGCAACAAATATGAAGAAAACAGAGGAGATGAAAAATAACCAGCATGTGCGCAATAACATGCCAAAAATATTTTAAATGCACACGGCAACATCAAACCAGGAAGCAAAACAGCAGCAATATACAATGGCAACACTTTTTTCAACGCATAAACATACACATACACTCTAAATAAGTAATACAAATATATTGAATAAAACAGTTACAGCAACAACAAAAATTATTCTACATCCATAACAACCAATCAGCCCAATAACCAACGACCACAATATTAATTGAAATCTTTGCAACTAACAAATAATAACAATTACAACAACAACAGCAACAGCAACAGCAACAACAACAACAACAACAACAATAATAATAATAATAATAACAAAAACAACAATAATAATCATTATACATAATTAAATTGATCATCATTCCTCTCGTCCAATAATAATACACGACGCATAAATAATTTGTGAATGCTGCTGCTGCTGCTGTTGTTGTTGTTGCTATTGTTCTTTGAATGTGTAATCAATTTAATGGTCGTCGTCATCATCAACATCATTATTATTATTATTATCACAAAACAGGTTTTGAAAATAACCAACAACATGAAAAATGTTAATTTTCCTTCCCTCTTTCTCCTACTCAAACTTACTCACTCACTCTCTCTCTCTCTCTCTCTCTCATACACAGGCACACACATTTTTTTTTAAAGGCGGCGATACATTGGCAAACATTTGTTTGCAAACATCGCAAATAGCCAGTCGCATACATTAATAACTTACTTATTCTTGAATGCGATTAGTTTTTTGCGATGTTTGCAAACAAATGTTTGCCAATGTATCACCCCTTTAACTCTTTAGTGGCGAAGTCTGTTACTCTTTAAATGATTTTTTTTTTAATACTGTGAATATGTTATGTGTTGTAATAAAAATTGTAATTAAGAAATCGGTTGAAATAAATTTCTCAACACGAGAACGACAGAAACAAATACAAAATTCACCATTGACCCTAAAATTATGCATGAAAACAAAAACAAAAATTTACATTTTCTAAGAGAAAATTGTCATATTTCTATTTCTAGAAAGAGGTATTTTATGTACAAACAAGGAATTGCAATGGACTATGTACAGTTTCCAAGATTTTTTTTTCTTTTTTAGACTTTAGTAAAATAAACAAAACTTTTTTCAATAAACAGTGTATCAAATACTTTTGTTTTTATTGACATATTTAATTGTTGAACCAGCCCATTCATTAGGAATCTGTGCATTGTAAATAAATAATTGCAATAATTGGACGTTTACAGCTTCATTTGTCAAATGTTTTATTAGTATGACAATTTGCATCGCTGTTATCTGGCCACCCTACAAAATTAACAAAATTGCGTTAAACCGTTGATACCGTTGATTGGCAAACATTTGTTTGCAAATCTCGTGTATGTATGCGTGATTGCAAATACCTTGTGTATCGCTACAAAAGACGGTAAGTTTTTCTGAAACGTGATTCGGAAATTGGCTCAGAGGCGGGGAAAAGATGTAAGCAGTGATTTCATACGTTTCTATTTTGATATTAATTCCATAATTTTTTATTTTTAACTAAAAGAAAAGACCGAATTTATGTGTACTCCTAAATCAAGGGTCCGCCATATATATTTTATTTTAAAACATCGAGTGTAGCGTCGGCTGTGTGGCACTTAGCGCCGTCCTGTTGAAGCCAAATGTTGCTAATATCCTCCTCTTCAATTTTTATGAACAAAAATTCGTTCAACATGGCCCGATAACGATCGCCATTGACTGTAACGGCCACTCCTTGCTCATTTTCGAAGAAAATGGCCCAATTATGCCTCTGGACCAAAATCCGCACCAAACAGTGACTCGTCTTGGGTGTATCGGCTTTTCAATGTATGCGTGCGGGTTTTCTGTGCCCCAAATGCGACAATTTTGCTTGTTTGCATACCCGCCAAGATCAAAATGAGCTTCAACTGAAATTATGAGATTTTTTTTTTTGGCAAAATCGGCATCTTCTGTAAGTCGATCGCACGCAATATTTCCCAGCGTTGTTCAAGCGTATACACAACCATATTCGTTCAGCGGAAAGATAAAACTAATTATCTGTCAAATCAGACATGAGCTAAGTGTTACCATTCACGAAATAAGCACTAGTTGAAAAAAAAACGTTATATGGCGGACCCTTTACATAAATTATACATAATTTACATAAATTATATATTATACATATTTTTGTTGTTATCCTTAGGGGATATTCTTTACTTAATTCAAAGAATAGAATTAACATTAGAAAAAAATATATATGTATGTATGCATATTAGTTGGTATTCTCAATATAACAACTAATAAATAGCTAGAATAATCCCTCCGCGTTGCGGGGAGCCTTTGTGTACACTTTTTGCCAATCTTTAAAGTGTTGAAGTTCTGCACACATGCAAGATTCCATATTATTCTTACTGTCACCGTTTTGAAGATATGGACAAATAAATATTTGTATGTGAGTGGTACCGCTTGTTTTTTTTAATAAAATCATCAGTGAAAGTAGGCATTTCCAACACACTTATTGCTTTGTAAACCGGTTGAGTAATTCTAGAAATATTTATTCAATAACGAACGTAGGGCAACTTATTTCTATATACATATGCATACATACTAGGGAGATCGGACGGTTATTATTCGACCGGTTTTAACCGGGTTTTTTTGTTTTGTCGAATACGGCTTTTTTCAAAATCATCATTTTTCGAGTACCGAATAAGCCGGTTGATTTAACACGAATAACCGGTTAACTTAAATAAGTATAATTTTTATACGTTTGTATATTTTGTTGTTGCAAATATGCTCATCGTTTAACTATTTGTGTAAATTTATTTTTTATTTTTGTATATATGACAACATTGAACGTCTCTTGAACGTCTTGTGCAGCAATAACTTTTTCTCATCTTCTGTAAATAAATATTGATTTTTATATATGGAGAATGATCAACTAAACTTATTGAAAGCGACCCACAAACGCCGGCACCGAACGGCATATATATTAGTTAGTGAAGCTTTTTACAGCGTATATATATCGCTGACATACTAGAGTGACACACACGCTATTAAATACATAGGTGGTGCATGAATTTACAGACAGTGCTGTGCGAAACCTAAACAACATTACCTATCGAGGCAATTAAAGACTCGTCTATTACTAATAGATTTATTCAAAGTAAATTATAACTATGATAACAAGCCTTTAATTCCATTCTCTACCAAGTAATACAACGACAAAAACGAAATTAGCTCCTTGAGTAGTATAGTTTCGACACTTAAACAACTTTCAGTACTTTGTGTAATAAACTTTGTTTTTTATGGCCTCCGCACACCGTTTTGGCATAGTTTTTATGAGATTTGTTAGAATTATTGTTAGTATTGATTGCCACTTTAATTTTAAGCTCTCCGTTAGCTTCTGCACTTCAAGAATTACGAACAATTTTATTTAAATAGAAGAACCGGTTAATCGGTTATTTGAATAATTATTAAAACCGGTTTTTTTAATTCATACTTTTCGAATTATTCGAAAACCTGTTTTTGAAAAAAGTCGAATAACGATATACCTAATACATACATACACATGTACATACAAGATAACAATGCGACACTTCAAAACATATCAGATTTTTTAAAATTTTTCTTTGACATTAATACTTTTTCGGTACGATTTTGTTTTAAAAAATAGCATACATTCTCTATTCGGACCAATGTTATAAATTTTTTGTACAAACAGGATCAATTTTTTCCAATTTTCCTCTACGTCTAATATGCAAAACCATTAACTTTCCTAAGGGGATTAAGTATCCAGTTAGCATTCTGGATAGGATTCTTAGTTGAAACTCGCACATTGGTGCCGTCACCTCCTCGTACGGTAGACATGGGATCATTCACCATGAATGACACTACGGATGCACTATGGATATAAGAGTCTGAGTACAGTCAACTCTAATACATTAATAAGTGTTGTGAATTGTGCAGTTATAAAACTGTTAAATAAAAATACCACGTGGACACGCTATCTCAAGAGAGATACGTAAATTGGTTGTTAAAAAGTGAAGAATGGCCGATCTTATAAGGATATTGGAAGAGAATTAAATTTTCTCAATCTACTGTGCAGTACATTTTCATATCTTATAAGGAAAACAATTCATTAAACTCGAATTTTAAAAATTATGGAAAAATTTCCAATATCAAGCAACGGTATATACGGTCATTGGACCGTATAATAAAGAAAAATAGGTCAAGTACCGTTCGAAGTTGGGCTGCTGAATGGTCATCAGTAGTTGGAACAGCCATAAGACGAGAAACAACCAGAAAATATGTAAAAAAAAACTGAACTACAGATTTTACAAAGTTGATTTTACGATTCAACTGTTACGAGTATAAGGAACAACACTGCAACACTGAAAAAAGCAAAAAAGCAGTGTGGCAAGCCTGCACTCAGCGACAGTGGCAGTCCATAATTTTTAGCGACGAATCTAAGTTTGAGATGTCCCTAGCAGACACTCGCAGTAAAGTAATACGGACCAAAAGCGAGGCGTATCAAAGGGATTGCCTCAAATGTACGGTTAAATTTCCCGGATGGTATGGGGATGCATATTCGCAAAGGGCTTAGGAAACCTTTGTTTTACAAAATCGATAATCAGTGCTTCGCGGTACATAACTATTTTAAAAAATTATTTGCTGCCATCTGCGACAAGTTTAGATACTTTCGACGAATACACGTTTCAACAAGATGGAGTCCCTGCTCACACCTCAAAACCGACAACAACAAAAATGGTTTCAGGACAACAAAATCAATGTTTTGGAGTGGCCATCGTCTAGTCGGGCCTTGAATTCCATCGAGTCAATTTGGATTAATATGAAAACCAAAGAACCATGTCAGGTCTCAAAAGAAAAAGGTACTAAATATATGAATCTATTGTCCTTCAAGAATGCTTTGACTTTATAGAATCCATGCAGAGACGGGTCGTTGCAGTTATAAATGCCAGAGATGATGTTGCCCAATATTAATTTCAATTTTTAAAATAGTACGAAATTATAACGGTCAAAATTTGTACTAAGGTACCTGAATTTTTTATTTTATTAAAATAAGTTAAGGGATGAACTAAATTTTATGTTTGTGATTTGAATAAGGAATTCATTTGCGTTTAAACAAATAATCATTTTATTTTAAACGAACCCATAATATGGATGATAAGTGAATAATAAACGAAAATAACATAGGGTACGAAACTCAAGTTGTTAGGGTAGTATACCGCTTTTATTTGGGCCGTTATTACTTATGCGGCGATAGTTTGGTGAAGATAAGCTGAGGCCTTGGCCTTGGGGGCCTTGATAGGTACTTCACAACCATGTGATGACGGTGGCGGCATGTTCGGCGACGAAATTATTTTTCAAATAATTTGTGGATAGTGGACTCAAGGGTAAGACCATTAATATATTCACTGACATTAATATGGCACTTGGCTCGTATCGTATGACATCTAGACTGGACAAATATTCCTACGATACGTTGCAAAAGCTTACACTTGGAAAAAAGGTCCAGTTTTTTTGTGTATTTAGACACTGTGGAATAAATTGTAATGAAATATCGGATACATTGGCCAGAATATGACACCCTATATCGGTCTGGAATCTTTCTGTGCAGCACCACTAATATTAAATATTAAAATTTAAAAAATATTTTATATATTATACGCAATAAAACCCGGGTGGATTTAATTCGGTTACCCAGTGGGTAGCCAACCCTGTGACCAAATTTGGTGTGAAGAGTAGCTAGAGGTAGTTCAAAAGCTGCCGATGCAACCTGAAAGATTCACTCTTTGCGGGCCGGCAGCACCATTGTACCGTACTTCTTCAAGAACGATGAAAATTACAAAGATACAGAAAGCATTGGGTTTGGTTGATATGTGGTTTCAACGGCACAGTATATTGCTGAATATCACCTTTCTTTGATTTACAGTTATTCTTATGTAAAAAGCATGGCCAGTGTCGTGTAAGTTTTTTTTTTTTTAATTCTACATTTCAATTAGCCGTTATTGTCCGTTACTGTTAGAAAATGCTTGCCTGATATCATAATCGAAAGTGAAGTTTAAAGTGACAAAGTTCTCCTAGTTTTTATACATATTTCTACAGCTACCAGCAATATCAATAAGATCAATATGACGCTATTATCTGTTCTTCCCTCTCTCTCTCACTCTTGCTGTCTTAGTAATAGAAAATGTGTCAATACAAAACTTAAAAGAGATAATTTTGTGCGTTGAACACAGTTTTTGAATGCGACAAAATATAAGCAATATTGTAAATGAAATGCTGACTAATCCGTTTTTGGCAATAGTAAATCCCTATTTCTTTGTACTTCGACATGATACTAACCCACCGTCTACAGATAGTGTTTGTAATAGACCTTCCTGATATAAAGACATACATTTTTATTAAACGGAGTATCGTCTGTTCCGTTCCGTTCCGTTTGCTGGCTCTCTGGGGTCTACCACCTCTGTGTATGATCATTAGTGAGCCGGATGAATGGAAACGGCTTAAATTACAGTAAATAACGCTGTGACGAATACCTAATTTGTTTGTGATTGATGTCAATGATTCCTCTTTATTATAATCATTAAATATTTTTCCTTCTAATTGCTAGTAACTGCTAGTTATTTTTTGTAGAATATCACAAAATATTGTTGGCTAGGGACAGCTTTTGATAGATTCGGTACGAATATAAGGACAATAAAATGTTCTCCAATTCTTCCTCTAATGTTGCTATAATCGCTTTTGTTGTTGGTAATTTAACTATTTAACTAAATATTTCGTTTTTGTAACTTTAACATACATTTTTACTGTTAGAAATTAGTTTTTCTTTGTTTCTGTCTTTTCTTACTAAAAGGATTACATTATCATTAGAAATTAATAAATCAAATTAAAATTCGAATGATCTTTTCTAAGTTATGAAGTTATATGATAGTATAGCTACAAGCTCGTGAATATATTTTGTCGCATACTGTATATGGACTCTCACTTTTCACAATGCATCTTTAACATTATTTCCGCAAGTGTAGTCATTGTTAAAAATAAATTCTTGTTAAAGACTTTTAAATAATTTATAAAGTTTGTATTTCATTTTTAAATAATTAAAATGTTGAAAACCTTTTTTTTATCGAAACATGAAGATTTCAATCAAAATCAGCCATTCAAATCATATCATACCAGCATTTTGTTATTGTTATTGTTGTTGTTGTGTATAGAAATTCTGTATAACAAGAAAATATATACATACTTACATGCACACAAACACGCACTCGTACACACATGCATACATACTTTATAAATATATAACTTGGCATTTTATATAAGTTTTAGAGAAATATAGTCAACGCTGTGAGTGGTGGGTAGGGGTGTGAATGTGGGGGAAGGTAGTAAGTGGGAGTTTAAGGTTTACTTACTCGTTTGTTTATTTCGCAACGGATGTTAGCGGGTTATATTAACGAAAATTTTTGATATTTTTTTACCGTTAGATTTAGATGGAATTGGTGGTACGGCAGATTGTCGAATAGGAGAGTAGAGAAAAGGATACTACTAGCAGCAGACAAAGGTAGCATATGATGGCAATCGCCATATAGCAGCCAACAACAAACAAAAATAGCTAGCAACCATTGTATATCTATGAACACACACACACACACAATATAAACCAATGAAACAAACCTATGAAAGCTAACAGCAGCAATAATTTCTATGGAATCATCTATTCTAAACAAAATTCCTTACACACTTACAATATATACATACATACACATACGTATATGCATACATACATAAGTACACATTCATACAAATACATACAACGTAACTCTTAAATTTATTCTCCCTCCCCCACCCGACTACCTCATTCTCACTCACAAGTAGGCTCTTTAAATATAAACAACATTTGGTTATTTTCAAAGAATAGTCGAGCTTTACGGAAGAGAGAGAGCGAGAGAGAGAGTGGTTTTCAAAATAGGAGAGTAATATTTAGGTACAGAGGTATTTATAAAGGTACACAAGTGAAAAAAAGAGAAGGGCGAGGTTAGAAAGAGTGAAGGAGGCTTAATGTGGTAGTAAAACTATTTGTTTGGTTTTGTTTATTTGGTCGGTCAGAGTATTTTGTGTATAGAGGACCCCTAGAGTCTGTGGTGTTGTTATTTAGGGAGTAGTTTCTGTTGTTATTGAGTCGAGAAATGAATTTAGGTGTGTGTGTGTGCGTGATTGAGTATTTGTCTGTATTAGTATAAAGGAGTATTATTTTGACGGCAGCATAGTTGTGAAATATATTTTCATGTTATTTTGCTCAATATTTGTCGACAAATTCTAATCGTTTCGTTTATTTATATGGGGGTATTATGAATCGCCGCACACACACACACATCTCGACAAACTGGAAAGAGCTTGCAATGATGCAGTTGCTGTGGTCAGAAGCTGGATTGTGAGCGCAGGGCTCAAACTTGCGATTCTTAAGACTGAAGTCCTACTGGTAAGCAGTAGAAAGAAAATTGAGTTTATCACTATAACAGTTGGTGACCAGCGAATAGCCAGACAAGCGATTAAATACTTGGGGACCATGAATGACAACAGACTCACCTTTAGGGAGCACCTGAAGTATGTCGGTGAGAAATGTGCACTCACAGCTTGTGCACTTGCGCGAATAATGCCCAACATAGGCGGCCCAAGACAGGAGAGGAAGCTGTTGCTTACTAGTGTGGTAAGGTCGATTGCCTTATATGCGTCCCCCATATGGGCTGAGGCTATGCTTAGGAGAATATATAGAATTGGTATTGATGCAGCCTATAGAAGATGTGCGCTCAGGGTCACCTCTGCGGTATCTACGGACTCGGTTTTTCTTATTGCTGGACTGATGTCACTGCAGCTGGTGGCGAATGTTGAAAGAAAGAAGCATGTTGCGAAAAGATCAGGGTCGGCAAACACGGGCCAACTGGAGGAAGGTGCTATGGAAAGGTGGCAACATGATTGGAATACCTCCTTGAGGGGAAGATGAACCCACACGCTCATACCGAATGTGGAACACGGGCAGATAAATTTTTACCTGACTTAGTTGATCGGCCATGGATGTTTTAGGGCCTACCCTTTTAAATATGGGCACGACGACGATGATGTGTGCCCAGATTGTCCGAATGTGACCGAAACCACGGATCATGTTTTCTTTGACTGCCCGCGGTATGAAGATCAAAGGAGTTCCCTGGAAACGGCAATTCGATCCCGGATTGTACCGGACAACATTGTTGGACTAATGCTGACTTCAGCTAGGAATTGGGACTGGGTGTGCGTTTTCGCAAAGGAAATCTTGGTGCGTCAGAGATCGGCCGAGAGGGCAAATTCTGCAGAAAGAGAAAGCAGCTTTCGCTGAGAAACTGAGAGAAAATGGATGGGAGAATTACGAACGTGAATGTGGTTTAGTACGTAGGCGCATGACAAGCCAGATAGTAAGTCTTGTCGCGAATCTCGCATATTGGTTAGTCCAGACTGTCAATATCTTTTGAAGATTCCCTAGCCGTATTATTTGTTTGTTGTGAAGTAAAATTCTTCCGGATAGAAATGAAATATTATTTCATCCATATGGCTGCCGCGGTTTGTCTCACAGTACCCCATTCGATTGGACCATTTATCAAGCACTTTATGGGGTCGTATCTCAGCAATGGCATCACGAATGTTGGCCTTCAAATGCTCAATTGTATCTGGTTTGTCGGCATAACAGTTCTCTTTAACGGCGCCCCACAGAAAATAGTCCATCTGTGTCAAATCGCAGCTTCTTGGCGGTCAAGAGTTATGAGATGTGTGGCAAGTTGTAACCAAACATCGTTCACATTAATACCATGAAGAGCGGACACACAAATATCTGTTGTCATGGTGCGATAGGTGTCTCCATTGACCGTAATGGTTGCGCCGTTTTCATTTTCAAAGAAATATTGGCTAATGATACCTATGCTCCTTAAGCCGCACCAAACAGTCACTCGTAATTGGCTTCTACAATACCACGTTTGGGTTTTCTGAGCCCCAAATATGGTAATAAACGTACGCTTATAAACGTACCCACGAAAAGATGATTTTAAATGATGATAAATTTCCAATAAATCCAAACGTTGCTCAAGCGTAAACCGATTCATTTCGTTCAGTGGAGATAATATACTGAATTTTGTGACAGAATAGAATGACATAAGTATTGCCAGATTCGAAATAACCGCTGATTCAAATTTAAACCGATAGATGACCCAGTTTAATGGACTTTAATATTCTTATCTGTTTTTATACAACAAAAATATTTCGTTTTAAATAGAATTTATTAAATAAGTTATTGCTATTGTTTTTTATTACAATATTTACATATTTTCTTTATTTTAAATATTTTTTAAATATCAAAAAACAAAGGAATTTGATTCTGTCATAAAAGAAACAACCACTAATGAAGTATCAGTTGTAGCCAGAAAAAGAACACACAAAAATTAACAATTGAATTATATACTATTTTCAATCATTTTTGAATAGGTATTTCTACTTTTATAAAGTGTCTTTCATTAAACGCTTTCTATCTTTAAATTTAAACAAAACAAAGTGTTGATAAGACCTATCAATGCCATTATAAAGGGCATAAAACATAATGCAATATTCTCCTGCACTCTTACCAGCGTTGCCATATGTGCAGATTTATCTATATTTTACAGTTTTTTAATATTGAGCAGTTTTGAATTTTTTTGTTTTAAAAATACCATAAGGTTTTCTGTTAATTGTGCAGATTTTAAAGTTTTCAACATTTTAGTTTTTTTACTTTTATTTGTTTTATTTTAATTACAATTTATGTAAATTAAATATTTCACTCCATTTGTTTGATATATGTATGCAACTATGGTGAAGTTTGCTTGTACCTTTTTTAATTCTACAAGATAATTATCTCTTTCTTTGACCACTGATAATAAGGAAAAAGAGAATACCCACTGTCCGTCGTACTCACATTTAGGTCTAAGAAAGTTGCGTTTTTCTTTGCAGTCGTTTTAAAAATAGAAATTTCTTTTGGCAAATTTTATTACGGAGTTTTGCATTTTTAGTTTATACAATAAACTAAACCGTCTTTGAGTTAAGCGAGAATATGTTGTGCAACATCCCTTATTTTCGAAATAACGGTATACCTCGAATACAAGAGCCAACCTAAAAAAATAATTAACACCAATGAATTCAGGCGTACTTGAATTCGGTTTACCCGCTAGGGGCTCCCTTGTCGATAAAAGTGTCCAATGCGAGCACAGTGTTGTTATGTCATATTATCTATGTAATTAACATTCAATTTGTTGTGTTTTGCTTGAATAAAAACACACTATGAAATCAAGGCGAATTCATTATAAGGTGCGGACAATCCTACAGCACACAAAAACAACAGCCAATTTGTTGCTTTCTTTTGCATGTGTGTGAAGATAAATTCGAATTTGAAAAGCCAAGACACCAACCACATTTTTGTAACATGCTCAAATTTTGCGTTAACAGAGTACTGTTAAGAGATTAACAGTGATTACATACAATATGTTAAATATCGTCAGAAGATAAGCAAATATTTCGGGAAAATTTGAAGGTGCTCCCATATACCACTATATAAGTATGGTTGCCCAAAGGGTCTACAATAGTGTCCATATAGTGGGATGTCTTGAAAGATCACCGGATTTGAGAAAATGGAATTTTAAAAAATCGCCTTTTTGAAAAATATGTAAATTCATGGCAGGATGAGTGGGCATTTCTCCAAAATATGGAAGAGTACACATATACCACTATATACATATGCTGGCTTAAAGGGTCCTAAACAGAGCCCATATAGTGGGATGTCTGAAAAGATCACCGGATTTGAGAAAATGGAATTTTAAAAAATCGGGTTTTTGAAAAATATGAAAATTCTTCGGAGGATGAGTGGGCATTTCTCCAAAATATGGAAGGGTACACATATACCACTATATACATATGCTGGCTTAAAGGGTCCTAAACAGAGCCCATATAGTGGGATGTCTGGAAAGATCATCGGATTTGAGAAAATGGAATTTTAAAAAATCGCCTTTTTGAAAAATATGAAAATGCTTCGGAGGATGAGTGGACATTTTTCCAAAATATGGAAGGGTACACATATACCGCTATATACATATGCTGGCTTAAAGGGTCCTAAACAGAGCCCATATAGTGGGATATCTGGAAAGATCACCGGATTTGAGAAAATAGAATTTTAAAAAATCGCCTTTTTGAAAAATATGAAAATTCTTGGGAGGATGAGTGGGCATTTCTGCAAAATGTGGAAGGGTACACATATACCACTATATACATTTGCTGTCTTAAAGGGTCCTAAACAGAGCCCATATAGTTGGATGTCTGGAAAGATCACCGGATTTGGGAAAATGGAATTTTAAAAAATCGCCTTTTTGAAAAATATTAAAATTCTTGGGAGGATGAGTGGGCCTTTCTCCAAAATATGGAAGGGTACACATGTACCACTATATGCATATGCTGCCTTAAAGGGTCCTAAACAGAGCCCATATAGTGGGATGTCTGGAAATATCACCGGATTTGAGAAAATTGAATTTTAAAAAATCGCCTTTTTGAAAAATATGAAAATTCTTGGGAGGATGAGTAGGCATTTCTCCAAAATATGGAAGGGTACACATATACCACTATATACATATGCTGGCTTAAAGGGTCCTAAATAGAGCCCATATAGTGGGATGTCTGGAAAGATCACCGGATTTGAGAAAATGGAATTTTAAAAAATCGCCTTTTTGAAAAATATGAAAATCCTTGGGAGGATGAGTGGGCATTTCTCCAAAATATAGAAGGGTACACATATACCACTATATACATATGCTGGCTTAAAGGGTCCTAAATAGAGCCCATATAGTGGGATGTCTGGAAAGATCACCGGATTTGAGAAAATGAAATTTTAAAAAATCGCCTTTTTGAAAAATATGAAAATTCTTGGGAGGATGAGTGGCCATTTCTCCAAAATATGGAAGGGTACACATATACCACTATATACATATGCTGGCTTAAAGGGTCCTAAACCGAGTCCATATAGTGGGATGTCTGGAAAGATCACCGGATTTGAGAAAATGGAATTTTAAAAAATCGCCTTTTTGAAAAATATGAAAATTCATGGCAGGATGAGTGGCCATTTCTCCAAAATATGGAAGGGTACACATATACCACTATATACATATGCTGGCTTAAAGGGTCCTAAACCGAGCCAATATTATGGGATGTCTGGAAAGATCACCGGATTTGAGAAAATGAAATTTTAAAAAATCGCCTTTTTGAAAAATATGAAAATTCTTGGGAGGATGAGTGGCCATTTCTCCAAAATATGGAAGGGTACACATATACCACTATATACATATGCTGGCTTAAAGGGTCCTAAACCGAGTCCATACAGTAGGATGTCTGGAAAGATCACCGGATTTGAGAAAATCGAATTTAAAAAAATCGCCTTTATCGTCATATTTCTCTAAAGTATGGAAGTGCTCACAAAATCTATAAATAAAAATTTACTTTAATTTATTGTGCTAGCCACTGTAAAAATTACCAAAACTTCTCCTGGTTTTTTATACTTTAACAAAAGGTAGTATAAAGAAATAAAACCAGCATGCATATGTGCATATATGTATGTATGTATATACATATATCTATTTACGTGGGATTTCCCTTTTTTGACTTTAATGTAGTCGAAATTTCTACCACCATTTAACAAAAGAGCTAAACATCTCAAATTGAACAAGTGCATGGCAGCATCACACACAGCACTTGAAACTTGTAATTCTTTAGCTACTTTACAAGGATTCGAGTTCAAATCCCAGGAAAGGGTTTCTTCATATACTTTTTTATTATTTTATTTTTATTTATTTTTTCGATTCAGTAAGATTTTAATATATGTACATTAATAAACTTAATACAATAATTACTTTTGCTCCAGACAGGGTTTGAATGACAATGAAAAATGTGTTTTGAAATTAAATATGAACACACATACATACCATACATACATACATCCATGCTAAATTCGAAAAATCATTCATTTTTTAGATGTTTTACAAGAATTCGAGTTCAAATTCCTGGCAATGGGGAGTTAATTAATTATTTAATTTTTTTTTTATTCGAAAAGTTTTTAATATACATACATATTTATTTAGTAAGCACTTCCATATTTTAGAGAAATAGCCACTAATCCTCCCAAGAATTTTCATATTTTTCAAAAAGGCAATTTTTAAAATTCCATTTTCTCAAATCCGGTGATCTTTCCAGACATCCCACTATATGGGCACTATTGTAGACCCTTTAAGCCAGCATATGTATATAGTGGTATATGTGTACCCTTCCATATTTTGGAGAAATGCCCACTCATCCTCCCAAGAATTTTCATATTTTTCAAAAAGGCGATTTTTTAAAATTCCATTTTCTCAAATCCGGTGATCTTTCCAGACATCCCACTATATGGACACTATTGTAGACCCTTTAAGCCAGCATATGTATATAGTGGTATATGTGTACCCTTCCATATTTTGGAGAAATGCCCACTCATCCTCCCAAGAATTTTCATATTTTTCAAAAAGGCGATTTTTTAAAATTCCATTTTCTCAAATCCGGTGATCTTTCCAGACATCCCACTATATTGGCACTGTTTAGGACCCTTTAGGCTAGCATATGTATATAGTGGTATATGTGTACCCTTCCATATTTTGGAGAAATGCCCACTCATCCTCCCAAGAATTTTCATATTTTTCAAAAAGGCGATTTTTTAAAATTCCATTTTCTCAAATCCGGTGATCTTTCCAGACATCCCACTATATGGACTAGGTTTAGGACCCTTTAAGCCAGCATATGTATATAGTGGTATATGTGTACCCTTCCATATTTTGGAGAAATGGCCACTCATCCTCCCAAGAATTTTCATATTTTTCAAAAAGGCGATTTTTTAAAATTCCATTTTCTCAAATCCGGTGATCTTTCCAGACATCCCACTATATGGACACTATTGTAGACCCTTTAAGCCAGCATATGTATATAGTGGTATATGTGTACCCTTCCATATTTTGGAGAAATGCCCACTCATCCTCCCAAGAATTTTCATATTTTTCAAAAAGGCGATTTTTTAAAATTCCATTTTCTCAAATCCGGTGATCTTTCCAGACATCCCACTATATGGGCTCTGTTTAGAACCCTTTAAGCCAGCATATGTATATAGTGGTATATGTGTACCCTTCCATATTTTGGAGAAATGCCCACTCATCCTCCCAAGAATTTTCATATTTTTCAAAAAGGCAATTTTTTAAAATTCCATTTTCTCAAATCCGGTGATCTTTCAAGACATCCCACTATATAGACACTATTGTAGACCCTTTGGGCAACCATACTTATATAGTGGTATATGGGAGCACTTCAAATTTTCCCGAAATATTTGCTTATCCTCTGACGATATTTAACATTTTGTATGTAATCACTGTTAATCTCCTAACAGTAATCTGTTAACGCAAAATTTGAGCATGTTACAAAAGTGTGGTTGGTGTCTTGGCTTTTCAAATTCGAATTTATCTTCACACACATTTTGAGTTTTTATGTTAATGTATCACATATATTAGTACCTGAAGAATTAGAACCTGAAGAATTAGAAAATCATGGTTTAGAGCTAAAGGAAATAGGCTTTGCAATATCTGAGGATTATAGAACAAAGGTGGAATTTAAAAAAAAGTTCAAAAGATATATAAATCTATTATTTTCTTGTTCCCAACTAGAAACAAGGCTTAAAGAAAATTTAGCTGCCCCAACAAAGTTTAGCGCATGAGAGGGTTGGTTAAATAAATTTATTTGTAAACATACAAAAAAAAAAAAAAAAAACAACTTTTGACAGCATCAAAATCCGTACAACAATAACCAGCTGATTGGCTACCCGCACCTGTTAAATTAATTCGCCATGTATGAAATAAATTGTAATTTGAAATTCTGACAAGGTTTTGATATTTTTTTATATTAACATATTATTTTTTTTTACTTTTTTAAGTATGTAGAGTTTTTTTCACTTGAAAATCAATTTTTTTACTACTAAATTTTCAGTTTTTCTAATCAAAAATTATGATTACACTGACTCTCAGGGATAGCGGTAATGTTTTCGGTAGATCTTGCATTTTGTCGAAATTCGAAAAGTAGCAATTTTTAAAACACAAGTTTTCGGTTAATAATTATTCAAATAACCGGTTAACCGGTTCTTTTATTTGAATAAAATTGTTCTTAACTCTTGAAGCGCTGAGCTGGGCCACGTCGTTTTAAAAATAAGCAGAAGCTGACGGATAGCTTAAAATTAAAGTGGCATTCAACACTAACAATAATTCTAACAAATCTCATAACAACTATACCAAAACGGTGTGTGGAGACCATAAAAACAAAGTTTATTATACAAAGTACTGAAAGTGGCTTAACCTCCGAACAGCTACTCAAGCAGCTAATTTCGTTTTTGTTGTTGTATTACTTGGTAGAGAATGGAATTAAAGGTTTGTTATTATGGTTATAATATAGGTGCCTAAAATAACAAAAGTTACATGTTTTACTTTGAATAAATCTATTAGTAATATAAGTGTCCTTAATTGCCTCGACAAGAAAAGTTCCTTAGGTTTCGAACAGCACTGTAAGTAAATTCAGCACTGTATGCTACCTTCCAACCAAGAAGTTGTCGGTTCAATCCCAGGCCACACCAACTGACAATTTTCAGCAGCGTTATCACCTCACAACATTACTAGCGACTGGTTATGTGTATTTACGCTGTGAAAAACGTGAAAAACTTCACTAACTAATATATCTGCCGTTTGAATCGGCGTTTGTAGGTCACTTTCAATGAGTCTAGTTGATCATTCTCCATATATAAAAATCAATATTTATTTAAAGAGATGAGAAATAGTTTTTTTGCTCAAGTGTGCATATCTTTTTAGATTTACCTCGGTTTTCACGTTCTTAGTGAGACGTTCAAGGTTGTCATATATACAAAAATAATTAAATTTATACAAATAGTTAAACGATGAGCATGTTTACAATAAGTGTGTGAAGTTAGCTCTCAAAGTTATATTCCAATTTTTCTGTTAACGCGGCTTCTCTGTAAATTAGCATTGCACTGTTAAGTTAACAGAGTTAAATTTTTTGAAAGAATACAATATTTTAAAGGAAAAATTTGTAAATTTATTGTTCAAAGTAAGAAATTTTTATGTAAATTTTTTAAAAATTTTAAAAATTAAATAAATAGTTTTAGATGGAGGCGTAAAAAAGCAAAATTGTACACTTAAAAAAATAGGCACTCGGGTATTTTTTAAATTTGAAAAAAGTGTTCTAGGAGTGCGAGGGAGGGGCAATGACGACTATTAGGATTTATTGATAAGGCATCAAGGATTCCTGTCCACTTTACCGCATGTCCATAATCGTTACCGATTTTTAGATATAACGCCTCAAAGTTATCCAATATTCGGAAATTCGAATATGGCCATTTTCTAAATTTGAAAAAAAGTCTCCTAAGAGTGCGAGATTTGAACCCAGGATGTTTTAATTTTTAATGTGCAATATAAAAAATATTCGTATCATTAATTTTGAGATGTTTTATGTTCCGAGTTCAATCCCCGCCAGAGATTAAGTTTATAATTTTAATATTTTTTTATATCCTCTATTGATGGCTGCTGCTTAATTTTGTTACATAGGCGGGCTATTGTAACATTTTTGTTACAGTAGATATGTTGGCTGTTAAATGCGACAAAAATGCATAAAAAGCACTGTAATAACATGTGTTGTCATAGCGCATATGGTAAAGTGTTTTTACTTTTATTTGTGTTCGCAGTACAAGGTTTCGAGTTCAATCCCGCGCCCAGTCGATGTCTTTTACATTTTTATTTAGTGGCTTTTTTCACTTAAATAAATAGGTAAATATTTTTTTTTTTTTTTTTGCTTCGAACATTCGGCAATTTGCTGGATAATGATGGATTATGTTTTTTAAGGTGTAATTAATATATTATTTAAGCTGTAATTGATGCCAATGGCCATACAAAATATAGATTATCTTGCAACTTTTCATCCCATTTATTAATATTTTCTAGTATGCATTTACTTGACAACAAAATTCTAGTTTCTTTTTTTATCTTATTTTTGAATTTTTGAAACAATAAATTTGTTTATTCTTTTTTACTGTTATTTCTTTGTTAGCCAATATCTAGATGAAATTAAATCAACAAAAAAAATTTTAAAAGTAATAGAAAAAACCTATTCTTTTTAAAGCTAAAAGTCAAACCCAAGTCTTTTTTCATTGTGTAAAAAGATTTTCTTGACAAACGGCATATGTATGTATTCTTGCGGGGTTCCCGTTTTTTAATTTGAAGCAGTTATAAATTTCTATTACCACTTTGTGACGGGGCTGAACACGTTTAAATTAAAGTAGGTAATAGCAACAACGATAGTGCTTGCAACTTACATTTGTTCGTGATAGAATGGTCCGAATTCGAGAAAAGTATAGTAGGCAATTTCTTTTTAATACGATGGCATTAAACCTAAATTAAAAAAATACGACAAATAGTTTTGCTCCAGGCAGGGTTTGAATCCGGCACTTTAATTCCAAATACATACATATATTCCACTCATATCTATTTAGCGTAGACAATTTACATTAAAATGATAGATTACTCACATATCTGACTACAGAATGCATTATCATTATCCAGCAAATTGCCAAATTTTCGTACCACTAAAAAGCCTAAGTTCAAATACTGATGGAAGCAAAAAAAAAATATTTACCTTTCCAGGATATTGATACTTTTTCTCAAAAATGGTGATATGTGGGCGGATGAAATATTTCGGACGTTGTTCAGGAAGTCCTCCCGATAAATAAACGCCCTCCACTATGTCTAACAGTTTGTTTTTTCAAAAGTTATGGTGTTTTTTGGTAAAAATGTCATTTTATGCCTTACCAGGATATAGATCCTTTTTCTCAAAAATGGTAATATATGGGCGGATGAAATTTTTCGGACGTTGTTCAGGGAGTCATCCCGAGCAATAAACGTCCTTCACTATGTTTAACAGTTGGGTTTTTCCCCCTCCATCCCCAGCAGCTTTATGCTTTACAAAATGACAATTTTATCAAATTAGAATATCTCTAAGAGAAAAATCAGTCTTATTCTATAAGTTGTTATAACGTAATTAAAATAAATAAATTTTTTTTGTGCAATAAATTTATTATTGTTAATTTTTTTCTAACATTTTTGTAATTTAACTTTTACATTACTCTTTTAATAACATAACAGTACTCTGTTATAGCCAAGACACAATTTAACAGAAGTGCATCGGCTAAAAATTCTAAATTTATCTTCACACAAATCAGTTCGATTTATTTTTGTGTATTATAATCTCACATCTTGTATATTTAACGTAGATGAATAGAAATTTGTAGTAAACACAAGAACTTTCGAAATTGATGGTCATATACTATAGAAGGTGGTACATTGTGCTTAGTCATTCACTTATAGTTTGAATGTCATAGTTTAAAGTCGTACTAAGAGTCGTGTATTGATTAAATTGGTGTATTAAGTGGAAGATAAATAAACAAGTGTATAAAGTAAAACATTTAATTCGCTGCATTTATTATATTTTATGCAACATACAAGAACTTAAACGTTTTAAAAAGGTTGAAAGGTGACAATATGTTCAAAATTCGGGCATCTGACAATGTTGAAAGACAAAAATTGTAAGTTCATACTGTTGTAAGACATTTTCCGTACATTTGTCTGACAATCGTCTAAACACAACTTAAGTCAAGCAAGCAACGATTGCAAGACATATGTCAGAAAATGTGACAATACCATTATGTATATGTCTGACAATGATGTCGTTGTCAAATATTAAAAATTCGTGCATCTGACAATCTGACAATGACATGACAATGATTGTAAGTTCACATGGTTGTAAGACATTTCCTGTACATTTTTCTGACAATATACTTAGAGCTGACAATCATCTAAGCCGAGATTAACAGAAGTTCTTTAAAAAATGTGTAAAATCACCAATGGTTTTCGTAAATATTTAAAAATTATTTTAGCAATTCCCCTAACTTCTTACTTTTTGAACGTCTTGCATAATTTTTATAAAAGGTAAGTTTTTCTATCGGTGAATATCATCGACAGGAAGAGTGAGAACATCCCCAACGACAGGAGGTCGATTGGCGAATTTGTGCGATGAGTTACTATATTACGGCAGCAACAACAACAGCAACAAAACATATATTGATGGAAAGATATGTTACAACAGAAGGCAATAACAGTCAGTGTTAAGTAAAACAAATAAATACTTTACAACCTTCCGTTTGCCACATGGATACAATTCCTCCATACACTCAATTACCATATAATGTACCTACATATGCATCATATATTCTCCTACACTACAACTAGTGAATATACCCACCTCCCCCCCCTCTCAAAAAAGAGTTGTAACATTAAATATACAGGCAGGCAAACACTTCGGCAGCCAGCCAGCCAGCCAGCCAGTCTATTTGACTTGCTATATCATGCTGACTTTTGTCTCTTTCCCAGTCTCTGCCAGTCGTTTCAGAGAAGTTGCTGGCTGTTGTACTCATAGTATGAGTGAGTATGTGTGCGTGTATCAACTAATGCCAGTTGTTTTAGTTGTTGTATTAAATTGTTGCAAATAGATTATATTTTTAGTTTCACCACCACAACCACTGCAATGAAGTTGGTGTTGTAGTGCGATACAATTTTATGAAAGTTTTGCTGAATGAATATATATGAAGCATAACATCCCAGAAATCGTCGTTCCGTCGTTGTCCACTACCATGATGATGTCTGTACGCTTATACGCATACATGTGCTAGTAGTGTATGCATTTTCATATTTTCTTTTTTTCTTTTGCAACTTCATCTACTCGTTCAGGCATTTCTGTGTATATTTGACACTTGTCATCTCTGTCTACTACTATTACATGTGGGATTGAGCATAATTTTGAAATCGGCACACAAACACGACGCATATGCAAACAAAGAAATACACAGTTCGAACCAGTGGTCATGATATGGCTCTTTATTCATTAAATCTTAGCTCTCGATTTATAATCAAGCAAACAGTAGCTAAAAATTAATTATTTCTTATGTCTTTTAGAGGATTCAAGCTAGCAATGCATTTTATTCAATAATTAATTAATTACTATACTGCTGTGGTATGGTAGGTAAGACACCCGCCTACCAACTAGAAGGTCCTCGGTATAATACCAGGCCAGACCATCACCTATAGCATCAGCTAGTAACTGGTTATGAGTATTACTTACTATTGAAAACTTCTCTAATGCATTTGCCGTTCGGAACCGGCGTTAAACTGTAGGTGCCTTTCAATGAGTTTAAAAATAGAATCGGGTGCAGCTCATTGACTGAGAAAAGTCCCCATGTTCTTTCATGGAATGTTATGGAAATTAATATATTCAATAATTACCTGTTGTTTTCCAAGGCCAAAGACAATTAGGTGTTCGCGAATTCTGTCAAATTAATACCGTTATTTGGCTTGTTCAATAAATAATGCGTCTTTTGTAATACCTACAGCACATATTCATTGTTTTCAAATTAGTACAGTTGTCCCGATCTTATTTTTCCCAGTTTTAACTACTTGCATGGCACAGACATAAGGTTATAGCGGAGACAGATGACAGCGTTAATTTGCATTAAAAACACACTAATGAAAATTAAAATTTTACTTATAGACGAGAGTTTTGCAATTAGAAAACAGCTGTTTGTCAACTATTTTTTGATATTTATTTCTATTTCCAATGGATTGAAGACAGATTAGCATTATAGCTGGTGAAAAATCAGTATTTATTTAAAGAAAAAGCTGAATTTACTTTTGCAGAAACTACTCCACAATCCATTTGAATCCATTTTAATTTTTTCTTTTACCCGATTTTTTTGATTTTATATGTGCCTGGTACCAAATATGGCGTTTTTCAAGGCCATATATCTCGGCTCAGAAGGACTTTTGGGTCATGGGATGAAATCTTTTAGAATCCTTGATGGAATACCATTCCACACCAATATATCAGATTCCCCTACAATTTGATCTTTTACCCGATTTTTGTGATTTTATATATGCCAGTTACTAAATATGGTAAAAAAAACATATTTCGTTTTTTTTTTTGTCCACACCCAATTTTTAGGTTTTAATGATGTTTTCATTAAATATGATCAAAGTATAAGATAGCTTGTTAAAATATTTAGCTTCGTAAAGTAAATTGATATTTGTACTGTTTAAATCAATATTTTCATTTTTGTACTGTACTCCCAAAAAAGAATATAACTTACGAAGCTATCTTCACGCTATTTCATGTTAAATTAACAGACTCTGTTAAAATTACATAAATGTTAAAAAAAGAATATAACTTAAGAAGCTAACTTCACACCTTCAAATATGGCCTTTTTCAAGGGGTTATATCTCGGTCCACAAGGACTTTTGGGTCATGGGGTAAAAACTCGTGAATTCCTTGATGAAATGAATACCTTTGCACCCAAATAGGTCCGATTCCCTCAGAATTTTATCTTTTACCCGATTTTTCTAATATCTTGTGTCTATGGCTAAATATGACCTTTTTCAACGGGGTATATCTCGGTCCACAAGGACTTTTGGGATATGGAGTAAAAACCCGTGAATTCCTTGACGGAATACCTTGCCACCCCACTAGTTCCGATTCCCCCAGAATTTTGTCTTTTACCCGATTTTTCTAATATCTTATGTGTTTATGGCCAAATATGACCTTTTTCAACGGGGTATATCTCGGTCCACAAGGACTTTTGGGTCATGGGGTAAAAACCCGTGAATTCCTTGATGGAATACCTTGCCACCCCAATAGGTCCGATTCCCCCAGAATTTTATTTTTTACCCGATTTTTCCAATATCTTATGTGACTATGGCCAAATATGGTATTTTTCAAGGGGGTATATCTAGGTCCACAAGAACTTTTGGGTCATAGGGTAAAAAATCGTAAATTTCTTGATGGAATACTTCTCCACCCCAATAGGTCCGATTCCTCCCGAATTTTATCTTTTTCCTGATTTTTTTAAATTTATTTTATATTACTGTCTGCTTTTATAAAACTACAATTTGTACAATAACAATAAATATTTTACATTTTCTTTAGTAAATATTATAAAATTTCTTCATTCACATTACATTTTTAGATTTTAATGTTTTTTAATTATCTTTCAAATTAAAATATAACACCTAAAAAATTAGCTTCGTAAAGTTAAATTCTTTTTTGCAATGTTAAATTCTTTTATTTCTACTGTTATTGAAAAAAGAATTTAACTTACGAAGCTAACTGCACACCCTCACTTTCGTGCCACTTTATTATTGGAAGTTTATACGATAAATGAAAAAGCCATTCGAAGATTCGAATTCATCCATTAAGGATTAAGAGGCGGGTTTTAACTGACTTAAAACAATATTATAGTTATATATAAAAGGCCCAAATGCCTACGTGGTCCATAAAAATACTCTGTTATCATTTACAGCAAGTAGTTTTAATACATATGTATTTCATGTATCTATAAACATAAATCAATTTATTTTTAAAAGGAGCAAATATGAGCAAGAATTTTTTTCACCAATAGTTGATTGAATGTTTGTTTGTATTTTTAAGAAAAATAAAAAACTTCGCTTAACTTTACTTAACTCACTACTATGTTTTCCAAAATTGACTGATTTTTAGACTCTATTTGAAACAACATAAAAACGTTTACATTGACTAAACATAAAAATAGCAAACGCAAAATTAATGTCACTAGTCTGAAATTAGTGGTTTCATTATTACTTTTTTACATTATCTTTAAAAAACTATAGAAATTTCACTTTGAAGAGTAAAAAGTCTGTTTTTACTTTTATTAAAAAAAAAAGTGTGTGAAGTTAGCTCTCAAAGTTATATTCCAATTTTTCTGTTAACGCGGCTTCTCTGTAAATTAACATTGCACTGTTAAGTTAACACAGTTAAATTTTTTGAAAGAATACAATATTTTTAAAGAAAAATTAGTAAATTTATTGTTCAAAGTAAGAAATTTTTATGTAAATTTTTTAAAATTTTTAAAAATTAAATAAATAGTTTTAGATGGAGGCGTAAAACAGCAAAATTGTACACTTAAAAAAATAGGCACTCGGGTATTTTTTAAATTTGAAAAAAGTGTTCTAAGAGTGCGAGGGTGGTGCAATGGTGACTATTAGGATTTATTAACAAGGCATCCATTATTCCTGTCCACTTTACCGCATGTCCATAACCGTTACCGATTTTTAGATATAGCGCCTTAAATTTAGCCAATATTCGGAAATTCGAATATGGCCATTTTTTAAATTTGAAAAAAGTGTTCTAGGGGTGCGAGGGTGGGGCAATGGTGACTATTAGGATTTACTAACAAGGCATCCATGATTCCTGTCCACTTTACCGCATGTCCATAACCGTTACCGATTTTTAGATATAGCGCCTTAAATTTAGCCAATATTCGGAAATTCGAATATGGCCATTTTTAAAATTTGAAAAAAGTGTTCTAGGAGTGCGAGGGTGGGGCAACGGCGACTATTAGGATTTATTGATAAGGCATCAGGGATTCCTGTCCACTTTACCGCATGTCCATAACCGTTACCGATTTTTAGATATAGCGTCTTAAATTTAGCCAATATTCGGAAATTCGAATATGGCCATTTTTTAAATTTGAAAAAAGTGTTCTAGGAGTGTGAGGGTGGGGCAATGGTGACTATTAGGATTTATTAACAAGGCATCCAGGATTCCTGTCCACTTTACCGCATATCCATAACCGTTACCGATTTTTGGATATAGCGTCTTAAAGTTAGCCAATATTCGGATATTTGACTATGACCATTTTTTTGAATGTGAAGAAAGTGTCCTAAAAGTGCGAGGGTGGGGCAATGGTGACTATTAGGATTTACTAACAAGGCATCAGGGATTCCTGTCCACTTTACCGCATATCCATAACCATCACCAATTTTTAGATATAGCGCCTTAAAGTTAGCCAATATTCGGAAATTCGACTATGGCCATTTTTTGAATTTGAAAAAAGTGTTCTAGGAGTGGGAGGGTGGGGCAATGGTGACTATTAGGATTTACTAACAAGGCATCAGGGATTCCTGTCCACTTTACCGCATGTCCATAACCGTTACCGATTTTTAGATATAGCGCCTTAAATTTAGCCAATATTCGGAAATTCGAATATGGCCATTTTTTAAATTTGAAAAAAGTGTTCTAGGAGTGCCAGGGTGGGACAATGGTGACTATTAGGATTTACTAACAAGGCATCCATGATTCCTGTCCACTTTACCGCATGTCCATAACCGTTACCGATTTTTAGATATAGCGTCTTAAATTTAGCCAATATTCGGAAATTCGAATATGGCCATTTTTTAAATTTGAAAAAAGTGTTCTAAGAGTGCGAGGGTGGTGCAATGGTGACTATTAGGATTTATTAACAAGGCATCCATTATTCCTGTCCACTTTACCGCATGTCCATAACCGTTACCGATTTTTAGATATAGCGCCTTAAATTTAGCCAATATTCGGAAATTCGAATATGGCCATTTTTTAAATTTGAAAAAAGTGTTCTAGGAGTGCGAGGGTGGGGCAATGGTGACTATTAGGATTTACTAACAAGGCATCCATGATTCCTGTCCACTTTACCGCATGTCCATAACCGTTACCGATTTTTAGATATAGCGCCTTAAATTTAGCCAATATTCGGAAATTCGAATATGGCCATTTTTTAAATTTGAAAAAAGTGTTCTAGGAGTGCGAGGGTGGGGCAATGGTGACTATTAGGATTTACTAACAAGGCATCCATGATTCCTGTCCACTTTACCGCATGTCCACAACCGTTACCGATTTTTAGATATAGCGCCTTAAATTTAGCCAATATTCGGAAATTCGAATATGGCCATTTTTTAAATTTGAAAAAAGTGTTCTAAGAGTGCGAGGGTGGGGCAATGGTGACTATTAGGATTTATTAACAAGGCATCCATTATTCCTGTCCACTTTACCGCATGTCCATAACCGTTACCGATTTTTAGATATAGCGCCTTAAATTTAGCCAATATTCGGAAATTCGAATATGGCCATTTTTTAAATTTGAAAAAAGTGTTCTAGGAGTGCGAGGGCGGGGCAATGGTGACTATTAGGATTTACTAACAAGGCATCCATGATTCCTGTCCACTTTACCGCATGTCCATAACCGTTACCGATTTTTAGATATAGCGCCTTAAATTTAGCCAATATTCGGAAATTCGAATATGGCCATTTTTTAAATTTGAAAAAAGTGTTCTAGGAGTGCGAGGGTGGGGCAATGGTGACTATTAGGATTTACTAACAAGGCATCCATGATTCCTGTCCACTTTACCGCATGTCCATAACCGTTACCGATTTTTAGATATAGCGCCTTAAATTTAGCCAATATTCGGAAATTCGAATATGGCCATTTTTTAAATTTGAAAGAAGTGTTCTAGGAGTGCGAGGGTGGGGCAATGGTGACTATTAGGATTTACTAACAAGGCATCCATGATTCCTGTCCACTTTACCGCATGTCCATAACCGTTACCGATTTTTAGATATAGCGCCTTAAATTTAGCCAATATTCGGAAATTCGAATATGGCCATTTTTTAAATTTGAAAAAAGTGTTCTAGGAGTGCGAGGGTGGGGCAATGGTGACTATTAGGATTTACTAACAAGGCATCCATGATTCCTGTCCACTTTACCGCATGTCCATAACCGTTACCGATTTTTAGATATAGCGTCTTAAATTTAGCCAATATTCGGAAATTCGAATATGGCCATTTTTTAAATTTGAATAAAGTGTCCTAGAAGTACTCCTCCTAATAGCACTCCTAGAACACTTTTTTCAAATTTAAAAAATGGCCATATTCGAATTTCCGAATATTGGCTAAATTTAAGACGCTATATCTAAAAATCGTTAACGGTTATGGACATGCGGTAAAGTGGACAGGAATCATGGATGCCTTGTTAGTAAATCCTAATAGTCACCATTGCCCCACCCTCGCACTCTTAGAACACTTTTTTCAAATTTAAAAAATGGCCATATTCGAATTTCCGAATATTGGCTAAATTTAAGGCGCTATATCTAAAAATCGGTAACGGTTATGGACATGCGGTAAAGTGGACAGGAATCCCTGATGCCTTATCAATAAATCCTAATAGTCGCCGTTGCCCCACCCTCGCACTCCTAGAACACTTTTTTCAAATTTAAAAAATGGCCATATTCGAATTTCCGAATATTGGCTAAATTTAAGGCGCTATATCTAAAAATCGGTAACGGTTATGGACATGCGGTAAAGTGGACAGGAATCATGGATGCCTTGTTAGTAAATCCTAATAGTCACCATTGCCCCACCCTCGCACTCCTAGAACACTTTTTTCAAATTTAAAAAATGGCCATATTCGAATTTCCGAATATTGGCTAAATTTAAGGCGCTATATCTAAAAATCGGTAACGGTTATGGACATGCGGTAAAGTGGACAGGAATCATGGATGCCTTGTTAGTAAATCCTAATAGTCACCAAATCCCCACCCTCGCACTCTTAGAACACTTTTTTCAAATTTAAAAAATGGCCATATTCGAATTTCCGAATATTGGCTAAATTTAAGGCGCTATATCTAAAAATCGGTAACGGTTATGGACATGCGGTAAAGTGGACAGGAATCCCTGATGCCTTATCAATAAATCCTAATAGTCGCCGTTGCCCCACCCTCGCACTCCTAGAACACTTTTTTCAAATTTAAAAAATGGCCATATTCGAATTTCCGAATATTGGCTAAATTTAAGGCGCTATATCTAAAAATCGGTAACGGTTATGGACATGCGGTAAAGTGGACAGGAATCATGGATGCCTTGTTAGTAAATCCTAATAGTCACCATTGCCCCACCCTCGCACTCCTAGAACACTTTTTTCAAATTTAAAAAATGGCCATATTCGAATTTCCGAATATTGGCTAAATTTAAGGCGCTATATCTAAAAATCGGTAACGGTTATGGACATGCGGTAAAGTGGACAGGAATCATGGATGCCTTGTTAGTAAATCCTAATAGTCACCATTGCCCCACCCTCGCACTCTTAGAACACTTTTTTCAAATTTAAAAAATGGCCATATTCGAATTTCCGAATATTGGCTAGATTTAAGGCGCTATATCTAAAAATCGGTAACGGTTATGGACATGCGGTAAAGTGGACAGGAATCCCTGATGCCTTATCAATAAATCCTAATAGTCGCCGTTGCCCCACCCTCGCACTCCTAGAACACTTTTTTCAAATTTAAAAAATGGCCATATTCGAATTTCCGAATATTGGCTAAATTTAAGGCGCTATATCTAAAAATCGGTAACGGTTATGGACATGCGGTAAAGTGGACAGGAATCATGGATGCCTTGTTAGTAAATCCTAATAGTCACCATTGCCCCACCCTCGCACTCCTAGAACACTTTTTTCAAATTTAAAAAATGGCCATATTCGAATTTCCGAATATTGGCTAAATTTAAGGCGCTATATCTAAAAATCGGTAACGGTTATGGACATGCGGTAAAGTGGACAGGAATCATGGATGCCTTGTTAGTAAATCCTAATAGTCACCATTGCCCCACCCTCGCACTCTTAGAACACTTTTTTCAAATTTAAAAAATGGCCATATTCGAATTTCCGAATATTGGCTAAATTTAAGGCGCTATATCTAAAAATCGGTAACGGTTATGGACATGCGGTAAAGTGGACAGGAATAATGGATGCCTTGTTAATAAATCGTAATAGTCACCATTGCCCCACCCTCGCACTCTTAGAACACTTTTTTCAAATTTAAAAAATGGCCATATTCGAATTTCCGAATATTGGCTAAATTTAAGGCGCTATATCTAAAAATCGGTAACGGTTATGGACATGCGGTAAAGTGGACAGGAATCATGGATGCCTTGTTAGTAAATCCTAATAGTCACCATTGCCCCACCCTCGCACTTCTAGAACACTTTTTTCAAATTTAAAAAATGGCCATATTCGAATTTCAGAATATTGGCTAAATTTAAGGCGCTATATCTAAAAATCGGTAACGGTTATGGACATGCGGTAAAGTGGACAGGAATAATGGATGCCTTGTTAATAAATCGTAATAGTCACCATTGCCCCACCCTCGCACTCTTAGAACACTTTTTTCAAATTTAAAAAATGGCCATATTCGAATTTCCGAATATTGGCTAAATTTAAGACGCTATATCTAAAAATCGGTAACGGTTATGGACATGCGGTAAAGTGGACAGGAATCATGGATGCCTTGTTAGTAAATCCTAATAGTCACCATTGCCCCACCCTCGCACTCCTAGGACACTTTTTTCAAAATTTAAAAATGGCCATATACGAATTTCCGAATATTGGCTAAATTTAAGACGCTATATCTAAAAATCGGTAACGGTTATGGACATGCGGTAAAGTGGACAGGAATCATGGATGCCTTGTTAGTAAATCCTAATAGTCACCATTGCCCCACCCTCGCACTCCTAGAACACTTTTTTCAAATTTAAAAAATGGCCATATTCGAATTTCCGAATATTGGCTAAATTTAAGGCGCTATATCTAAAAATCGGTAACGGTTATGGACATGCGGTAAAGTGGACAGGAATCATGGATGCCTTGTTAGTAAATCCTAATAGTCACCATTGCCCCACCCTCGCACTCCTAGAACACTTTTTTCAAATTTAAAAAATGGCCATATTCGAATTTCCGAATATTGGCTAAATTCAAGGCGCTATATCTAAAAATCGGTAACGGTTATGGACATGCGGTAAAGTGGACAGGAATCATGGATGCCTTGTTAATAAATCCTAATAGTCACCATTGCCCCACCCTCGCACTCTTAGAACACTTTTTTCAAATTTAAAAAATGGCCATATTCGAATTTCCGAATATTGGCTAAATTTAAGGCGCTATATCTAAAAATCGGTAACGGTTATGGACATGCGGTAAAGTGGACAGGAATCATGGATGCCTTGTTAGTAAATCCTAATAGTCACCATTGCCCCACCCTCGCACTCCTAGAACACTTTTTTCAAATTTAAAAAATGGCCATATTCGAATTTCCGAATATTGGCTAAATTTAAGGCGCTATATCTAAAAATCGGTAACGGTTATGGACATGCGGTAAAGTGCACAGGAATCATGGATGCCTTGTTAGTAAATCCTAATAGTCACCATTGCCCCACCCTCGCACTCTTAGAACACTTTTTTCAAATTTAAAAAATGGCCATATTCGAATTTCCGAATATTGGCTAAATTTAAGGCGCTATATCTAAAAATCGGTAACGGTTATGGACATGCGGTAAAGTGGACAGGAATCATGGATGCCTTGTTAGTAAATCCTAATAGTCACCATTGCCCCACCCTCGCACTCCTAGAACACTTTTTTCAAATTTAAAAAATGGCCATATTCGAATTTCCGAATATTGGCTAAATTTAAGGCGCTATATCTAAAAATCGGTAACGGTTATGGACATGCGGTAAAGTGGACAGGAATCATGGATGCCTTGTTAGTAAATCCTAATAGTCACCATTGCCCCACCCTCGCACTCTTAGAACACTTTTTTCAAATTTAAAAAATGGCCATATTCGAATTTCCGAATATTGGCTAAATTTAAGGCGCTATATCTAAAAATCGGTAACGGTTATGGACATGCGGTAAAGTGGACAGGAATCCCTGATGCCTTATCAATAAATCCTAATAGTCGCCGTTGCCCCACCCTCGCACTTCTAGGACACTTTTTTCAAATTTAAAAAATGGCCATATTCGAATTTCCGAATATTGGCTAAATTTAAGACGCTATATCTAAAAATCGGTAACGGTTATGGACATGCGGTAAAGTGGACAGGAATCATGGATGCCTTGTTAGTAAATCCTAATAGTCACCATTGCCCCACCCTCGCACTCCTAGAACACTTTTTTCAAATTTAAAAAATGGCCATATTCGAATTTCCGAATATTGGCTAAATTTAAGGCGCTATATCTAAAAATCGGTAACGGTTATGGACATGCGATAAAGTGGACAGGAATCATGGATGTCTTGTTAGTAAATCCTAATAGTCACCATTGCCCCACCCTCGCACTCCTAGAACACTTTTTTCAAATTTAAAAAATGGCCATATTCGAATTTCCGAATATTGGCTAAATTTAAAGCGCTATATCCAAAAATCGGTAACGGTTATGGATATGCGGTAAAGTGGACAGGAATCCTTGATGCCTTGTTAATAAATCCCAATAGTTGCTATTGCCCCACCCTGGCACTCCTAGGGCACTTTTTTCAAATTTAAAAAATACCCGAGTGCGTATTTTTATAAATGTACAATTTTGCTGTTTTACGCCTCCATCTGAAACTATTTATTTAATTTTTAAAAATTTTAAAAAATGTACATAAAAATTTGTTACTTTGAACAATAAATTTACTAATTTTTCTTTAAAAATATTGTATTCTTTCAAAAAATTTAACTCTGTTAACTTAACAGTGCAATGTTAATTTACAGAGAAGCCGCATTAACAGAAAAATTGGAATATAACTTTGAGAGCTAACTTCACACACTTTAAAAAAAATAAATAAATAAAATAAAAATTACTTTGGAAGAACGTAGCAGCATAACGGAAAATTATACCAAAAATATTTTTACGCCTACTGATGTAGATTTTTATCTACTTTAGCGTGATACAATTTTTTTACTGTTTTCTGATTTTTTTTTTTTAATAAATTGCCACTTTCGATATCAAATACCCCAATGTGCGCCGTTTCCCAAAGTATTAAACTTTGACTCATCGCTTCAAACTATAAGCTACCAGAAATTTGGATCCTTATTGAGGCGGGCTTCGCAGACCTGAAGCGTTGCTGAATATTTTTCCCGTCTGGCATTTTTCTAGCAATATGGCCATGAATGTTATTTTCTGCCAGACGTCTTCTTATGGTGTGAACTGATATTTTAACATTGTGTTTTTATACCTATAAAAATTAAAATTTTTTTGATTGTCAAGAGGAATTTTATTCAAATATTTACCGGTTTTAATATAAACAACCTAATTATTTGTCCTCTTATCTTTCGATGTGCACGAACAAATGACAGATTATTAAAAAAGTTTCACATTGACATGATGATTTTTTATATCTTTTTGAAAACTATTACGGTACTATGTATTTATAAAAATCGCAAATTATCAACAAAAAAACTAACTGTTATATTTACCTTCAGAAAAAAATATTTTATTATTAACTTAATCGCTTGTCCACAAGTGTAATAACTAAATATTAACCGATTTTAACATTTTTGGTGGATTTGAAATAAAGAGGAGCAGACCTATTAATTGTGTATAATTTACTTAAGTAAACTTAAACAATATGTGTATTTTTTTAACACATTTTATTCATGAATTACAACATTTATAAGTTAAGTGTTATTTTTAAACTCTATTATATAGTAACCGTACTATTTTTGGATTTTTTAAAATAGTTATGAAAAAAATTATACCTATTTTTTAAAATCGGTTGAAAATGGCGGACTTAAGGCACCTTTTTGGTAAAGCACCTTATGAAAAAATCATGTGCTTTTTAGCAAAAAATAGAAAATAATATTTTACATTTAAAGTTATGCAACAAAAACTACTCTATATTTGATGGCTCAAAAAAAGTAAAACAGTTCATAAAAACAATCCTGTGATCATTAGCAAGCTTTACATTTTTTCAATTTCTATTAGGTGCTAAGTATAAACGTACTACTTTAGTAAATCCATAAATAGTGCGGTTCCTGTATGTATACACTTTAAAACACTTTTAAATTAATCGCATTCAAATACAATTTGTTAAATAATAATAGCAATTGTACATATCAACACAATTACATACAATAATTCATTACAAATGTTACATCTTGAGCACTTTTATAAAAAAAAATCCGCTTAAAAAAATCGCAACAAAAGACAGCCAATAAAAGATTGTTGACATCAATCCATTCAGTTTGAAATTAAAAATTATCAACGTTGTTGTACTTTGCAAGTGCACTCAAAAATTTAATCGAGTAGAGAAACAGACCATTAAATAAAGAGCAATAAACAAAACAAAAACAAATTGAAACAATACACAGGCATAAAACACGCAAACGCACACACTCACAAATGCAAGCTCACGAAACAGTGAAAAATTACATTAAAAGAATTTAAAAAAAAAACTAAGAAAACAGAAACAAAAAAGAAAAGAAAAAATATGCTTGCAAGCAGTGTTGCCGTCTTACGTGTTTTTACACATAATGTGTGTAATTTTTTATTATGTGCATAGCATGTGCGTAAGTAGCTCCATGTGTAATTTGTGTGCAATTTTACTTTTTGTCTACCGTTTTCTACAATCGCTATACAGTGCACGTGACGTTTACCAGATTGTTGACGTTTATGAATGTAGAAATTTAATATAAAGAAACATTGAAACTAAAACCAAACAAAAATAAATCCAAAGAAACAAAAAAAGGCTTTCAACGAGAATGAAAAATCAATCGAACAGGGAAACGCAATACTTATGTACATATGTTACGTAACTTCATTTCTATAATACATAGTTATAAGGGGAGTCCCCAAATTCTGAACTAATTTCGCAAAATAAATCTATGTACACTCATACCTCTTTACATGGCCTTTCTTTTTACGGCTTTTCGCTAAAACGCCCTGTGTGAGCTATGGAATAATTTCGCTTTACGGCACAAATACCTCGTTATACGGCTAAAAATCAGTGATTCACAGTTTTTTAAGAAAAAGTGTAAGGCAAGGAAAAGCAACTCGTTTTACAGCATTTTGATTTACGGCCTACATTTTCAAAACCTATCTACCTATTGTTTTACGAATGCGTAGAGGGAATTTTTTGTACTTTAAAAATCTATTCACGAACGCTACCAAAGTTATTGATAAAACCGAAAGATATCAAAAAACAAAAGTTACACCCGATACTATCCGAAGATGCTTAACTGATCATGGTTTAATGTCTCATATGTCAAGGAAAAAACAAGTCATAAATAAAATCAGCAGAATCAAGCTCATAGAGCTCAAGGCTCTGGAATGAAATTGCTTTTACTGATGAACTGAAATACAACACATTTAACTCTACTAAATGTTTAGAAGTGTGACGTAGACACGTGAAGGCATTATATCCCAAAATTATAGTGCAGATAATTAAACATGGAGGGAAAAGTGTCATGACATTGGGGCTCGGTATGTCTTCGATGGCTGTTAAAAATTGGTAATTACTGAAAATACAACGGACCAATATGTTTATTTGGATATATTAAAAAGCAATTCACGCGAAAGTGTTTTAAAAATGAGTTAGGTGATTACTATTTCTGGCAGGATAACGACCCGAAGTACACAGATTATTTTAAATACATCGCACATGCTAGTTACACCTCCTCAAAGTCTGGACATCAATCCCATAAAGCACATATGGTAAATTTTTGTAAACATTAAATTCGAATTAAGTCACAACTAAAACCAATTCTTCTGGATAAATGGAATAAAATAAACTCTGAAACCGAGAAAAACTTGGTAAATTCAACAAAAAGTTGTGTTACATAATCGAAGCATGCAATCAAGTATTAAAAAAAGTACAAATTTGTTTGGGTTTTGTAGATTTCAATTTTTTCAGTTTAGAAGATTGGCGGATATCTCCTTTAGGGAGCATATTGACTTTCCACAAAGCATCCATTGCTTTGTTTCAGTTTCAGTAATCAAGTTGATTTTTCAAGCTAAGTAGATGATTAATCTACTGTAGGTCGCCTCCATATGATTGTGTATAGTGGTGATGATCCTTACTTAGCATTGTGAATTTTTCCCAGTAAATGGCGTTTCCTCCTGATCATTCGTCTGATAATTGCCATCATCGCCGAATCATCGGTAAGTTGCTTTCGGAGCAAATATTTAGTATTCCTACAGGTGGGTCCTTACTTCTGCAGTGTTAATTTTCGAAGTTATATTAAACTTGTATGTATAAATATGTTTTGAGGTAATGAAGTTCGTTACTTTTTATTTAATTGAAATAGTACACTTTATAGTTGTGTTTTGAAATGTTTCTCTATTATTCTTTTGCAATCTTAATAAACAAATTTAAATACCATAAATCGTAAGAGTATGTTGCTGTGTCCTTAGTTTTGACTCCTACTGTATATTTGTAAGAACATAATATTGTGTGTACATTTTCTTCATGTGTGTACTTTTGATACCGGTTGTGTGCAAGAGATAAAGCTGTTAGTGGCAGCACTGCATGGAAATGTGTAAACAGTATTGTTAGCTTTGACATTTTGAAAAACACTAAAATAAATACAAACAAATAACGCTTAAATTTAAGTTATTTTTGTTGTTGTAATAACTCGGCCAGAGCAATCTGGTGACCAGAGTTGTCGGGTTTGCACTACAAGGAAACGGATGCTAGACATCATGTGGACCTGTTCCACAGGCCGGATAGATATTGGGAGTATCTCCATTCATGACACCCCAATACGAGTATAGCCTTGTTCCATGACCAGATCTCAGTTGTGTTAGGACAGCTCTGGTCTTTTCATTGTCCGCCACGGAGGGTAGGCGGCCTCCCGTGGGAGTTTCTCAGCAAGCTTTAAACCGCATCACGATGAATGTCCTTCAGAGACGTCTTATATGCATTCATATCGAATGGATCCCTGAGATATTTATCGTTGGATCCCCCTTCATATTGGCGAAGATCTACACTCATATTCCGGGGAGGGGAGAGTTAAGGAGTGTAATCCGATTATTCGGATGCTCCCTCCGATGGCAAGCCAGTAGGAACTGCTTCGTGAGCAGAATATTAAGTTCCTTGACTGCCAGCCAGAATTTCCATTCTTCGTGAAGGTATTGTTCCGATGTCTTCTGGACGCAACTGATAATAATCCTTAGTGCTGCACTTTGACATCTCTGTAGATTTCCCCTCTGTGTTGGGCTCACTACTGGAGACCACGCGGGTGCTGCATAGTTTACCACCGACCGGCCAATTGCTAACAAAGTTTCCTTATCAGTGTTTCTACTCCGCATCTTGTTGCTAATTGCAGTGGCATGCGCACCGAAGACCGTAGGAGGCTGTCAAATGTGACTACAAGGATTCTAGGGTAATTCGTATTTGTAATTCTTGAACCATCGACGATTACATTACGATCAGGCCTGACTTCTTTCCTCCATGTGGTAAATAGCGTGGCCGAGGATTTGAACGGTTGAACTCTCAAATTCCTTCTAGTGAAGAAATCTATTAAGTCCTTCAAGATCGCAATTTATGCTGCCACAAGTGTCAACAATGTTCTTGCCCGTCGCCAAGATAGTGTAGATCATTTCCACTCCCGCTGGTTAACCCGGAAGTTTCGAAACGTAGAAGTTAAACAGAATTGGGGATAGTACACCTATTTGAGAAACTCATTATTTGTTTCTACGGATTTTGGACGTTTTGTTTCGAAACTCCACGAACGATTGTGTTCCACGCAAATAGTTCACTAGCCATCTCTTCATATTGTTAGGGATGATCGATTTCTATATGTCCTCAAAGATAATGACATGAATGACCGCGTCGAATGCCTTAAACAGGTCCAGTGCCACCATCGTAGTTATTTCACATGGTTTTGTCTGGTTCTGGCCCTGACTTATTTGCGTGGCAATTAGGGAGATCGATTATTTGACTTTTTCAAAAACCGGTTTTCAAATAATTCGAAAAGTAACACGTTTTAAAAAACCTGGCTTCAGTTAATAATAATTCAAATAACCGGTTAACCGGTTCTTTTATTTAAATAAAATTTTTCCCAATTCTTAAAGCGCAGAGCTGGACAACGTCGTTTTAAAAATAAGCAGAAGCTGATGGAGAGCTTAAAATTAATGTGGCAATCAATATTAACAATAATTCTAACAAATCTCATAAAAACTATGCCAAAACGGTTCGAACAGCACTGTATGTAAATTAATGGACCACATATTTAATAGTGTGTGTGTTACTGTGGTATGTTAACTAAGAACCCAACTTCCAACCAAGAAGTCGTCGAATCAATCCCAGGCCAAACCATCTGAAAATTTTCAACAGCGATATCATCTCACAACTCCACAAGCGATTGGTTATGTGTAATTACGCTGTGAAAAACTTCACTAACTAATATACCTGCCGTTCGGAACCGGCGTTTATGGGTTTGTAGGCTTTCAATGAGTCTAGTTTCTTCACATATAAAAATCAATATTTATTAACGGAAGATGAGAAAAGGTTATTTTTTCTCTAGAGTTCATATCTTTTTCGATCAACTTTGATTTTCACGTTCTTTGTGAGACGTTCAAGGTTGTCATATATACAAAAATTATTAAATTTATACAAATAGTTAAACGATGAGCATATTTTTTATAAAAAAATAAACAAATGTATAAAAATTATACTCATTTAAATTAACCGGTTATTCTAGTTAAATTAAGCGGTTTATCCGGTATTCGAAAAATGAAAAAACCGTATTCGAAAAAAAAGCCGGTTAAAACCGGTCGAATAATATCCGCCAGATCTCCCTAGTGGCAATGGCGGTAAGCGCTTTGGTAGTGCTGTATTTTTTGCGGAATTCATGCTAATGGGATGTCATTTGTAGGTGACTGGTTAAGTTTTGGATAAGTAATGCTTCATGGGTCAAGAAATAACACTTATTTTTAAGTTATTATTTACATATGATGGCTTTTCCCATCTATCAATAGGAATTATACTAAACTGTAATTTTTATACATTTCAAAAATTATATTTCTTAAGTTAAAAAAGAAAAAATATGTAATAAAATTTGTATTGTTAATTTTTAAGAAAAAACATGAAAGCTTACTTTTACAGATCTGGTTAAAATAATATTTGTAGTATAGTAAAAAAATTGCGATAAGAAGGCTAATGAGTAGAATAATAATAAAAATAAAAATAAATTTAAATAAAAGCAATAATTAAAAATTTTGTTGCAGGTTTTTCTTTCATGACAGCTACAACAAATACACTTAATGATTTAGAAAACAAAACTTTAGTATTTATTTTTTTAAGAAAAATATATAATTGAAGTCTTTATATATAAAAATGGATTGTGGTTTGTTCGGAAGCTTAAAACTTGAAAACGACTCGAAAAATTGGAAAGTTCCTTCTACGATTTTGTTGGTAAATTTTCAACAAATTTTCGCTGCTCCTGTTAAGGATATTTGAATAAGATTTAGCACGTCGATTCAGTGCACATATTCTAAGTTGTGCTGCAAATATAAATATTCATTTTTGTATGCCTTGAGAACGGTAAAAGTAGAAGTTTCTAAATTTGGTAAAAAATCGTAATTAATCGTAATTAATACAAATCATCAGACAATAAGTGGTCGTATAATAAGCAGATATGTGGGCATGGTACGTACCTTCCATACAAATAAATATTGAAATTATTTTATAATTTTATAATTTATTTTATAATTTGGTCTAAATGACAAATAATTGTTGTCCCTAAATAGCTGTCTACTTCTGAACATACATAGATTTCCGGGCAAAGCCGGAAGGTTAAAGCTAGTGCATTAAAAAATTAATATTTAAATTTCTCTCCAATTAATTTGTGTGAGAGAAAAATAAATTGAAATGATTAACAAGATTAAAACAAAACAAAAACAAAACAACAAATAAGGACACGTAATATGTTAAATCTGGGCTAAATATCACGTTTTAATGGTTTTTATAATTATTGTTATTATTATTGTTGTAGTTGTTATTGTTGTACAACAAGAAATTATTCTAATATTATAAATACAAAATATTTAATGTTTTTAAATATTAATTGTAGAGGTATATACATATGTATGTACCTATTTACCTATATTACCTATGAGCTGTGATGTAAAAAATAAAACAAAATATTCTTTAGTACAGTTAAAATAAAGCAGACTTAATAATATTGTATAAAACAAAAATAATAATAATAATAATAATAATAATAATAATAGCAACAACAACAACAACAACAAAAGAAGTGGAAAAAAGAGTTGGGGTCAATAAATTCAAAAGTTTTAAAATGAACGAATAAATTGTACATGTGCGTGTGCATGTACATACATATAGTACATTACTAAACGAGTGAAAACAGAAAAATCGAAAAAAGCAAAACTAAAAACAATAGCAACAACAACAATTACGCGAATGCGACGTTAAATCGTACTCTTAATGTTTGTATGTTTATGCACATGTCGTATTTATTATATTCGTTGTGAAGAGTGAATGAGTGTTTGATTGTTAGTATCATTTACTCGTTAACACAAAAAAACAATAGTACATACACCATATTATATACAAATATTTCACCAACAACAAATATTATATACCCCATCCATACCCTCTCTTTACTAAAACGATCCTCATAACAATATTCACAGCAAAACATATGTATGTTCGTATGTATTATGTATGTACGTCTGCAAGATGGTAAGAGCGATTCGGGGGATTTGGGGTTTACAATAACAAGCATGTTTTTTTCTTCTTCTTTGCCATTGCTGGTGCTGCTGTTTTTTTTTTTCTTCTACTTTTATTTGAATATATCGATGCTGCTCTAGAAATTTCGAGGTTATAAAGGTATTGAGGTGTGTGTGATTAAACTTTTTCTTTCTTCTTTTTAATTATCAAAACAATAAAATAATATTTTAAATTGTTTTAATTTGTTGTTATTAATGTTAAAACTTGTTTAAGGCTATGAAAATGTAACATAATTGCCATACTCATTAAATTTTAACCAAAAAAAAGAAGGATGTATATCTTCTGTACATACATATGTATTTATGCGTTTGCGTATGTGAACAAACATGTAAACATAATCTCCTTAACTTTTGTTGTTGTCATAACATATTAAAGAGCAACAACTCTGACTTCACTTTAATTATATTCCGATGAAAATAGTTCTGTAGTGTTAGTAAACGATGCAAATTAATATCTATTTTTGTGATCGGATAGTCTAATGAATAGCTTGTCTACTAATTAGTGGTTAATTAATTGTTTGTTCTTACTGGTAATACGAAAAACTATGGAAACTATTAGCAAATTCCTATATTTTCCACTAGTAGTAAGTTAAACACATGAAACCAAGATAATATCTAAGGAAATCAATTGGCAATTTATCGGCGGTTCTTTTTTGATTTTTTTTATCATATCGCGAATTTCACGAAATTTTAGATTGCTTAAGAAAGTGTCCATTAAGAATAGATAGAGTGAGGCCTTAAGTTTCACATTGTTGTAAACATTTTCCCGGAATAAAAAATAATAATATAAAGAATAATTTTAATAGCAAAAAAATTAATTCATGTAAGCGTTTTCATGTTTGCAGTAACGATTATGCGATAGTTGACAACTCTACTTTTCGATTGACAACCCTGTCAAGCGAAATTTTAAAAAAGGGAAAAGCACAAAGAATTAAAAAAACAAATTTATTTTGAGGCAGAGAAGCATGTTTTAACAATTGTGCACAAGACGAATTGAATAAAATGTTTATTTATTAATTTTATTTATGCCTACAAGTTATTTTGATAATTACAGCGGCTTGGAGACGATCAAATAAACTTGTACTTTTGCAAACCTTATACTATATGCATGCGTGTTATCGTTCTTTCTTGGCTACACATACACGTTGTCGGCATTGATTGATGAAAATCAAAAAATTCAAATTTTGTCATTTGATAACTTTTTATTTGATCGTCTTCAATTGTGATTGCCGAGCATTATCTCAGTTGCCTCGATATTGTAGTAATGAACACATACATTAATAAAATTGAACATGATGTCAATAGCAATAAATCGTCATCCGATGAAAACATTTTGCCAAATAAATACTACGAAATTAAAATCGAAATGATAATTGACGAATTTATTTGTACGTCTTCTTTTAAACGTCAAGCACACGACACTCACAAATATGTATTAATTGATCGTCTCCAGGCCGCTGTCGATTAAATGCACAACACAAAAAATTTTTCTCGTTAGCTTACGACAACAGCTGAGATTACCTATAGCGAATATCGTAAATAAAAGTTACTAAATAGCAAAATCGGCCATTCTGTCGTTTACTGTTAAAAACAATACCGATTACTGAATAACTCTACTGGGTATGATGTAGGGCGCACTCATCGCAAATTGATGGTGGTGGAAGGGATGTGTCCAGACTAGTGGCTGTGTTACTGGACACTTACCGATTGAAAACCATGCTCACAGGATGGGATTACGATACAACGATTACTGTCACAGCTGTTGCGAGGTAGAGAAGGAAAAGCCTGTTGAGCACTTCCTATGTGTCCGAGGACACTACTTGACACTTGTAGCAGCAACCGATGGGCACGTGACCCAACCAACCAATTAATCATAAATAAATAATAAATTTTTTTTTGATCTCGTAAACGTTGTTCGATAATAATATAGCTATTGTAAGCAAACACACAAAATATGTTTTATATATAGCGATTTCAACGAAAAGTTGTGGAAAATAAATGTTTTATTTATTTTTAATTTAAAATACGATTGCACGTGCAATTTCGAAAAGGGCACATGTCCGAATATTTAAAGTTTACAGGAAATGAAAAAAAATAATTATTTTGTAATGAAGTATAATAGTTCAAAGAATTTTATACGGATTATATTCTGGGGCTAAAAATTCATGAGAAGTGCCATTTTCGAAATTTATGATATCGAGTATACAAAACTTAACGAAAAAAACCATATTAATTTGCAGAAAATTTTATTTTAGGTATAAAAAATTAAAGGGAATACTTAAAATAAAAATAATAATATACTTTTATCAAAAATCTTCTTCAGGAAGCTCATTTTCATTTGTGGTTAGCCATTGCAGTATTTCGTTATAAAAATCTGTAAATTCTGTCGGTATAATTGCTTGAGTTTTACAATATCTGAAATATACAGATAATTAATAGGTACTATAAGCTCGATAAGGAAGAAGACAAAATAACGGCTTTGCGCGTTAAAAAAAGCGGTGCTGCAATGCATTTTTTTGTACTGTTTGTTTAAACAATAATTTCGAAAAGGGCACATCACTTAGAGTTGTGACCTATCTGCCATGATGTCTAAAGTAGAAATAATGCTATGGAGGTAAGTTTTTCAAGCGTAGTAGGTGCAGGAAAGCATTTCGGAATCATTGATACGAAAAACACATTTGCCAAAATATGCGAGATGTGCCCTTTTCGAAATTGCATATTCAATTAATTTATATTATATTTTTATGATAAGTTTAAGAAGTATAAACTTAAACAAAAAAAAAAAACGCAAAATAGTCTTCTGAATCCGATGAATACAAATAAATTAGAATAAATAATTTAAATTCATATTTTATTCAATATAACGCATTAATTAATTTGTAAAAGTATAAACTCCTATTAACATTGACAGTATTCTTCTTGCTTTTGTTTTATACATAATTTACCTCAACATATGTTGTGATTTTATTAAAATTCGATTAATTCATTCACAATAAGCAAAAAATTTTGATACGATAGCAATCGGATGCGGTAATCAAGAAACTTGATACCTATCGAAATTTACTTTCGTACGATAGACTATTCGAAATCGATAGCGTTATTTCGGTCCATGATCGTTATGGTTGCTTCAAGTGATAATTGAATAAATAAATTCATCCATGAAAGGAATAATATATATAATAATTATGATTTAAATGATATGGCCAATGATTAAAACGAAAATAGTAAAAGCTCATTCCACAAAACATTGGTTTTCGAATAGCCGAAGACGCACGAAAGAAGTAAAGAAACAAAAATACCAAATAGCTGTATGATCCAATTAAGAGTACCATTGAAACGAGCATATAATATTTAAGAATCTTTATAAAACAGCAATACCAATCGCTAAAAACAATTATATAAACAACAAAATTAGTAGCTGTACGAAGCAAAAAAATAAGTGGAATGCAATTAAGTCTCTTACGCTTAAAAAGGAAAACACAAAAAATAAAGAAAAAAGAAAAACAATTGCTGGTATAATCAATCAAAAGAGCTGAAAATTTCTAACGAATTTAACTCTTTTATCACAAGTGTAGAGAGCAAATTATAAATAGTATTCCATATATTAAATATGAAAATATTATGGAGGTAAAACCGAACATAGATTTTAAATGTAAGTGTATTGATTAAAATCTTATGAAAAAAATATAATAAATTAATTAAAATATACAATGAAAGCAATGAAAGTACAAAGGACTAGAATTTTCCCAGCGTGAATTTCCTTCTAAACAACTATGACATACTTGGTTCGCAGTTACATCACCTTATTAATTTATCTCTGCAGAAGGGAAACTTTCCAGATGTTTTAAGGAATCATGTCTTGTGACGATACAGAATGTTAACAATACTACCGAACCTCAAGAAATTTGCCTAGTGAATATGCTATTAACTGCTATCGTACATTCACAACTAAATGTTTTGAAATCAATAAATTATTAAATGAAACACATTTAGAATTTAGGAATCAGCATAGTTGTGAAACACTTCTTAACTTAGTAATATCACAATGGAAGACCGAAATATACAACAAACCTTGTGTAGTAGCAGTTTTCTTAGATCTAAGGCGTGCATTTGAAACCGTAGATAGGCAAGTTTTATTGAATAAATTAGATAAATACGGTATAAAAGGAACTGAATTAAAATGAGGTTACCTAGGTAGCAGAACGCAAAGAACTTATTGTTGTGAATATATGCCATCTGCTCAAAATTTAAATACAGAGGTGCCTCAAGGAGCAGTATTAGGAACGCTACTATTCTTAATTAACTTAATTGTGAGCTGCGGGATGTACAAAAATATCTTAAAATGAACAAGATGAAATAAAGAATACAAAAGGCAATGTAATAAATGGAAGTACAAATTAAAATATAATAATTGAGGGGGAAACAATAGCGAAGGTAACGGAGATTAAATATCTTGGTGTCATCATTGACATCACATTAAAACTAGATTTGCATTTTAGTTATATTTGTATTTCCAAAAAAATGCTTTTCTAAGAAGAATACGCAGCAATAATAACATGTATAAGGATATATAATACTATTATAAAACCACATATTAAATATTGTTCTACATTATTATTTCTCGGTAGTCAACAGATGAGGAAAGCTTCAAAAATTACAAAATAAGGGCATGAGATGTATACTAAGGTGTCATAGCTGTCGTAGCTTACATGCTGAATAAGTTACAATGGCTATCAATTAGTCAAAGGCTAACATTAAAAGTACTGCTGTCTATATATAAAATGAAGAATGGAATGCTGCCCAATTACTTACGAAATCAGTTGGTATACGTGACGGATGTGCAACCATAATATCTGCGTAATAACAACGATATCAGAATTAACTTTAGTAGTAAATTTTTTTATCAAAATCTGTTTTTTAATAAATGGTTTAAAACTATTAAACTCAATTCCGCTTGAATTAAAAAGGGAAAACATTTTTTAAAAGAAAAATCATAAGTTACGTTTTGGTTTTTAAAATAGCAAATTTTGCTAAATAAATAAATAATTAATTATTACCAAAAAAAACTTTTTACTTTTCAACCCACGAAAGTTATTAATGCTTTAACATTACCATTTATATTTTACATTAATGGACATATAATTATTAGTATTGTTACATTAGTGGTGCAATAATAAACTAAGTACACTATATATAAATTGATTTTTAAGGTTATAAAGCTAAAAAAGTTTTTTTGGCGATTTTAAACAAATGTGTTGTACATGCTGTTAGCCACGATATGCAAAATTCGCAGACGATAATAAAATGCTTTTGTAATAACGTGAGCGGCAGTGGTTCGCGATTTTTAAATTACCCATCTTTTCAAATACGATAAATGCGAACTACTTTTGGACAAGTTATTGTTTTCGGAAGAGAAAAGTGTTTTGTTTTTGAACATAACCTTCATTTTACTTTTCCAATCTTTTAGTTTTGCTCAATCTCTTCACCTAGAAAATCACAAATTTAGAAGAAAAAAAGTTGCAAGGGGCGAAATATGGAATATAGATTTTATTCTTAACCCATTCACAGCCAAGCTTGAATTATATGATGTCATTTCAATTGCCATTTATATTACGAGTGTTACTGTTCACCAAAGCTCTGTTATTTCTTGGTCCTGATAAACATCCATTATGTATTGGACTTTGTTACAAAACCTATCATGAAGATAAAGGTATTATAAGTGATTTTGTTGCTATAAAATTTTGTTATAAACACACGATGAAATTGATTTTTGCTTAATTTAAAGTTGTAAAAGAATATTATCTATAAGAAATAAAACATGAATTTTGTGAATAACATTATTTGTAGTATTTTTTCAAGTTTTTTACATGTCTATATTAATGTTTGAGGCCACAAAAAATTTGCTAATTCAAAAGCTTGCATGTTATAACATACCTATTTAAAGTAGGACGAGTACTCTCGTCTTGGCAATGCAAGACACCCTGCCAAAGACGAGTTAAAGTCAAAGTTAACAACACCGCGTATAACCAAAGGCCATGACCTTGTTAACCGACAGTGTTCACATAAATATTTATTACTATTTGGTCTCTGATGTGTTCTCACTCAGCACCCATTTCACAGATATTGTAATATTTATACAAAATGTCATGTACCCACTTTGTTGAGATGACAACACCAGCTTAACTACATAGATAGGTATGTTACATATGAAATTGAAACAAAAATATCACGAATACACATTTTTTTGAAGTCTTCGATTATTAACTTCATTTTACAACTTTCGTTTTATTACGATTATCTTGTTATTTTTTATAAGTCTATTTTATAGTCATTAAAATGAATTTTGTGATAAAAGGAATTTAAAAAATTTTAATATATTAACTTATTACTTTAATGAACGTATAACATTAATAATTGATTACTTTGTCTACAATGCAAATATTCTTCATTTCAAATACATTAACAAAAAATAAATATAAAAAAAGAAAAATGAAAAATGAAACGTCAAAATACTTTGACGTTGACTGCCAAACAAACAAAAAATCAACCACAGCAGCAGCAACACTAACACAGTCGTTATTAAGAAAAAAATGTAATTAAACTAAGCACACAAAACAACGATTGGAAAAGAAAACGTTAAAATGAAAAAAGAACGAAATAAAAACAAAAAGAAAATTAAACACAAACAACAACGTCAAAGGCAATGATAAAAATAAAAAACTATTAAATGAGTGTAAAACAGAAAGCGCCAAAGATGTGTACGACGAGTACTTGTGTGTCCATTTGCATTTAAAAAGTCTAAGCTGCAGAGCAGCTACGAACAACACGACAGAGCAGTCTAAATAGACCGGTTCAAAAACACGACACATTAAATGGTTACAAATATGAATGTGGAGAAAAAGGCATACCAAAAGTTGGAAAGAAACGGGTGAAAAAAGTGGGAGAAAAATGAAGTAGGGGTTTGTCTATATTGAATTGTGAATGAAGACGAATTTAAAAACGCAAAAAAAAACAAATTCTATGGCTTGTGAAAATAAAACTTACCCTGTTTAAAATAAGAAAAAGTATATTTTCTATTGATTAAGATAAAAATCCAATGCTTTGTTGTTGTTATCGCTCACTCGCCTACTGCTTGTTTTGGGGCCAATTAAACACGTTCAAATGGTTTTCCTTCTTCTTTTTTGTTTAACTAACTGGTAAAAATCTGAAAATTGTTACAGCAACTTTTTTACTTTATTTTTCTTTAGAGGAGTTTTCTTACAGCAAGGTTGTATGGGATGATTTATTTGGAATTATTTTATTGTTTTATTTTATTTTCTTTTCTTTTTTTATATATATTTTTATTATGATTTTGATTTTTCTGGCTTCTTCTTTCTTACTTTTTCATATAATTTTTTCTTTTGCTTCTATTTTTCCTTTTATCTTTTTAACATCTACTTGTATTGCCTTTTCACTTCTTTTTCATATTTTTTCTCACATTCACTCGCAGACACAAACACACAGTGTTACACACGTTAGACTAAAATTTTTTTGCACTTTTGGTGTAGAACTAAACGAATTTTTTCTCATCTTTTATTGGATTGGGGCACACTTTTTCGTTCCCTGCCTTTGGAGGTGAAATTTATTTTCTTACAAGTCGGGGTTTTGTTTATATTACCGTTTCTATTTTGTCGTGGCTGGAAAAAACGATTTTTTTGTTTATTATTAAACAAAATTATAAAAAGGAAAAAATTCACATCAATGCACACACCGTCATAGAGATAATTGTACATGAATTTTCTCCGACGAATAAAACTCAACTGCGATTTCTTTTCTAACCCCAACACATTTACAATAAAAAAAAAATAAACAGTGTTGCATTTTCAAGAAATTAATGCAATTAATAAAGCACAATTTGTTCATAAAACCTATTAAGAAGGCTGCTCGTAGTTAAAAAAATTTTAATTATTTAATTAATACCAAGCTTTTTAAGTTTATTTATTGATAACTAAAGAATTTCTTTCAATTCTTTAGACTTTTATTATGAAGTACAACTCTGTGTTTTCAACATATAGTGCTCTCTGTTTTTTGTTCTATACTTGACAGTAGTTATCTCTTTTCGTTAACATGGCGGCAATTCGTTGTGACATTTTAACGAAGAGAGCTGCCACTGTTTTAATACAGAAACTTATAACACACCTGTTCTTAAAAGTTTTACAAAACGTTCGGCTTTTATATGTGTGTTTACCTTTACGAAATTTGACGTTTTTATACGAAGTTTACACGTCACAACACTTCATCGTTCGTATTGAAAAGTGAAACGTTGTGCTGAAAAGCCGCAGTAGAGTAAAAGTTAAGTGGTTCGAAGACTGTTTTCTGTTAATTTAAGTAATTATTAAATAAAATAAATACAAAATGTAAGTTTTTTGTACATGCCAACGATAAACAAATACCAACGCGTTATCTATTATATTAAAAAACAAGAATTTCTGTGAATATTCTTTAAAACAATTTAAGGCTCCACGTCAACAAGTTTCACTGCTGTAACTGAACTTGAATTCGTTTACTTGTATATCTTAATTAAATTATATCTATTTAATCTCTTTGTTTTTTTATTTTTAGCATGTTCAAATCATTGTTAATCGCTTGCGCCTTATTGGCCGCTGTCAACGTCTGCTTATCTGATGAAGAAACTTCTGCCCGCTTGTTGGTTTCCAAACAGATCTTAAACAAATACTTGGTGGAGAAGAGCGATCTGTTAGTGCGTTACACTATTTACAATGTTGGCAATGGAGCCGCTACCAATATTAAGTTGGTTGACAATGGTTTCCATCCTGAAGCTTTTGAAATTGTTGGTGGTCAACCCACTGCCAGTGTAGAACGTATTGCTCCCCAAGCCAACTATACCCATGTTTTAGTAGTACGTCCCAAGTCTCATGGTTATTTCAATTTCACTGCCGCCGAGATCTCTTACAAGCCTGTAGAAGAAGCCGAAAAGGTATTTATTTCATTTCTCTGAAATTTCAAACTAATAATTTTACCATTTTATTTACAGTTGCAATTGGCCATCAGTTCTGAACCCGGCGAGGGTGGTATTGTCAACTTGCACGAATTCAATAAGCGTTTCTCTTCCCATTTCTTCGATTGGGTAGCTTTTGCCATTATGACATTGCCCTCCTTGGCTATTCCTTTGGCTTTGTGGCATTCATCCAAAAGCAAATATGAACGTTATGGCAAAAATAAGAAGCATTAATTAATGCCTTTTACGCCTTATTAAACCCTTTAAGGATCCCTTTTTTATACATTTAAAATTTTGATATCAAAGAAAATTCCTTCTCCGTTCGTTATTTCGGTTCTATTTAATTGATTTTCCTGCTATACACGAAGAAAAAAGTGCATCATTCAAACTGTTCTCTTCTTTCTATTAAAATAGAAGGAAACGATTCTTTTTTTAGTTTTTAGCATGAAAAATCGTTTTAGATTTATTATTAAAAACTGAAAGAGAGAAAACTGAAATTCTTTCTCTGCGTTTAAAAAGTAATGATCTTTGTTTAGAAGAAGTAATAATAATTGTTAAAATTTTCATTTAATAAGAAGAAAAAAGAAACGCATTTTTTAATTAACAAGAAAAAATAACATTTTTACACATTTATTTATTTAATGTGCGTGGACAATGTGAGATTTTTTGTAATAAAACATTAAAAACAATTTTTTTTTGTTTTTATATAAAAGCGGAAAAAGATATTGTAGTAAGAAACTTTAACGTTAAGTGTATTATTATTTGTAAGTCCACAGGCAGACAGAATTTTTCATGAAATATTAAATATTTTTGGCAACAACCAATTTAAAGACGAATGCTGTCATAACATTTATATTCACTGGATGATCTTTGCCGCATATCGTTTTATTTATAAATGTTTTAATAGACTATCTGCTTCTTGTTTTAAATTAAAAAAAAAAATGTCGAAATATGCGATAATCAGTGAAACAAACACATTGTTTGCCTCTGTCCTGACCGCTTGAAATACATTTCTAATAAGAAAAACAACTCATAAAAACAAATCCTAAATTATACAAAATAGGATTTCATAAGCTCTCGATGTAAGAGCTGTCTTTTATAAAATTTTTAAATCAGTTTCATAAAAAGGATTGCAAGCCAGACACAATCCGAAATATCTCTAATAGGGCATTGAAGCTGATAAATTAGAATAAGAATCTTCTTATATATAAAAATGAATGAGTGTTGGTATGTATGTACGTATGGTCCCATACAAAGTAAATATTGATTTCTTTATATCTTGAGAAGGGTTAAAGCTAAAGTGTCAAATAGTCCAAATAGCTTCATGGTCAACACAAATCATCAGTCAAAAACTGCTGAATTGGAAAAGAAGGCGTGGTACCTCCCATACAAAGTAAATATTGATTTTTGTATATCTTGAAAATAGCAGTTTCTAAATTAGGAAAGTGGACTAATGGTGAAAAAATGTAAAAAGTGTAACTAAAATAACATTTAAGACAATAATTACGATGGTTTTAGCTAGTATATATGTATGTAAAAACAATTGTGTTTGTATGTATGGATTGTTGTTTGAAGTCTGTAAACAGCTAAAGAGCTGAATCGGAAGGAACTATAAGCTACCTTTAACTTTTACCGGGAGGGGATTCAATAGAGGGAAATCGTAAAAAAATATAACTAAGATAACTAAGCTAGGGGTGGCGAAGTATGCCAAGCTTAAACAAATATATTACAAATTTCTTTGGAAATTTATTTCAATAATCGTTGAAATTTTAAACACAGATAGATTTAGCTAATAAAAGTGGAGTAAGAAATGCTTTCTTCAAAATTAGATCAGCAATATTTTTCGAACATATTTGGCACACAATTCTCTAATAATGTAACTGAATTTGTTTGCCTTTGTTACAATTTCATAGTGAAAACCAGAAGGATTTTGTTTCCATTTTTAAAGTATGTAAAAAGGATGTGTTCAAAATGAATAAAAAAGGTTCAAAAAAGATTTTCAAAACTGTTTTCCATGTTTAGCGGCGTAGGTAGATCGTTTTAAGGCGATCCTCCTTCCCCTGGAATATGTTTAGCCCTGGCCACCTAGACTTCTTCATTCTTGAATTGTATTATATATTATTTTTTCAATTTATAGCTTTGCAAATGACCTATTAAAATTAACTTAGTTCGTTACGTGCTTAGCATAACCCATACAAAGGGAAAAACGCAGCTGAATTATCACTGACCTAGCTAACATTTTCAAAATTGATGTAGTAGCATAAAAAGTAAACAAAACATAAATTAACGGTACTTTTTTTTAACATATTGTTTATGTGTATTTTTTAATACATTGCGTAGAGCACAAAACAAACAGAGACATTGCCTAATTGCACTTTTCAGAAAATGAAAAGTGATTCGAATCGAAATTTTCCCCGTTTAGCAACTTTGGTATTCTGCGTTTCGGTTCCGTTCAGTTTTTTATGTACATATGTATTCTGCATTACGTTCGTAGCTACGTTTTTCTAAGTAAATAAAGCTGTAACGGAGATTTTTGGATATTTATTTCTTTAGACCAAAATTTATTATTTTGCTTACATACATATATACATACATAATTGGCTTTTACAACCCGTCTACCAGATTTCTGCCTTCAGCAGCACCTCCTTCCAGGCACTTTTGCTTGGCGCGTGTCTTCGCCAATTGGTCACACTCTTGCGGATAGGGTTTCCTCGACCTGATCTCTCCATCGTAGACAAGGGCGTCCTCTACGCCTACGCCCACTGACATCCACATCGAACACTCTTCTTGCTGGAGCATCTTCATCCATTCGGAAATCCATGTCCTAGCCAACGTAGCCGCTGAAAGCTAATTCGCTGAACAACGTCCATGTCGTTATATAGCTCAAAGCTCATCGTCACAGTTCATCGCCAAACCGCAAAGGACCAAAGATCTTCCGTAGAACTTTTCTCTCGAACACACCCAAGGCAGTTACATCGGTTCGTAACAATGTCCATGTTTTTGACTCATAAAAAAGAAGAGGGAGGATGAGCGACTTGTAAAGTGTCAATTTCGTCGATCGGGAGAGGGCTCTACTACACAATTGTTGATTGAGACCATAATAACACCTGTTGGCAAGAGTGATTCTACGCTTGACACTGATATCATTGCTGCCGGTAATATCAGTGCCTAGATAAATGAATTCATTCACCACATCGAATGTATAATTTTCGATCGCAACCTGGAAGCCAATACGCCGCATATTCCTACTTGTCGACAACATATACTTCATCTTGGCCTCATTTCCCGCAAACCCATTTTGGTAGACTCTCTTTCGATGGCACTGAAAGCAGCAGTGATATCTCGATTGGTACCCCCAATGATGTCAATATCGTTAGCGTATGTAAGGAGTTGGATACTTTTGTAAAATATGGTGCCATTGCGATGTACATTCGCCTTTCACAGAACGCTCTCCATGACGAAATTGAAGAGGTCGCACGATAAGTGGTCGCCTTGCCTAAAACCTTGCATGATTTCAAAAGGTTCTGATAGTTGCTTTCCTGTCTTGACAGAACTGCAGGAGTTTCTCAACGTCATTCTGCACAGTCTTACCAGTTTTGTAGGAACACCAAGACACCAACACCAACACCAATTGCGGCATACACACGATCTTTTATTGGGCTATCGAAGACTGTTTTGTAGTCGAAAAAAAAAAGATGGTGCGTATCGTATAGTTGGCACAAATTGTAGGGTCTCCCTTCTTCAGGACAGGACAGAGAGCACCGAGGGTCCAATCACCGGGCATACTTTCTTCTAACCATATTCTACCGATAAGCTGGTGTATGCATCTAATCAGCTCTGCACCACTGGCTTTAAATTATCCAGCGGGCAGGCCAGCAGCTTTGTTGTTTTTATGTCGCCGTATCGCGACACTGACCTCGCCATGGCTTGGTAGCGGAATCTCCACGCCGTCATCATCGATTGGGACTGTTTCTCCAACTTCTCTGACGGCGGAATTGGTGTCATCATCGCCACGTAATATCATAGAGAAATGGTGCCTCTATAGCCTCAGTACGCCTTGTGCATCATTAACCAGGTTACCGTTTTCGTCTCTACAAGATGATGCTCCGAGCTTATAACCTTCAGTTAGACGCTCACGCCTTTCATGCTCCCTCTTCTTGCGTCTAAAAAGGCGCCTCTCTTCTCTTCGCTTGATAGCTCTCAACAATGGTTCGCGTAGCAGCAGCGTTAAGTGTTCTCCTATATGCGGCGTTTTTCGCTGCAGTGGCTTCGCGACACTCCTGATCACACCATTGATTTCGTTTATGTGGGCGCTCGTAACCAATGACTGTTTCCGCAGTGGCGCGCAAGGAGTGGGAGATGTTGGCCCAAAGTCCACCAATGTCGTCGAAAGTAGAAGGGGAGCGATGAAGCCTATCTGAAAGTTGAGCGGAGAACATCTCAGCCGTCTCTGGTGAATGCAGCTTTTTTACATCAAGCTTTGCTTGTGTACTAGAGCGCGCTGTCATCGCTGCACTAATGCACAGTCGTACCTTGGCTACAGCAAGGTAATGATCCGAGTCGATATTCGGACCTCCGAATGTGCGCACATCTAGTATGTTAGAGATATGCCTTCCGTCAATCACAATGTGATCGATCTGGTTCCGTGTGGAACGATCCGCCAAGTAGCTTTGATGATATCGAGATGCTGGAACCTGGTGCTACAGACTACCATGTTTCGCGCCGCGGCGAAATCGATCAGCCTCAGACCTTTGGGAGCGGTAGTAGTGTGAAGACTGAACTGACCGACGGTGGGACCAAAGATACCTTCTCGCCCAATCTGCATTAAAATCCCAGAGGACGATCTTTATCTCGTGTGCCGGGCTTTTATCATACACGTCCTCAAGGTTTGCTTAAAAAGCATCATTTATCGTATCGTCCTTGTCTTCTGTCGGGGCGTGTGCGCAGATTAGAGTTAGGTTGTGAAATTTTGCCCTGATGTGGATGGTGGCCAGTCTTTCGTCAAACCTGCGACAAGATGACAGAGTCGTTTTCTAATCACAAACCCTCATCCGAATTCGCGCCTCTTCGCATGGCAGCTGTAGTAGATATCACATGATGTTAGCCTTTTGCACCTCTGTCCTATTAATTGCATTTCCTGGATAGCGGTGATATCAGTTCTACACTGTTTGAGAACATCCGCCAGTTGGCCAACACCACCTTCCCTATAAAGTGGCAGCACATTCCAGGTACCAATTCTCAAATTATTGTGCTTAATACGTTTGCCATGGTCGTCAACTATGGGGGAATATTTTCGGATTTTGCTTTGGCTTTCATTGGATAGAGTTTTTATGTGGTAAGCTTCAAACCCTACGCACAATCCATTGGATTTGACTACGCTGCACACATTGGTTACAAACAAGCGGCTGCTAATTTGCTAGGAGGGGCCATGAGGAGACTGTGTGTCAACTTCAATATAACAGAAAAAGGATTGTTCTGGCTAGCACCATGTTGACCGTATTCAGAGACTTTTCCTTATCTGCTGTATTCCATCCCATGGCTTACATTTATTATTAAATTGTTACGCTTTAACCTTTTTAAGCTTTAGAGTTTTTTTTTTAAATTGCGTTAAATAAAATAAACGACACGAATTTATGTTTAACTTTGTACAGTGTCCAACTTACATAGTTAACTTTCGCTTAATGCACAAAGTTATTCAATACTCAAAATAAATTATAACTTTCTGACTAAGCACGATGCGCCGCCTTTAGTAAATTAACATTAATTTCAAATGTCCCAGTAAATACCAAAACCTATTCAGCTAAGTTATTTCAAATGTAAATCCTGTATACCTAAAATTAAATTGGTAGCATTATTCAAATGAATACGGCATTAACAGAGTGATCGTAGGCTTCAAACAAAGCAATAGAATAAATTTAATAATACAGTTTATAGCTCTAAATGTACAAATGTTGGTGTATCTTCTAAGGCATTTTCGTAAAAACATTTTGCTGTCGTTTTTATTTCAACTTCGCTCTTTATCGTCGTCGTTGTCACTTCGAGTCCAATTTGGTATTCTATAATAGCCTTACTACGACGACGACAGTATAAAAACACATCTCTAGTATTTTTGTTTTTATTTGTGTCAGAAAATATTTGTTGTTTCTGCTTTAAATAAACATAGATTTTAGTGATGAAGAAAATAAAAGAAACCTTGTTTTAGAGAGAGAACTTCTCAGGATGAAATCCGACATCTACAACTTACCAGATGAAAAGTAAGTATCGGAACCAAAAGTTTTTTAAAATAATTATTGTTACTTCATCAATAAGTTTAGAAGTTCCTTCCGTCTAAATAAAGAAGCTTTTCAACATGTGCTGGAGTCAATAAAATTAGACTTGAAGAGTGGAGTTAGATCAACGTTCAATTCTTAATGAGACCCTTGAGGCGTTAGAAAACAAAGTTTGTACCAAGTGGATTATATTTGACATGACAGCTGCTTAAAAAAATCAAGCGAAATTGATATTTTACAATAAAACAGATTTTTCTATGGTTATTCGTTGTATAGAGGAAACCCATATCAAAATTATAGCTCCAAGTAAGGAAAACCAACATAAGTATTTCAACCGCAAAGGGTTTCTTAGTTTAAATGCTATGATTTTGATTTTTTATTTTTAAAAACGTTTATGAGTTCGCAGATTGTAGTTAAAATAAAACAAATCTTTCGTTTGTTTTTTAATTAAATTCCTTTATTTTAGCACAGTTTTGTGTTCCACTGCTCAACGTTCAATTCTTAATGAGACCCTTGAGGCGTTAGAAAACAAAGTTTGTACCAAGTGGATTATATTTGACATGACAGCTGCTTAAAAAAATCAAGCGAAATTGATATTTTACAATAAAACAGATTTTTCTATGGTTATTCGTTGTATAGAGGAAACCCATATCAAAATTATAGCTCCAAGTAAGGAAAACCAACATAAGTATTTCAACCGCAAAGGGTTTCTTAGTTTAAATGCTATGATTTTGATTTTTTATTTTTAAAAACGTTTATGAGTTCGCAGATTGTAGTTAAAATAAAACAAATCTTTCGTTTGTTTTTTAATTAAATTCCTTTATTTTAGCACAGTTTTGTGTTCCACTGCTTGTCACCTTTTCACAAGCAATAACAATTTTTATTCTTATTTACTCTGTTTAATTAATTACTCGACAGATCTTTCTACCTAAAGATCTTCCAATCCGATCGTGCCAACCCGCTGAAGTGCCCAACCTGACTTTTGTAACAATATGTAAGTATATATGACATATTTCATAACCTATTTATATTATTTGTGATAAGATTTGTGGATGCACAACATGCAGGTTCTGCCCACAATTCTTTAATCGGTTAGCCATGCAAAAGAATACTCTCTAGCGAGACTATTTAAATATTGTTACGAAAATAAGGTTGGGCATCACAGCCTTTATTACATCGCTAAAATAAATAAACAAAAGCTGCAAGAACACCTATACGTGCTGTTTACAAATAACCAAATCTACAACAACAACCGTTAGCAGAGACAAAGTGGATAAAAATAACACGGCAACAACAATAATTAAGCAGTAAAGAAAACAAAACAGACAATAAACAAGCAACAACAAATACTAAAAGCTGAAAGAGGTAAATGTTTACATACGCATGGCTACAAAAGAACTAAAAATAAAATAAAAGAAAGAAATGGAATCTACCTGAAATATCGAGAGGTTCGAGATCTTTCGATGTGTTGTTTACTTAGCCATATAAAAAGCACATCGATGCGAACAGCAATGAGTTTATGTTTCGGAAACTCAGCGAGTGCTGTTTTAAGTAAAGTTAACTCAGCGAATGTGTTATTGGTATGAAGAGTGTTTATAAAGAGTAAACTTGTGAAGCTAGTAGTGAAGTAAAAACCAGTTTAGTTGGAGCAAACTCAGTAAAGAGAATTAAGTGTGGATAACCTCTGGTTGAAAAGGTTGTGATCGAACCTAAGTTATAACTACGATCGGGTTGGAAGATCTTTAAGTAGAAAGATCTGTCGCGTAACTGTTGTTGTTTACAAGATTGTAAACAAACAGAGTAATTAAGAATAAAAATTATTATTGCCTGTAAAAAGATTACAGGCAGTGGTGCACATAACTGTGTTAAATAAAGGATTTTAATTAAAACTAAACACAAAATTTATTTTATTTTAACTACAATCTACGAACTCATAAAAACACGTTTTTAAAAAAGTAAAAACGTAACAATATGAATAAATAACGAACAATTTTCGGCCAGGTGACGCAGGCTATCTACTTGACCTATATTTAATAACGCCACATTATTCTGTTGTTGAAGAAAGTTCAGAAGCTATTTTTAACATTAAGTATGCAAATGCGAGAAATATAGTAGAAAAGACGATTGGAGTATTAAAAAATCCGATTTCAATCCCTTTTTTGCCAATCTTACCGAAAACTGTTCCCGTACTCAAAGATTGGGCAAGTGAGAGAAATTGTGATATGGAAATATTCTTCTTCTTCGTACACGAAACAGCCTGCAATTTTTCTTTGGCAGATTGGTAATTGTCAAGGAATCAGCTGTTGTAAAAAAATAAACATTGAAATAAGGAAAGGAAGAATTACAAAGAATTATAAATAATTTTCTGTAAATTTTTTTTTTTTTTTTTTAATGTCAAAACACTGACATTTTCTTTTGGAATAGAAAATTGGCTTTTTGTGTTCCCGCACTTTTGTACGTTTTAGCTAAAAATGAGAGAAATTTTTATTTTTTCTCAACTTTATCCAAAAAGTACGGGATCACACCTAGTATACGAATTGAGTATGGATTAGGTCAAATTCACGCAAAGAGCAGCTCTTCTCTTCTGTTTTCACAAAAATAAGCAAAAGATAAACAAAGAGAAAACAATGGAAAAATACAGTGCAAAATTGCCTGAATGAGAACTCTAAAATTACTACCACAATTGTAAAATGCATTAATACTAGTTTGCCGGACGCTGTATTAGGTGTACCAGAAAGCCAGTATAATACAGAAAATGGCCTAGATGATGTTGACGTAAATGACTCTGAATTTACACAAAACACAGTAGCATCTAATATAAGAGATGCACTAGTTTTTTATTAAATAAAAAATTAAAATCTAATAAAGGCACAAAAGAGATAAATTCAGTTGATAAATTGACTTTATTTTTCTTAGGTGCTGCTGAAGATTTGCAGATCTTTTTACTTTATTAATGTTTTATTCTTTTAATTTTCATTTCACTCTCGTGCTTTTCTTCCTCTCGCATTATTCTCCTCCAACAATTATAATTTTTCTTTTCTCAATTTCGAGTAATTGATTTTGATCTTCGTTTTAGCTTCTAATGCTTCGTTTTAGTGAATTCTAAATGTCCGTCAAAAGTTTTGCCTGCGGATTGCTAAGGCTTTCTAGCAACTCTTTTCGAACACAATTACATTTCTTCTTCTCTTTCTCTTAAATTAACACTATTTTCTTTTTTCTTGGAAATGCTGTTTGATAGACTTTGTTGACCACTCAGGTAATTTATTGTGGTGTGGCAACTTCATAACACTGTGTGCAACATTGTTAGATAACTCTTGTTCCTTTGTATTTTGATCCTGTATTAGATCCGACAACTCATCTTGATCTTTTCGTTGGAAACCTTGGTATTCTCCTTCGGTGTTAAGTTGCTTCTGAAATTGTAGTAAATTTGCTACTGCTTCCTCCAGTGGGCTGTGAGCAAACTGTTTAAATATACCATCACCAGTGTTGCCACAACTTTTTTGTAACCAAATTTCAATAAAATAGTAATAAAAAATAGCCAACATTTTAAGTCCCAGTCTTATTACAAAAAACAATAAGATATAATTTTATATATTGAATTTATAATAGTATTGGCATAATATAGACCGCAAAAAAAGCTTGGTACAAGTCATATTTTTCTGAACTTTTTATGTTAACAAAGTTCGCACAATTGAAAATATCATTCTTTCATATGCATAATTAAGGCTCAATTGCCCTAGTAACAGATATAATAATTCGCAAAATACCCGAACCAAATAATAGCGTTGAAGTGAAATATTTAAAAAAAAAATTAATAATAAAAGGACTAGGACTTATAGACTTATTTATTATCTATTATCAGGGGTAACAACTCACCAGAAGTTCTTAAACAAAAGTTTAAACAATAGGTATTATGAAAGGTATTAAAAATCAATTATAAATTTATATTATTATTAATAAAGAGATCAGCGTCAGGCAAACTAATATTAATGCGTTTTACAATTGTGGTAGTAATTTGAGAATCTCTCACTCAGGCCACTTTGCATTGTATTTTTCCACTTGTTTTCTCTTTACTTCTCTGTTCTTTGCGTGAATAAAAATAATTTTTAGGCCTCCGATAGGCAAAAGTCTGTATATTCAGTTTTCAAAGCGGCTTTGTACTTTCTTTTCTTCACAAGTTAGCCTTCTTTTAAAATTTAAATTGTTATTCCTGCAAATTTGTATTATATTACCAGGTGTATAACTTCAAAATGCAAGATTCACAAAATGATTTGTATTTTTAATAACTTGTATGGCATTTTGGTTGGTAAATATCTGTTATTTAATTTCAATTAGCCACTGAACGAAATATGTGGTATAAACAACTAAGTTTTTTTTTTGGACTGCTCATCGAAGCTTATTCTATGAAGCTTCTTTTTAAAATTAAAAAATCCACTCAAACAAAACATAAGCAGAAGGATTCAACAAAAAGCAATCGAATTAATGCTGAGAGGTGTTGTTGGAAAGTCATAAAAGTATTGCTGCGGTATAATATTTCTGCAGATATGTTGGAAAATTAAAAGCATTAAGTTTTAAGAAAAAGCCGTCATGCCAAATGGAATCGAAGGCTTTTTCGATACCAAGAAAAGTTACGCCAGTACTTTTACTGGACTAAGGTCTAATAGAAACTCGATTGCAGTTGTGGGACAAGTTCTGATTGCCCCAGTTATACTTATGCACGCTAATTTTTGTATCTTATTTGGCTCTGCCTGGGTTGTTCCCAAACTCGTTTTTACTTCTCATGCAACGGCCCCATTGTCACAATCGTTCTGACCATCATGATATACATCGAGTATAATATTCTTGGGTTACAGCCCCAAGATCTTCCTGCAAGCCTTCTGCACACAATAAGCACATGCGTGGCTTCCTCCTATCCGATTCCGTTTGTTACTTACGAGATAATTAACGACTCTTTTCAATTGACGCACAGTAGAATGTTCCTTGCGAAATCCGAATTGTTACGGGTTAATATTATTCTGGTTAGAAAACTCCATAATTCTTTTGATGATAATCTTTTCGAATACCTTGACGAATGGGCTTAGAATGCTGATAGACCTATAGCTAGAAGGTAATTTAGTATCCTTCCCCGGCTTAGAAACTGGGATTACTATTGCCTTCTTGAAAGCTGTAGGAAAATAACCTACCAATAAATAAGAATTGAAAAGTTTATTTAAGGACTCAAAAAAGTAATCGGGCATATTCTTGAGAATAATTCTATTAATGCCATCTAAACCTAGGGCTTTATTGTTTTTCAGTAACATCACTAAAGATTTAACTTCAGCTAAATCGGTGAGTTCTATATTAGATCTGTCTAAAATTCTGTCATCTAAATCTCGATGATGCAAGGGAACCGAATATAACACAAGTTATCGGTAAATGATCTGACTACAAAACATTTGAAAGTGTCAAGATTCAAAAACTGAAGACTCAAATTCGACAAAAGAATGTCCACTGTAGAGGGCTGGACTGGACTGATGTTTTGACCAAAACGCGTATACTCTAACCGGAAATATATGTAGTAGCTGGATTGGAGACAATGGCTGTAGAGCTCCTTACCAGCGGAGTTGTTCGATAAACAGTTCCAATTTGTGTGCCTCGCATTTAAATCAACAAATTTAAAGAAGTTGTTAGGAAAGGATGTAAGTTTACCCACATCTGCCTTAAAGTTGGCGGAGTGCACTGGATTATATGCCGATGTAAATATAATCGGGCGCCTATCAATCATCACTTGAATTGATATACTCTCAGCAATACTTGTTTTGATTTTCGGTAACAAAGAATGCTATCAGCGGTAATTGCAATTATAACACCCCCGCCATGAGTGGATCAACTTCTCTATAAATCTTATAACCACCAAGTTTGAATCTGTGGTACGGTTTCAAAAAGGTCTCGTTCAAAAGAAGAATATCTATTTTCATTCTATGCAGAGTAAATTCTAATTGAGCAGCTGCTGACTCGGTTGTAATGCCTTGAGCATTTCAATGCATTACTTAAATCCTTGTTAAACACATAGAGTTATATGGCATACTTAAGCATCATACCTAAAACTCGGAGCTTGCCAGCTTATTTTGACATTTTTGTAAAGCATCGACAGCATTGAAAAATATTTCCATTAGTTTTTCATTAGAAATGTCATCATTGTTGTTTACATCGTAGCAATTGTTGTTTACTATCTCCGAATAAAGGTTACCATAGATAGGGTATTTACGTGTATTACCTAAAGGTTTACGCCTTGACAATTGTGGAAAATCATGATCCTCAGTATTAAAATAAGAAACATTGTTTTTGCTGGTTGTCTTTGCTTTAGCAGTTAGCCGATAACGTATCTCCGGGTACTCTTGCCGTCTAGGACACTTTGGGTCATTCACTCTATGGTTGATATTTCTTAAGATCTTTTTTAAACACTTGTAAATTATGCCACCAGCCCACCAACCATATTACCATTTTTAAGTAGACACTTCGCAAAATCATGGTTTCCAGCGCAGGCTGAACATACCACCACACGATTACAATTTCTTGTACCATGGCCATACATAGCGCATTTGGAGTATTGTGTAGGGCCACTGTTGCCCTTTAATGGTCTCCTCCAATAAACAGAAACATTACAAAAGTATCTTAACTTCATAGTCTCCCTCTTAGAAATCTGTTGATGATCAACTCGACAAGATATATTGCGTCGTCTACGTTGGATCTTTTAGTCTCCAATTCCTTCCTCGCTTACCGGGTCTATATTGTGCAAGCTGACAAATTCGATGCAAATAATTTTAATATCAAATCGAGGTAGACCAAATAAACTAATTTGAAGGTTTTGGCGTTTTTACCTCATGCATATATAACTGTTATTGTCTATCCTTTAGAACACTTTGTATAAAGTAAGCGAATTGGAAATTATTTTAGTTTTAATAGATATTCTTTTAAAATTATATTGTTCGCCAATCAAACCAAGGACGTTAGAAAAACTATGTGAAAAATCCACAATAATAGGAGGAATTTTTTCCTTAATTGCAATTGCTTCTTCTTCCTCGTCATCAGAAAGTATATGAAATCTGTTCTTACTTGTTGTAGGACCATCAGTTTTTGACTCCTTAGTTTAGGGCTATTGCCCCCATACTTTTTTCTTTTTTGAGCTAATATTACCAAAAACAACCAAAAATTTAAAAATTATTTAGCACTTTTATTATAAAAATTTAAATATATATTAAATTTTCAATAGCAATAAATAAACACAATGTTTTTAATTTGAGGCAGAGATGCCAGATGGGTAATAAAAGTTGAATTATATCATTACGTATCTTTATTTTTTAAGGCCTGGTTACTCTTACGTAAACGCATACGTTGCGGATCAGCTGTTCCGTTTTCCTTATATACCTTGTTTATGTGTGAATAGATACTCTTATGTAAACGTAACGTTGCGTTGCAGACAAATTAAAAAAAATTCTTTCCGTTTTTACGTATCAGCTTTCAGCAAATTTTTATTTTGTTTTGAAAATAGCTTGAATGTATTAAAAGGCTTCTTTTTAAATGATTGCTATAAATTATAAAAAACTTTCTATTTTTTTCCAAAAATAAAAAATAAATAAGACAATTTTCAAAACCATATGACACGTTTGCGTATTTTTAGTAACTATCAGCAATTGAAATCGACCGTAAAGTTTACGAGCCCACAACATTTACTTAAGAAAAAACAGGCCTTTACTTCGAGAAAAAATAACCAAGATGGAAAAAAAGTCGACATCTACACATCGAAGAAGAAAATAACAAATTTCGGTTAGAAATAACTAAAACGGCAACACTACCACCACCAGTGAAATTTTTCTCAGTTTTTTTGGCCACCATTTTCTATTTTACTTTAAATTTTAAATCTCGCCAAACCTATGAATTTAATCTGTCAAGTTCCTATGAGGCTATGTCCCGAGGGAGATGCCCGGGCACGTCCTCAGGTGGTGGATATGGGAAGGGTGTACTGGCATGTTGTAGCAATCTGGATTCAGGCTGGATTGCTGCATCATGCTTGTCACCCTGGGAACTTCGCAACCACATCGTCTCACCTGAGATCACTTGGTTTTCGCGTCGGCATATTGTACTCCTGATTGGTAGGTATAAAGACCGTAGCCTGTCGATCGAGGTTGAGACGTTGAAAGTCCGATTCTCCCCGTGAACCACAGGGGCTAGGGGCTGACATTCCCGAATCTAATCTACTAACATGGAAGAAGATAATATTGGTAAAATTACGGTGTAGGACCAAATAACCCAGTAGCAGCGGCAAGTGTTGGTGCGGTAGCAAGCCATGTGTCGTTGTTATCCTGAGATTGCGACCCAGCTGTGGATGTGTGTGGATGCCTTAGCACCTATAGCTGCCTGTGCTACAAGTACAAATCAATCCGCTGTATTAGAGAATGAAAAGGAAAGCTGTGGAAGTAACTCGTCTGCGAGTACATTAGGTTGCGCGAACGGTGGGGAAAATGTCAAAACGGCCTAACCCTTGAATCCGTCAATGATAGCCTGTTCGCTCATAGCAGGGGGATACTAATCCTCATGGACGAGGTTGGCTCTATTTGACTGTGTAAGGAGAGTCTCCCGGTAGATCTGTTGGACAATCTCACTCTAACCGATAACGAGTGATCTCTATCACTATGAGCTCAGCTTCGTCTGGTTTGGGTGGATTGTCCAACTTGACATCTGAGGATGCAAACCAACCCCGTTCATGAATGCGCCATATCCGATCGGTCGGTTACCGCTTTCCCGTCAGTGTGCATTCGAAGTGGAGGGAGTTGAAGAGGGAATGTTGCTCCATAGGAACAACACGTCTTCTTCTTCTCCCGTCACGTCGTCTTACGATGCTAGCGAAGTAAAGTATAGGAGGTTTTATAGGAGGGCGATTTCTTATCTAAAGAATTTTGTCGGTAAGTACTCCAGTTTGCACACGGGGAGAGAGATTATCTTAATCAAGAGTAACCTTAAGTTTGTGAGGAAGTTCGAAAAAACCTATCCTCACATTCCTAAGCGTGTGCTAGCGATTGAGGAAATCCGTCTCTCGGTGAAGCAGCAGGTCACGGCCTCGTCAGGAGGCAAGACTATTGTGGCCGTTACCAAGTCATTGACAAAGGAGACAGTGTCAAAACCGAAAATTCCTGAGGGGTCATAGGCAGCGCCGACGTCGACAGCGTCGCAGACTGGTAAGGCAATTCTTAGCCTAGCTGGTTTGGGAGCTAGGGATCAGTCACGTCCTGCTCAATGAACAAAGACTATCTCTAAGCCCACAAGTCAGGTAGGAAAGAACAGTACTGGGTCCAAACCACAATCTCAGGGAAACATGGGTACGGCAAAATCTAAATCGAAGTCAACTGTACCTGCTGGAATAAGTCCAATGGCGTCGACTTCGCATAGTTGATCAAGAGTTGCGGTTGGTTCAAAGTCGTCAAGTTTTGATACAGGAACAAAGAGCATGATTGGCAAGCCACGCAGTGGTAGATCGGTCCAGAGACATTTTTGATAGGCCAACGACTTCAAAGCAGTCTGCGAAGTTATCGGATGTAGCATCTGGTCCACTGCAACACGCAGTGAAAAGGGTACGATCGACCGCAGACTCGCTGCCAGCTGCTAAGAAGTCGTTTATCTCTCAGAAGGTAAACCCGGAACTGCGAGGGACAATCAGTAACGATCGATGGCTGCTGGCCGAAGGTCATCTTAGAGGTGTAGGTGTCATTATCGCTGGAGCGGGTAATAGCAACAATAGGCTGTTTGGTAGTGCGTTCCTCTTAAGGGGTAACAAGATCATAAACTGCCTCAACAAGGATTTTCTTTTGGAGGAAATGAATGGTATGGGCAGCTTTTGGGAAGAAGCATGGGTGCTTCCTCCAACAGCTAAGTTGGCAGACATCCTGACTCTGCTTGAGAGGCAGAATCCAAATCTCCATACAGACAACTGATCATTCATTCAGCTGCTGTAAGGAGAATGGAGGACTTGACATTAAGGTGCTGGTCTACAATAAGGAGGTGAAGCCTACCTAAGGAATTGTGGGGAAAACTGAATTTTGGCTTGGGTTGCATTCGGTTCCGCTTCCCAACGTCAACAACTCAGTAGGAGTCGCAGACAGCAAGAGCTGAGCATCGTGCAGATAAATCTGCGCCATTGCAAAGCCGCCGCTGCTGAGCTCCTGTTATCCCTCACAAGAAAAGAGGTAGACATCGTCCTAATCCAGGAGCCCTATGTTTTTAATAATAGGGTTAGCGGGTGGAACGATGTCAATTATGACGTCTTTGCCGCCTCAAATGGTCATTGGGTAGGAACTTGTGTTATTGATAGAAAGAAGCTTAACTTAATTTTTCTTTCTAATTTTAGCCATGACAAGAAAGTGGTACTGGTCAGACCACAAAATTGTCCTCCGTCTGCATGCCATATGAGGATGTTGACGCCCCACCTGGGCGTCTTGTTCAAGACCTGCTTGAGGACATGAAGATGTGTCGCCAATGCTCACCATTTCCATTCCAGTAACACAAATGCAAGAGGTGAGTCGATTTTTTATTTTATTCTACAATATGATCTTAGGATATGCAATAGGGGTAGTACGCCTACTTTTTGCACTAGGAATAGGTAGGAGGTTATTGACCTTGACCAACCTGGATTGGATGACTGCTGTTAGAGGCTGGAGAGTATCGGAAGAGTGTTTCTTTTCAGACCACAGGAAAATACAATTCCAGCTTACTTTGACTGAGAGCAGGTGTCTCATAGAAATCCAGGGAAGGCTGACTGATAGATGTTCGGGAAGCTGTCTTCATCGAGGCTCTGCGGAACGATTGTCCTTGAGTCCATTGATGTGGACAGTGCGGTGAACAGTCTGACCGACACCTTACTGGGGTGTTATGAGGCTTTCTGCCATCTTACCCTTCCGGGTAGGAAGAGTCATCCAGTTTGGAATGGTAATTTGAGGGTTCTAAGGAAGGCCACTAGGAAATCTTATAATGGAGCTAGCAGATCGAGGCTCGAGGCTGATTGGGACGCCTATAGGGCGAATTTCAATAGGTACAAGAGTGAGATCAAGAAGGCTAAGAGGAGATCTTGGGTTGCCTTTTGTGAGGTGGCTAGGTTCCAAAGAATGCCTTCAAGGGTGTACGAGCCCATTGTAAGCATTAAACAAACTCTAGTCTTGAGACTCTGTATCTGCTGACGAGGACAATTTTCCTGGATGCGAGGATGTGGGTCGCAATGTTTCAGTTGTTTCGGTTCATTCTGCCTCAGGGGAAGCATCGGACCACATCAGTGGGGTAACTGACAACCAGAAGATTACTTGGGTGATTTACACATTCAAGCCTTATAAATCACCCGGCCCAGTTAGAGTAATACCGGCGATGCTACAGAAAGCCTCACATTACTTCAAACTCTGGGGGTTATCTATGGTGCTTGTTTGTGTTTATAGTATGTACCGAGGTTGTGGAGAGAGGTAACGGTGATTTATATTCCTAAATCTATGAAGCTTAGTCACTCGACACCGAAGGATTACAGACCGATCAGTCCGTCATCCTCTCTTCTTAAAACTTTAGAGAGGTTGGCTGACCTTGAGATAAAGTCAACAGTGGACCTAGCCTCGTTGAGTGCACGCCTATATCAAGAGCAAATCCGTTGAAACTGCTCTACACGAGGTTTTATCGTGAGGAATATAGCTAGATGACGTGCCTCGATATAGAGGAGGCGTTCATCTATTCATAATTCTCTCTGTAGTGCGGTATCTCCTCACTACTGACGGATTGGATTGATAAGATGCTTGGGGGCAGAATTATCACTTCGCGAGTCGGAATGAGTTCTATTAGGAGGTCCGTTACTAGAGGCACTCCTCAGGCGGGTGGGGGGTTTGGGGGGTTTGTCGCCACTATTGTGACTTCTCGTGATCGGAGAGATACTCAGGGAGTTTGGTCAGCTAGGTGGCAAAGTGGTTGCATACGCTGACGACGTGGTTCTGCTTGTGGGTGGTAAATTTCTGTCTACCTTGTCAGAATTATTGCAGGGTGTGTTGAGCAGGCTGTCACGATGGGCACGTGGTAGTGGCCTTGGTGTCAATCCGGCGAAGACGGAGCTTGTCCTTTTCACCAGAAAGCGTAAGATTTCACCCTTTGCGCTACTAGTCATGGATGGAGTGGCATTGGACCTCTCCTCGGAAGCGAAATACGTCGGTGTTGTCCTTGATCGTCGACTTGACTGGAAAAGGAACATCGAGCAGCGTGTGAAAAGGGGTTTTGTAGCACACTATTCGTGCGAGAACTCCAATGGCAAGAATTGGGCTTTGAAGCCGCGTGTACAGCACCGTTGTACACCCCCATCCTTACTTATGGTGGTCTTGTTCTGGCGGGGGTTGCGGTGTATGGACATGCACGTGTATTGAATTGTCTCGGGTTGAGTCTCGGAACAGATGGAGGGGTAAGTGACTATCTCGCTCTAACCATGTGCTTCGAAACTGTAGGGTGGTGATACCGAGTAGAGATGGTTGGCGGGGGTGCGACCTTTCTCTTGGAGGACTGGCTGTTTTCACGGATGGATTAAAGACGGAGGAAAGCACCGAGGCTTGGCGTCTACTGCGAACGGCATAACCTTGGTTACTCTTATAAGTTGAGCCGCTAGTGCAGTGTATTCCAGGCGGAAGTTTTTGCGGTAAGGAAGGCTCTGGAGATGATTGTGAGTAATATTGGTGGCATTGAGAGTCGAGCCGTTCTAGACTGCAAATTAGCCTTGGATAGGCTGCGGAAGACCGTGCAACTTTTTTGGGTACCGGGTCATAGTGGTATCACTGGTAATGAGAATATATATACATGTATATATATGTATATATATGTATATATATATTAATAATAATAATATATAATATATAATATATAATATATAATATATAATATATAATATATAATATATAATATATAATATATAATATATAATATATAATATATAATATATAATATATAATATATAATATATAATATATAATATACAATATATAATATATAATATATAATAAATAATATATAATATATAATATACAATATATAATATATAATATATAATATATAATATATAATATATAATATATAATATATAATATATAATATATAATATATAATATATAATATATAATATATAATATATAATATATAATATATAATATATAATATATAATATATAATATATAATATATAATATATAATATACAATATATAATATATAATATATAATATATAATATATAATATATAATATATAATATATAATATATAATATATAATATATAATATATAATATATAATATATAATATATAATATATAATATATAATATATAATATATAATATATAATATATAATATATAATATATAATATATAATATATAATATATAATATATAATATATAATATATAATATATAATATATAATATATAATATATAATATATAATATATAATATATAATATATAATATATAATATATAATATATAATATATAATATATAATATATAATATATAATATATAATATATAATATATAATATATATAATATATAATATATATAATATAATATAATATAATATAATATAATATAATATAATATAATATAATATAATATAATATAATATAATATAATATAATATAATATAATATAATATAATATAATATAATATAATATAATATAATATAATATAATATAATATAATATAATATAATATAATATAATATAATATAATATAATATAATATAATATAATATAATATAATATAATATAATATAATATAATATAATATAATATAATATAATATAATATAATATAATATAATATAATATAATATAATATAATATAATATAATATAATATAATATAATATAATATAATATAATATAATATAATATAATATAATATAATATAATATAATATAATATAATATAATATAATATAATATAATATAATATAATATAATATAATATAATATAATATAATATAATATAATATAATATAATATAATATAATATAATATAATATAATATAATATAATATAATATAATATAATATAATATAATATAATATAATATAATATAATATAATATAATATAATATAATATAATATAATATAATATAATATAATATAATATAATATAATATAATATAATATAATATAATATAATATAATATAATATAATATAATATAATATAATATAATATAATATAATATAATATAATATAATATAATATAATATAATATAATATAATATAATATAATATAATATAATATAATATAATATAATATAATATAATATAATATAATATAATATAATATAATATAATATAATATAATATAATATAATATAATATAATATAATATAATATAATATAATATAATATAATATAATATAATATAATATAATATAATATAATATAATATAATATAATATAATATAATATAATATAATATAATATAATATAATATAATATAATATAATATAATATAATATAATATAATATAATATAATATAATATAATATAATATAATATAATATAATATAATATAATATAATATAATATAATATAATATAATATAATATAATATAATAATAATATAATATAATATAATATAATATAATATAATATAATATAATATAATATAATATAATATAATATAATATAATATAATATAATATAATATAATATAATATAATATAATATAATATAATATAATATAATATAATATAATATAATATAATATAATATAATATAATATAATATAATATAATATAATATAATATAATATAATATAATATAATATAATATAATATAATATAATATAATATAATATAATATAATATAATATAATATAATATAATATAATATAATATAATATAATATAATATAATATAATATAATATAATATAATATAATATAATATAATATAATATAATATAATATAATATAATATAATATAATATAATATAATATAATATAATATAATATAATATAATATAATATAATATAATATAATATAATATAATATAATATAATATAATATAATATAATATAATATAATATAATATAATATAATATAATATAATATAATATAATATAATATAATATAATATAATATAATATAATATAATATAATATAATATAATATAATATAATATAATATAATATAATATAATATAATATAATATAATATAATATAATATAATATAATATAATATAATATAATATAATATAATATAATATAATATAATATAATATAATATAATATAATATAATATAATATAATATAATATAATATAATATAATATAATATAATATAATATAATATAATATAATATAATATAATATAATATAATATAATATAATATAATATAATATAATATAATATAATATAATATAATATAATATAATATAATATAATATAATATAATATAATATAATATAATATAATATAATATAATATAATATAATATAATATAATATAATATAATATAATATAATATAATATAATATAATATAATATAATATAATATAATATAATATAATATAATATAATATAATATAATATAATATAATATAATATAATATAATATAATATAATATAATATAATATAATATAATATAATATAATATAATATAATATAATATAATATAATATAATATAATATAATATAATATAATATAATATAATATAATATAATATAATATAATATAATATAATATAATATAATATAATATAATATAATATAATATAATATAATATAATATAATATAATATATAATATAATATAATATAATATAATATAATATAATATAATATAATATAATATAATATAATATAATATAATATAATATAATATAATATAATATAATATAATATAATATAATATAATATAATATAATATAATATAATATAATATAATATATAAATAAACACGATGTTTTACATTTGAGGCAGAGATGCCAGATGGGTAATAAAAGTTAAATTATATCATTACGTATCTTTATTTTTTAAGGCCTGTTTACTCTTATGTAAACGTATACGTTTCGGATCAGCTGTTCCGTTTTCCTTATATATCTTGTTTATGTGTGAATAGATACTCTTATGTAAACGCAACGTTGCGTTGCAGACAAATTAAAAAAAAATTCTTTTCGTTTTTAGTTATCAGCTGTCAGCAAATTTTTATTTTGTTTTGAAAATAGCTAGAATGTATTAAACGTATTCTTTTTAAATCTTTGCTATAAATTATAAAAAACTTTCTATTTTTTTCCAAAAATAAAAATAAATAAGTCAATTTTCAAAACTATATGACACGTTTGCGTATTTTTAGTAACTATTAGCAATTGAAATCGACCGTAACGTTTACGTGCCCGCAACATCTGATATAATATATATACTAAATATATGGAAAAAATGGCTCTATATATATATATATATATATATATATATATATATATATATATATACATATATATATATATATATATATATATATATATATATATATATATATAGAGCCATTTTTTCCATATATTTAGTATATATATAGTTAGTGTCTCTAATATTCGGTTTTTAAGTTTATCGATAATAACACCCTGGCATTAGCGAAATGGATAGGTAATCAGAAGAATAGCAAAAACTTAAATAAATGTTGTCAGTATGAGTATTCAAATATATGGAAGAAATGGCTCTTTGGTAACCCTGCAACCGTGATAAATCGATCAAAGTTTGTTAACCCTGTTTACTAAGCGCCATTAATATTCGGTTTTTCCCCTATTTATATGCTATTTGCAAAAAAACATGTTATTCAGCTACTTTTCCAGCAATACAGAGATACGTTTTTATAAAAGTGCATAACACCTCCTTTCTTGTCTGTCCAAAATTCTACTTGACTGCAAATTATACAAATGGGGCACAAAGGAAAAAACACTCCTTTAGAACAGCGAAAACTTGTTATTTTCCATTATGAAAAAGGTAAAAAGTACAAAGAGTTTGCTGAAATTCTGAATATGAAACCAAATACAGTTGGGGACATTGTCAGAAGGCACAAAAATGAAGGAAGAATACACTTCATAAAGCAGACAGGTCAGCCAAAAAAATTGACCGAGCGGGAAGAAAGTTCAATTGTGCGAAAAATAAAATCTAACCCATGCTTAAGTGCTCCCAAATTAGTCACAGAGGTGCTCAATGAGTTTAAAAAGAAAATATCTGCATCTACTATACGAAGAACCATAAGAAGAAAAGGTGTTCATGGCCGAGTAGCACGTCGTAAGCCATTGGTTAATTTACGCAACCGAAAAGCTCGTTTGAGACTTATTTGTTACTTTTCAAAGAAAACCGAATATTATTGACGCGCAATATTTTATGCCACCTGAATTAATTTAGTTTTTTTTTGTTATATTGTTATTCTTTTTTTCTAAATACAAATGTGAACTTTCAAGTGTCTAAATAAACTATTAATGGAAAAAAAATTTAAAAAGATATGCATTTAGCTTAAAACAAATCAGTTAAACATATCTCTTTAATAAAACCGAATATATATATATATATATATATATATATATATATATATATATATATATATATATATATTCAATATATATATTCAATATATATATATATATATATTCAATTAATATATATATATATATATATATATATATATATATATATATATATATATATATATATATATATATATAAATTTAAAAAGATATGCATTTAGCTTAAGACAAATCAGTTAAACATATCTCTTTAATAAAACCGAATATATATATATATATATATATATATATATATATATATATATATATATATGTATATGTTTAACTGATATATATATGTTTAACTGATTTGTCTTAAGCTAAATGCATATCTTTTTAAATTTTTTTTCCATTAATAGTTTATTTATATAAATATATATATATATATATATATATATATATATATATATATATATATATATATATATATATATATATATATATATATATATATATATATTCGGTTTTATTAAAGAGATATAGGTTTTATTAAGATATATATATATATATATATATATATATATATATATATATATATATATATATATATATATATATATATATATATAACAGTCAAACTATTAATTGAACGAATTTCAATAAGAATTCAAATGAAATACATTAATGTACATAATTTTCAGTTTCATAAATTCGTTCAATTAATAGTTTGACTTTTATGCTGATCAAATAGGTTTAAAAGTGATATCTAATTTATCACCTAAACAATTGCTTTTACTTTAGATAAAAAACAATTTATATAGTGCTATACTAACCTTATCTAATACAAATTAAAAAAATATGTGTTGAAAAACATTTTAAAATTTCAGCCGAAAACAAATTTTATTTAGCTTTTTTTTGAACGCGATTTAGCTTTTTTCTGTACTCAAGCAGGTACAATGGTTAGGAATAGGTTAAACGATTATTCATCTTTTTTAAGTCTTGCACATTTGTAATATTTATAAGCGGATACAAATTGAATCAATACAACGATTTTGTTTTTGCAAAAAATAAAACGACTTTTATTAAATACAATATAAAAATAATCAAACCGTTACTGTTAACAAACAAATAAAATAAAAATCTTAAATTTAGTATTACATGTATATTTTATACAGAGTATGTAGATTTCATTTCTATGCTTAAAATAAGCAAAACTGTTTAATATTTTATCATTAATTGTATCACATAAAATACTATTTTGTTAAAAATAAAATGCTTTAGTGGTGTAAATGAGCGCCTTATGGAAATGCTTCTTTCTGTTCTTAACTATGTAAGAGGTGCATATAAAAGTATAAATTCTATTGAAATTATTTTTTTCTTTTTTCCAAATAACAATTAAATTACATTTATATAATACGTGTGTGTATGCATATGTAAATATAATAAATAATTATAAGCATAGGCTTATAGCAATAATTTGGCCACGGATTATTTATATTTTTGTATTGGCTTTTTCGACAATTTGAAAGAATGTGTGCGAGTTAAAGATCTTGTACATATATGAAAAATAAAATGCTCGATAGTATATATAGGAATTATTTGAAACTTATAGTAGAAATAATAAAAATAATAGCATCATTATAGAAAAAAAGAGATCTTAAAAGTTGGCTTTAATCTAACAATTATTCATTACTTCAGCAGAATAGTATAATTAAAGCCCATTTTGAATTTTTCTTAGATTATAGTTGCCGAGCTTTATAGGTGGTTTTCAGATTAAGAAACAGACAAACACCAGAGTTTTCTCCGTTTTGAGTACTTCTATGCAGACGGACATTAATTGCTTAATTTGTAAAGGTAATATATGGACAACGCAGATTTTAAAGACATTATTAAATTCCATTACTTATGTGGATGTGACACCTTTACGCGCCACCAACATATTAAGTACTGGATGTTTACGTATATAGCTGACAGCTTTTTTGTGCGTTACCATTGTAAAGTCATAGCCATTGCATTGTAAAATCTTATCGTGTATGCGTAAACCAGCCCGTGCAGCAGGGCTACCATCGTGGACTTCAGTAACATAAATACCCTAAAATGACACGAATAACTATTTAACTTATAAACTTTTGCCATAAATTCAACAAGCACCCACATAGTCTGTATAACCCTGTGGACTTTTCTTATAATCCTGATCAATGCCTCCACCAATTTTAAAGCCGCATTTTAATATCTCTCTGCCTTCCTGATCGTAGTCCTTTTCCTTGTGCAGCGTTATAGGAATCTAAGCCGGATATAGTAAAATAAAACAACAACAAAATTATTTTTAGTATCATTCACCGACAACTCCACCCATGATGTCATTAAATACTTTCCGTTTGTTTAACTTACGCTTAAACACTCCATGGCCGTGCCGGCCTGATGCTGAAACGCCATTTTAGCCATTTTGTTGTTATTGGATTGTTGATTTATTAAAAATTACTTTAAGCTTTAATTGCCAATTATTAATTACAATTTGTTTAGAAAGTTTTCTATTTTCTATAGAGAAATCTTTGTTTTATTGTTGTAGTCGTACACCTTTTAGAAAATCGGTCAAATGCTGTGAAATGTCAAATTTATCTTAGAACCATATGTATGTAAAGTTGTCAACTCTGCCGTCGAACAAAACTTGAGAAATTATTTTGAAAAAAATAAGTTTTTAAAAAAGATTTAATCACAAGGAAAATATTGGTATTAAATGTTCATATGTGTGCCGCGGTGGTATGGTAGGTAAGTCAATCGTCTACCAACCAAGAGGTCCTTTATTTAATCCCAGGTAAGACCATTTGAAAAAGAGACCAAGTCTTCTACAGCGACATCACCTCTTAATATTAGCTAGTTACTGGTTATGAGCATTACTACTATTAAAGGCTTCTCTAATACATTTGCCGTTCATTAAACTATAGGTCCCTTTCAGAGAGTCTAAAAACAGAATGTGGTTCAGCTCATTGATTGAGAGGAGTTTCCGTGTTTCTCCACGGAATGTTATGGAAATTATTATAATATCCAATAACCATAATTTAGAGTGAGTGTGAAGCGAAACAAATAAAATAAATTAAATAAGCAAATGAATTATTTTTCAAAATTAAAACGAAATCAATGATAATGCAAGTTGAATTCTCACTAACATAAACACTTTTAGTACACCCCTTCTTTAATTTTAGTGCAACAAAAAATCTTTTTAATTTATTTTTAAAATTTAGAATATTTTCAAAACATAGGCTTTTTTCACTTCGTCGGGTCAAGGCTAATTCAATAAGATCGTGCTGCCATTCTTATACGGTAGGTACGATTAGGATAGGATTGGGTGTAAAATAAAAAACTTTTGACGTTCGTAATAAAACACACCTAATCCTTGAATGGATGTAAAACTTTTTACAATGATCAAACATTGCCTTAAATAAAAAAAAAAAAACAATTAAATTCGCTTTGGGTTGAATTTAAATCTTTCTTTATTTTTGTTTATTATTTTGACTATTAGTTCTGGCTAACTTTCAATAAAAATAGAGAAATCAGTAGTAGAGGAGACATGCCATTTTCACACAACGTTTTTTTTTTTTCATAATTCGCTTTTATTTTTTCCTTCCATAGTAAAGAAAGATGCACTGTAAACAGGGCAATTCGAAAGTAAAAGTAATTCGAAGTCCCCTGTGAACGTTGCGCTAGACCCCTTTTACAGTTGGTTTAACGATGGTCACACAGAACAAGTTTGTTGGAGACGGGGTGAAGAAGTGATGTGGGTAGTACACGAATGTTTGTACAGGACATTTTTTGTTCCTCTTTTCTACTTTCGTCTTGTTGCTTCATACTTTTTTTCACATTTTAATACTGTTATCTCACGAAAATTTCTGTTCCACTTCTAATTTCACAAATGTGAAAGATTTAGCAAGAGTAAAAGAGAATTGAAAAATTGCTCACCTATCGTTCAACCAAGTGTGAGAGCTGAATTAAAAAAAATGTTTTTCGCTCAAAATTTTGTTTGACGAAGCACCAGCCTTGCTTAGTGTATGAATTATGAATGAGAGGGCAAATCATGAATAATTGTTTTTGTAGAAAAATGTTTTTAGAATTACTAATCAATGAAGTTTTTTTTTCTGTATTTTATATTGTCATCTCTAACTGAAATTGTTATATTTTGCCTTCACTATTTGAATTTTGACAAACTGTTATACAAAACCAAAACAACAATAAAAGAAATAGAAATAAATGTTAAAAGAAGAAACACTAAATTGACTCATTATATTTAAATACAGAATTAATTGATAAGGAAAATTTTAAACAGAGAGACAAAAAATATAAAAACAACGAAAAATATGTCAAAAGAAATTCAACCACCATCATACGAAGAGGCTATGCATGCAGCCACAGCTCCTCCGCAAGTCGGTAAGTGCATGAGTGTAGCAACAGCAACTTTTTAAAACTATAACATCTTCGTTTGTAAAGATTTCAAGTATCCCAATCCAAATATTGGTGTAACACAGCCATCTACACCTTACGTGCCACCTCCAATGGCTCAGGCACAAAATGTACCAATTCACAGTAACCCTACTGCTCCACCTCATGTTTCTCACGGTGGTTATCAGCAGGTGCCTTCGTATGGAGCATTTGAAACCACTCCAGTAAATGTTGTCATCCAGCAGACTCCACATGTTGTTCCTCAAGAAATCATTGTTATCGGTGGTTGTCCAGCTTGCCGCATTGGCATTTTAGAAGATTCCTATCCCTGCATTGGTCTTCTTTGTGCGATTGTATTTTTTCCAGTGGGCATTCTATTCTGTTTAGCTATGAAGAATAAGCGATGCTCCAATTGCAATACAGAATTTTAAGGCAGGAGGCTGGAGACTATAATTTTGTAAAGTATTTAAAACCAACAGCTTCAACAACAACGCGAGCTTCTAATAATAGTATGTATGTATGTGCGTATGTGTGACAAACAGGCTGTGTAAAGGCCTCTAAATAAGTAATGGTTTTAAAAATTTTTTAATTATGTTTTCCTATTATAAGTTTTAATATTATTTTACACTTTGTTAAAATTGCATTAATAATATGAAAGAAATGTTTTAATTATCAATTAGAGCGATATACATATGTAAATGTCCAGTTATCATATCGTGGGAGGATTACTCTATTAAAGTTCAATAATTTTTCCTCATTACTGCGTATCAAATGTTATCGGCTTTTTGTTTGTATAAAAAATAATAATAAAAAAATACGTAAAATTAGCTAAAGTTTTCTTAAAATTTAGGTATACTTTAGGGCGTTTCCAAAAAAATTATCTTAAATTAAAAGGTCCTGTTTGTTAATGCATCATTGCACTGCATAGTATGCACGTTACGTTTATAAATGCAAACAGTAATAACACTGCACTATCTGATGGTCGAAAATGTAACATGGCAGTATTTTTTGCACTATTAATGATCATAAAAATGTTTATCATAAAATTTTCAATTATATTATATTTTGTTACCTTTTAAAAATCACAAATAGGTGATTAGAAAAACCATCGCAGAAAAATCGTATTATGTAACGCAGCGTTACATTTACGTACGGGCTCATAGTTAATTCGAAAGAAGACCTTTAGATATTCAACATTGTTGTGTTTCGCGCATTCGCAGTTGTATTTCGATATTTTTGTAAGAATACAAAAATAAAAAAAATTGTCTGTCTTTGATCTATGACAACGACTATGCCACATACTAAGAATCACTTAATCGAATTTGTAATTAATAAATTATTTAAAAATTACATTAAAATGCTGTATTGCTTTCAAAACTAAAACCTAGAAACAAGTGCAATATTGCCTGATATATCTGTTGTTGCTTAACCAGAATTAAAATGTTAATGCATCATTGCACTGCATAGTATGCACGTTACGTTTATAAATTCAAACAGTAATAACACTGCACTATCTGATGGTCGAAAATGTAACATGGCAGTATTTTTTGCACTATTAATGATCATAAAAATGTTTATCATAAAATTTTCAATTATATTATATTTTGTTACCTTTTAAAAATCACAAATAGGTGATTAGTAAAAACCATCGCAGAAAAATCGTATTATGTAACGCAGCGTTACATTTACGTACGGGCTCATAGTTAATTCGAAAGAAGACCTTTAGATATTCAACATTGTTTGTGTTTCGCGCAGTCGCAGTTGTATTTCGATATTTTTGTAAGAATAAAAAAATAAAAAAATTGCCTGTCTTTGATCTATGACAACGACTATGCCACATACTAAGAATCACTTAATCGAATTTTTGTTCCGAAACAATGGGTGACTATTTGTTAAAGAAAATGAGTTTCTCGTTTAATCAAATATAGAGTGCATAAAATTTCTTAAACTGCTCTGGTGATCAGCTTTTTTAACATAAATTTCTTTTTTTGCATTGAGTCTGAAAAAAATATAAAATTTTGCTCTTAAAGTCAATAGTAATAAATAATATGTTTTTTATATCAACTTGTCGATGTTCAGCTAGAAGAAACATTTTTAATTAAATTTAATATCTAATATCATTTGGCCTCGAACAATGTTAATTGAGTTTTAGTTGAAGGAAAAAACATAAGATTTAAAAAATAAAGTTTGATAATACTGTGCAAAATGACACGTATGTATGTACATACATATGTATGTGCAAAAGAACCTGTTTTTATGTGGATTATTTTTGTGCGATTTTATTTTTGTGCGATTTCTTTTTTATGCGATTTATTTTATGCGCTTTTTTGTGCGATGTACACATTTATTTTTACGATAGTTTCTGGTCGCTATGTGAATGTTAAACATAATAAACGAAGTTATCAGCAGTGTTTGAAAAAGGAACATAATTAAGAAATATTTCAGTTATTTTTTGTTTGGTATATAATATTGAAATATATGTTGTTAACGAAAAAAACGCTCACTTTTGTATACTGATTATTGTTATGTTTTTCATCTTATCGAAATGATTCAGGATGAAATCTCGAGGATCATGATATTATAAATTATGTGACAGATGTTTTCGATAAAAAAGAAGAACCATATAAAATGACAGCGGGTAACATCTATGTCGGACTCCAACTTTGCAATAAATTAGAACGTCATTTCCCGGCCATCGATAACAATTCTGTAAGATTCCAAATTCCAAAAAGAACTTTAATCCTGTATATCCGGCTGTCGAGATATATACAAGCGTATGGTAAAACAAGCAACGTCGTAAAAACTGATTAGCGAATACATGATACCTCAAGTGGTATCTTTTAGCGATTATGAAGAATAACGATTTAATTGATTTTTATGTGTAAAATAAGTAGATATGTAAATAAAATGTTTAAAAATATTCACGTGTGTACTTAATTAAATGAATTAAAAAAGTTTTGAGTTATATTCGACGTGAAACTTTTTTTATGCGGTCCGTATTAACTGCACAAAAAAAAAAAAAAGAATTTTTGTGTGATTTTAATATATTTTGCTCTTATGGAAAACAAATGGCGTGGATAAAACGATGTAAAGTATGGATAATGCCAACTTGCAATTATCTGTGAAACATGGTGAAATATGACAAATAGTTTGTGGTAGTATATCAGCTGATGGAGTGGATAACCTAGTATTTATATTTATCTATCTGAGAATTGAAAAGCACAATTAAAAAAAAATTGGGAAAAATGTGTACTTCGAATACTTTTAGGTCACACGTTGATTTTAGATTTAAAATAATCTTCCCATGTTGGTCGGCTCTAGATGCTATATAACTGTCTAAAGGTAAAACAAACGCCGTCCCAGTCAGCAGCTGTGAACGCTGTTGAACATCTCTGGAAAATACCAGACAAAAAAATTATGGAATATCCGTATCTAACATAAAGGTCCTACGGGAAGCACATCACAAAGAATGAAATAAAATAACTCCTTAAACGTGTAAAAATCTTGAGGAGTTCATGCCAAGAAGGCTCTAAAAATAGCAAAGAATACCAAACAAATACTAAAATGATTTTACATTAATACTTCTTTTACTTTTTATGCTTTAATTATAAGCTTATATAAGTGTACGATTTTAAGTGAAGCATGAATATTGCGATATTTTTTTATTTTTGTCAATACTGTTTTAAAGAATTGAATTTTGTTAATTTTTGTTGTTGTTGAAATACATGTTTTTTGTTCTAATTATTGATGTGCCTTTTAATTTTTTATATATACGGTGGCTACAAGCCAAACTCAGACACTATAATAAATTGATTTTGTTGATAAATTTCATAAGAAATAGAATAATAAGAAATAGTTAACGAAAAGAAGAAATAGAAATAAAAATAGAAATAGTTAACGAAAGCTTTTGTTTAATTTCTTATTATATGGTTAAGAAAATAAAAAAATCTAGTTAAATGGCTACGTCAATAAACAAAATCGCCGTATTTGGAGCGTAGACAACCATCAAGCCGTTAATAAATCACCACTAAATCCATTATAATTAACTGTTTTTTCTTGAGACCAGCACTCAGCGGATAACCCCTACTTATGGAGTGCATTGTGGTGGTGCTATGAAAATAAGTTGTGAGAAGGAGGATAGAGTGAGGTCGTTCGATTTAAAGTTACTCATGTCATAAGTGGTAGGGAAGACTTTTGCTGGAAGATTGTTCCACAAACAAACAGATTTTTCCTTAATTTCGTCAGAACACATTCCATTATAGTACCGATAGAACATTGAAATACATGTCACATTGCTACGATGCTCTAATGAATCGATAGAGTTAGCTACCCTACCGTCGTTAATGAGTACCTTTGCCGTTTCCTGTACGCGGTCGAGAAGCTCCAAAATAGACTTTGAAGCACCAAATTTTGGTATATTTAGTATATTAGATATGTTGTCACCATGTCAATTTGGCAGCACTGCCAAATCGACCATCTTTACGTTACATTTGAATTAACGGATATAAAAATAGAAGATGGTCGATATTTCCGGAACCTTCCAAACTGTAGGCAATTAGGTACATAAAGGGGCTGCTTTACCTACACGCCAGTTAGCTATCATTTGGCTTTCAATAAATAAAGTTGTGTTAAAGCGAAAATAATAAGTCTTGTATAAGCGAATATCTATTTGCTGTATTGACATAGTGTATAAAAGTTAAAGTGGAACAAATAAAATTGTAACAACAACAAACGTTTTAAAAATATTAAAACGTAACAATATATATATATATATATATATATATATATATATATATATATATATATATATATATATATATATATATATATTAAGCTATTAAGAACAGAAAACAAAATTAAAATTCAGTAGTTGTAAGTAGAAATAAACTAAAAAGACTTCAATTGTTAAAAAAAAAGTTACACAAGTAAATTCGGACGGCTGCATAAATGTCTGAGAATTTAATTACTTATTGTTATAAAATTAATATTTTGTGTGCAGACCCTTGTTGTTTATAACCATTTGGAATCTTTTGGGAATAGATTCGACCCATTTTTGGCAGTAACCAGCTGGCATTTTTTCCCATTCTTCTAATAAAACCCTTCTTAGCTCAGATTTGCTGGAAATCGACTGATGCTGAACTTTTTTATTGAGATAATCCCACAAACTTTCAATAGGATTTATGTCGGGGCTCTGGGGCGGTGTTTCCTTGACGTGCGGCACATATAGTAGCCAAGATCTTACTTTGTGGGTCTTGTGTTTGGAGTCGTTATCTTGGTAAAAGTACCAACAGTTATCCAGAGCAAGCTTATCCACACTTTTTGGCAAGTTTTATTTTAAAATGTTTGAATAAACATTTTTAATATTAATAGGTCAATAAAATGCAAAAATCCTAGAACTGATGCTGAAAATGAGCCCCAGACAAGCATTGAACCACCCCCATGCTTTACTGTCGGTTTCAAGTAATTCAAACGTAGTTCCTGATTTTGTCTCCTCCATACTATTGGTTTATCATCCGACCCAAATACGTTAAATTTGCTATCGTGAACATAGCATTTCTCCAAAAAGGAAAAAACTTATTTTGGTACTCTTTTGCAAATTTAAGTCTTTTGGTTTGATAGCGCTTACTAATAGGAAGTTTTTGTCTAGTTTTTCTCTAGCTGTATAATTTTTTTTCGTAAACTGAACTAAAGGGTTTCCCCCAAATATGTAAGTTATATCATAAAAGTTACTGTCCGAGTTTGGCTTGTGCAAATCATTTTGACTTTCAAAGCGTTTCCAACTTCAACTTTACGTACAATTTTTAAAATTCTGAGTTGGTTTTTCCTTTTGTACGTGGAAGATATACACAAATAAGAAAATAATTACATTTTAAAAAAAATAATTAAAATGTATGATTTTTAAGCGATCGAAAATATTTTGGTATAGTGTCCGAGTTTGCGTTGGAGCCACTGTATAAAAAATTTGTATTGCCTGTTTAATTTCAAATTATTTAAAAAATGGTCCTATACGATTTTAAGTGCCACTTACTGTATTTCAGGTTCAGAATCCTGTGTACAAATTTTTCAACTCCTCTAGTGGTAACAACCATTTCAATTTTTTTAGGTTTTTCTTGTGGTTTCGTTATATAAAGTTAAAGTGTCATAATCACAAAAGCATTAACCTGTTCTGTTAAATTAAAATAGTTAAAAAAACGCTTTATTCGCTGCCTTAGAGCACCCTCTTTCTATTATCAAAAAATTTGTTTTTTTAACATGGATTTTCTTTTTAGACTTAAAATTCAATTTTTTTATTTTGAGTTCGCTGTATAGAGGCTTTTAAATTAACATTTCACTATATGGAGGCTTTACATATGCACTTGCAAACACATTCAGTTTTCGTTGCTATAAAAAAGGGAATTTCCCTATTTTGCATAAAATATAAAAATAAATATGTGTTTGTACGGATGTTTGTTTGTTTGTTTGTGCCTTATAGACAACTAAACCACTGAACAGATTTTCTTAAAATTTTAACAGTATCTCTCTGTGTGTTTGGAACTATAGACTATATACACTAGTCAGAAAAAGTTTGCGTACAAAACTTTTTATTTCATTCAGGACTCTGTATTTCTAAGAATTCGCAACAAAGCTTAATCTATTTGGTTTTGTAATATGTCTTAGATCTCTGTAATATATTATAACCAAAATTTGAATTTTAAAAGAAATTAGTTTCATTGCTAAGCATCACAATTAAAAAACTGTTCAGTTATTTACTCAGCAAAAGTCTGCGTACACATAAAATATTAACCTACAAATCGTTGTTTTTTAATTTATACATATGTATGTGCATAGCTGTTGATTTCATTGCATTTAAATTTATGTATTTGCTGTAAGAAAATTAATTTGAATTTGTGATATAACATTTTTTTTTGCAATGGGTTTAAAAACAAAAGCATTTAGTCTGTCGAATAGAGCTGCAAAACTATCGATAGTCGGCCCACTCGATAGTTTGCAAAGAAACTATCGATACTATCGGATTCTTTTAAGTACTATTAGTGGCAACAATATTAGAATTTAAGTGAAAGCAAAAGAATAATAATAAATATACAGTGATGAAACAAAAAATAGGAACACTTTATTTTTTTCCAGGATCTAATAAAATTTTATGTATTGAAGTTTTTTGATGGAAGATTAATCCTTACATAGAGCGAAAATTGCTCAGACGATGAAGTACTCCAAAACTAAAGTAATTAATAAGATCCAGTGAAAGAAAGCGTAGAACAACTGTCAACTTTTAATTCGTACTTCAAAGATTAATCTCTTCAAGTTATCAAGAAGCCTCAAAAATGAAAGTATTTTGATTCAAGTCGCGCAATGTACTTATGGTAAGAGTCCTCGAAACGGAAGCAAACGGAAGCAAAACCTGCACCGTAATAATTAGAACAACATTACATGGTCTGACGAAACTAAGATTAATTTGTTTGGGTCAAATACAAAATCGTATGTGCGAATTTATTTTAGTTACAATTCATTTGAGTTTAATAAATAGTTCCTTAACTGTTAAACTGTATCCCTGTATAACTTTAAAAGTTTACAGACGACTAACAACCTGCGTCGAACAAATTTTTGCAAATGTTACTTTGACTACATTTAGTGGCCTCCGTATTTACCTTTAAAGTTTGACGATAGTATCGATAGTGAAAAAAACTACCAAAAACAAAACTATCGACGACTAACAACCTGCGTCGAACAAATTTTTGCAAATGTTGCTTTGACTACATTTAGTGGCCTCCGTATTTACCTTTAAAGTTTTACGATAGTATCGATAGGGAAAAAAACTATCGATTGTCAGCCAAAAACAAAACTATCGATAGTACTATCGATTGTTTTGCAGCTTTACTGTCGAAAGAAAACTTATTATTTTGCTCAGAAAGCAAGAAAAAACCTTTAAAAAAGAAGTTACAGAAAAGGTAGAGAAAATGTGTTTCTCTATCTATAAAACCATTAACTTTTACAAAGTAACTGGAGGCTTTGTATCAAAACCTCGTTCTGGCCGTGTTTTAAAATCATCATCAGCTTTGTGCAGCAAGATCCCAAAATGTCTGAAAGCATTAATTAAAAATTGAACGGGAGGATGTGTGAGGATAATTTCAGAAATATCTTAAATTGAAACAGTTTTCATGCTCGTATAGAACGTAAGAAGTCCTTTATTTCATTAAATAGAGTCAAAGAAAAATGTTGTTCGGTAGAGAGCTGTTAAATAAACCATTAGAATTCTGGAAAAGGTTAAGAGTAAGTAGTGCATTTTTGTAATAAAAAGTCCTCAACTCGCGTGGAGAAAATCTGGTACAGCACTATATACAGCTAATTTGTGCGCCACGGCCATACACGATGGTGGAGGTATAAAAGTTAGGGAGTATGAGCCGACTAACGGGGTATACAATTTGCAGGTTATTGAGTTCACTGCGGACAAGAGAGCTTACTAGACATTCTAAAGGCCAACTGGAAACAAAATTTAACGAAACTTAGTTTTGGTAGCAATGTTTTATTTGAATAAGGTAACGATTCTAAGAACGCAGTCGATATTGTAAAGCTTTAGATGCTTTATAATGTTCCAAAATAGTTGCGTGTGCCACCACAGTCTGCAGATCTCAATCCCGTTGATTATTTGTGTGATCTGTTGGAGCAAAAAATTCTTCATCATGTTATAATATCAAAAATTATATTAAAAAAGTTTCGCCAACTGAAGAGGAAGAGGAAATACCACTGGAAGTCACGACAAAACTGATTTATTCCATGCAAAAAAGGTTGGTATTGTTAACGCTGTCATAAATATCCAAAAATAAGATTTTGAGAAAGTGCATACACTTTTGTACGCAGACTTTTTTCGCGTCTTTATTTGCTGAATTTTAATATTTATTAAAACTATTGTTGTATATAGTTTGACGATTGGAGTGAAACATGCGCTCTTGTAATTCCTTGTAACTTTTTTATAAATTCAATGGCATCTTAAGTACTAAAAATATAAGAAAGAAAAGACAATTATTTTGACAATGTTAACAATGTTGCCTACTATTCTTTTTATATGGGGCATAACAATCTCCACGCTTAATTGTAATACAATAAGGTGCTGTAGTAATTATTATCAAAAGAAATACAATATTGCAATTTAGAAAATAATTAGGATGTTAAATAATCTCGCAGATATGAGGGCTTGCGGTTTGCGAGTCCGATTAGATCTGCAAATTAATGGTTCATCGGGTGGTAGTAACAATGCTTCTGATTGCTCCGGGTTTGATTGGCCTTGTGAAATTAATGATTCGTTTAGGCACTGCCAATAATCGCTTAGACTTTTATTTGAAGCATTCTCTTCCGCAGTTGGCGCAAAATGAACTCTACGCAATAGCACATTATTAGTTCTTAATTGATCAATGTTTCGCTTTAGAACGTACCCATCATCAAACTTAACGAGATAATGAAGTTTACCAAATTTACGAAGAACTGTACCCATTTTCCATACAGTCTTGTTGTTTTGTATATGTTAATGCGTCTGACTGAATTCGAATGCATATGTCTGAATTAAGAGTTGTTGTACAGTATCTTTGTACTTTGTATCTTTATTTCTGCACAATTCCATTCTTTTTGCAGTAGGTTTTTAATTGGTCACTTGTGAATTAATAGTTGCATTATCCGATACGATAATAATAGGAAATCCATGTGTAGAAAAAATGTCGGAGAGAAGGTTTATGGTAGATTGTGTCGTGTGAGATTCTCTAATAATTCGCACTTCTGCGCACCCAGATTTCACATCAACGGCTATTAAGAAAAATTGTTTTGAAAGGGCCTGCATAGTCGATGTGAATCCTTTCCTAGTTTTCGGGTGGGTCTTCCCATTTATGTAGTGGTACCTTTGAAGGTCTATTTGAAACTTGTACACATGTTTCACAAGATCTTACTATTTTTTCAATGTCTTGGTTGATACCTGTCCAGTAGCAATACCGTCTGGCCAATTGTTTCATTTTAACGATTCCGGGGTGAGTGTGATGAAGTTCCTGCAAAATTGCCGGTTGCAGGCTTTTTGGAATTAGGACTCGTTGGCCTTTGAAAATTACACCATTTTGTAATGTATACACTCCTTCATTTTCATCGGTATTAAGTAAGATTGATTTAAGGCTCGACAAAAAAGGATCTTTTGTAGTTTCTAATGCAAGTGTTTCACCATTTACATACTCACTTGAAATTTTGAAAATGAAAATTGAAAAACAAATCTTCCACCTCCTCATGGATGATTTTATCTGTAGATTTTTTCCAGATAATTGAGTAGCTCGAGATAAACAGTCCACATTAGAATGTTCTTTGCCCTTCTTGTACTTAACTTCGTAATCAAAACTCGCTAAGAATTCGGCGTAGCGCAGTAATCGAGCTGGCGTTATTTTAGGCATCCTACTATTCTGATTAAATATACGATTTAACTGACGATTATCGGTAACTAATTGAAACTCTCTGCCATAAAGATACATGAAAAAGTGGTTGATGGCAAAAACGATTGTGAGGGCTTCACGATCCAGGTGACTGTAATTTGTTTTTGCGGGCATTAATGATCTAGATGCGACGACCACAGGATGCTCTACTCCGTCTACCATATGAGATAATGATGACTAAAGGAGAGCTCAGCCACTTCTTTCTACTTTTGAAATAATTCCCGACGCTTCCAAATCGTTAAGTTCATTTTCAACTTTATTTTATTTCAAAGTGCATATGGGACTTCGAGTTCTTTAATAAACAAAAGGTTTGGCTTCTCTGCGAAGCTGAAGTGTAACGCTATAACTTGGAACGCAACCCACCTTCTCTGAAATTTTTTTTTGAATTTATGAATTATATCCGTAATTGTATATGAAGTATTCATCTGATTGACATTGCTTTTGTTGAAATGCTGACTATCGACTTGTTGGAGATTGATGTTTAAATGTCTCCCTAACAGAGCATCGTAATCGTTCGGTACGATATACATTTCTTCCAATGATCGAAGCTTTTTGTATTCGACTTCGACAACAACTTTCCCGTCAGGTATTACAATATTTCTCGTGTATGAGCGAAATGCTATAAGTGAGGGTTGAAGTTTTGTTTTGATGTTTAGCCGTTGAAATTGTTTTCTAGGGATAAGTGTAAATCCTACGCCAGAGTCTACCTCGAATTTTTGTGGAATTTTATTTACTTTGACGGTAATTATATATTTACCGTCGTCTTTACTTATATGCTCGATGCTATTTTTATGCCCTTGGTTGGTTTATAAATCTACAATTTGGTTGATACCATATAACTGATGAATAAGTTCATCACCGTCGCTTATATAAATTGAAATTTATTATTTGAAGCCTTTATTAACGTTTCGAGGCATACCTGTTTTACGTGGCCTGTTTTCTCACATGACTCACATTTAAGGTTATGTCGATTAGTGCGACAGTCCTGGTTTTGTGGTTATCCTTCCCACAACGTAGACATAAATTTTCAACACCTGAATGTTTATAATTAACTTTTGATTTTGGTCTTATTGTTTGTCTCGAATTTGGCCTATTCCCAGACCGGTTTCTGTGGTGACTGACATTTCAGCTTTTAGATTGAATTCGGTGGATGTCATTTGTTTGTTTTACGTTAAGCTTACGGTTGTCTAATTTGGATGCCTCTAACGAAAGCGCTTTTTGAACTATTTTGTCGAAGTCTGATTCATCAGTTTGAAGTAGTTGCTCTATAATTGTGCCATCATTAATCCCTCTAATAATGTTTGGCCTTCACCTTGATAGGTTGACAGAAACCGGTGCTGGATCACCAAAATATTTTTGTTGTTGACATAAGTGACTTTCTTATAGATCCTCATGGAACAGATTTAAAAACCGGATTAGAAGCGCAAAGCGCAAATCTTGGAAATCCTTCTGCAGCAGTGTAGGACACTACGATACGAGCCGGTTGCGGAAAATCTTGACTTCATCATCGACGATCCCTGGTTTTATTCAAAAACCATGTGGAAGCCGGACCAAAAGCGGACAGGAGACTTTGAATGTCTTGCTGGACGTGCACTTTCCGGGCAGTTTCCTATGGGGGATCGTTACGTGAATAACTCACACGATCATACCGAGTCGCACGTTCCAATCACGGAAAGTGGCCTGAGGTGGGCGTTGTGCAGCTTTACCCCGAAAATTCCCCTGGCTCGGATGGCATTATTCATGCCGATCCTCAGAATAGCGCTGATTTTGTAATTCCTTAGCTGATGGTTATCTACAAGGCATGCTTGACATGGTTTTATATTCCTGAGCCTTGGACCTTGTGTAGGGTGGTATTTATTCAGAAAGGGAGTAAACCTCCCACACGGGTTCAAAGGACTTCAGACCAATCAGCCTATCTTCTTTTATTCTGAAGACTCTGGAAAGGTTGGTCGACTTGCATCTTCGCACTACCATAGAACCTATTTATTATCTGCGTCCTAACGTTCCTAAACTAGAGGCAGATCTGTTGAGACTGCGCTTCACTCGCTTTTGGGGTATATTGAAAATGCCCTCGAGCACAGGGAGTATGCTCTTGTGGCATTCCTGGATATAGAGGAAGCCTTTAACAATTTGACACCGAAGGCGATTAAGTCGGCTCTGGTGGCACTGAATGTTTATTAGTCTGTGATAAGATTCGTAGAGAGACTCCTGACCATCAAGGTCATTGTCATGATTTCGATTCTCCTATGGAATTTAACCATTAACGCTGCTCGTGAGACTTGATTCTAATAGGTTCAAGACTGTAGCCTATGCGGATGATGTTGCTGTGGCTGTGTCGGAAAAGTTTCTTGACACAATGTTGCAGCGCCTTCAAAACATCTCTGGGCCTTTTAAGTCGGTGGAGTACTGATAGTGGACTGAACGTTAACCCGGGAAAGACGAAATTGGTAACATTCACGCGCAGTTACAAAGTTCCGTCGTTTTCCCTATCGCGTCTGCACGGTGTTGAGTTGGGACTGTCGAATAGCGCGAAGTATCTGAGGATAATCCTGGATTCCAAGCTATCCTGGCTCCAAAATACATATGCGAGGGCGAATGTTGCGCTGTACGCCTGTCGTAGGGTCGTTGGAAAGTACTGGGGTCTAAATCTTAGGAGTTCCAATTGGATATTTAACACGGTGGTCAAGCCTATACTTATGTATGGTGCAGTTGTATGGTGGAGGTCTCTGGAGAAATCGACATATTGCAGGATCTTTGGAGTGCAGCACTGATGATTACAGGTGCGCTTGGGTCCACTCCTTCGAAGGCCTTGTTTGTACTACCGAACTGGCTTCCAGCGGACCTGATGGCTAGGCAGATGGCGGGCATGTCCTCGATAAGGTTGAAGATGGCAGGGGCATGGTCGGACAGGGTCTACGGGCATGCGCGGCCATCTTTAGGTATTTGGATACGATCTCTGATGGGATAGATTACTGCACACCGAAACCCTTTCTGGATAGAATGTTCTCCGTGTGCATTTTACCGGAGCTGGTAATTGGACCCGGTTCTGTTGAGGTAAAAACGGATGGATCAAAATCCTCGGAAGAGGTTGAGAACGGTATCTTTATTCCTGTATACCGGATGAAGCAATCCTTTAAACTGCCGGACCACTGTAGTGTCTTACAGGCGGAGCTCTCGGCGATAAAGAGGGCAGCGGACTGGTTGGTGACTACGGGGTATATGACAGTGATATCCGAATCTGTACGGATAGTCAGGCTGCGATCATGGCGCTCTCCGGTGTCTACTCGACATCGCGACTAGTGTGTGAATGCCGGGCATCTCTGAACAATATAGCAAGACATTCAGATCTGGAGATTATCTGGGTAAGGAGTCACTCGAACACACGGGGGAACCGTGTAGCAGACGGACTTGCGAGGGTGGGATCTCTCCTCAGAAATGAGGAGATTGACCACTCAGTTGGGATGCCACTCTCCTCTTGCAGACTTATGATCCTGCGGTACATGTTGGGCAGAGCACAGCTACGGTAGGATGATGATCTCACGTGCTCTGTATCAAGGCAAATCTGGCCCCTGTATGATCTGGCTCGGAGTCTATTATGGGGATGCCGCGAATTAGGCTGCGAACTCTTGTGGCTGTGATTGCTGAGCACTGGGGTGGCTGGTGCACACGCTAGGGGATTGGGTCTGCCGTTCAATAATTACTGTAGGGGGTGTCAGGATGAGGAAGAGGAAGAGACTGTCGAGCACTTCCTGTGCCAGTGCCCGAGTCTTCCGGACATTAGGATTGCTTTCCATGGCAGTCCCTTTCTGAATGCCTTGTCGGATGTGAATATCGGCAAGATCTCTTCTTTTGTGCATGCGTCTGGTTGGTTCGGATCGGACCGGGACGCGGAGGTAGGTTGTACGTGCTCATTTTCTGGATTACTGATGAGTATCACAGTGGGATTGTTTTGTACTATCTAGGACATAATAGTTTTGCACGCATACTTTTTCTGACTAATGTAAATTTCAAAAATTTCAACTGAGCGGTGCTACGCACAAAATGTATATTTATTTGTCTATATCTTCAGAAAGATTCTCTAAATTTGGCCCAAATAGATTCATATTAAATGCAAATCATCTATCAAAAAGTGGGCGTGGTACCTCCTATACAAAGTAAATATTGATTTTATGTTAATATATTTTGAAAACGGCAACAGTTAATTTCAGTATTTGGTCTGAATGACCAAAAAAACAACCCAACCCAAAACAAATTATCAGGCATAAAGTGGGCGGAATTAGACAAGCGGGCGTGGTACCCCATACAAACTTAATATTGGTTTCTAAATATCTTGAGAAAACGGTAATAGTAGAAGTTACTAAATTAGTTTCAAACAACGTCTTGACATCATCAGTCAGTAACTTGGCGGGATTGGATAAGTGGGTGTGGCACCTTCCTAAATATTGAATTTTGTGTACGTGAAGAACGACAAATACTGAAGCTTCGTTATCTATCCACATCAGTCAAAAAGAATGTGTGTTTGCTTCATTCTGACTTCGTTGTACAGAGGGTACAACGCTATAGCTGTAGAGAATTTTTGTATGAAAAACTTTGCAATAACGAGGTTTCCTCAGGGAACTTAAAAAATTCGTTCTATTGAGTTTTTCGCTATAACGAAGTTCGTTATACCAAAGTTTCACTGTGTTTTTACATGCATTATATTTAAAAAAAATCTGGGGTCATACACATACATTTCTGTTACACAACTTTTCCTCAATTCTCTTAAAGTAGACTATTTGAAAAATTTAAGTTTTCTTTTCCAACTACGAATGGCAGAACCAAACGAATAAGCAAGACAAGCTACTTTAGGCGGATTAACTAACGCCCACAAACTCAAAAGTTGATCAACTATAATCGCTCTGTGTGAACCCTGATAATTTTTGATATAAAAAAGCTTTTATTCAAAATTATTATTTTTGGAAATAAAACAACTGATTTTTTATTAACAACACATGAATATATTTTTGATTTAAATAGTTTCGTACGTTTAAAACTAATTTTTTTATACATACATATGTAAGATAAAGTACTTTATTTGATATTTTTGTATATGCATGAATGAGTATGTTAAATATTTAAATTAGTTTTCAAAACAATACATGCATTGTTAAGTGAAGTTAAATATATAATTTCTAATTTGATAACATAGTAATATGGTTTTTATTACCTTACTTTTAAAATGTGTTTAAATATTTTGTTAAAAAAAAAATTTTAAATAAAATTATTAAAAATATGTTTAAAAAATATTTTGTTTTTAAGTTTTAAAAATCTTTTTTTAATGTTTATGGCTTTATTGTTTGTCTTTAAATTGCAATATTTGTGTACGATTTATTTTTGTTTTGTATTGATTAGCATACCAATTAACAATTTTTATAAAATAGATAATAATTTTACAATAGTTAAACGTCTAGTTATTGTCTTATGAGTTTATCTCATCTTTTTATTTACCATTTCTTTTTTTAATTTTTATAAATATTATATTTTCTTATTCTGGGGTGTTACAGAATCCAAGACAAAATTGTTATTTATCAGAATTGATTTTCAATTGGTGTCATGAAATCGTCTTGGCTTTGCTTTGTTTTGAACATAAACAAGATCAATATTCGAAACAGCTGTTAGGGTTTTGTTTACATTTGGTTGGCAAGGTTTGTTTTTTTTTTGGTTATGTTTACATATTGTTGGTTTTATATATAATTTAGTGACGTATAAATTTTAATTTTTTAACCTTTCTAAGTTGCATTTTAATGATTTAGTGGTAAATAGATTTTGGTACGAGTTTTCGTTAGCAAAATTATGCTTGAGTCTGTTGCAACTTTGTTATTCATTGTTATTACTTTTACTTTAAATTACAAGTATGTGTCCTTTGCGTCAATAATAAGGAGCCTAAAAGAAAAATCAAAATAAACAATGTAAATCTGACAGCTTCCAGCTGATCGGAGTATTTCTGACAACAAATAATAAAAACAGACTCTATGACAACATCTTTTTATTCGAACATGAAATCGATAATATTGGATTCTGAGACACCAATATCATTTTTTTGTTGTCGATTTCAATTCTGATTCTGACAACAATCTGATTCTGTACCTCCCCTCATTATTTGTTTTTTTTTCTTGCATTTTATATTAATACCACAAAGATATATTTGTATATGTATGTATGTAGATATTATGTATATTTACTTGTATATAGTTGTTAAATAGATAATTTATGCAAACAATACCTGACTAAAGAATTTTGCTTTTTCTATTTTAATTAATGTGATTGCGACAATATCAATTAATTAAATTGGCACATTAATGATTAAAAATATACATGAAGTAGGTATAATATAGGTATATAAGAAAATAACCAAAATTTTTATTTAATCTATTACAAAAATTACAAAACTCGATTACGAATACGACAATCATGTGTTTTTCTTAAATAATATGAACGAAAAAAAGTGAAAAAAAATAAATTTGTTTGAACTAATCAAAATGTTTTAAAAATTAAATGTTTTGTTTAACAGTAAATCTAATTTCCATAAGAATACAAATTCTGATGCATAATTTTAGGCTTTTAGGAATAAACGTGCATGTTTCGCACAGCTCAAAATAACTCTTTGCTATACAAACAAAACAAGTAACACAGAGACGCCCGAAATGGTTTTTTCGCAAAATAAAAAAAAAACTGGTTCCTAAGAGGAACATAAGGGCGTAACAAAATCATTCCACTTAATTCTATCTAAGGACAGATTTTTTATTTCACTCCATTTATATTTTTTCTCTATGACTTTTGTGTCCATCAGGCGTCTCCATGTATTTGATATTTTTCCTTTTCTGCTGCTTACCTGTGAGAGAGCAGTACGCGCTATGTCTTCTTGTAGCTATTTGATTATGTGGCCATTTCACCCCCACTTGCGGCGTCGGATTTCCTGGCTTACAGGCTCTTGCTTTGTGGTTGCCCATAAGATTCCATTCATTTCAAGCAACGATTTATAAAGGCACCTCTTTCCTCGGTGTGTCCCATTTTTCGCAGCCGTGTAGCAACACTGATATTCTGATTTTTGTGTCCCTCTAAATTTATGTCGATATCTATACCATCTCGTGCGAACTGAAAGCTGCACGACCTTTATTCATGCAAGGTCGTATATCTTCAGCCGAACTGCTTGTATTTGTTATGGTGCTACCGAGATAGCAGAATGATTCTATCCTCTTAATTGGCGTTCTGTCTACAGTAAATGGTTGGTGGTTCAGATTTACTATGAACATAAAACTAAAAATGATTTAAGCAATTTTTGAGCTGTTACTGTTTTATTTTAGATTTCGAAATACATATATTGTTCACTCGACTAAAAGTATAGCGCATACATATCGTCATATGAAATCAAAAAAGGTTTTTATTATCTATATACATATATATCATAAATTTCTTTGTAAGTTTATTTGTTTGTTCGTCAATCTCGCGTAAGCGACTGAACCGAAGTAGTTGAAATATGGCACACCAATGGATATAGCTAACAAAATTGTAATAGGGTACGCTTTTTTAATATTGGACCTGGAAGAGTTTAAAATGCGGAGAAAACGAACAAAAAATTTACTTCTTTTAAAATTAAATTTATTTATTTTTAAAGCAAAGTTTTTTGTTTGCTAACATTTATCATTCACTAAAATAAGTTCCGTACCTCCCACAAAAAACTATATATATTATCGTACATCGCAATGAATATTTCAACGAGAGACCTCAAATGTAGTCATTATAAAAACAGATAGAACATACAAAAAAAAAAAAAAAAAATTGTTACCAAGTTGTTGGTTTCAACGAACAGATATTCCATAAGACTGGGTCAAAGTGTGAACGTTGGTAACTACAACTTTGAAAAAGTGACGAATTTAACTATCTAGGTACAGATATAAATAAACCGAATAACATCAGTTTGGAGATAAGATGAAAAATAATACTTGCTAATGGATGTTATTTCGGTTTTAGCAAGCAGTTTAAGAACAAAGCTTTCTCTCGACAAACGAAAATCACATTGTACAAGACGTTGATACTATCCATGTTGTTATATGGCGCAAAAGCATTGGTACTTGTGCAAGCAGATGAAGCTGCTCTTGGAGCCCTCGAGAGAAACATTCTTCGTAAAATATATTGCCCCGTCTGCGTTTACGGCGAGTATAGACATCGAATGAATCATGAGCTGTATGAGTTTTATGCTGACATCGACGTCGTTAGACGCATCAAAGTACGACATTTACGTTGTCTTAGACATGCGTATGACTGAAGATAATCCGGCGAAAAGATCTTTCGAGTTTCCATCAGAGGGAAGGCGCGGAAGAGGACGACCGAAACTCCGATGGAAAGGTAGATAAGGTTAAAGACGATCTTTTAAAACTTGGTGTGAGAAATTCAGCTTAAAGACCAGGGGGTTGTTATTAGCCACCAAAGAGATGTATAGAATATGCCACGCCCACTTATACGATACCGCCCATTTTGCGCCCATTGCGTTGACTGCCAATTCTTCTACCATTCTCAAGATATACATGTATTGGTTTGTAAATCGGTTGAGTGGTTCTCGTGTTAATAAATGACGAACATAAGACAACTAATTTTTCTATGCGTATGTAAATAGATATAGATTTATTTTACTTTAAATTTTATTCGAAAAAAAAAACGTTTTAAGAAACGTTTTAAGAAAACTTTTTTTTTACTCAATGCGAGCAGCAGCTCGTCCATAGAAGTCTTATTAGCTTAAAACAATGTTAGCAGTGCCAGTGAAATCCATACTCCGGCAACAGTGACATACCTAAAGTCAGTAAAAGTTTTGAACAAAAATTTAGAAAGTGGGCAATTTCTTTTAAAATAGCTATAAGGCTGCGTCAATAATTTACGCAGTTTTTTACTTGGTTTTTAGAAATTTTATATTTGTTATCGAGCGTTCTGACAAACGCATTTCGCCTTAAACTTACGATGTAGTTTGAAATCGCAAGTAATTTGGCGATTTCAAATAGCATGCACATACCAAAGTGAACTTGTTGGGTTTTACTTATACTGCAGATATTAACTACAATATATTTAATATTTATTTTTTTAGAAGATCTTATAATATTTTGTTATGAAAACCTGTTTAATTTTTTATGTGATTTTGTAAGTTATGTATATATGTTTTTATATAGAAATCATTCAATTTTGTTTATGATATTAATAAATTAAATACAAAACTTCTGAATCCCATTAAATTTTTCGAAAAACAAAATACGATATGTATGTAGATGAATTAGAAAAAAGTGATTTAAAAAATATTTAATGTCATCGTTATAAATCTTATTTAATGTGCCAACTGCATTAATTGTACACCATATATATGTAAGTAAATATCGTGTTTATATGTATGAAGTATATTATATAAAGTTGTATATATACTGATTAGAAAATAATTTTTATCTTTTTTTACTTTTTATTTTTATTTTTAATTTAAGTGCAGCTAATTGACAATTAAATAAGTGTAATCGATTTATTTTTTATTTTTTGCTTTTGTTTTATTTGCATAATACAATAATAGAATAGAATATATATTAATAATAATTTAAATGTATTCTTCAATAACACTTGTTTAAAAGCATAGATTTTTTAACTTTTTTTTTAAAGACTCAAGCTGCAGTCACATTTGTCATATATTTGACGAAAAAAAACGTGACCATTATTTTTTAAAGATATTTGTTCTTTTATTAATTATGTTTTTATATTCAGTAATTTTAAAATCTAAATATTTTTTGGTATTAATATTTGTTTTTAAGTAATTTTTTAAGAAACGCTGACAAAAAAGGAAATGTTCCCATCAAGTATTTCTATAAAATAGTGGTTATTTTTTTTTCGCAAAAAATTTTACAAACTGACCGTAGCTTAAGACGCACGTTCAATAAATAATTAACATCCTCCAGCATCACATTTCTTACACGTTTAATGATTGATCGCGACGCAATCGCAGTATAAATCAATATTTTCTGAGCTGGATCACGTGAAAAATATCGAACGTGTAGTAGTGCTCTAAAAATAAATTTATATTATAATGGTATTTATAATTAATAATAATAATAATTGTAGGTTAATTCTTAAAATTGCATAAAACTAATCTTTTAATCTTAATTTTAAGTAATTATTTTTGTAATTTTATTTTAATTTACCATTAACAGCCTGTTTCTGTAAAGTAATAATATTCGTTCATCCAGAAATTTCTAAAGAAAGCGTATAAAATTGCTTTACAATATTAGGCCCCTATTTAAAAGAAAAAATAAATTTTTAAACTAAAATATATGTATGTATTGTGTGTAATTCTAATAAAATAGTAAAGTCTTTAATTTTTTTTATTGTTTTATTATTTTTGTTTTGACAAGATATAATTTAAAGCTTTAATTTATTTTTTCTCAATTTTAATGTCATTCCTAAAACGAAATTAAAAATACTTAATAATAATGTAATAATAGTAATAACATTATAATACGCATAAAGTAGTTGGTTGATTTGCATGTAAAAAAAGACTTTACTATAAAAAACAAATCGGAGTGAGGATAAGAATTAAGGAGAGAGAATATAAAAATTTATTATAAGATTTAAGCATTTTTAGTGGGATCAACGACACCACCTGGCCCTGGAAGACCACTAGGACGACCAGTTAGGTAAGAGTCAACTTGACGAGCAGCTTGACGCCCTTCGGTAATAGCCCAGACCACTAAGGATTGACCACGACGACAGTCTAGTTAAAAAATATATGTACATAACATATTTATTATATGTGTTTGTTTATATATTAGAATATTTCGTAATTACCTCCAGCTGCAAATACTTTAGGATTTGAGGTACCATATTTTCCATTGACAGCCTTAATATTGCCTCTGGGATCTAATTCCAAGCCCAACTCATTTGGCACAGTTTTTTCAGGACCCAAGAAACCCATAGCCAGTAGAATTAAATCAGCATTATAATGTTTTTCAGTGCCGGGAACTTCTTTCATGCTCCAGCCACCATTTGCAGTTTTAGTCCACTCAACCTGCACGGTTTTGACAGCCTTAATATGACCATTTTCGCCAATAAATTCTTTGGTGGTGGTACAGTATTGTCTAGGATCATTTCCCCATTTTACACGTACCTCTTCGTGGCCATAATCAACACTGAAATTGAAAAAAGTTAAAAATTACGCAATCCATTTAGTTTTAATAGCTTTAAGACTATACCGGAATACTTTAGGCCATTGTGGCCAGGGATTATCATTGGCTCTGCTCTTGGGTGGTTCTGGTAAAATTTCAAACGTTGTAATACTTTTGGCACCTTGACGCAATGACGTAGCTATACAATCGCAACCTGTATCACCACCACCAATAATAATAACATCTTTGCCTTCGGCTGAAATAATATCTTTCTTTCCACCCAATTGTTTTTTTTGTTGGGCCTCCAAGAATTCCATTGCAAAGTGTATACCTCTAAGGTCACGATTGGACAGTGGCAAGTCACGTGGCCAAGTCGAACCAGTCGTCAAAAGAACAGCATCATATCTAAAACAAAGGAAAAATTCAGAAACATCTTCGTAAACAATTCACTTCTTTAACACTTACTCTTGCAATAAGGTTTCAGCTGCTATATCCTTGCCTACATGCACGTTCGTACGGAATTCGATGCCTTCATTGGCCATCAAATCAACACGTCTCTTCACTACGTCTTTCGATAGTTTCATCGTAGGAATGCCATATTGCAATAAGCCACCCACACGATCATTTCGTTCAAAAACTGTTACAAAATGTCCAGCACGATTGAGTTGTTGAGCGGCTGCAAGACCCGAAGGACCAGAACCAACAATGGCAACTCGTTTGCAAGTACGTATTTCTGGAATTTCAGGCTTAATCCAACCCTGTTCAAAAGCATGATCGATTATAGCACATTCAATATTTTTAATGGTTACAGCAGGTTCCGATATACCCAATACACAGGCGCCTTCACAAGGTGCAGGACACACACGACCGGTAAATTCGGGAAAGTTATTTGTTTGCAATAATTGGCGCAATGCTTCCTTCCAGTCGTTGTGGAATATCAAATCATTCCATTTCGGAATAATGTTACCTAAAGGACAACCATGCGCATTTGATTGACAGAATGGTACACCGCACTCCATACATCGAGCAGCTTGGACTTTTAAATTTTTACGCACATGAGGAAAGTTGTAAACTTCCTCCCAATCTTTTTGACGTTCTTCAGCATCACGATATGGCGCAGTTTCACGTTTGTATTTAATAAAACCACGAGTCTTGTCTAAAATGCGTTCTGCTCTCTTCTGTTCCAGCATCACATCTTGTACAGCTTCCTCAATATCTTTGATAGAGGGTTCGTTTTTGCCATTCTCAATAGTTTTTACATTCAAGTTGTTTTGCTGCTGTTGTTCTTGTTTTTCGGCCTCAAGCTCCTTGAGAGCACGCTGGTAATCGTACGGGAAGACTTTAACAAATTTGGCTTGTTCTTGCGACCAGTTATTCAAAATTTGTTTAGCAATTTCGGAGCCGGTCTTTTCAATGAAATCGTGTAAGAGCTCTTTGACCAAAGCAACATCTCCAGGTAATTCGAGAGGCAGAAGTTCAACCAATTCTGGATTTACTTTTGGTTTAAAAGAACCATCGATGTCATAGACATACGCAATACCGCCCGACATGCCAGCGGCAAAATTACGACCGGTTAGACCTAAAATAACAACAACACCACCAGTCATATATTCGCAGCCATGATCTCCGACGCCCTCAACGACAGCTGTAACACCGGAATTACGCACACAGAAGCGCTCGGCAGCAATACCGCGGAAATAGGCCCGACCTTCGGTGGCACCATACAAGCAAACATTGCCAACAATCACATTTAAATGTGATTCAAATGGTACAGTATCAGGTGGTGTAATGACAACAGTGCCACCGCATAAACCTTTACCAACATAGTCGTTGGCATCACCCTTAAGTGTTACATTAACACCTTTAGCCAAGAAAGCACAGAAACTCTGACCAGCAGATCCTTCCAAATAAATATCCATACTTTTGCCTTCTGGAAGACCAGCTTCACCATATTTGCTACAATTTTCAAGCGGAAAACAATTGAAATCTAAACGAACAAACTTCTCTTCCAGATTATGAACTTACCAGGCAATATGATAGCTGAGTGTAGAACCAAAAGCTCTTTCTTCATTATTAATGCGCATTTTCAAAGTGATATTATCCTCAGTGCCATTGAAAATAGCCTGAACTTTATTGATGAGATCATTGTCAGAACGCTTTTCCAATTGGAAATCTTGTTTTACTGAACCACCAATAATATTTACACCCGGACGCAGTTTTAATGCATCTTGCAAGAGTAAAGCCAAATCTAAAGTGCTGGCCTTATGTGAAAGTTTATTAGAGACGCGCAAAAAATCTGTACGACCAATAAGATCTTGGAATTTACGTACACCCAAGCTAGCCATTATTTGACGTATCTATCAAGCAATCAATCGATACTGATATTAATTTTCTTTAATAATTTTTTAGAATAACTTACATCTTCGGCCAACATAAAGAAGAAATTAATGACATGCTCTGGTTTACCGGTGAATTTTTTGCGTAAGACTGGATCCTGGGTAGCGATGCCAACGGGACAAGTATTTAAATGACATTTACGCATCATGGTACAGCCTGAAAAAAAGAACAGTTAAATTGTAAAAGTCAATTCTACTATGACTCTCTTTTTTTAATCTACCCATGACAATTAGAGGAGCTGTACTGAAACCAAATTCATCGGCGCCTAAGCAGGCGGCAACAGCAACATCAAAACCAGTACGCAATTGACCATCGGCTTGAAGAACAACTCTGTTAAATATGATCGATGATAGTGATGACGCAGCATTCAGATACATATCAAGTCAAATGATAGCAACACAAAAACATAGAAAATAAAAAGTTTCTATTAGAAAAACTTCTAAACATTTCTAATTAAAGATTGAGAAAAAATTACTAATGAAGCCGCTGCAGCAGCTGATGAAGAACGATCAAACACGACTGACTAGGCGACTAGGAAGATGCAAGTGAGCAACTTAGCAAAAGAGATCAAAGGGGGAGCAACTAGAGTGAGATGATTGATTGAATGTGTACACAGATATCTTTTTGTTTTTGTTTTCTAGCAATTAACGCAATCGTATATTAATCGTAAAGCTTTCGAGACGATGACGATTCTTTTTCTTTTTTTATTGCAATTTTTTGTCATTTGGAAAATTCTAGTTTTTCTTCATGCAAACATTTCGTTAACAAATTTAAACGCTCACATCCAGACCAACACACACACATTTTGATAATAAAGTCCACTTTAAAGCACCAACCAGCCAACAACCATTCATTTTTCCATCTCCGTCCTCATTCAGACCTTTAGTTTTCTTAATCCTTCAATCCACTACTTTGTTTGATCTGCAAACTGCGTATGTTATCTGTTTAGGTCATGTTTTGAAAGTGAGAGCGCGAGTTGGTGGATGGTGAGCGTGTTCGAGTTGTGTGTGTGTGTTCATTTCGTAAGCGTTGTTTTTGTTTTACGCGGAAATGTGCAGAATACGCGAAACCACATGTAACCGTTATTTTTTGTAATTCGTTTAGGTTTCTTTCTTTCTAAATGAAACGCGACGCGTATTTTTTTGTATAGGTTTCGTTCGACTTTGAGAACGCTCACTGTTCATTTATTTGTTTCCTCTCCGACGACAAGGCCGTTGAAGAAGCTCGTTATCTGGATAACCAGGTTTTTTTGGTAAGTATTTATATGTAGTAGTTTGTACTAAATGGTTAGTTTTGCAAATTGAAACACAGAACATTGATTAACTCACCTTGAACGTAAATTATTTAAAACCAATACTTGATGAGTTTCTGCCACACCCAGTTCCCAAGGCAGGCCAGCATTCTTGATACCAGTCCATGAACTAGCACCAGTACCACCATCATGACCTGAGATAACGATATGTTCAGCTTTTCCCTGTGAAAGCAATAATTTCGATTAAGAAATGTATGGAATGTTTAGTTTCTATTAAAATATACTTTAGCAACACCGGATGCAACTACACCCACACCAACTTCAGATACTAATTTCACTGAAATACGGGCATTTGGATTTGAACATTTCAAATCGTAAATAAGTTCAGCCAAATCCTCAATTGAGTAGATATCGTGATGAGGTGGGGGTGAAATAAGACCCACACCGGGTACAGAGTGACGAGTTTTAGCGATATCTTTAGTAACCTTGAAACCAGGCAATTCGCCACCTTCACCTGGTTTTGCACCTTGAGCCATCTTAATTTGTAAATCATCAGCATTGGCCAGATAAGAAGCGGTAACACCAAAACGACCAGAGGCAACTTGTTTGATAGCGGAACGACGGCTGTTTTCAGGATCTTGATCTGAAAAACAAAAATTTGAATGTGGAATAATTATGTATATTGTAGCAAGAAGAAACTGTATCTACGAAGCACTTACTTAAATAACGATCTGAATCTTCACCACCCTCACCAGTATTACTTTTGCCTCCTATACGATTCATGGTAATGGCTAAAGTTTGATGAGCTTCCAGAGAAATACTACCAAAACTCATGGCGCCAGTGGCAAAACTGCAAATGATTTAAGATAAATAAACTGATATTGCAGAAGTTTGGATATTCAAAACCCAAATCCAGCTTACCGTTTAACAATTTCACTTGCTGGTTCAACTTCGGAAATATCGATTTTCTCACGATCAGTAACAAATTCCAATTGACCTCTTAGCGTACACTTCTTAACACTATCCAAGGTGGTAGCCTTAAAGGCTTCAAAAGCATTTAAATTTTTCGACGCAGCTGCTTCTTGTAGACTAGCGATAGCAGTTGGCTCATTAATATGAGCTTCGCCGCCATGGCGCCAATGATAATTACCAGGATTGCGCAAAATACGAGTATCGGGTGACACTTTGCAATAAGTCATTTGGAAACGCTCCAAGCCTTCGCGAGCCATAATTTCCAAAGAGACACCACCAATACGAGAGGCTGTACCACGGAAGCATTTGTGTACGATATCACTACCCAAACCCACGGCTTCAAATATTTGAGCACTCTTGTACGATTGTAACGTACTAATGCCCATTTTGGCCATGACTTTTGCAATGCCAGTGTCAATAGCCTGAGCATAAGCTGAATAGATTTGTTTGTCACTGACATCAGGGCTAATAACACCATCATTGCGCAAGGCTAGGGCCAATTCAAATGCCAAATAGGGGCAAATTGCATCAGCACCATAACCCAATAGCACGCTAATATGATGAACTTCGCGAGCTTCAGCAGTCTCCACAATAATACCAACCTTCATGCGATGATATGTTTCAATGAGATGATGATGTAGAGCACCCAAAGCCAATAGAGCCGACACTGGAGCTCTAGCATCTTGGCCACCATTACGATCAGATAAAATAAGAAGTTGATAGCCGGAAGAGGCAGCTGCTTCACCCTCTCGACAAATGCGATCAATACAATCAACGTAACCCTGTACACCATCTTGGAATGGGAATGTTATATCCAAAACCTTAGTTTTCCAACCGCGATGAGTGTTACGTTTTAAAAGATTTGTATCTGGAATGCTCAAAATAGGGTTATGCAACCAAATGCGATGAACTTGTTCAGCCGATGGCTGCAAGAGGTTACCCTCCGGACCAATAGGGCACTGCATAGACATGACTACCTTCTCACGGAATGGATCAATGGGAGGATTGGTAACTTGAGCGAACAATTGCTTGAAGTAATCATACGGTATAGGTTGGAATGTTGACAGACATGCCAAAGGAGCATCGTTACCCATTGAACCAAGAGCTTCTTTTCTGTAATTTCAATAAAACACAATCACAATTCAAATCCGAAACATAAAGTACAAGAAGAAAAAAAAACCAAACAACTCACCTATTTTTAAACATGGGCACCAACAACATATTAACCGTTTCATTGGTGTAACCATATAAAGATAGACGTGGATCCAACATGCCATGCGTTGCTGGATCAGTGTTTGTTTCCAACATTGAGCCATTAGCGTTGTCCGTATTAAAAACATTAGCGTTACGAATCTCATCCAAAGTTATCTTAATAATTGTGAAATGAAAAATTAGTATCTCCCCCATACATACATACATATCGCACTTGATCAACAAGAGAGTATTAACTAATAATTTTAAAATTTTCAGTAGAGAATAAATTTAAAAATCTGAATACATCATAGTGAGCAAAAAAATTATACCTTTTTTATGAAAATATACGATACATTTATATTTACTCCTTTGTATTTACTCAAAATAATAACTTTTTGGTGATATAAAGGTAGTCACTACACTATCAAGGAAATGGTCTCAAATGTGATTTTTGAGATGAAAGAGTAATCGGAATACGTTGAAACTTTTACAGTAGATAGATATTGATCTTGTTAGTTGATTTCTTGCAAAAAGTGAAATTTAAAAAATTTTGAGTTAATACCCTCTTGTTCATCAAGTACGATATGTTTACTAGGTTTATCAAAAGTATTGCTAAAAATTAAACTTAAAAGCCAAACTAAAACTAAAAAAGAAAAGTTGTTTTTTTTTTTGTTGAAAAGATTGTTTTTTAAAAAGCATTTCACTTCAAAAAAACGATTAGAAAATTTTAAAACTCACCATCTATTAGATCCAAAATTGATTAATTGAAGCACAAGATAAAATATGGATGGATGGATTTCAATAGATTTATTAAAAAAATTTTCTTCAAACATAATATAGTATATATGATAAGTGTAACGGTAGTGTTTTAATAATAAAAAGGTATTTCAGTTTTATTTTATACGCTTACGCACTTGCATACATATGCTCATAAGAAATACATACAGTATTGATAAATATTTTCTTCAGAGCAATGAAACTAAAAGTCACTCATTAGCTCTTGACTTACAAATCACTGTGCAATAATAGCTCTTTTTCTTTACCCTATACTGGGATCTCGCGGGAACCCAATCTTACCCAAAAGCGTTCCCGTACGAAAAAATTGGGTAAATGAGAGAGATTTTGAGAAAGTAAAATTCTTCTTCTTTCTGCACGAAACATCCTGTACATTTTCTTCGGGATAGTTTGTGCAGATAAACAACAGTCAGCTGTTTAACAAATAAATAATTATAAAGAAAAAAGCAAATTTATTGTACAAAATTAAAAAACGTTTAAAAGTTGAAATTAAAAAGGTTTAGAACTGGTTGTGAACAACTAAAATTTAAAACTGTTCTTTTTTTGTTTAATTATCATGCATAAGTCAAATTTATGGTTTTTGTGTTTTGTGTACATTTGCAAGTTGTGTTCACAAGAGTTTTTAAACCCTTTAAATAATATTTATAAACCAATTTTGTTTTATTTTCTTTAAGCGAAATAATTTAAACATTGAATGTATTTTGCACCAGTTTTTATGTCCACTAAATTGTCAAAAAACTTTTGTTTATTTTTGTGGTAAAATTTTTGGCTTTTTGCGTTCCCGTACTTTTGTGCGTTTTTTTCTCATATTGAGAGAAATTGTTGTTTACTTTCACTTTACCAAACTTTACCCAAAAAGTAAAGAAACAGAATAGTATGCTCGTGCATGAGAACAGTTGTTTTTACAGGAACTTAACTGTTCTTTTTCCATGATGAAAAAAAGCAGGATATTGCGCAGCCATTAAAATAGCACCGTTTCACAAAATTTTTGTTCCAAATACCAAATTGTAATTCTATCATTAAAAAACGCTGTCAAAAGCATGTGTGTGAAGTTAAATACGTTTTTCTTAACATAACAAAAACTTGTGTAAGTTAACAGAATATGTTTTAATATTACCGAAGAATTGCGTTCACTGATTCCTATTCAAGGAACTACAACCGGCAAATACTTGTACGATGAACTAAAGTCTGTGTAGGAAAATTTTTCAATTTTATTAGAAAAGATTATGGGTGTATCGACAGATGGAGCACGAGCAATGTCAAGTATGGAGTTTGGAGTATCAGGAAGGCTGTTTCAAGACATTAAAATGGCCACAGGAAGGGAAATATTCATTAACCACTGCGTAATTCACCAGGAAAATTTGTGTGCGAAAATATTGAGTATGCCAAATGTCACATTACCAATAATTAAATTAATTAATTTTATTAAGTCGCGAGCGTTAAATCACCGCCAGTTTAAAGAATTCCTAAAGGATTTAGAAACTGAATATGGCGATGTAGTTTTTAATACCGAAGTACGAAGGCTTAGTTGAGGTGCAATGCTTAAAAGCGTACACAACTTAAAAAGCGAAATACAATTGTTCTTGGATATGAAGGGATATGACTTTCCTCATTTTGGTAATAAAGAATGGATGTACGACTTTGGGTTTCTTATCGACTTGGCCCAGCATCTCAATGATCTTAATATTGAACTTCAAGGCAAAGGTCTGTTTATTCATAACTTGTATGATAAAATTCAGGGATTTGAGTGCAAATTAAAATTGTGGAAACGCATCTTTTGCAGAATAATATGTCTCACTTTCCACATTTAGGAAAAGAGAACATTACCACTTCTCAAATATACGCACCATATATAAACATTTTAATCAACGAATTTCAATTACGATTTCAAATGTTCAAAACTGGAAAGACAGCGATTCCACTAAAAATGTTTTCCTCACCATTTAATATCGTTGATACAGTTCCCAAAGAGTTTCAAATGGAAGTGATTGACATGCAGAATAATACCGATTTAAAAAATGTATTGCTTTCAGTAAACATCGAAAACTTTTATAAATCATATGTGAGCCCTGAGAAATTTCCGCTTTTGACGAAAAATGCAAAGCAAATGATGTCTCTGTTTGGAAGTACGTATGTTTGCGAACAATTATTTTCAACCTTGAAATTCATAAAAACGACCACCGATCAAGACTAAGTGATGCACGATTAGAAAGCTGCATACGTGTAGCCATCTTATCAATTCCAGATGATAACGATCAGCTTGTATCGAAAAACAGTGCCAAATTTCTCACTAAAAATACTTGCCTTTTTTGCATTAAAATCTGTGTGTGAAATCTTTATTTCTTTTTAATTTTTTATTTTTTATATTAATGCTTATTATAAATAAAATTTTGTAAATTATTAAAAAGTGTTACTTTATGCCAGGCCCTCCAAAAAATTTAAAAATTTAAATTAGCCCGTTGATTAAAAAGGTTGCTCACCCCTGAGTTAGATGATCCAACAAAATGAAAATTTTTCTTTAAAATTTTTTCAAAAAGTTGAAATACTTGGCCGCAAAAAAGTAATGCTCACGTTATTGGTTAAACGTTTGGTTAGACAAAGTAAGAAGACATCTTTTAAGCTAGCTACAGAGTTCGAGAAACATCAGAAAGTAACTGCAAGTGTTGAAATTATTCGTCGAAGATTTAGAGACAATAAACTACATGCGTGAAGTCCCCAAAAGCTGCTCATACATAAGCACGTTGCAAAACGTTTGTATTGGCTTGTTAAAAAGTGGAGGAATGTTCTATGGACAGATGAATCCAAGGTTGTTTCATTTGGAGGCAAAGGTTAACATTCCTAATCAAAAGACCTCCCAATACAGAATTAGCTCCAAAATTCATCTATAAAACCATTAAAAATAGTGCTTCAAGCATTATGGTATAAGGGTGTTTTTCCTGTTACGGTGTTAGGCCTATACATTAGATCAAAACAACCATGGATAAGATAACTTATGTTAATATCTTAAAGGACATTATGCTCCATTATGCTTCTGAGTAAATGCCGCTGATATGGGTTCTTCAGCAGGACAATGACCTGAAGAAAACTTGCAAAAAAAAATGGTGTCTGGAAAATAACATTAATCTGATATAGTGACCCGCCCAATCACCTGATCTCAATCCCACTGAGGACCTTGAACAGATATAAAAAAGGTGTTTCTCAAATACAGCCGACCACTAATGAAGCCCTTCGGGTGGTTGTCCAGCAGTCACTTACAATTAAAAAATATCAAAACAGTAAATGCAATGTTAAGGCACTGTGCAGCGGTCATTGCCAACAAAGGTCATGTGAAAAATATTAATTTTGACATACGCATCGATGATAATAATAGCGATTTTTTTTCTGTCACTCCTCTAGGGAGCATTTTGGAGCCACAGAGCATCCATTACTTTGTTGCAGTTCCAGTAGTCAAGTTGGTTTTTCAAGCTAAGGTGATGATTAATCTTGTTAAGTGGTGGTTGAGTCAGTTGCTTAACGTGAGTACCTGGCCTTTCACCTCACGGTGCCAAAGCACGAGTGAATACAACGCGTCCACCAACCCCCCCACCTATGATTAAAAGCAGCAGTGAGTATCCATTCGAACCCATGTTATTTGGAAATGACCTCCACCTTGGTGAGGTCACGGAGACTATCTATATATTGCTCCCAAAAGTGGACCTCACCGTAAACGGGCAGGGGTCAAGGTCCCTGTGGCTGGCTCTCAACACCCTTGGTACCAGAATTAAGCCACCAGTCAGGCTATGTAATATAAATGATAAACATAAAACATTCAACAACACAATAATAAACGAACACAACCAACCAAGTATGGTCCAGTACACAGCACAACACCTTGATTGACAGCAAAAAACTGGAAGCAGCAAACAGCAAAACTATCAGCACACCATTGGCAATGAGCTAAAAACGCTGGCCAGGAGACCAGCTATTTTCTAAACCTAAATACTGCCAGGGTAAATGCTCTCAACCTCCCAAAAGTACGATCGTCCAACAAGGCCCTACTAAGATCTACACGCCCCAGTATGAGTCATACCCATACCGTCTAAATGATGCAAAAGTGCATTAAAATAGCCATGTCCCGTCAGTATGAATCCCAGGCTTAAGCCGAAGTTTGGGTGTTCTTATATGTACGCCACGTTCTTTCACCCTTTCCTTGTCACTATTCGTCTATCTTATCTGTCACCTATCTACTAGGCACCTCTGCAAAATGGCCTTATACCTATCTCTTCCATTCACGAGCACCGAAGTAGAAAGCCAATCGTTCTTTCCAAGTGGCAGTCCCCTCTGGACCCTGAAGGCAATACTGCGACGCACTGCCTCCAAGTTAAGCGGTGGTACACCAACAAGAAACTGCAAAGCGTCGACTCACTGGAACGCATCCCTAGAGTGCAATTCTCTGACAAGTGAGAATCTTGCGCTATCCAACAACAAACAACGAACAGCCCATTATATATGATACGAACGGCACGCCTGCTGAGTCCCAAATCAGTTTTCCAAATGTGCCTGCTAAGTAGTGGTGGTGGTAATCCTTACTTAGCGTTGTGATTTTTTCGCAGTAGGTTACGTTCGCTCATTTGTCTGATGTTTGCCATCATCGCCAGAGGTAAACTGGAAGGTCAGGGGGGCTTCTTTAGATGAATTTGCCTGGAGGTTGCGTCGTATGCCTGCGCTCTAACCATTACACCACGCCACCCACAATAGCGAATTTAAAATGTTTAATTTATTTATAGTTTAAGCACTTATTTTTAGTGCAAAAGAATATAGTGCAATTTTCTTGAATGAGTTGTTTTTGTTTTAATTTTAAAAACTTACGGCCATATGCAAAAAAAAAATCTAAAAGTAGGCTTGAAGTGCACGTTAGTTACCACACACTTTAAGCTTAACAAACATTTGTTAAAAAAACGTATGCAGAAACTCCACATTAGCTAATGATTGCTTTACTAAATTTTAAGTTTTCATGCTGGCAATACCATGAATGCCACACATACGAGTAGCCGAACCAAAAAAGATATACTTTTATTAATTCAATATAAAATCATACCTTTTTAATAAATTCGATTTAGTTTTTATTACCGTTTTCAATTTTATTTAATGATATACATATTTATTGCAAAAATTTTTCAATCCTAAAAAATCAAGACAATTAATAATAAATACCCGAATAATAAATACCCGAATAACAAGATTTATGTATTTGTTTTGATTTTATGTAATTTAAAAAAACAAAATATTGATGGTCGAAGAATACCAACAACGTAAATGTAATATATCAGTTGAAAGTTAACGGGTGGAATGACTTTCAATGACTTTGAAATTAGTTGTTGGTAGAATTTACATTACTTTCTTATTGTTAATTACAGAAGGCAAAAATATAAAGAATTGACCTAACGGTTACAAATAAATGATCACAAGAGACAAAATATATTTACCTTCATTTAACTTAATTATCATTATTACTACCATTACTATAATTATCATTAATATAACTTAATTAAGAGCCACCTACTATGTACGGTTAAATGTTAATTAATTCTTATTCTAACTTTATAATCGTTTAGCTACTATGTAGGCCTAGTAAGATACTAATCTAAAACTAATCCTTAAAACTAGAAAAAGTTAAATATAAAAAATAAGGGAATATAAAACCTGTGATATATTAACTTGTACATCACTAAAGGAAAAATGTTTTTTTATTGTGCTTGAATGTAGAAATTTATTAGGAAAAAAATAGTTTTAAAAGAAAAAGGTTCGATAATAAGTGCAAAATCGAGCGCATGTTTTGAAGTTAAACAGAAAAGTTCTTATAAAAACATTAATATTCAATCAAATAAAACAAAACTTCACACATTTATTCATTGTTTAGTCCATAAAAAGTAAATAACAAAAGGTATGATATTCAAACACTGGAATGGAAGAAAGGCAATGATATAAAAGATATAAAAGAATCTGCATGCACAAAGTTTTGCACTTTCCGCTTACATAGAGAGGAATTTATATTTTTAACACTATTCTGAATACACATTTTTTGCGGCGTTCTAAAGGAATTTAGACATGCTTTTTGCAATATTACCGAAAAACGTAAAAGAAATCTAGTTCCATTCATATTATATTCGTTGCCATAGCTTCAACATGTTCCACGAAGTCCAATTATATTTTTCCAGGTGTTACTTTACTTTGTCCGAAAATTCCCCATTGAATTGGAAATAGAACTTTACGGTGATCACTAATTTACCTAAAATTTTTGTCGGAACACTCATTCTTTGACAATTTTAGCGGTCTGGCTTGGATCACAGTATCACTAAAAGATGACTCTTTCTTTTTGGGTAAAGTTTTATACTCCCAAAAAATGTTCCTTGAAGCCAAAACATGCTATTTTATTTTTATGTTAAATATTCATAACATAAATATCACTTTAAGGTACTCTTAAAGTAGGTAGCTTCCTACTTTAAAATTTTTAAAGTTAACGTAGGTTTAACAAAGGGACTTTAAGTTAATAATCGTTTTTGCATACAACATTTAGGAATTTTGCTTAACAAAGGTTTAACAAGCTTTGTTAATTTTTTTTGCATATGGTCGTTAAGATTTATAACATAAACTAAGTTTAATAAATTTATTTTATATCATAATAATACACAGTCTTATAAGCATTTTGTTGTACGGTTTCAATGAAATCGGTTGAACCTCAAAAACACAGTTTATTATTTCCTATAGTGGTTCTCTATTTTTAGATCGCAGCTGTATATACATATATATCTGTGTATATTATATATTATCGTACATTATTTCCTATTTTGTTATTGATTTTTATGTGCGTATGTATACTTTTATAAGGGATGGCGACCAGGGTTGATTCTTAAAATATATCGCGGAATGTTGTAAAAATTATGGAAATATTTTTAAAAAATAATGTTTTTTAATTTAATATTTATTTATTTATTTATTTATTTATTTTAAATAACATGTAATAATATAAGGTAAAAACAACAAATATCTAATTCTTTTTCTATTTAATTTTAGTAGTTTATTCAGTTTTTCCTCATGTCTCCTATCTGTATAATGAATTTTATTAAACTAACAGTTTTTGATAAACATGAGATCAGAAACTTTATTTCTGCTTCTATTGGATTTATTAGAGCATGTTCTGTAAACCGAAAATGAGTGAAATTAAAGTCGAGTAAATTTTCAAAGACAAATAAAACTTAATTGCGACAATTATTTTAAAGTTTTAATTATCAGAGAAGGTATTTGAAAAGTTGTTAAGCGAATTAAATTAAATTAATTAAAGAAAAATATCAACATCTTGTCAGATTTGAAAATTTTAGCAATTTAAAGTTTCATTGGATTTTAATTTTTCTTGAATTTGGTTTACGAAGCCATTAATTTAAAAGATTTGATAACTCTCAATTACCAAATACAAATTCAATTACTAATTATATTTAATTGCTAATTGCACATGTAATTAATTACGAAATGTAATTGGTTACGATCAAGTTATATGGTTAAAATCTATTCAAACAAGAATGTCAACTGCTATTTTGGAGTAGTTTGCCTTCCAATTTTTGCAAAGTTGATGCACTATTATTGGTGAAACTTCTTTTAATAGGTTTCCTAAATACTGAACACAGTTTACAGCAGTACATGATTTTTCCTTTCTAACCAAATTAATATTAAATATTCTTTTTTTACTTGATAAACTTTGTTCATAGAACGCTTACTTAAAGTGAATGTCCGATAGTCGAATGTGAAAAAAAAATATTTCATTAATTTTGATTTTATCGTTTGGAACTTCAAAACCTCAAAGGTTTTGTAAGTAAAACTGTGTAAAGAAATATTTCGAAAATCCCAAGTAATTAAGGGACAAATTTTTGAAATGTCTAAGGCTTAAAATTTGTGCAATACGAAATTCTATGAATTATCCGGTCGACATCCCTAATGTTTAAGTTTATATGGAAGAGTTTAATTTCATTTTTACCAACTCACCTTTTGCTGTAACCACTCTGAGTGTGGACGTGACTTAGCAATGTATGCTTTTAATTCAATATCTTGTATAAATTTCTTTTCCTGGGTATCCACTAATAACATACGACCTGGTTTCAAACGACTCTTTAAAGCGACTTGAGAAGGATCTACATCGTAAACGCCAACTTCAGAGGCCATTATCAAAATATTATTCTTGGTGATATAGAAACGTGAAGGACGTAAGCCATTACGATCTAAGACTGCACCAATATAGCGACCATCAGTGAATGAAATAAGAGCAGGACCATCCCAGGGTTCCATAACGCAAGAGGCCCATTGATAGAAATCACGTTTCTCTTGAGGCATAGTTTTATCATTTTGCCAAGCCTCAGGAACCATAGTCATTACCGATTCAGGTAGAGTTCGGTCACTTGCTTGTGTTATAAATTCTAAAACGCAATCAAATGAACCGGAATCAGATAGATTGGGTTCTACTACCGGATAGAGCTTCTTTAGGCCATCGCCAAACAATTCACTTTTCATGACACCTTCGCGGGCCTTCATTAGATTGACGTTACCGCGCAAAGTATTGATTTCACCATTATGAGCTAAAACACGCAAGGGATGAGCTCTTTCCCAGGAGGGGAATGTATTAGTAGAGAAACGTGTATGCACCATAGCTAAATAAGTTTCAAATTCGGGATTATTCAAATCGGTGTAGTAGTCCCAAAGCTGATCGGAAGTAAAAAGTCCCTTATAGACCACAGTTTTCGTAGAAAGAGAACAAATGTAAAAGCGGCGTCCTTCTTTGGCCAACTCATGACTGGCACGTTTTCTCAAAACGAATATCTTACGCTTGAAAGTAACATCATCCATGCCATCTGGACGAGTTACAAACACTTGACGTGAAAGTGGTTCCGATTTACGGGCCACTACACCGATAGCATTCGTGTTGGATGGTACGTCGCGCCAGGCCAATACTTTAACTCCTAGAGTTGCAGCTAATGCATTAAACTCTTCTTCAGCATCCTTGTGAGTTTGATGATCCAAATAAAAAATACCAGTGGCGTAATTATCAAGTTCTGGCAATTTAATGCCCTGAGAAGACCTATAATAAAAATATATTAAATTTAATTTAATTTGAGTTAAAATGATTTCAGATGTATGTATACTATTAAATCAATCAAAATTTGTATGTATAACTATCATTTGAAACTCCATAAAAAATATAAATACATATACGTAGATACATACATATTAACAAATGCTTTCCAATGATGCATATGTTCACAAAATACAAACAGATATAAATATTAGATTATACAATATCTAGTACCAGCTGTTATTTTCCATTGTTCGCTCTTAATTAAGTTTTGTAAGACAAAATATTTGTCCGAAAGAAAGAAAAATATTTGCTATTCTGTGGTGATACTCGATCACATTGGAATAATGTTTGTTCATCCAAGAACAGCTGATTTTTTGTTTGTTTTATTTATTCTAACATAAAGCGCTGTTCAAAAGTATAGCGCCCTTACGGAATTTCTTATTTTCCTTGAAATATTTTTGTGTACAAATAAATGTGTGTTTGTTTGTATGCATTTATGTATGTGTGTTTGAAGTCTATAGACGGCGAAATGGCTGAACCGATTTTCTTGAAATTTTCACTGCATCATCCTATATGCCTGGAAGGAGACATATGCTACATTATTTTCGATAAAGTCAGTGGGAGAGGTACCACCCATATAAACCATTTATTAATAATCCCACATCTAAAGAACTATATCAGCCTGAATCATAAAACTTTGCCTCAATTACTTTCGTATGAAACTGATTTATTGGAAAAAATGTAGGGCGGATATAATCAGGGGAAGAGTTACCTCTCATTTAAAGTAAATATTAATTCTCGAATACTATTACACTGATTGCGATAAAATACTGCACTGTGGTTCAAAAATGAGGCAATGTAACTAAAATTTGTGTAAATGTTCTCATATTTTTCTGCTTGTTTTACAAAACGAAAACTTTTTCAATTTTTTTTCCTCTCTTAAAAAATTAATAAGCATTACTATTTTAGTTCTCTTATTCAGAATATACCGACCTCTTTAACTCAATTGCTTTGCCTCACTTTTGCACCAGCCCAAAAATACAGAGTTAACTGTGCATTATTAGTAAAATGTTTGCATTTAACATTATTAATTAGGAATATTAACGCCAATAAAAACTTTTTCAGCCAATAGAAACTTCGAGTAATGACTGATACACTTCCCTTAACATCCTCGGAGTCCAAAAAAGCAAGTTATTCATATATGAGTTAGCATGTACATATATTTCTAGTTTTTCAATATAAAATTTGATAAATTCGAAAAACATATGTATTCTTTATTGAAAAACACGATATAAGAAAATATATTTCAAAATAAATTCCTTTTTTTGTTGTGAAATTCATTATTCATTATTCATTATTCAAATACTCTTGTGTTTTCTTCTTTTTCTAGAAAACTACAATTTATCAAAAAAAAAAAAAATAAAAATTTATTTTTGATTTTAAATTTCAATAATAATTATTATTTTTTTCCAATCATGCCAGAGAAATAAATATTTTTCTCAGTAACAATTACTGAGATATTTGACTAATAGCAGAAACCCATTTTATATTAAAAACATATTTTAATATAAGAAGTTATCATCCAGACGGTAAAGCTCATGCTGGATCGGCTATACTGAATCCATCTAACATAAAGTACGAATCTTTACAGTCTATAATAAAACCCTCAATTTAAGCTTGTGGTGTAAAAATTAAGTGTAATGGTGTTGAAATCAATATTTATGCCATTAACTGTCAACCTAGCTATAGCTTAACTTTAGAAAACTTAGAAAACTTCTTTAAAAGTATTGTCTCCAGATTTATAGTAGGCGGAGATTTTAATACCAAACAGCCTTGATGGGGTTTGAGACTTGTCAATCTAAAAGGAAAAGAGCTTTATAAATGCATAGTAAAATACGGATACAAAACTTTATCTACTGGAAGGCCAACATATACTGGCCATCAGACCTAAACAAAATTCCTGACTTATTCGATTTTTTTTGTTTACTTTGATATAACCAATCATCTTCTTGATATAAAAGACTCTGATGACCTCAATTCGGACCATTCACCAATACTTTTAAGTTATAATACAATTGTACCAAGGGTTTTAGGAAATATCGAAATAATTTCTTTCAAACTGATGTGAATCGAATTTGAACTTAACATGTCTATTAAATCTAGCAGTAGAACGACTTTCAAACATTACACATAATGATGCGAAAATATCTACTCCCCAAATTCAAATAAGGAATGGCCAAACAGTTGCCATTTCCACCGAGATTAGAGAACTTTTAAGGGAGAGAAAGAGATTACAAAGAGTGAGCCGATGCATTCTCTTATCATTTAAGACACATTTTCAACCTTTTTCAATATCAATTTTTCAATCGACTATGGAGTTTGGTATAAAGGCCTGTTATTCAAACATAAACATACTCTACCAGCACCCTTTTACTCTACACTAAAATCTTTACGTAAAAGTTAAAGATGAAAAGTCGAATATATGCAGGCGTACCGCAGGGTAGTGTCTTAGGTCCTATTTTATATACAATTTACACATCGGATATGCCAACAACAAGTAATGTGACCGTAGCCATCTACGCAGATGATACTGCTATAACTGCAAACGAATCTCCACTTGAGGCATCATCTACAGTTCAAAGGGAATTAAAGGTTCTACAGCAGTGGTTCCATAAATGGAGAATTTATATATGTAAATACACAGAAATCCGTGAACGTTACATTCACTCTCAGAAAACATGATTGCCCTCAAATTTATATAAATGGTTTGCAAATACGAAAACAAAAAAATGTGTTAAATACCTTAGTATGTATCTTGACAAACGATTTATTTGGAAAGATCATATAAAAGCAAAGAGAGACCATCTTAACAATAAATCAAGAAAAAATATACTGGTTATTGGGTCCAAAATCTCAACTTTGTTTGGAAAACAAAATTAAATTATACAAGGTCCAAGTATGGACCTATTACCTTACCAATCTCAAACTTTAAGACACATAGTCAACGATCCATGGTATATTACCAACAAACAAATTCACAGAGATCTTAGAATTCCGCCTGTCCTCAATGAAATAAACAGATTTAGTACTCGGATTTAGTACTTAATGGACTTAGCAATCATAGCAATTTATTGGCAATTTTATTATTAGACGAAACAGATGATATTAGAAAACTAAATAGGATACATATTTTACATCTTCCGTATAGACAACCAACTAACTTTTGTTTGAAAATAGTTTATTAAGCTTACTGAGGCTTAATAACAGACATAATATATTGTAATGGAATTTTTTTAAACGATAAAATTTACTAAATATTATAATATATAAAGATTGTAAATAAACGATTAAAAAATATATATACATATATACAGTGTTGTGCAAAACAAAAGGAACAAATTTTATAAAAACTAATAATGACGATAATTTTTGAAAGTATTTCATTTAGGAAAAATGATAATATATTTACATCTATATGAACTTAGAATTACATAGAAAAATATATTAATTTATCTCAACATTTTTTCAAAATCAACAAAAACAATCCAAGTCTTCAAATGAAGGTGTGCAAAACAAAAGCAACAAATTAAAATTTCGTTGCTTCGTTCCTTTAATTTTTATAAATTTGTCACGTCTTCGCGACTGGGAATCAATAAGGCTATTAAGTATGGACTTCGAGATACGTTTCTTTTGATTTTCGAACATGTTCCTGAGATGTTCCTTTTTATTACTCCAAAGAGCTTTAAGTCCGTTGATTGTGCCGGAAAATCAAAGCCTTGAACTTTATTCTCTTCAATGAACTGTCTGACTAACCTTGTGTGTTTCGGTTCATTATCGCGTTGAAGCACTCATCGAAGTGGCATATTTCACTTAGCAATTGGAATAATTTTCGTTTCAAAGATGTTTTTGTGCAACAAATCGGTCCATTATGGCACCCATTTTGTGAAAGGATTCTACACCATTTGCTGAAAAGCAAGTCCGCACCATCACCTTGTCTCTCCCATGCTTAAAATACAATTTACAATTTCGTGGATCAAGTATACCTACTTCCATATTACGTCTGACTATATTTGTTATTAAATTTGTTTTTGATTCGCCACGTTGACGTTTCTGTATTGAGCAATCTTTGTGTGTTTTTGCTAAACTTAGTATTAAAAACAAAATTAAAGAAAAAAATTGGTCTGTACAAAAGTAAAAGACTGTTCAGTTTAATGGCGAATCAAAATCCAATTAAATAACGAATATATTTAGTAGTAGTATAGAAGTGCATGAGATCACAACAATGATTTATTTTAAAGTGAATGCACAATTTTTACTTTTATTGACATTCATGCAGGTCTCTATTCTACATTTGTAAACAAAAACCATATGTTTTCTCTAACAACATAACAAATAATATTTAGTATGGACATACAACTACAGTATGCGCCAAAACTCAAGGTTATCAAATTCAATCTGTATAGTTTCTCCACCAATTTATTATTCTTAGTTTATAAAGTGTATGTTAGATTTCTCTTCATCCGTCGGTACGTGTATATATGTATCTGAAACGATTTTCTTCATATTTCTTCAAACTCTTCATATTGCAACCGTTTTGTTCCCGTTATCAGAATTCAATGTGACGATGCCCAAGTTGTCTGACAAATATTTTCTTGTTTGATTTACGGTTTCTAAAATGAATTAGTCTCTTATATTAATTCTCTCTCTCCTTCCATGAACCTCCAGCAGTTCAGCAAACCTTGCTCTTATAAATGTAATGTATAATTTACGTATTTATAGTGTTGTTTTTAAGATTGTTTAATATCATTATTATATTATATTTTTGTTGTTGTAGAGTATTATAACTACCCTGAAGATGACCAACGATGTTGGTCGAAATATTGGCATAAATACAAATTAATAACGGGTAACACCGAAATAAGTTTTTTAATTTTTAACTTATTAAGGAAAACGAAAAAGACCTAAAGTCGAAAAATATTTCATTATTAATTATTAAAATTTTTAATTATTATTTTTGCTTTATTAAACTATAAACTAAATAAGTAAATTATGCTAAAATTTTCATAGGAATTGTCTGTTTCTTAAGGATTTTATTGATTATTTTTTCCAAAAATTTAATTATTCAATACAACTCGGAAATTATGTAGTAAATCGAAATTGTGTAATAAAATCGTGATGAGACACAAAATTAAAAAGAAAAAACATTTATTGCTATATTGCTAGCTATTGGAAATGATGTAAAAAATATAATAAAAATGATAAGTAATACGAATTCCTGTTGCTAATCATACATATTTATGTATGTATGTATGTATGTATGTATGTATGTATGTACAGAAATTCTTTTTATTTTATTATTCTTTTTATTTGTTGATTAAAAAATTATTTAAATACCCCCCATCTATCTGAAACAGATTGGGTCGCTTGATGTGATGCAAATTTACTATGGTGATAATTCAATTATTAAATATAGCGTAACACAAAATGAAATAATTGTATTCTTGTGAGGAGAAACACTTTTGACGGATGCAATTTCATTTTAAAGTCTCATATTTCATACAATTTAATCGAATGTGTCTGTCTGTCTCTGTTCACATGCAATTCAATTAGAAGTTCATGTACAATTGCTCTTATCACTCAAATGGCCCGGCTGCCCTACCTACCTGCCATCTCCTCCTCTTTTCTAATAAAGTCATCACTCGACCATCAATCCAATACATACGAGTATAAATATGTATTTTATTACATATCAGCAGTTTATTTTATTCTTTTTTTCACCTACTTTAAGTTCTTATTTTCAAACGTTACAGGGGGTATAAAAAATAATTAAAAATAAAAAAAACAGAAAACGATTCCTTAATCTTAAAAATGATTGCAGGCCTTAAAAAATCTAATAACGCAGTTCCAAAAAGAGCAAACACTGATTCTTGAACTTGTTTTTGATAATTTTAAAAAAGTTCAATAATAATAATGCCTTTTTAATGAATTTAAATTTTTGCCACTAAGGAAGTAATTTACATGTTTTTATCATTAAATTATAATTGTAATTTTAATTATATTTTGGACGACTTTCCAACAGCATGTATTACAGTTAACAAACGATTTTAAGAGATAATTAATAATTAATTAATAATTACAGAATGTGATTAATTTACGAGTACAAGCAGTGTTGCCACCGAAAAAATTTGAATTCTACCAAAATGTTCTCAAAAACCTGCCAAAATCGATATAAATCTATCAACTTTTAAAAACGATGAAAAACGTATTTTTGATATGATAACAATTTTTAATAACATTTTTACATGTGTTGATATATTGTGAGCGGCGAAATAAAGTGTTTATCCTCACTTTTTTTACACTGTATATGTAAATGTGTAAGATGTAAAGTGTTTAAGAAGACAGTTCTTAAACGAGAGAATATTTTTGTATTCGGTTTCTTTTTCTTGTGTTTAAATAAAAGCATCTGATCTTTGAGAAATATATTAGATTAGGTTTTTTGCAAATCCTGATGAGTTTTTCTGCCACTTGACTTATATTAAGAATTCTTTCTTTGTCACAAATAGGCGTTTATCGAATATGATGATTAAAATGTTCAATTGGGTTTAAATTCGAGCTGTAGGAAGGAAGACGAACCAATCTTTAGTTTTTTTACACTGTGCTTAGAATTATTATCATGTTAAAGGAATCAAAGTCCTTGCATTTCTCATTTCATCACATTACCAAATTGTTTTTTAAATATTTTTAAATAATATATTTCATTCATGGTAATTCATATAAAAACCAAACTTCCGTAAGACATTCACATGCTTTTACCAAAACATCTACCGTTCTTCACTGTGGATATAAAATGTTGTTCTAAAATTCTTCGCTTTTGTTTACCATATTCTTTGGTTTTTTCTGACCAAACACATGAAATTTTGTTTTATCGCTAAATGCGATCGTTCTTGTTCCAGAAAGAAACATCTTTCGTTTTATATTTTTTACAAAATCACCTCTAAATTATTGCTCCTATAAAAGACTTCTTTATGTGAACTCTATTTGTAAAATTTTAGTACAAGTTGGCGAATATCAATTGAAGTTAGTTTGCCCATTTAAAGAAGAAATTAAATTTAAATTTTAAACTAATAAATAACAGGGTTGGCAAAAATCCGGGTTTAAAAAAAAACCCAACAATATATTTTGTTCGTTAGTACAATTACGTTATTTTAGCATTTAAAATGCAAATTTGCACTCTTAGTGGGGTAAATGTGGCATTGTGTGTTCTCAAAACTCGGTGTTTGGAGCAGAATGCAATTAGTTCGTTTGAACTGTGCATTATGGGAAGAACGGCCGGAATATAAAGACAGACATGATTGAGTTATTCTTTTACATTGCAAAAGTTGCCAAAGAGAAGTCTTTTTTCATTACTCCTCTTGACAGCATATGCCTTCCACAAAGCAGCTCCATCGTAAGGCAAACAATAGTTAGAAACGATCAATTGGCGCTCCCGCCGGGGTTTCCAAACATTGCTCCTTTAGACTTTGGCTGTTGGCTGTTTCGACGGATACAATATCTTTTGTCATGCCATCGAATCACTTTTTTCGAAAACAAATAAAATTAAAAAAAATTAAATAAAATCAGATTCAAAGTGGGTCACCTCAAAAGAGAAGTTTTTCTGAGACGGGATTCGGACAGAAGTGGGGAAAATATGAAAAATTGTTATCTTATTAAATTTTTTAATTTATTTTCTTTTTTGAGCTAAAAAAAAACGACTGACCGAATTAATTTGTACTCGCAATACGTAAATTTTAATTATTTTTGGTGTAAATAAACTACGAAAACCTTAAAATAAGAAAACCCACCCGGTTTTTTTTTAAAATATAAAACCCGATAATACCCGGGTGGGTTTAATTGGGTTACCCAGTGGGTTACCAACCCTGATAAATAAGCAATGTATATAATTAATAGACAAATTCTTTTTTCTAATCCTTTTATGTCTGTACTATTGAAACGATTTTGAAAAGGTATATATGAGTTTAGCGCTTTGCCTGCGCAAGTATGTACAAATGTCAATTTCATTGAAATCGGTTCAGTATTTTAGGAGTAATACGACTATCAAATTATTACTAACACACATAAATAAAACACATATGTTTGTCGTACGTTCGAGGCACATAGAATTTTTTTTGATTTTTGTTTTTAAATTTATGTGCTGGATTTTCCTCCAAAGATATGTCCATTAAAAAGGCCTATACATTTCTAGAATGCGGTCGATTGCTGAGTTCTCTAGCTAATATTAAACACTAATAATACAAAACTAATACAAATAATAAAATATAATAACATTTTTTATTTTATGAAATCCTCAAATTAGTGCACTATACACTTTTTATATACACTTTTCTGACGCCGAAAATATAGAGAACCTTCCGTTATTGCAAGAATTCTTTTATTTTTATGGATTTTGTAAAACCTTAAGTACAATTTTAAAGAGACATAAAATATTTAATTTTACTTATATTAAAAGGCTAAAATTGTAATATGAGGGTGTACACTTTCATTTGACTCTCACAGTAAATTTATTCCTGATGTTTTTGCTGTTCGTCTTAAGTTTTATAAAACAACTAACTACCTTGTAACTAATTATGTAGGCTTTTCTGATACCTGTTTGTTTAATTTTCGTTTATATAAAACAAATAGGATGGCGAGCAATTAACAAATTTTAATAAAATATTGATTTTTATATTGTCAATAATCTACCAAAATTCTGTTTAGCGTACCATCCTAGCAAACGAAAAATATTCTACCAATTTTGGTAGTATTCTACCAACATTGGCAACACTGATACAGTTGTTTTACGGTTTTAATTAACAATTATACAGTTGTTTTACGTTTTTTTTTTCATAATTTAATTCGGATTTTTCGGTAACATTTCTCTATATGCCTTAGTTTTGACAAATATTTAACTCACAACAAGTTCTTATTCATCCATATTCTGCATTTTGTTTCCGCTATTTCTATTGGCAGCATAGGGTTTTCCGCAAAGCATCAATTGCTTTGTTTCATTCAGTCAGTTTGGTGGATCATTCAATTTCAATCTGAGTACTATAGCTCTCCTCCATGTGATTGTGTAGTGGTGAAGATCGTAGCTACTAAGTTGTGGTGATGAACTTCATTAAGCATTAACATTTTTCCCCAGTAGATGGTGTTTTCTCCTTCGTGTGATGTTTGTCTTCGTTGCTAGACACCCTCTACAGTATAGTAGTTTCGTACTGAGTGAAGCCGCTTTATATCAGGCAAAAAAAATAAATCATCTTTTATATAAAATCGGGATATCACATAATTAAATTACATGTACGTCTACAAGCAAATACTGATTCAGTCATGATGGTAATAGCTTCTGTGTAACAACTGCAGTCTGACTGGGATGCAAGTTATTCTCGTTCTTTTCAATATAGTTCTTAATGTTCGCAATTCTACAACAAGGACATAAGATGGGGACTTAACTTATACTTAGAGAAGTACTTATTAGACGTTGATAGCTCCTCGGCAGAGGGGGACTCTTGCTTCATTGCTAAACTCACCTGGGCCAATCAGTTGGGGCATGTTCGGCTTGTCTAAACTGAATCGTGGGAGCATCTACTCTACTGTGTCTATTCTCACGTGGCATTGCATTATGGGTAGACACGCACAAATGCTGCGCATACCAGCGAATGATTTCTGTCGAGGTTGTAGATCGACTGAGGAAAAGGAAAGTGTGGCCAACTTCATTTGCCAAACTATCAACCATCGATGTTAGGCTAATAGCCAGAATATGCTTCTATGTGAGACCTCTAGATGATCGTCAAGACCGGTTAATCAAGACTTGGCGGCTAGCATAGGGGATTCACTTCATTTGTGGTATCACAACGAGCCGCTATGTTTGCTCAAGTGTGCCTTGACTCAACGAAGCCGCCACAGCCTCCTAACCAACACTTAGAGAGTTTGGAATATATCGATGGTATTTACTTCTTAAAAAACAGTCATCTTTATATGTCTGCTAAAATTAAATCTCTAAAGAGTGAAGCTGCAAAAGGGAGGGGACTGCAACACCACTAACAACACAAGGATATGTAATATTCAGGATATGTAATATCGAGTTGAAAAAAGTTAGTGATTTCTGCTACCTTGGCTGCATTTTAACAAAGACTGGTGGCTATAGAGATTATATAATCTGTCAGATCTCCAAAGCCAATCAAACTTTCAGTATTTTACGGCCTATGTGTGAATTGACTGCTATCACTAAATATACTTTATCAACATATGCAACTTGCCTCGGAATATAATATCATGCAGTGTATAAGACTATTCTTCACGGGATAATTTCTATCTGTAGTCAGTCTTCATTTACCTTCATTGTAAAATGATAAAAACCATCATCACCATATCATGCCAAACGCTACCAAATGCTAACGCTATCCAGGCATTTATCAATCGCTGTCTTCGAAGGATATTGGAAATATTTTAGCCAAACACTATTTCGAATACTGAATTGTGGGAACAACCCAACGAACGTAAAATTCACATGTAGCTTCTCGATCGCAAAGTATAATGGATTGGTAACACGCCTCGGAGACCACATTAAGACATAGTAAAAGATGCCATAGATCGGAATCTATAAGAAAAAAAGCGAAAAGTTTTTGCCCACTGCATACCCGCAATAGACAAATTGTTCTCGAAATCAATCAAATCGGTTGAAGGAAAAAGCTCAAACATAATGCTCCAAAAGGGACCGAATTAAAGAACTTTGTTGCGGCCCTTTTGTTCCTCCTAGGAGCTATTGGACATGATATATATGTACATATGTACACGTTCACAAACACAACTGACGATTTAACAATTTTTGTAACATAAAAAAATTTAGAAATTTAACTAATAAATGAAATGTTTGCGGTCAAATCTGCAAATGGGTCAAATGATTTCTATCTGTCTTTCTAGGTAGTTGTGATATTTAAATGTGTTTGGAACACTTCCATTAAATATGAATGTCTTTAAATCAAATTACTATTTCTAAGACAATTTCTATTATTACCTTCTAAACCAATTAATATATTCTTCAACGGGCTGATAGAGGTTCGGTACAATAAATTAAAGTTAGGAATTGTGCTGTAAAAAAAAATTACCAAAAATGTGGTATGTATTTGTTTAACACTTAATTCAATAATTTATTAAATCTTTTTTTATAAAATCCCCATACTGATTATATTGATTTCGTAGAATTAAAAGTTTATTTACATTTTATAATAAGAAAAACAATGCAATAACCAGTTTAATTAATTCAAAGTGTAAATTTATTTTGGAATGCATTTAAAAAAGATCATATTTTCGTTAAACTGTAAAAAGTAAATTTTTTGAAAAAAAACGCCTTTCAAAAGAGAATGCAAATAATAAATTTAAATTGACGACTTTTATTAAAAAGTTATTACTTTCTTTTCAATTACTGTTAACAAAAGTGATTGCGTGTGACAAAATGTCACTGTTTGAAGGCTTCTACTGATTTTTTTTTTAAACGTTTTGTAAAAAAAAAATATTTTTATAAATTCTATACAAACACGTCTATTGAAATTCCATGCAATTTACTAGTAGAATATAAAATGTACGTAAAAGTCAACTAAATTAGCACAAAATTCTATAAAATGCAATAATAGTTTTCAAGGTCATACATTTTTAGAAATAATTAAACAACCTATTCCATATAATGAGAAAAGTATGGAAAAAAATTGTGTATAATTAGTTGAATTACAAAACGAGACGATACACAATTCGTAAATAAAATGTTTTTTTTTCTTGAATAATTATAATTCAAACAAAAATAGTCTGACACATTTGTTCGATATCTGTTTTAGAGAATATATGTGTATATTCATATCTACTTATTATAACAACTTACATACGTATTTATTGAGATACTCAACAAATTGATATTTTTCAATTAAACCTTGTAAGAAAAAGTTAAAAACTTAACTTAACTTAAAATGTATATCTTAAAACACTACGTACACAGAGGTGCAAAAATGAGCAAATGTAAGTAAAATTTGTGTAAATGTTTACCTATTTTTCTACTTATTTTATAAAAAGAAGACTTTTTGTTTTGTTTTTGATTTCATATTTTGTCCTCTCATAAAAAACTAATAAGCATTGCTTTATTAAGTTCTCTTATTCATAATAAACCGATCTATTTACCTCAATTAAACTGGTTCACTTCTGCACCAGCCAAAAAATATTCAATAATCGGCGTTTTAGTAGCAAACTGGTAAACTTAAAGATTGTGTGCGTACTAAAGTGAAAATTAAAAGCAAGTTAAATAAAGATATTATCAATTGATTTAATAAACAAAGTTTTAGAAAAGGCTAAAATGGCGATTCAACGCGAAAAATCGTAAATTTTTATAAAATAGGACGGCGGTCAGTGGCTAGAATAATTGCTAATTTCAAAAATTCTAATCCAGATACAAGTTTTCGAACAAAAAATGGAAACAATTACTGACACTGAAGCCAGATACCTTCTTTCTAGCCTATCTGGCATTTTGGGTAAGGCTAAAGGCAAAGAGAGTCTTCCTTCCCACACTATCTGGGGTTATACATCCACATAACATAAGCGAACGGCCTCTGTGCTTAATGGTTTGAGATACACGAGCAGGATTTAGTGTGGCTGATGTTTCTATAAGTCATAGTACGTAAAAACTCAGTTCGTAAACACGAATCATATTTTTTGCTCAAAATATTTTTGCTCGACTCATGAGCACAAATTTCAAATTTTTAAATATATGTATTGTCAGCGTAATCAACATCGTTAAGTCATTTTCTGAAATTCCAGCTTATGACATTTGGGAATTCGGGGTTGGTATGCTCCATTCCCCGTCCTACACCCACGTTCGGTACTGAAGGATTACTCTCCTTGTCATTGAAGTGGACTCGACATTCAGCTCCCTCGTATATTTCACGGATAAGGGGTATAATTTACCTCGGTATACCTTTGCTTCGAAGAGCGGACCAGGTAGCAGATCTACATACATACATATATATCGTGTCGAATGTACACTCGAAATCAATGAATAGCAAATAAAAGTATTATATTCCCGTGAATGCACGATGATAATGCGAAGCGTACTAATGTGATTTACACATGAACGACTAGGTCGTAATCTTACTTGTTTCTGGCGTAGCAACGGTTCAACAACGGGAGATATTCTTCGTAAAAGCAATAGGGGCAATAATTTTTTGATAACAGCAGTGCTATGTCGCGCCACTTCTTACAGTAGCTAATATCACCTATTTTAAGCAGTGTAATAATACTGCCTTCACTGGGAAATGCTGTTAGTCTCCCACGCTGATTTTATAATCATTATAAGTGCCTGTGCTATAGGTGCTGAGCTAAATTTTGGCACTTCCGCTGGAATTGCATTGGGGCCAAGAGCCTTAAAGTCTTTTAGCTCTTCGAGCATAGTTCTTAAATTAAATTCAGTGGAAATTTGTACCTTTGTTTTAAGAATTTGTAATAAATTGTTTGTTATAAAAGTAGAATTTGTTGCAACAATGTTACGCCATTTTGGTGGGTCCCTGGTCATGAGGGCCATCCTGAAAACGAAACAGTCAATTGGCTTGAATCGATCAAAGAGAAGAGAAGAGATTTGTTTTACCATCTCCTGTTAGTTAGCAAAAGTTACTACTTATCAACAAGAGCGAACTTAGAGTATTAATGAGCTAATTTACCAACCAAATGTAACGGTTTATTTAAAATAATTTAAAATAATTTTTTTTTTTTATAAAGATACAAAATATTTAAACATATAATATTTAAAATATACTTCCATTTTACAAATATAAATGTTTTAATAATATATAAATGTTTTAAATAGTTTCAGAAAATTAATACCTAGTCCGTATGAAAAATTAATATTTTCAATATTATTTGCTTAATTTGTTTTTGTTTTTGTTTTTATTCAATTCTTTTCATATTTATTAATAAATAAATAAATACGATGTATTTAAAAAATATTTCACTTTTTTTTGCTTTAAAATTTATAAAATATCTTGAGAAATTGCCAACAAAAATGAAATATTTTTTTTCAGTTGTTTTTGTTCCTAATAAATGCATTTTTCATAATAAAATAAAAACGTTTTTAATCGAATAGTTAGGCTTTTATAAATATTTGATTTTTTGTTTGTTTGTAATTGTTTTTTATTTATTTTTACTTATCTGTTATTTAGTTTGATCGATAATAAATGGAGGCTAAGGACGATTATTGTTTGGTACTTACAATGCTTTGGCATATAGTCCATGTGGTATAGAAGCCATGACACCAGCGCCATCGCCAGTGTCATTATCACAGGCGCAAGCACCGCGATGATTCATCCGTTTTGACAAGGTCTGGGCATCACGAAGAATCTGGAAGTATATTATATTCATAAATGGAGTGTGTATGTACTTACAAATATATACATATTTTTTTTTTTTTTTTAATTGAGAATTATAATGTCAACTTGTATTTCATAGCTTTTTAATTCTACACACATACATAGTGTTTTGCAAAACACAAAGAATCATAAATAATTGTGGTGTTATTATGTATACTCTTGCAAAAGTATTTGGCATAAAAACAAAAATATTTAAATGTTGGAGAATAGAAAAAATCTCCAACCTACACAAATAATACCCTACACTTTAAACTTAGTTTACTACCGAAATGTTTATAATTATGAATTTTTGGAATAAAATATGTATTTAACCAATCGATTTTCATGAATTATGGTTTATTTTATTTCTATTATATGCAACTTTATGATTACGATTTTTTTCCCAATAACTCAAAAAATACGGGTTATATTAAAAAGTTATATTAGATTGACTTAAAGCTGGTGTAACTTGGAATTTTTTAACATATGGCTTAACGAAATCGAGTGAGTCTTTTCAAAGTTATCATAAGATGAATGAAGCAGCCTCTTCAAAAATCTTACATTTTAGAAAAAAGAATTCTAAAAAAAAGCTTTTGAAGTAAGGCGACCATAGCTCATCAAAAGATCACCAGAAATCAAAAAAAATATAGTGGTCATCCAAGGTCAGAAATTTGTTTTCCATTTGTTGCATACTGTTATCTATTTATAATGAAACATGGGGATTAAAAGTCATCTGATGACTTATATATCAGCAACATGTTTGCTGATTTCTTTGCATCTACTTATTCATCACCAACAATTAATATACAACAACAATTAATATGCCTCCTAACTATTAAATAAGTTAAGGTGGACCTTCTCTGCTGGCCCTGATGGTGTTCTTAGTTGCATATTAAAACACTGTTCTAATTCTCTATATATTCCATTGACCTTTATTTTTAACAAATCGCTTCATTTGGGTTATTTTCCATCTAAGTCCGGATCTATAGGAATTGTTTCTAATTATAGAGGTATAGCAAAATTAAGTGCTATACCGAAATTATTTGAAAAAAATTGTCTATGATTCTATGTCACATCAAGTTTCAACTATTTTATCATTATGTCAACATGATTTTCGTAATCCCTGCCCTAAAGTTACAAATCTACTAGAAGTTCTACGCATGTGAATGAAGGCTTTGTTAAGAAAAACCAAAGCGTTCGACCGATAAGATCGGTTTTAAAACATTATTTCTGAAATGGATTGTGTCATATTTATACAATAGAAAGAGCAATGTGTCAAATTTTGAAAATCGTTTCCCACAAGTCAGTCAGGCAGTCATCGTGGACCTCTTTTATTCACGTTATTTATAAACAATCTTCCTTCAGTTACCATGCATTCTAAAAAATTTTTGTACGGAGATGATGTAAAAATTTTTCTTTCATTCAATAATTGTAATGATCAAATATTCTTACAAAATGATATTCACTATTTTACTAGTTGGTGTAAAATAAACCTAATGAATGAACCTTAATATTAAAAAATGCAAATACATGTGTTTTTCCAGACTACCTCTTACTAATGGTTGCTATGTGATGAATAGTATTACTATTGAGTTAGTGGTGTCATTTAATGATCTTGGCATTCCCTGAACTTTAATTAATTGGTCTTAAGACCGCATATAAATCAACAGTTAAAAAGGCAACTTTAGTACTGGGATTTACTAAATGCTGCAGCAAAGAATTCTGCAATCCTTTTACTACAAAACAATTATTTGTAACATTTGTGAGATTAATTCTGGAATATGTTTCTGTCGTATGGGATCCTTAATATCTTATCCATTCTAATTCTATTGAATCTATTCAAAAACAATTCTTGTTATTTTGTTTTCGTGGGTTGGATGGAATCCAAATGTAAATCTGACGTCTTATCAACATCGTTTTCCACTTATTAAATTACCGACAAATGTTAAATGTATCGTTTCTTCTTAAGTTACTGAATGGAAATCTTAGTTCACCATAATTAATTTGAATATTCCTCTTCGTTGTTCAAGGAATTTGCAATGAGTTTAATTTGTTATTTCAAATAATTGATTTTAATAAAAGTTTTGTTATTGCTAAAAGAGGAACTACGAGTATATTATATTTAAATTCTTTGAATTAATTAAACATTCTTTTAATTTGTATTATATAAATTTGTATCTGTATTTAGAGGCTGTACGAATTAATTCCATAGACTTATAATGAATAAAATAAAATATAAATAAATGAAACATCTATTTTTGAGAAAGGCTACCTATGGTGGTTAATTATGCCTTTTTGTCTGTCTATGCACACGTCACAGTTTTATGATAGATACGTCTTTGTGAAGACTTTGGAGGACAAAATCACTGTTTCGATATGCGGTATTTTTTCGAATCTCTTCCGATCTAGGAATATTTGTGGGGGCACAAAATAAGAAAATTTTGAATGACCTAAAATTTGAGAAACTCTTAGCCGGCAATAAACGGGCTGCTTAGATCTTTTTAGTACTTGGTGTTAGAGAATTTTTAGGAAATCAAAAAAAAAAAAAAAACTGCAAATTGCGAAAATAGTTTTGCTGAGTTACTGCATAGTTTCGATTATTCCTATTTGGACTTTTACACAAAATTTTTAAAATATAAGTGATGAGCATAGTAAACGATTTTATTAAGATTTAAAAGCGAGTTTTTAGGACCAGCATATACTAGGTGACCATTATTGGGGTATCTTTAACGGAAACAAATACAAATTTATATAAAAAAGAACTAAAACTTTTCATTTTCAACTTCCACTTTATAACGCTTTAGCATAACTTTACTCTTTGACGGTTAAATTATGAATGACTGATCAAAGGCCTCATTAGCCGACCATGGAAATCGTAAATGTATCGTAAATGTAAATGTAAATGTAACGTAAATGTATACGTTTTGCCACTTACAGAACACTTAAGAACGTGTCATATGTTTTTGTCAATGTGTGGAAGAGAAACAGCTGTTTAAGTCACAGTGATCGGTATTACAAATGTTGGAATTGTATACGCTTTGAAAAAAATACCAAACAGGTTTAAATAGTATTTTTTATCCAAGTATATAAAAATAATATAATGACATATTTACATATTTACAAATATAAAATAGAACAAATTATATATCAAATTATTGCCAAAAAAAGCTAATATGGAGTATAAGTTATTTATCAAATAAATGCTATTTTATAAAAAGTCAACATACAAAAGTTTTTCTCTCTCCCTGGTTCACGATAGACCAACATAACCAAAATTTTTGCATACCAAATTAAAGTCATTGGAAATATCTTTTACCTGACATCCATCTTTTTTTGCTTATCAAAATTTCAAGATACTACACATTTAAATGTTGAAACTAAGTGGCCTACACCTTGGAAACTTGCCGTTGCTGATCCAAAGTTCCTTTTAATTTTATCTAATAATTACATAAATAAATAATAGCTTATCTATCGTTATCGTGAAAATGTTTGCTTGTTACCTAAGAATGTTTATTAAAGACGTAAGAAGCTATTTTGTATTAAAAAATTGTAATATTTTATTAAAACTGGATTTACGTTTTCTAAAATATATTTAAAATTTTTTAAAATTATTATAAATTAGTTTATTCAATTGTTTTAAATTGGCCTTTTTAATTGTGTGCAAATAGTGTCAAAAAAAGGGTAAAAATTCCACCATATAATTTAACATACAAAAAGACCATCGCTGATTGGAAAATGTCACGTAATCACGTTGTCATCAAATTCTATTTTCAACAGATTTGAACGTTACAGTTACATTACATTACGGTCAAGTAAGCACTTCCATAGCTTTTCATATAACAAAAGCGATTAGCTGACACTACCACATTTACAGCTTCTACATTTACGTTCGGCTAAGCACAATGCGTTGTTTTTTATAGTAAATTCACATTAATTTCGAATGTTCTAGCATAATCTACAACCTTTTATTCAGCAACGTGAATTCAAATGTAAAGTTTAATACTCAAAATTGAATTGGCAACACCGTTCAAATAACTGCAGTATTATAAGTATAAGTTCCATAATAAAGCTTACAGCTGATTTTTTAAGGCATTTACATTTTCGTAACAACATGATCAAAATTCAGTATTTGTCCTAATTTTGTTTCTTAATTGTCCAAAATCTTTGTTTTTTAAAAGATAAAGATATTGTAAATATAAACTAATAAACAAAATATATTGTTATTGTTGTAGCAGCTCGTAGCTTTCTTTATCGTTCACTTTCAATCCGGCACGGCATCTATGTCGAGTTCTATGAAGGAAACCGCTTGCATAGGCTGCATCCAGAGTGAATTCGGTGTAAGCTGGGTGGGATTAGCCAGGCAGTTTAAGAGACGCAGCATGTCATGCAGGCAGGTGTTCTGAACAGTGTCATCGATTTGAGCACAGTAGGAAATGAGGCGGCTAAACCATCCTGATCTTAGCTGTGCCAAAATCACTCTGGTCTGTTTTGGTAGGTTACGTTCATCCGCTGATATGGTAGTCGAGTGGTCTCCGAAGATGGTATTCACACTGTATTGCTCAATGGGCTCTACTACTACAACAGTGTGAATACTATTCTTGTTCCTATTTCTGTAGCATGTGCGGCTGTCGAACGTGACTCTCAAGAAATTGATAGTGTTGGTGGTTGGAATTGTTGAATCACCAACCCGTACATTCGGAGGCAGCTTCATTAGTCCATGCAGTCCATGTAGTAAACAGTGTGGCTGTGGATTTAGTGGGTGGAATACGCAAATTTCTCGAGTGAAAAGACGCCATAAGTTCGTTCACGTACACATTAAATTTTTCACAGATGTCATCGAAAATGTGGCCTGAAGTCATAATGAAACAGTTATCCACACATGTGACGATCTCAATGTCATCTAGCGAAAGTGGAATAACAGAAAGGTAGAGGTTGAAGAGTTCCGGAAATATCACCCCTCCATATTTCACTCTACGTGGCTTTGACTTTCTGTTTCTGAATTCCACGTATGCCTAGCATACACACATATAGTTGACCACTCATTGTATCGATATACAAAATATTTTATTTGCCTTTACTTCTAAATACACATGTATAGTGGTAGACATTCGTTAAGCCGCGCCATATTTTTTGTCATTTTCATGGAAATGAAATTAACTTTTATGAAACATTTTTTTGAATTGTGATGTTTGAACAATTCTTTAAGAATAAAAAACAAACTTAAAAATTATTTAAATTTAGTAACAAAAAATTGGGGAAAAAATAAAAGTATCCTGGAACATTCGTTTGGACTCACTTTAGAAATGTTATATAAAAAGTAGTAATTATTTTAAAAACAAAACTTTTATTATGAAAATACCCTGTTAGGCATAGGTTCTACTAGGTTTTGAAGCACTTTTTATTCGATTTTTTGCCGCATTCTTTGCTTTTTTGTTTTAACCCATTAACTGATGAAAATTGTTGTCTTCTTTCATACACTTTGGACTAATATTCTAAACCTATGGGAAATTCGCCAACATATTCCAGGTGGAGGTTTATGTAATTGAGAGATGTGCTTAATAACCTGGAAATACTATATAGAGTACAGGACATAGCCATACTATCATCATATAATCAGGTCGCCATTCGAGCACTTGGCTCCTATGAGTTTGACGCAAAGCTAGTTTGAGATTATCTGAGTAAGCTGAACCAGCTGGGAATGGGAATAGGGTCAGCTTATGCTGGATCAAGAGTAATTCCGGGAAATAAAATAGCTGATAAAGTAGCCAAAAATGGAGCTTCCACTCCACTTGTGTGGACAGAACTCTTTTGTGGATTGTGAAGTGGGGCCTGGAATGGCATACTTAACAAAATTGAGGATAATAATCCTGTGAATGCCCAGAGACAACATGAGGATATTGACCGGTTATTGTAGGCTAAATGGACATCTGAGTATAGTCTCAAGCCCGATGTGCAGATTCTTTGATGAGGGTTTCGGATCACCAGAGCACATACTGGGTACATGTGAGGAATTGATGCACTATAGGAGGAAGTATCTAAGTGCCTATCAGATGCTAGGTTGGGAGTTATCTCGGTTAGCACTAACCGACATCCTGGAATTTGTCAGCTCGACGTGGTTGGGAGAGATATTATAGGGAAACCCTATATAGTTGGAAGGCTGGTACAATAGATCGAGAGATAGCAGTACTTTTATGCTTAAACGATATTAATAATAATATACCTTGGACTTCAGAACTTCTTATGAGCTTTAAATTGGGTTGCTGTCCAGATTTCATGCTGGCCATAGCAATAAGATTGTGCTTTTGGAAGTAAACCATTCCTTATTGGTGTTCTCATGGTAATAAAACATAAAGGAAAACAATAGGAAAACGCATGCCATACCATTAAACTTTCCCCACCAAGTTTCTCTTAGTTTAACAATCTGGACCATCCAAATTTCGTTTTTATTTTTCGTCGGAAAAAATTACTCTATTCCACTCAATTTTTTATGCCACCTGCTTTTTTGCACACATAAGCTATCTTTTTTTATGAAGCTTCGTTAATCGGACTTAATTTTAATTTTTTTCCGTCTAATGGATGAAAACTACCGCCCAATAGCAGTTTGCTCGGCACTTTCCAAAGTTATGTATAATTAAACACCACCTTGTGAAGTTTCTAGAGTTCAACAATTTGCTAAGCGATCGCCAGTATGGTTTCCGTAAAAGTCGCTCTCTGGTGGCCTGCTGGCGTTACTCTTCGAAAGGTGGAATAGGTCCATTTATGGATTTGATGAGAGTAAGATTGTGGCCCTTGATATTTCGAAGGCTTTTGACAGAGTCTGGCACGAGGCTCTCATATCCAAACTTATTGCTTTTGGTGTCGGTAGTCATTTCTCTTGATTCATATCGAGCTTTCTCAGAAATCGCCTTATAAAAGTGGTTATAGATGGGATCTCATCCGGCTCTGTTCTTTCTCCAACTCTATTTCTAATATTTCTTAACGACTTTCTTTTTCTTATTTCTAATCCTATCTACTCTTTTGCGGATGACAGCAACATTTGTCATTCATATTCTTTTGATCGTAGGCCGAGCCTTTTGGAGATTGACGGTAGGGTAGCCAACTCTACCGATTCATTAAAGCATCGTCGCAATGTGGCGTGTGTTTCATTGTTATATCGGTACTATAACGGAATGTGTTCTGACGAAATTAAGGAACTAATTCTTAGTAATCATATATTCTTACGTAGTACTCGTATATCTCGTAGAGCTCATCCCTTTGTAGTTGATTGTCCAGTGAACTGCACAACGCATTATAGGGGGAATTCGTTCTTTGGTCGCACTGTTCGTTTGTGGAACAATCTTCCTGCGAATGTCTTTTCTGCTACTTACGACATGAGCACATTTAAATCGATCGTCCACAGACCCTACTCTATCTATCCTCCTTCCCACAACCTATTTTCCTAGTACCAGCACAATGCACTGCATGTGTAAGGGTTATCCCCTAATTGCTAGTCTCAAGAGAAAAACAAAAAAAAAGTTGTATATAAAACACTAGCATAGTTCGCCTGGTCACTTGTAAGTTATATTATTCCTTTATTTCATGCCACGTTAGTTGATTTTTCAAAGCTTCGAAGCGAATCAGGCTACACATGGTGCCAAGTTATAAAAGGGTTTTAACCTTAAAACTAAATTCAATAATTTGTTTTTTCAATACTAGTAGCAGAGACAGGTTAATTATTTTACACAATATTTCAAATCAATCCAATACCTTGAAATACAATAGTAATAATCTATAAGTAAAATCTATAATTAGATTAATTAGTTAAACTGTGTGAAAATTTCACACCTGTTGTAAAAATAATATTTAGATTGTAATGAAGTCAGTTTATTGTAAATCACAATTTTTTTTAACTTTTATGTTACTGTGAGCGTCAAAATAAAGCGTACATCTTATTCTTTTATTTTGGAATTTTGTTTTTATATCAGTCTTTAAGAATGCATTGATTTTAACCCTCTAACGGTGAAAAGCTTACATTTGATCAGAGCAACTTGGGAAGCAAGAATAATTTATTTCGTGTTTTTTTTTTCTAGAATTGTGTTATTTGATAAATTAGATAAGAAAAACAAAAGGCGGCTTAGGGCATCCTTGACCGTTTATGGTAACAAAAACAATCAACATATTTTTATTTTATAGATTTTATTTAAAAAAGATAAGATAAATTTCATAGTAAAATTGAAAAAAAAAACTAAAATGAAAAAGATTTTGCCAAATGTGAATCGTTAATTGAAGAAGGAATAGGCGATGTAGTTCATAGGTGAAATTTATTCTATTTTCAGCACGAATGTCATCAACTGCATAACTTGAATGTTCGAAGTCACTATCGCTTCTATAATCAGATATTTCTTTATGAGAATTCATCGCAATTATTTGTCCATCTGAAAAATTGGTCAAATTACACTAGTTTACAGCAAAAAGAGCCTTGAAATAACACTATATGGAATATAATGATTTCGATGCGCTGAATTCACATGTGTTTTCAGTTTTTTTTCCATCGGGCTCAATCAATAAATCACCTATACTAATTTTTTTTTTTTGTATTTTCAACAGTTTCGGAGCTATTCATAACTTACTCGTAGTTGCAAAAAAATTTTTCGCGCAAAATTTGAGCATTTTTTTTCACAGTCATGCAAAATTTTTCAGAAAGAAAAAAGTTTAGCACTTAAACTAAATCTTAAAATGTTGAGAACAAAATAAGCTATAAATCATGAAAAGCGGTTGGCTATTGCTGATTTTATTCAAAATTAAGTGCTGGTACCTAACTTTAAACAAAATTAGCTAAAAAAATTTTTCTTGTAAAATTTGTGAAATTATGTTTTTCTCTTATTTCCAAAAAATTAAAAAAAAATTATTAGAACATAATTTTCACATTTTAAGCATTTAAATGAAAGCCGGATGTGTTTAAAGTAAAATAACCTATAAAGGCAGGTGCCTGCCTAACTTTGACAAAAGTAAAAGTTTCATTTTTTTATGGCTATGGTAGGTAAAAAATATCTTAATCATAAGATTGTTTTTATTATTGTGGTAAAAAATCCAGTACAAAATGCGCTTTTAAGAAAAATAACACAATTTTTTTTTAACATTCAGCACTTGTTTGCGGAACCGAAAAGACAAATCCTAAGAACTATTTCCGTTTTATATTTTTTATTTTGGTAAGTGTTTTACAAAATTTAAGCATAAAGTTAGTTAGTTATATATAATGGATTTCTGTTTTAGATTACTGTATGTCAAGGGCTTGGACTTGCAAAAATACAATAACTTTCCAAATTAGTAATGCTTATAAGCATTACTTTGGATTTACTATCGATGAAAGAAACAAATATTGGCTGCCAAAAATATGTTGTAATACTTGTGCAAGCTTTTAAGAGGTTGGCTTTAAGGCAATAGTCAGATCATGCCATTTATGAAACCAATGATATGGAGTGAACCACAAAATCACGAACATGATAGTTATATCTGCATGAACGCTACGCGTGAATTTGCGAGAAAATACAAGCACAGAATCATATATCCGAACATCTCATCTGGTCGACGACCGGTTCTTCGAAACAATAATCACCCTTATTCCAGTTGTCGGCGTCAATGCCGCCGTCATTTTTGAGACAATATCACTTTGTTTCAACGCCGATAGCAATTTATCATTCTATAAGAAAATAACGGCGACATTGACTATTTATCGATCATGTCAACAAATTAAATACACTTCTATAATATTTCAACCAGCTGTGTGGATTGATTGTTATTTAAAAAAAAAATTTTAAACTTAAAAATGTTTTTTGTTTGTGAAATAAATTTAGACACTTTATGTGGGTAGGTGTGTGTGTATGCGTGTGTTTTGTTTCTGTTTTCAATTTTTATGTATTTCACGTGACTACTCTTTTTCTGGTTCTCTTAAGTCGGGTTGGTGTATTTGTTGTTTTGCTCATTTTCATATATTCACTTCTCCCTTACAAGGTGTTAAAGGTGGAACTGTTCCTGGCATTGTGATGGATGTTAAGTCTTCATTAACTTCCATAGAGCGCACCATTTCAAGGTTTTCTATTTGCGTAGAAGGTACATTTTGAGGTATTTCCACTTCTGCCTCCATTAATTTATTTGGAACATTTTTTATCGGACCTCCTAGAACATCTCCCTCAGGGTATAATTGTTTTTGAAATTGCAGCAGATTTGCAATAGCTTCCCCCAACAGTGATACTTAATTTTGTTGGTGACCATTTTCTTCTTAACTTTAAACTTCAAGTCTTGCCAAACCTATTAACAAATTTCGTTTTTTATTGAACTATTTAAGCTTATTATTTCATACCTTTTGCCACCCATCTCAAGATTTTATCGGCAGGCCAAGAGAATTTAATGACTTGCCAACATCTTCCCACTGTTCTTTAAAATTACTGAGAACAGTGCCTCTGCGAAATCCCACTGCAAGAGAATAATTCTTCTGCAATTCCTCCACTAGTTAGGTTGTAGTTGTTATTTTTAATTTTTCGATTTTTTTCAATTTTTTCTTTAAATCAACCGAAATCGTTACCAAAAATGGTGACGACAAAATCAAAGTCGTTTAAACACAATAACGTCGTCGTTATAGAATGCACAAAATATATTTTAACAGTCATCGATAATCTTCGATAAAGACAACATGAATTACAATTTGAAGTAAACAACTCAAAATCATGTCGTTTTGTTTCGACGCCGACAAGTGGAATAAGGGTGAATATTTCTTTTCATATACATATGTATGTATGCGTATGTATTTTCTTCCTACCACAATTTTTCGTTCCATTATTTTTGTGTGTTGTCTTAATGTATTACACATTTTCTTTCAAAGTTAGGTACCTGCCTTTATGGGTTATTTTACTTAACAACATATCCGGCTTTCATTTAAATGCATAAAATGTAAAATTTATAGTCTAAGAATTTTTTTATAATTTTTGGAAACAAAAGAAAAAAGAATTCCACTAATTTTGGAAGAAATAATTTGTTCGCTTATTTTGTTCAAAGTTAGTTACCTGCATTTAATTTTGAATAAAATCAGCAATAGCCAACCGATTTTCATGATTTAAAGCTTATTTTATTCCCAACATGCTTAACATGTAAAATTTTCGTTCTGAAAAATTCTTTATGACTTTTTGAAAAAAAAAAAAAAAAAAAATAAAATACAAAAAAAATAATAATTTTGCGCGAAAAAATGTATAAATAACTCCAAAACATTTGAAAATGCAAAAAATGTTATTTAGGTGATTTATAGAAAATTGTGTTCCTAAACATTTGCTGGTACTTGTATTAAAATCGGACATTACTACCATATTTTGGGCGAAAAACTTGTCACGCAAAAAAAAAAAAATTAGCCCAATGGAAAAAAACTGAATACGGATTTGAATTCAACGCAACGAAATCATTATATTCCATATAGTTTTACTTAAAGGCCAGAATTTTTTGTTTTTGTTTTTTGTGGACCAGTGTTATTCCTTCTATGCATAAAACTACGTCCTCTCGCCTTATTTTATTTATGTAGTACCGCCAGATGAAAAATATTCATATGTTAAAAATTTTTACCAACAACGGTCAAGCATGCCATGAGGTCTCCGTTTAGTTTTTAGTTACAGATGGTACAAAAATATGTTTGCTGGGCCAATTTTACTTTTATATCAAACTAAAGTAAATAAAATACCCATCAGAATTTTACGTAAAAATTGTTTGGTATTAAAAATTTTTTTTCGATATTAGAAGCAACTATTTTCCAAATATTTTTTTTCGCTTTCACTGTTTTCTTGTACGAAGATGTTTACAGAAAGAACAAACTTAACTGAATCGATTTACAAAAATGTATAACGGTAAACAGAATTGTTAGCAAATGGAACAAAACTGCAATTATGGTTGTTTAATTGTTTAATTTAAATCTTTACAAAATTCTTAAAAAATAACAACTAAAGTTATATAATCACAAACGAAAGTGGTTCTATTTTTAACGCGTCAAAATAAAGTGTACAAGAAAAAAACTATTTATGCCACAAAAAAGAATGACGTAGAAATACCCGAGGTGATACCATTTACCTGATAGGTGCTATCGAGTATAACACGAATCTTATTTTGTAATTTTCGTAACGCCTTCAAAATTTCGCGTTACGTGTAAATAACCGGTTTTTCGTACCTTTATGCATTTAGAAGTTAATACATACTATTTAAAGCTTAGCTGAGTGTTAGCCGATTTTAAGTTTCTTGAAGGATTTTGAAAGCAGAGGAACAGATCTATTAAATGGTTTATTTTTCGCTTAAGTAAACTTAAGAAATCTATGTATATTTCTTAAACAAACACATTTTTTGTCCAATTCATTACAAATTTTCAAAATTAAGAGATATTTTTATACGCTAATAACACCCACAGCCATTACTAATAACACACAAATTAATTATTAACAGTACAAATCAGTATAAATTGAAAAATCTTCGCATTATATGGTGGAAAACACGTGTTACACGGGAGACATGAAATCGCGTAATATGATAACGCGTTGTAGGTGTACCGTGTTATAGGGGGCGATTAGTGTATTTCTTATTTTACTTGATGCTAAATGCAAATATAATAACGAACTAAAATGTTGGGAACACATTATACGGGACATTTATTCATAAATAGTATGCTTCCTACGTATACAATATGTTGTTTGAAAAATATAAAAAAAAAAATGGTTGAAAAATTTGTTTTACAGATTTATTAAGGCTTCTTAAATAAAATACATAGTACATACATACATATGTACATATATCGTTTAAAATATGTGTTTCTCTTTTTCTCGAATCCTCAGAGAATCTTAAAATCAGTTAATATTTAACTTAAGATATTATCTTATAAGTGCATGAAGGTACGATAAACAGGTTTTTTATCATTATCTTAAAAACAGATTCTCGTACTCGGTACTCGATAGCATCTATCAGAAAATATTGACATTGACCCTTTTAGCACCAAGCCACAGATATTGTCTTTTAGAAACAGCTCTCGTTCTTTCTAAATTTTTTTTATTAATTTGATATTAGGGAAAAAATGTTTAAATACAAGCTGCGCCACTATATACCATATGTAGGTACGTTTGAAACGCTGCATCCTCTGATATTTATGTATGAGATTTAGTAAACCAATCTTTCTTTCACAAATTAGACTGATTATTTGTAAAATGATGTATCGCCAGATTTGATGGAATATTGACTAAAGGTTTATAACATTCATGGTGCAGGTTGTACTTAATTTGCTTTCAATACAAGCAATCAAAACATGTGTAGAGCGTCTGAACATGAACTTCAAGAATACATATGTACAATACAAGAATTTAAGCCAACAAATTTTTTAATTCTTTGTATTTTTTAATTCAAAACTTATGTATACATATGTATGTAATACACACTTATGTACAGATAAACTCTGTGAAATGCAGTTGGACTTATGTGCGGGTTCACTCCCATCCTTTTTTTCAGTTTTTGTTGTTTTCGTATATTAATTAGATAATTTATTTGAAACAATTGCTATGGCTTTTAAGGTTTGAAGTTAATTAATTAAAATATTTAATAATTTTGGCAATCACATTTGCTTTTTATCAGATACTAGCTAAAACCCGGCGTGCTTGGCTACTCCTATCTCAATAATCATCTCAACTATTATCTTAGATATTTTTTATAATTTTTTACCGTTTTTCCCAACTTTATCCCCTTCCAGTTCAAATCCAAGCAAGTATACATATATACAGCTGAAAGGACAGACACAGACAAACACACATTCATTTTTGCTTTTTGGCTGATGTGGATAGATAACAAAACCTTAATTGTTGTTCTCCACATAAAAAATATTCCATATTTAGTATGGATGAAATGTCCCACGCCTAGTTATTGGCTGATGATTTGTATTGTCCACGACGTTGTACCAAATCGTTCAATTTTCGACTGATGTTTTGTATTAACTACAAAGTCATTTAGACCAAATTCAGAAAAATACACTATTATTTAGTTTGTATGGGAGGTACACGCCTACTGCTACAATTTTGCTCATTTTTGACTGATGATTTGTATTGCCTATAAAGTTATTTGGACCAAATACTGCAACTTTAGCTTTAACCGTTCTCAAGATATAGAGAAATTAATATTTACTTTTTATGGGAGATACCACGCCCACTTGTCGAATTCTGGCCAGTTTTTGACTGATGATTTCCATCGACAGTCAATCAGACAAAATTCTGAAGCTTTAGCTTGAACTGTTTTCAAGATATACTGAAATCAACATTTAGTTTGTGTGAGAGGTACTACGGCCACTTGTTCTATTCCTCACAGTTTTTGAGTGATGATTTGTATTGACTATGAATCTATTTAGCCCAAATTTAGACTTTGTATGGGCGTGGCACTGCCCAGTTGGTATTTTCGAAATTAATAAAGCCTATAGTTCCTTCCAGATATACAGAGAGACACTGTAAAAACTTCAAGAAAATCGCTTCAGCCGTTTAGCTGTCTATAAGACACATACTAACAAACAACTATACAAACACACATTAATTTATTATATAAGATCAATAATTATATTTGAAAATATAGTCGGGTTCAATTTGACTGTGAGCCACTGTAACATGAATGAAAAAGCTTTTAAGAACAAAATTGGCCTAATGAATGTTCTTTAATACAGAGACAGAAAACATTTCAACTTCACAGTTGATGTAATAGCCTTAATAATGCGGTTAATAAACAAATGTTTTTATTAAATAGAATAATAAATTTTCTACACAATTCTCTTTTTCTCATTAAAAACTTTTTATTGCAGTGCATTGTTTATTAAATAAGTACTAGGGAGATCGAATATTCGACTTTTTTCAAAAACCGGTTTTCGAATAATTCAAAAAGTAGCACTTTTAAAAACCGGTTTTCGGTTAATAATAATTCAAATAACCGGTTAACCGGTTCTTTTATTTAAATAAAATTGTTCCTAATTGTTGAAGCGCAGAGCTGGACCATGTCGTTTTAAAAATAAGCAGAAGCTAATGGAGAGCTTAAAATTAAAGTGGCAATCAACACCAACAATAATGCTAACAAATCTCATAAAAAATATGCCAAAACAGTGTGCGGAGGCCATAAAAAAACAAAGTTTATTACACAAAGTACTGAAAAAGGCTTAAGTTTCGAACAGTTAGTCAAGGAGCTAATTTCGTTTTTGTTCAATTACTTAATATAGAATGAAATTAAAGGTTTGTTATTTTAGTTATAATTTAGGTGCCTAAAATAACAAATATTAAATGTTTTACTTTGAATAAATCTGCTAGTAATATACTAGTCCTTAATTGCCTCGACAAGAAAATTTGCTTAGATTTCGACCAGCACTGTATGTAAATTTATGCACCATGTATTGAGTAGTGTGTGTACTACTGTGGTATGGTCGTAAGACGCCCACCTTCCAACCAAGAAGTCGTCGATTCAATCCCAGGTCACACCATCTCACAATTTTCAACAGTGATATCACCTTACAACATTACTAGCGACTGGTTATGTGTATTTACGCTGTGAAAAACTTCACTAACTAATATATCTGCCGTTCGGAACCAGCATTTGTGTGTCGCTCTCAATGAGTCTAGTTGATCATTCTCTATATATAAAAATCAATATTTATTTACAGAAGATAAGAAAAAGTTGAAAAAAGTTGTTGCTCAAATGTGCATATCTTTGTGAGACGTTCAAGGTTGTCATATATACAAAAATAATTATATTTCTACAAATAGTTAAACGATGAGAATGTTTTCAATAAAAAAAATATACAAACGTATAAATTAACCGGTTATTCGTGTTAAATTAACCGGTTTATTCGGTATTCGAAAAATGAAGATTTTGAAAAAACCGTATTCGATAAAACCAAAAAAACCGGTTAAAGCCGGTCGAATAATAACCGTTCGATCTCCCTAAAAAGTACCCAATTCTGTGGAACTAAATTGTAAAAGCAGAATTTTTTAAAAGTACCAAATCTCTACGTGTCTGGTTATTTTTAATTAGATTAGTATGGACATCATGTTCTTTTTCTATCTGTAATGAACACTTATATCAAAACAGTGAAAAACCTAACTCTGTTTTAATTTTAAAATATTTTTTGTACCGTTTCTCAGTTGTAGCCCCTATTATTTTTCACATGACTGTATATTAGGTTGCTAATTTAAGCCATTTTTAACTCAAAATTAAATAAAAATCGTTTATAATAAATTGTTTATGTGTAAATTACCAAAAAAAAAAAAAACTTAAATAAGTATTTTATTTTGCAATTGTAAAAAGGACTAAGATTCTTTGTGTTTCTTTTTTATAATAATCAACTGGATATTAAAACCACTTCAAAAGTTATTTTAGCTTCTTAAGAAAAATGGATTACGTATACACACTAATATGTATGTGTATTAGATAGCTCTTGTTTCCTTTAATTTTCTTCTTTATTTTTCAAATACAGTTTTGAACTTACCTTGTGAGAGCGTTTGCCATCGATTGCGACGATGAAACCAACGCCGCACGCTTCATGTTCATTTTGGGGATCATATAATCCTTGTTTGCCTGGAGCTTCCCATGGCATTTGCTTGTTGGGCACAAATAAGTCAATAGACTCAGATTCGGATTCATTTTTCAAAATTTGTATTTCTTCGTTAACACTTTCTTCTTCTTCTTTTGCTTCTACTATTTCAGCATTTGCTGCTTCATACGAGGAGTTTAAATTGGATGAGAAATCGGAGGTGGAGGAGGCTTCACTATAAAAACTTTCACTAATTTGAGCAGTAGTGGTGGTGGTCGTTTCGGAATTATCAACAAATTCACATCCTGATTCAATTAAATTGTCAATGGTTATTGGGGCCATTATATGCTTTTCAATGGATGCACGAAGACTTATTTTTTTAATTTTTTATTTTTTGTTTTATTTAATATTGTGGTTCTTTCTGCACTTGTGATATTATTTTATCGCTATTTTGTCTATAGAGAAACACTTTCTGTATTGACGGGTTTTTGAACTTGATTTCGTTTTTGTTTTTATATTGTTTTTCTTTCCTATTTGATTTTCCTTTTATCTTTTTTATCTTTTTGGCGTTTTCTTTTACACTCTTTTTCAAATAAACACAGTTTTGTTCACAAAAAGTTGGTGGTTCTGTTGGAGATATAAGGAAAAGAGGTTAGAAGTTGTGGTAGAAATTATTAAATTATAGAAAGAAATTAATAAATAATTTTAAATGCTTTTTTTTCTGTAATGCAATTTTCCAACACAATATTTTACTTTTTTATAATTTACATATGTATGAAATAAAATATGTGTGTCTGCCTGTAAGCACGAAAACAAAAATGTTGATTTATAAAATAAATTTTTGTATGTATTCTTGTTTATTTTTATGGCATTGAAAAATACACCGTTTTTATTTACTTTTCTCGTTTTATTTATTAATAATATTTACATTTTATATTTAAAATGTTCTTTATAACTGATTGTATATGAGTTTATTATTCAGATCTAACGTGCAATTTTTTTTACCGTTAATAGAACCGACTGCGACGAGTGACTCCCGTTAAATGAACAGACGCTTGTAAAATAATTTGCACCATACCCCAACATCACATACAGCCCATCATCATCCATACCCTACCCATACAACAGCACAACAAAAACACGAGTAACAACAACACCAACAATTATTTATTTATACATTTTGCAATTAAAAAAAGTAAAACAACAATAAAAATATAAATAATTTTTACTCATTATTTTATTATCGTTGTTGTTTTTACTTTTGTTGTAGACTGTCTGATCGTACAGTTCCTTTATTAAATTTTCTCTGTCTCTTGTTCTCTATTTTTTTTTTGTAATTTGCAATTACATTACAAATGTACGTAAATGCGTCATTTGAAAACAAAAAAAGTACTTACTTTCTCAACTGGTTAGTAATGTAATTGTTCTCATAAAAAAAATCTTAAGCGACAATTAGACGCTCCAGCGCGGCTTGATGAGAGAGAGTATTTTGCTATTACACGATCCAGCGAAGTTTGTCAAACATCAGTATACACGCAGACACTGAGTATTGAAGCCATTGAGTATGATATCGAAGGAACCAGTTTCTGCTTTGATGAGATGATTTATTGGAAGATGACAATAATGATAAATTGTAGGTCGAATAAATCTCCGATTGCCAAAATCGATTAGCAAATGATAGCATGCGGTACTCTTTTTTTTAAATGTTTCGCTTTTGTAAGGTTATTTTGGTTAATTCAAAATTAAATTCTAAAGGCTGCATCCAACAACATTCAGGAAAATAAATAAAAAAGGAAGAGTACATTTGTATTCAAAAATGAATTCGTAATTGTATTTATATGCTAGACGAGAAATCGTCACAATATTATTAATTTTATGAAGTTTTTTATATCTACCATAAAATTAGGTCATGATTGGCCCTTTTATATTACAGGTGATATCGTGGCATAAGTTAATGATGAAGTTCTTGACTTTTTCTTTTTTATTATTCCTAGCTAAAACCCGGCGTGTTTCGCTAGCCCCATCTGAATTATTATCTTAAATGCTATCTTTGTTACATTTTCTACCCTTTTTCCCTATGTTCCCCTTACGGTTAAAATACAAATGATTGTTCCTTCCAAATTTATAGGATTTACAAATCAATTAATTAAAGCCTACATAGTAGGTAAATTAAAAAGTCTTCATAGAACTTCAGAATACTTTTAGCATAGTCTGTAAATTACTTTGAATATAAAAATTTTATAAATTCAAATGTGTGTATGAATATTTTGTCAATGTATTTTTCATAGAGAATTTTCATTATTAAATTGTTATTGGAATCAAAAAAATTTTACAAATACATATTGTACAAATGAATATTAATAATAAAAAAGATATCAATAAAATAAGTATCAAAATAAAAACACTAAAAATAATTTATATGCTACATGCTATCTGCCACAATTCAATTCATACATTTCAATAAAATGTTTAAAAACGTGCGCTCTAGCCAAGACATCTTTACTGTTCACCTTAGGCCCAATTAGTCTAGAGGTAACGTAGACGTGATGTGTCAGCTGATACGATAACTAAATGGATAATACATACAAATGATTAGTTGTTCTGTAACGAACGTAACGTAGAAGACGTGGTGTTTCTGTTTTGAACTGAATTTTTCTACGTTTTTACTTAACACAAAATAAATAAATAATAATAAACTTAAATAAAAAGGATGATAAAAAATTAATATTATTGATGCAAGAGCATGAGTTAATTTATAATTTATTTTTTTTCTTTTTACTTTTGTTGCTTACACACACACACAGTTCAATACAGCTGAAGCGTTTTTACTACACCAACTAATCGCACTTCACGTTTTGATCACGTTACTTTTACGTCCTCTCTACGTTACTTCTAGACTAATTGGGCTTTTATAAAAGTAGAAACGAAATATACGCTGTGTTTGACAAAATTGCTATTACACGAGCTTGATGGCTGGATGACAAACACAAAATATCAAAAAATGTTTAAATCCATCCAACGAGTTTGACAAACATGACTAGCATGTTATTACACGAGCTGGTTGGCTTGCCATCAAACCGTGCTGGATCGTCTAATACGCCCTTTAAGGAGATTAAAACTACAGAGATGAGTATTGCGATAAATACATTCATACATGCATATATGTACATATATATGTATGTATATTTGTATAGTATATAATTGTTGTTGTAATTGTAATAACTTGTAATTTTAAGTAATTTTTTTATTCTTATCACTTATTTATAATTCTTTCTCGTAAGCATGCTTGCATTAAAGTTGCCTCTTACAAGCATATATAAATACATACATATGTATGCACGAGTATGTATGTATGTATGTATGTATGTGCGTATGTACGTTGTAATTGGGGTGTTTTTTTTGGGGTTTGCTGTATTTATTTAAATTATTATTTCATTTCTTTTGATGCAAAGAAAAGCACGTTGTTTTTAAAATAGAAAAATATGTAAATAAAATAAAACGATAATTTATTTAAATTTAAATTAAGAAAAAGTAGAAAATATACTCAAATACATATGTATGTACAAGAATGACGTGCTTGTTAATGAAAATAGGTATACCTACTACAAGAAGAACATGAAAGGAAAAAAAAACTTTAATTATTTTTAAATAAAATAGTTTTATTTCAAACATAAAATATGTACTGACCTGGATAAAAATATTAGCACAGCGGCCAACTTTGTCTTTAATTTCCTGTATTTTTTAAATGTATTCAGATTCGGGTTTAAAGTTCTTATAAACAGTGAACCTGAACGTTGAACCCTTTTGAAAAGTGCTTAATGGGTTCAAGTTCGCAAGTGGTTAATAGAAAATTATACGGGAAAAAACAATAAAATATCCAGTATTTTTGACGACAAGGTCAGCAGAGCACAATCTTCACATAAAAGATTTACTAGTGGAAATGGATGAAATAGGTATTACCGTGGTAGAAATAGGTATTACCGGTCAAATAATCAGTTATGGTATGTTAAGCGTTAGTTATGAACTTAAACTGAATTGCTTTAAAAAACAAAAATCCATACTAATAAAAAATTAGTACTTTTTTAAATTTTAAATCCGAACCCTGCACCAAACCCGAACTTCAACTTTTCATTTTCATTAACCCGAACCCAAACCGGAACCCATTTTTTTCAAGGTTTAAGTCCCTGATTCAAAGTATTACTTTATTTATAATCGCACATTATTTTAATTACACTTGGCTGGACAACAATAATTATAAAATTAAAATGTTATTCAGCTGACTGTGCAGTTCACAGCAGTTGCGACTGTTTACTGTTTATTCGATTTATAAAGTGGACAAAATTTCCACAAACGTTACACAGTGAAAGTCATAAGTCTACAGGCAGCCAATAAAACAAATTTTTATTTCTTTATATTATCAAAAGTAAAAAAGTAATAATGTTCAAATTACTTTTTTATTATACGATGTTCAATATTAAATGATATTGTCAAATTTCGTTTCATAAATTTCTTCACAAACAAAAATAACGGTATATTTATTTCTCAGAATAACAAAAGTCTACAAACAGAACAGGTGATTTTGTGAAAAATTATAAGATCTAGTCTTTTGTTTTTTATTTTTATGTACAGTAAGAAGTGGTAATACCTTCAAAGCGTACATAAATGGTTGCATATGAGAGAAAAACATTCATTAAGTTTAGGGCAGAAGGTAAATCCAACAGAGAATTTGATCGCCTTCATGGTAAATTACACTGCTCAGTATACGCTGTAATAAAAAACATTAAAACAACTGGAATTATAACTCCTAAGCTTCGCTATGCTCGCCCAATAAAAGCTTACCGTCCGTGAAAGCCGCACTAATCTAATCACAATAAAATAAATGCCCGTATGAATGCATCTGAAATTATCCGCGATGTAGAGGAAAAGTTTTCTTAAAATATTTCTGTTGTTAATGCTCGTAGAAAGTAAAAAAGGGATGGTTTTCATGGCATTTAGTTCGGGAGAAGTCTTTTATTTCAGTAGTAAACGGAAGAAAGCATATATCCTGCCTAAATAAGTACGCCAATATCGGCAGTATGAGTTTTGGAATAAATTGGTTTTCTTCGATAAGGCAAAGTACTGTATTTTTGGAACAAAGGGGCGGAGAAAGAAAAGTGATGCATACGACAAATCCTGCCCCATACCAACAGTGGACCATGGTGAAAGTGGTATAATGCTTTGGGTTTGTATGTCAACGAGTGGTCCGGGATGCATGGAGTTTGGAGAGACAACGATGAATAAAAACAGATATGAAGACATTTTAAAACGTAATATGAAGTGAAGGCTGAAAAATTGGGATTATGTAAGAACTTTTATTTCCAACATGACAACGAACCCAAGCATACTGCAGAAATCGTGCGTTTCTGGTTGTTGTATAATGCTCCTAGACATTGACACTCTCCTTCGCGGTCGCCTCATTTGAAACTCATAAATCAAATTCGGAACACACAATATCTAGTGTTCAGCAGCCCAAATACGTCTTATTAGAAGAGAGGTCTAAAATAACAAGTGAAGAGATCAGAAAACGTGTATCTACAATGAATAACCACTTGAAGGAATTCTTAAAGAGATACAGTTTCCAACACGTTATTAAATTGTTGTCTTCTTTTTTATACAAATCTTCTTCTGATTTTAAGTGCTTGTAGACTTTTAATTAGTTGTTTTCCTAGAGCGAGAAATAAGATGATTGTTATCTCGATTATTTTGCTGCAATCTAAAATAAAATTTGATGATAAATATTCTGCATTAAATGCAGATATAGAATAATGAATTTTAATTTGATAAGTTGAATTATTTGTAATATTTTTTAAAGAAAAGATATGTTTTATTGTCTGCTAGTAGACTTATAACTGATACTGTATGTAAATTCAGAAATATTTTCAAACTTTGGAAATTCATATTAAAACCTAGCGTTTTATTCGACGAGCTTATAGAGTAAACTCTTGTCTGTGTTCTTCATCGAAATGAACTCAGTTTTAACCTTCACGTCCGTGAGATTTGACACCTCTTGATTATTTTCTTTGGGAGTATCTATGTACGTTATTACGTCCTTGTACTTTTATTAACAAAAACCAATTTTTGGGCAATTAGATGTCAACAAAATTGCTTAATGGATAATGATATAGCAACAGAAAATTGAATAACAAAAGGAAACCTAAAGACAAAGTACAGTTTGACACATACATAGAGAAAGTAATCCCTATTGAAAGATCGGACGAAGAAATAAAAACGATGTTTACAAGCTTTCTATGTTTTATATATATATGTACATAAGTAGGTACATACATTAGGTACATGTATTAGGGTGGTCCTTATTTTTCAACTTTGTTATTTCGAGCGTAACTCCCCCTAAAAATGTTTCTAATTAGTTTAAAAATATGGTGTAAAGAATATCACGATTGAGCGAGGTTAATACGTGGCGAATGGCACTTGAAGTTTGGCTTGAAAACTTTAAAAAAGAAATTTTAAGTTCTATTAAAATTATATTTGTTCATTATATTTACTGTATGTGCCACTTACCAACCAGAAGGTCGTCGGTTCAATACCGGGCGACATTATCTTAAAAAAGAAAAAAGTCTTTCGACAGCGGTATCACCTCATAACATTAGCTAATAACTGGTTATGAGTATCAAATATTATTGATAACTTCTCTAAATGTATTTGCCGTTCGGAGCCGGCGTTAAACTGTAGGTCCCTTTCAATGAGTTTAAAAATAGAATCGGATGCAGCTCATTGACTGAGAGAAGTCCCCAAGTTCCTTCATGGAATGTTTCGGGAATTAATAAACTGTACGTACAAGCAAATTTGTTTTTAGTTTGTATATTATTTTATTTCAAAAGAGAAATTTGTTCAAATCCAGAAAGAGTTTCCGATAATCCGCAACAATTTGAAATATCAAATGCTTTTCTGCTTTCTTTTTGGATAAAACTAAATTAAAATCTTCCATTAGCTTAACTGCTCGATCTGCAGAAACATTTACAACTTTCGTATTTCGAACGATATTAAGACCAACGTTAAAAAAGGTTCATTATCCCAAACTTTTGGATATTAGTCCGATGGAATATCAAACCTTTGAAAAAATATTATGTGATTTTTGGAATTCTGGAATCAAATACCACATAAGCTTACTTAATTTGCTTAATGACGCACGACTTATCTTGTCATCAGTACTTTAATAATCATGCAAATCTACATATAAGCAATTTTAAATTCTGCTGCAACATGTGCTTGTAACAAATTTTTTAGTTACACCCTTACAACAAATATACAAATGAAATGCTCCAGGTTTTTTGATGGTAAATAGCGAAACTGTACCACCAAGAAAAACGATACTTAATGCAAAAAGTTCTTCATAATCTTTACGTGGTTGTTTTACTTCAAGACTTTGAGATGTAAATTTAATTATCTCAGATACACTCCCAATTGCATTTTTCATTTTCTGATCTTCAATTCCAGTCATAAAGTTAATTTGAATAATTTTGTTAAAAGCGTCTCTAAATCTGCAGAATAATTGAACAGTAGGGCCTAATGATTTTTACATTTTTTCATTGAAAACACTTCTTAAAATGGTAAATATAAAAGGTCTTTCCGATCGCTTTCTCTAAAAGAACACAAGTACGTTGAAGTCGACCTAAGTTAGAAGCTGTGGTATCGCAACATAAAGCTTCTATTTTTTCAATTAGATTCCAGTCTTGCAATAGATCATAAACTCCTTCCACTTGTTGCTTCCCTGTTCCAGGCTGTGATTCCAAGTAATTTTTCATTACCATTGTATGATACGACTACTGGAATTCAATCAATGGATTTTTTTTTTTTTCAATTAACGATGGAAAAATTTTACCATCCCAGTAAACTGTAATGCCACCAATTTTTTCATCATGAAATTTATTTTTCATTTTTTCTGCAATTTTCACTCAAAGTTCTGAGCAGATTTTGTTAATAGTACTTCTATTTATTATTAAGTCATCTACTTCGTGATTTAAAGTTTGAGGAATTTATACATTTGTCACTCGTTTTCGTTTAGGTTTGCTTAGTGCTGAATCATCTTTGGTGTCCTCCGTAATATCAAACTCCTTATCTTCGCTCATTGAAGGCCAATTCGTTATTCTATTCTAGAAAAAATTTTGATAAAGGCATTCCATTAAAAAATGAAAATCATCATAAAAACTTCATTACCAACAAATTTTTTATCATCTGGGAGATTAAAATATGCGTATCAATGCTTTTAAACTATTATCAGAATATACATAAATACATATTTAAGTACATACTTATCGCAGCAATATTTAAAATCTACTTTTACAAAAGTTATTATAATCAAATTGTTTGTAACAAATCATGGAAATTACCGTAAATTTTATAAAATTATAGCAAGAAAGTTCCATCTATATCGTATTCTAAAGCAAATAAAAAAAATATATTTTTTTCTTTATTTCACCAACAGGGGTCACCTTGAGAGGCGATGCACCACCACGCCTTCATTTTATCCGACGCCCATAAAATTTTGCAAAACGTATTTTTACACAAAATCTCTCATTTTATGGGGGAGTTACGGTCTAACTGGAAAAAAAAAATTCTTCCATTCCATCAAAGACCACCCTAATATGTATGTATACATGCATACATATGTTACAAATCATTGAACAATTAAATCTCATTTTGAAAGAAGACTGCCAGAAATTGAATTTGTCGTATTCTTTGTCCGCCTACAGTATTTTTTACCTTTAAAAATAAAAATAAAAAAATTCTTGGTACAATTTTTAACACGTACTTTCATTTGTTTAACTTCATTAAATTTTTTTTATGCATCACTGCAAAATGGTGAGAAATGTTTTTTTTTTATATCAAAAAAAAGAAAAACAAACATTTTGCAAAAGTAGATTAAATGAACTATCTGGTATATAACGGATTAATAGGCCTATTAGATAATAATAAAATCTACCTTCAATTGTTATTTTACTAATCGTATCTAATATTTAAATTTCAGTGTTCATAACGGTTTATTTACCTCCATTTCTAATCACTTTCTTTACGGAACTCTCGGACAAAGTATTACCTAAATCACACGGTCAAATATAGGGTTGGCTATATAAAAGTTTAAATTTAAATGTGCAATAAAACAAAAACGGTTTGAAATTTTGCCAAATAAGTACAATTGTTCCGGTTAGAAATGAAATATTACTTCATTCATATGGCTGCTGCGACGGGCCTCACATAAGTATTGCCTCACATAAGTGTCTCCTCACAGTATCCCATTCGGTTGAACCAATTTTCGAGTGTATGGTGTCGTATATCTTGGCCTACAAATGCGCGATTGAATCTGGATTACCGGCATAACACTTGTCTTTAACGGCTCCCCACAGAAAATAGTCCAACGGTGTCAAATCGCAGCTTCTTGGCGGCCAACTGACATCACCATTTCGGCTAATTAACCTCCATCAAACTTCTGACACAATAAATCGGTTTTGGCATGAGATGTGTGGCAAGTTGCACCATCCTGTTAAAACCAAATACAGTTCACATCAATATCATCAAGAGCGGGCACAAAAAATCGGTTATCATGGTACGATAGTTGTCTCCATTGATCGTAATGATTACGAAATATGAAATATGAGCCAATGATGCCTCCATACCACAAGCGGAACCAAACAGTCACTCGTAAGAAGTGCATTGTGCTCCACGTTTGAGTTTTCTGAGCCACAAATACGGAAATTTTGCTTATTAACAAACCCACCAAGATGAAAATGAGCTTCATCCGAAGAGATGATTTTCGGTGATTTTGCAATTCCCGACCAATTGTCTTTGTTTTGGAAATAAATTTCCAATAAATCCCAAAGTTGCTCAAGCGTAAATCGATTCTTTTCGTTCAGTGGAGATAATATACTGAATTTTGTGACAGAATAAAATGACATAAGTATTGCCAGATTCGAAATAACCGCTGGCTCAAATTTAAACCGATAGATGGCCCACCCGATACCTGGGCCTTATTCTTCTTAAGTCGGAAGGCTAACTTCGCTGAGAGAGCTGGCAAGGCGGCTTGTACCAACTACTGCTGTAGGAAAGTAGTGGGTGCAGGATGGGGTCTCAGTCACACGGTCGGTCTACTCGACGGTTATTGAACCTAATATTCTCTATGGAGTGGTCTCTTTGGTGGCCTGGGCTCGATAAATATTGCAATATCAGGCTTCTGGGTAAGGTCAGGAGGGTCTGCTGCAATCCAGATCACGGGTGTGCTGCGTACCACCCCTATAATGGCCTTTTTTGTCATGATTGGCTGATTGCCTTTCGAGATACTTGCCACAACAGACTAAACTTGTAGCGGTGAGACTTAATGCTTTGTTACGGTGGCGTATTATACACTCGGGGCATTCCTCGATCCTATCTGAACCCCGAGTACTGGATGATATTGACTATTTCCCATCCGGACCAGTGATGGATGAGGGATTTCATTCCGATTGGTCATCTGGCTCGGTAATTTCCGGCGAGGCGTTGGAGGCTTATACTGATGGCTCTAAATGTGGAAGCAGGGTGGACTGCGGAATTATTTCCGAAGGGCTCAACCTCGGGGTGTCTCTCCGACTTCCGAACTACTGTAGCGTGTTTCAGGCCGAAGTGATAGTTATTTACCATGCTGCGGCATTGATCCGGAGGGGTGGTGATCACACAGCAGATGTTTACATCTTCTCTGATAGCCAGGCGGCTATTAGATTTTTTAGGGTGTAACTCTCAGCTCCAGACTGGTTAAGAACTGTCGTGAATATCTTGGGATAATCTCACGACAGTTTGGTGTCCATCCCTGGTCACAAGAACATACCGGGAAATTGTATAGCTGATGAGCAGACTCCTACCAAACAGTCACCTATCCACCGTTGGTCTCCGTCAAGCTGTCTATTAGGCAGAAGTACTTATTTAACGCTGACAGATCCTGGACAGAAGAAGAATCTTATTTCCTTGCTAGACTCACCTGGCTTGGATTGGATCGTAGGCGCCACTTCATTTGCCAGTATCCGTTGTAGCTAGACGTGGATTGCTCACACTTGGTTCGTTCTTCCTCGATAGCTTATCGGAATTATCGACCATTGATATCAGGTTAATAGACAGGTACATTAGACTATCGGGCTAGTTTTCGACTTTATTTGCGGGATTGTGCTTCTATATGAGAGCTTTGAAGACTGTCAAAACCAGTTAATCTGGACTAAGCGGCCAGCACATTAACTCAACGAGGCTGCTACTTCCTTCTAACCTAACCTATATAAAGCACAAGAGAAGATAACTCAATGATGCTTTATTCTGAACTAATATTACAGTGGCAGATAAAATATGCTAATGATGTCTCATTTAAAATCATCTCATTAATACAAGAAAAATAACTATTTACTCTTTCTATTCTCGAGCCTTAAATACGAAATTGTACCCTTTTTTAAGACAAAATATTAATTCAATTGAAGATAAGAAGTAGCTTCTAATTAGGCGCCCATTAATGTTTAAGCTAAAATACACTGAAATTTCGTTATAATGAACTTGGTTCTAACGATAAACTCAATATAAAGAATTTGTGCCTAAAACATAAAATCGGACAATATTCAGCAAAGTTATCAGCTTATAAGTGCACGAAGTTCCGAAAACCGGTTTTTTAGCCGTTACTCAAAATTATGAAGGTGTTTCGAAAATTCAGAAAACAGATTTTCGTTCTTTGCTATAGCACCTATCAGAATACGGCACAAATTATCTTGCCAACTTATTTTATGCTATATAGGAGTATTTGGACCCAATTTCCATATAATCGTTAAGTATAGTTTTGTAAATATTACACTCTAACACTACTGGTGAGTTCAGATTTGATGCGATGTGATGACATTGCTCGTACATATATAACGTTTTGGTAAAATTTCATAAAAATTACATTTTAAAACATTTTTGTAGAACAATTTGTGGATCGTAGTGTAGAGTTTACACAAGTGCGACTTAACGGGACACACATTCTCTTATTATTTTTATTTCAATTTGTTTTCCCATTGTGAAACAAAAATAAAATCTTTTGGCGATAAAAATAGATTCCGAGGAAAACAAAACACGTAAACACAAACGCACAATGTTTACTTATTAATAGCCAAAGTTCATAAAGTTTTTTAATAATTTTTTTTCTTATATTTTCTTTTAATAATGTTTGGGTGGATTTTAAGATACATCAAACGACAACATAATTATTAAAATCAATTAATTGTCAATTTGAAAAATAGAAATTACTCGTATTTTATCTCCACCCTCGAAATTTTTTCAAAAAACATATAATTATTAAAGGACTCCAATATTATTTGTTTGCTAAGGTGCCATAATAACTCACTTACTTATTCATAAGACTACTTGAGAGCTAAATACGTATTTTCTTGTTACATACAGTTAATGTCATTAATATTCGGTTTTTTACTTTTACGATATTAATAACCTGTTGATATCTAAAACAAACGATACAGCTAAAAAGCGTTAAGGGTATAAGCATTGAAATATTAAAATTAAATTAAAATTGATTGGTAAAATCGTGTAACCCTTTTTTTCGCTGTCATTAATATTCGGTTTTTACCCTTATACGAGTATCTTAAAGCAATTGCAAGAACGGTTTTTCAATATATTTTTCTATGATATAAGAACACATTTTAATAGCAGTGTATTATATCTTCTTTGATGCTCAACGAAAATTCTACTTGGTTGCATAATATTCAAATGCAGGGCATAAAAAACATATTTTTGGAACAGTGAAAACGTGTGGTTATTTATCCCCAAAAAGGTAAAACTAGTAAAGAAATGGCCGAAATTCTTAATGTAAGGACAAATAAAGCTGGGGATATATTCGAAAGATACAAAAAGAAGGAAGAATACACTACACAAAGTAGACAGCGAAACCAACAAAAAAAAAATTACTGTTAGAGAAGAATGTTCACTTGTGCGAAAAATAGGGGCCTATCCGTGTATCAGTGCACCCAAATTAGTCACTGAGGCTTCTAATGAGTTCCAGAGAGAAGCGTCTGCATCCGCCATTTAAAGAACCACAAGGAAAAAAGGTTTACATGGTAGAGTGGCACGTAGTAAGTCATTGGTTAATTTACGCAACTAAAGAGCTGATTTAAGCTTTGCCAGGGAGTACCTTCATAAACCTGGAACTTGGTGGGATGATGGTATTTTTGCAGACGAGAGCAAATATAAAGTATTTGGATCTGATGGACGTGTAATAGTGTGTAGAAAATCAAACGAGGATCTACAATAGCAAAATTTGAAATCTACTATAAAACGTAGAAATGGATTCGATATAGTGTGGGGTTTTATGGGAGCCAAACGTGTTTAAAAAATAATTTTTATCGACAAAATTATGAATAAGGAGTCATACTTGAGTATTCTCTGTCAAAATTTAAAAAGAGTGCTACTAAACTGGGCGTTTCAGAGTCGTTCAAATTCTACCAAGGTGATGACCTCGCACAAAAGTTGAGTTTAATTTAAGAATGACGACTCTATAAATATCCTAAGGTTCTCCAATAGCCACACACAATAACACCAATATCTGAGTCGAAATCGAGACTTCAAGAAGAATGGGATGGGTGCCGGTAGCTTATACAGCTGGCATAGTAAAAAACATGCCAAATCGTTTCAGCTATTAAACAAAAGGACTACCCAACACAGTACTAAATTTAGTATTAAATATATGTTACGAGTATTTGTTACTTTTTAATAAAAACCGAATATTATTGACGCATAATATATTACGGTACCCGAATTAATTTAGTTTTTGTTTGTAATATTCTTATTATTTTTTTTGCAAATAAGCATTTGGAATTCTAAATGCTCTAATACGTTTTTAATAAAAAGAAAAAGTGTTTTAAAACGATGCAAACATGCTTTAATACGAAGCAGTTGATTATAGATCTTTAGTAAAACCGAATATTAATGACACTCATTGTATTTAATTATTTACGAATAATGAAACAAGATAACTTACGCTATAATAACTCTGCTACCTCCCTGCCTTCCCCAGCAGTTTTATTTAATATAATAAATATGTATATTGTAGAATGGGTGGCAATCGTAATATTGGAATTTTAATTTGAGTCGCAATTACAACAATTGTACGACGTGTAATCCGTATGCAAATAGATAATATTGAACACGTACATCCATATGTATGTATGTGTGTGGGTGTTGTTTTTGTTATTGTAATTTGCAATCAAATATCATTGCAAGTAGGTGTATGTGTGTGTGTTCGTTCGAATTTTTGTAAACAAATATTGATAAATGGATTTGTGTATCGGATTACGTACATTTGAATTAAATGTCAATTAGAAATAGAAAAACGATAAAAAAAACAAATGCTGGAGACCCTTTCAAACCATTTGAGCAATGTTGGGGTCGGTTTTGAACATTTTTTCAATCGTTACTTCTTAATTCAGTATTTTTGATTTCATTCCCGCCTGTTTCATTTCTTGAAACTCCGGCTTTTAAGCAAGCCGGTGTTGCTCTTCGTTTACTTAATACGAGTGATGTGATCTTATGGACTTTCCTCCAATTACCTTTTTAGGATTCTGCTATCGATCAAGACTTGGTTGGTTCGTGTTTAAATTTCGGCGTTGAATATTATGTTCGGCCAATAAAATTTGTATCTTTCTTAGGTTTTTAACCGCCAGACCATATAATTGGTAATTGTGTAGCAATAATGAAAAGGGTGTTTTTTTTTACTATTAAGTTTTTCAGTGTAAATTTCTTAAGTGTCAAAAAAAGATTCGTGAAATGTGGCAGTGCCAAAAATACTCAACAAGGTTTGCCATTTCACCGTGAATAGACTAATCTGCTATAAACACATTCAAGGCTACCGACCATCGACCACACGTCTGCAAAACACGCTGGGTAAAAAAGTAGCCCAAAGTAGCCAGTTACTTAATTATTTTAACGACTACAGCTACAAAATAAACATCTGATTTGACACATTGAACATAACATAAACAAAACATAACAGTAGTGCCGCATCCATTTTTTTCGCGTATTGCGTTTGTACAACGCCTATATCATGCATATTATTGTATTGACAGCATTAAGCTGCTTGTTGTCGCCAAGAAAAATAGAAATTAGTCTAAGTTGATTATGGACTGCAACAGTAGCCGTGTAGTCGGCTTAATGGGTAAGTCAACAAACAGAATTTCCGAATTGGTATGAAGAGCAGCCAGAGGAAGTTCTGCAGCTGCTAATATACGCTGAAAATTGTGATGTTTTATGCAGGTTGCCATATGGCGGCATCATTTGATCGCTTTTCTTTAAAAATGATTTAAATTACAACGTTACAGTCAATGGAGTAAATATCGTGCGATGATTATCGACATTTTTTGTAGAAGAATTGGCTTTGGTGGACATGTATTTTCAACAAAACGGTGCCACATGCCACACGGCACACAATACCATAAACCTATCGAAAGGCGGGTTTTTTGTAGGTATACGTGAAGTTTCGCGTATACGCCGACAAATCAGCCACAATTCTAGCCCTAAAAGACAACATTACAGCATTTTAGCTGGTATGTAATATCATCCAAAAATGGAGCTCTCTGATGGACCACTTACGGTTCATTATTTGTGTGTAAGTTTTCTTCATATGTGTAATTTTAATACCGGTTTTGTGCAAGCCATAAAGCTGTTGGTAGCAACATTGCATTTTAAATAATTTCTTTTCGCCTTTTTTTACTTTTTTACTGTATTTTAATTGTAACGTAAATTAATTATTTTTTTCAATTTTGCATTTCATTAAAAAAACAAATAGAAATTTATGCCATAATTAAACAATTGATCTCAATTTAAAAGGGTATTATTTATATAGTTGTTTGTAATATACTTCATTTGGGATTAATTTCTTTTATGTAAAGTGTCTTTCAATTGGCAGTTACGAATTTTGACAGTTTATAACGTCTATTGAATCGGCTGTCATTTCTTTAGTTTATTTTGCCAAATCACAATCATTGTTTTATCAAAATGGTTGTTCTGTTCGGACAATCTTCTGCGCACTTTGTGCATTTTTAGCCGCCATAATCGTCCTACCAATAGATGTATAAATTTGAACCTTGTTCAGTAAACACACAGCACGAAAACGCAACGAAAGATCTGCGAGTCACTTAGTGAAGCTTTTGTTACAATACTTAAATTTCTTGTTTTATTATTCATATCAAGTCTCCTTATCTGCTTTTAAATAAGTTTTCACGTTCATAAAGTATGCTTATTCATAATGAAGAGTTCTCGGTGCTCCTCAAATCATTGTCTGGCCGACTTGCTTGCTTATTTGGACGTGGATTTTTTTAAATAAGGTGACCTTATCATTTTGAAGCACATCTTATTATTCGGAACATTATCATTTATGCGATGAACCATCTTCAGTCCTGGATGTTATGTTTTTAGATCTCTGCTTTGGCAGGATATTCATGGTGGAATGCCCCGACCGGTATTGTTGGCTAAATGAGGCCTTAGTTTGCAGTGAGTTTGATCTAAACTGGTATACAGATGGCTCCAAAATGAATGACTGTGTTGGTGCTGGTGTTCATAGACCCATCCGAAATATGTCGATCCCACTAGTGAAATCGCTGAGTGTCTTCCAGGCTAAGATCATGGCCTCTGCCATATGTGCGAAGATCAATCTGGATAGTGGGCTCAAGGGTAAGACCTTTAATTTATTCTGTGACAGCTAAGATGCCTTAAGGGCACTTGGCTCGAATCGTATGACATCTAGACTGGTCAAATACTGTTATGATACGTTGTAAAGGCTTTCGTTTAAGAATAAGGTCCAGTTATCTTGGATACCTAGATACTGTGGGATGGATGGTAATGATATAGCGAATGCATTGGCTAAAAAAGGTTCCATGACACCGTATATCGGTCCGAAACCTTACTGTGCAGCACCGCTTACCATTACCATTCTAAGTCTAATCAAGAATTTGATAATTGCCAGGTCATGCCACTCTCGGCATTTTTTTAAATAAATTTCCTTCATTTTGATTTTTTATTTTTTGCATTCGATGGAAATTTTTCGAAAGACAAAATCAAAAACAATTTTGTTTTTGTTATCAATATGAATAAATTTCACTTACTTATTAATTTGAGAATCTGTATTCAATATTGTCTACAAATCGTAATTGATCAATCAATCAAATTCAATCTAAACTTATTATTACTCAGCTTAATTTGTTTTTATTTTTTTCTATTTTTTATTATTTCTATGGTCAAATATTCAAACTGATTTCACTCGTGCATGGGGACTAAAAGGAAAATTATTTTTGGTCACTTAATTTAACCAAAGCTATTAAAAAACAATATACAATTAAATTAATAAAATATAAAAATAAAAGAATAAATATTTTTTGTTTATATGTATCAAATAAAAGAAAACAAATAAAAAATTAATTTTGCACATTTTTGCTACTTTTATAGAAAAAAGATTTTTTTTTTAATTTGTTTTTATATTTTCTTTGTTAACGATAAGAATTGTTTATAGAAATATCTTTTTTATAACAAAATATATTTATATATACTATATATACATATATGTATGTGTATATAACTAAACGTCCATATATAAATTGGTATATATGTATGTATGTACTTGTTTATACCATATGTACAAAATATAAGTTGTCTATATGATTAATGGCATGTTGTTTGATGTCCATTATCATTTTAATTTTTTTTTTTTTTTTTTTTTTTTTTGGCACACGAATTCCAAAAGGCCCATCAAAGTTGCGTTAAAATATTGATACCCTTTAGCCGGTATAGTATACTCAGTAAATAAATTGAAAACGCTCTTAATTTAAAAATAAAACTCAAAAAACCCATTAAAACAATTCATTATAAGAAAGAAAGTTATAATACATATATGACAGAAATATTGTTGGAATGAATTTGGTAGATAATTTCATGTCATTTTTTAAATATGATTTCCAGCATATATACGCCGCGGCTACGAGTTATGTGGTCCATTCGATCAGTCAAATTTTTGACTACTTTTTGCAATAAATCTGACCGTGTGGCATCAATAGTGGCTTGAATGCTGGCTTCCAATGATTTAGGAGTTGCTGGTCTGTCGGCATAAACCAATGGCTTAATATAGCCATAAAAAATAATCCATAGGCATTAAATCGCATGAACGAAAGGTGGACCACTTTTGGAAAGATATAAGTTGATTGTTAAGCGCGCTCTTTGGCAAGTTGTGTCGTTTTGTTGAACCAAATGTCGTTGATGTTTAGCTGATTAATTTTTGGAAACAAAAATTTTGTCAGCATGACCCGATAGTGTTCCCCATTCACCGTAACTGCAGCTCTTTGCTCATATCGAAAGAAATAAGGCCCGATGATGCCGCCAGCGTCTAAACCGCACCAAACAGCAAATTTTAATGGATGTAATGAAGATTCGTTAAATTCTTGAGGATTGTCTTCGCTTTAAATATGACATTTTTGCTTATTAACGTAGCTAATTAACCAGAAAAGAGCTTCGTCACTAAACACAATTCTGCTCCATGAAATTCGCAAACAGATTTTTTTTTAAATTAAATTTTCATAATTTGGAAGCGTCAAACCTGTAAATCAATATTAAACGCCAAAACTCCTGAAATTAGAAAAAGTAGGGGTCTTGACTTTGGTGTAATAGAATACACGGAGAACTACGATGATTGTGTTACTTCAAAATACAAAGTTTACTAAAATAAAATAAAGTTTATACTGCACTTACTTATCTGAAATCATATTTTGAAATATCATTTTAAAATTCTTTGTATCAAGTGGCGAACAGAATAGTCGCTGTAGTATAACATAACGAGTAGCGCTACAAGCTGTCAAAAGTTAAAAACGTAAGCTTCAAGTAGTGTGAACAAAATACGTAGTTGTAACCTCTAAGCTCTCGGAGAAGTTATTTGGCAATCATATAAAAAGCTTCACTATTCTGTTCGCATATTTTCTTGCTATGCTACTCAATACGACGTCAACTTCAGTTACTACTACAACTAATTTATTCTGTACCTGGCCTTAACATTAATAGGCCTTCAGTTATTGTTAAATTTTAATAAAATGTTGTTTTGCTAAATTCAAGGAACTTATTACAAATAATTTCGCAGTATTTACATACATACTTACATATGTATTCTATTCCAGAAAAATTATGAATTAAATTCATTCATAAATTCATAGACATATGGTGATCCATTCATGATTGTTGTTTTAATTTAAGCGTCTGCTAAAAACAAAAGTAATATTGTCATTCCTATCATAATTGTACTATAACACCCAACAATAAAAATATCATTATATTTTGAGTGTCATATTGAAAGCAGGCAAAGAAGAGTACTTTGCTCCTGCACTAATCATTGCCGTTCACAAATTAAATGTAGAAACTAAAGTTAAAACAATAACAATCAACAAATATATAAAATTAAAAACATATGAAAAATATTGGCATTTAGCGACCTTAAAATACTCTTAAAAATATATACAGTGGCTCACAGTGAAATTGATTCACTTGACGCCAATGAAGTAGAGCCTCAATAAGTTTAAGTAATGAAAAGGAAACACAAAAGAAAAAGACTGGATTAATAAAACTACTTTATTTAAAGATGAATAGATAAAGAAATAGTTGTAAATTCAACCATATGTTTAAAAAAAAATTAATCTTATTTTATATAAAATTAAAAATAAATTCATGTCACGGTGAAAATGTCCTAAATAAGGCACAAACATTAATCAAATTTTTCTTTAAATTTTAATAAATATCATCTCTGACGAATGACCAATTTTAGACGCTAGGGAACAGATTCGGCAAGTTTTTTTGTGTACCCCGGCGATTGAGGTGGAGTTTTGATCACTCTAGAACAATAATACAATAGCCATTCCTTAACAACTTAGAACGTATGTTTTGGGTCATCATCCTATTAAGAAGTAGAAAGCGTCTTTTATGTCGAGTTTCTTAGCACTCTTTTTTTGAAATATATAAATATTGAACCTCATTCACAACCAGCACAAGCAACCGAACAAGTACACCAAACCATAACATATCACTGCTTACATATTTTCCCCACCTCTTAACCAATTTCCAAATCCAAACACACCTGGGTTTTATTGGGTTACCCAGTGGATTGCCAACCATGGTTCTTTCTAAATGTATATTGAGCCATCTAACCCAAAAGCGTTATATTTACTTTCATCTGCAGATAAAACGATTTTCCAAATAAGAAGTCTTTTGTAGAGCAACTGTGTTCAAATCGCAATCTACTCTTTTTTTTTACCTACAAGTGGTTTTTTACGTATAATTATTTCATTAAACTGATTCTTTTTAAGAACTCTGAGTATAGTTTGATGGAGCAGCTTATACTAAAATGTTTTTCAATCATATCTTGCAGCTTTGGCACACTTAGCCTGAGATCACTTTTCATTTGTTTTGCGATCTACCCTTCTTAAAGCTCCGTAAATAATTTTTTGAGGCATATTTTTAGCTTTGCAACTGCCAGTACCGCGTTTTTAAAATGACGAATGATATTTCCAACCGTTATGAGAACTTTGTTGACAATTTGTGTAACTTGCCCTCGACCTTTTCAATTTTTATAGTGGTCAGCGACTAAAATTACTCTATTAACCGATGTTAGCTTCAATGCTAAGGTATTAAAGATACAGAAATAAAAAAACCAAAGCAGAATATAAAAAAGTTACGCTATTTTTAAAAACTGAATACAATGAACCATTTTTAATGTGATACGAGTTTACCATTAGTTTTTTTAAATGTGATTTATTGCAAACTCTTTTGAATTCGGTAGTTCTTTATTTGCTTAGCGAAAAAGTATTATCGAACTAATGAAATAAATCCTTTTCTTTTGTTTTTAAATCTTATTAGTTTGCTATCATGTGGACCAATTTCACTGTGAGCCACTGTATATAAGAATCTTTAACACATGGATAATTACACCTTTGAAGAATCACTATTTCCAGGAAGTTGATTTTATTATCTTGAAAATCACAATCGTGATCTATACTAAAGAATAAGCACAGCCGATGACAAGAGCCTCCAACTTCTTTCTGCTGTCGTAGTTGTTGTTTAATTCTTTTTTCCAATGAAAAAGCTTCCGAACTGTACTATAATGAAGTATTATTTCATTCATAACTAAACATATTACTTTAATAAATCCAAAAATAGGACGGTCCCTATATAAAATAGCGCGTGAAAACATCTAAACTTGGAAAATATTAAATGAATTGTATAAAAATGTGCTTGCTTAAGAAATATATACAGATCGCTTAAGTTTACTTAAGTAAAGTTTACGCTATTTAATAGCTTTATTCCTCTTCTTTCCAAATCCGCCAAGAATCTAAGATCAGTTAACATTCAGCTAAGTTATAAGCTTTAAGTGCATGGAGGTACGAAAAACCGGTTTTTTACCACTAACTGGAGATTGTGGAATTGTAAAAAAAAAATTGTGAAATTTTTTAAGCCGGATTCTTGTTGTACTCGATAGCACCTTAAAAAAATGATCCCAGGTATTTCATGTACACTTTATTTTGACGAGTAAAAAATAGAGAACCTTTCGTTTTTGTTGTATAAATTTTTTTGTTGAAAGAAATTTTTTTATCGTTTTTCAGAATTTTGTACAGTTTTAAACAGAGTTTTAAAAAAGTATGAAATGTTTAAATACATCGTATATTAAAAGACTAAATTCTAGAGATTAAGGTTGTACACTTTATTTTGAAGCCTTTAGTCTGCAAGTTTTCACTGTCCATTGATGTAAATAAATAAATAAATAGATAGCTTTTATCCAATGTGTTTTCTGTAATACTCGCTTTTTAGCTTATGTGGATAGATAACAAAGCTTAAATAGTTGTCGTTTACCACATATGCAAAATTCAATGTCTAGTACGAATGGAAGCTGAGACTCCTGATAATGTGTATTGTATTCGTACCAAATTTAGAAGCTTTTGACTAACCGTTCTCAAGATATAATAAATCAATATTTAGTTTGTATGGGAAGTACCACGCCGACTTATCTAAGTCCGACCACTTTTTGACTGATAACTTGTATTGGCTATGAAGTCAATCCGACCAAATTTCCTAACTTTAGCGTTCTTATGTTATACTGAAATCAATATTTAGTTTGTATGTGAGGTACCACGCCCACTTATCTAATTTCACCCAATTTTTGAGACTCTTACTGTTACCATTTTATAGATATAGACAAATAAATATACCCTTTATATGGGCGTGGCACCGCTCAGCAAGATTTTTTTAAATTTATATACCCTATAGTTCCTTCCAGACATACAGACAGATACTGCGAAAATTTCAAGAAAATCGGTTTAGCCGTTCAGATGTCTGTAAGGCACAAACAAGCAAACAAACATACAAACACACATTCTTTTTTATATATACATATACAAGATTCATTTATAAATTGTTTTGTTAATTTTTTCGATTTTTTATTCATTCATACGCAAACGAATAATTCACCCACTGACCGAGTGAGTGACTACCATAGCTGTCTGACGTTTATCAACGAATCTGTTTTTTTATTGTTTAAGTATTTTTGTTGTTGTTATAATAATAATAATAATAATTATTATTATTATTTTCATTTTTTTTTTGCTTTAATTTATTTACTGTAATTCGTATTATTATTCAGATTCAATTTGATAAAAAAATAAAAATGATATTAAAAATATAGTCAAATTTTAACAGATTAAAAACAAATACAAGATATTCGTTTCATGCATTCGCTACGTGTATGAATAGTGCGTAAATTCCACATATTTTACGTTCTACTTCACGTAAATAATATGTTTTTTTTTTAGTTTTTAAAGTAATTAGACTTTGTTTATATATCCATTCAATCAATGAAATTTGAATGCGATATATTTTTCCATATTTAACAGTACCCAGATAGAAATTACATATATATGTACAGTAGCGAGCAAAAATCAGCAAATGATGGGAAATTTAGTATTAAAATTTTTGTTAAAATGCAAATATGCAAGCAGATAACACAAAAGTTCTTATATTTATAAATGAATATATTCTCTTTAAAAAAGAGAAAGAGGCAGAATTATAAATAATTCATTATTTGCTCAGTTTTGCACGTTTTGTTTACTTGAAAAAAAAAAAATTCTACAATGACTAAAAACAGTTATAAATTACCGTTCTTTTTTTGTGTATCACGTTTTATTCTCTCTGGTTTAATTTCACTTGATATTAGTCGCAAAAAAGGTGTTTTTAAGTAAAAGTGTTCAAAGTATCGCTCAGTCTTTAAAAATATGTAAAAAATTAATACAGAATTAGAAAATAGTGTAGTAGCACTGGCTGAAAGTGGAAAATCTTCTCGGGAAATTTCCAAAGTTTTAAGTATTAGCCAACGTACTGTAGTTAAGGTGCAAAAGAGGCGTAATGTAGTTCAAAAGCGAAATGTTGGAGGACGGCCAAAGCTTGTATCAGACTCTGACGCTCGTCATATGATAAGATAAATGAAAAACAACAGTTCTGTGACACCAAAACGAGCTGCGGAGATCCTAAACAAGGACTTCAATGAGTGGACCGCGCGAAGAGCATATCACAGAATAGGTTACAAAGCAGCCATCAAAAAGAAAAAGGCGGCTTTATCAAATAAAAATATAAAATCACGCCTCGCATTTGCCAAAAGGTATAAAAATTGGACCTCCGATCACTGGAAGAGGGTGATTTAGTTGGACGAGGTCAAAATAAACCGTTTTCAGTCAGACGAATTAAGTTATTACTGGCGGCGACCAACAGAGAGCATCCAAAGGCATGACGTAAAGCCGACTGTTAAACATGGTGGAGCCAGTTTGATGGTGTAGGGATGCTTTACGTTTTGACGAATGGGTCCACTCGTAAAAATAAATAGTGTAATGAGAAAGGAGGATTATTTAAATATACTCCAGACGAATTCGCCAGATTTTGTAGATAAAAGCCCTTACCCACAAAAGGAAGTTATCTTCCAACAATATGGTGATCCGAAGCACACCGCTAAAATTGTTAAGAAGTGGTTGTCAGAACAAGAGTTTCAGTTATTGCATTGGCCCACACAAAGCTCCGATCTAAACCAATAGAGAATTTGTGAGCAATAGTGAAAAAGAAGTTATGGCAACGTACTCAGCTCGAGTGGAACCAAATCCCGTCTGAAATTATTCAAAATCTTGTTGAAAGTATGCCCAAGCGTATTAATAGCGTTATAAAAAACAAAGGCTTGTGGGCAAAATATTAAGACTTATAAGAACTGTCATGGAAAGAAAAACGTGCAAAACCGAGCAAATATAAAATAGTTTAAAATTTTGGTTTTTTTTCTATATTGATATAGTATATATATTGATGTAGTAAACATTTTTTAGTACTTATTTTTAAGAACATATTAAAGAATAAATTCAAGAAGTTTTGTTTATTTGCTTGAGTACTTTTATTTTTAGAGGGTATTTCCTATTTAACTTCCAAGCATTTGCTCACTTTTGCTCGCTACTGTATGCATACATACACATACATATATGTATTTTAATAAATAATTTCACAAAGTTTAATAATCTGTTTTCGTAAAATGTGTTTTATTTGCTGTCAAGTTTTTATGCAATAGAATGTCTTTCTTCTGAATTTCCAACTGTAGGCTAATCAATACCTTACACTTGAAATGAAACAAGTGGATTTTTTTTTTTTTTTTTTTTGTAATAAAAATGTAATGGTAAGTTGATTGTATGCGCTTTGAAATCAATCAGAGATTACAATCAATACTTCCTGATTGATATGAAATTGCAGGCTATTGAGACTAGGTGCTGTTCACTATACCAGAGCAGATATACAGTGGTGGCCAAAACTAAGGCAACCAAAATCAATCACTTACTTAATGCAATAAAACATTTTAATTTTTGAGGAAATTTGTAATTTTTTCTTCCCAGTGTTACAGATATTATTATAACCTACATATTCCAAACAAAAAATATTCATCTTCAAATAATAACGCGGAAATTTTTTCACTTTTCTCAAATTAAAGCATTTTTTATCTGGTCAAAACTAAAGCAACATTATTATAATATTAATGTTTACAAAAAAACAATAATTATTTTTACCGTAATACTTTGCATATTTTGCTTTATGGTTTTATTTGACATTTCAAAAAACATTTTTATTAAAGTTTACTTACAACACCACGTGAAAAACTTTCGATTTAGAGTAATTTTAATATAAATTATGGAAAATGGCTAGAAACAAGTACTCTACTTATCTTAAAGAACAAATTATAAGTGACTATCAAAATGGTTTGTCCCAAAAACAAATTTCCGAAAAACAAATTTCCGAAAAGTTTTCAATATGGAAATCAGTAATTTCTCGAATAATATGTCGATTTCTAACAACTGGATCAGTAGTGACAGTACATTCTGGAGGTAGACCGAGGAAAACTTCACATCGTACAGATAATCCGTGAAATAAAAAAGAAGCCTTTTGTCACATCAGCTGAATTAGTGAGAGATTTGTCATTGGATGTAAGCTGTAGAACTGTAAGATGACGAGCTGTAGAAGCAAGTTTAAATGCTCGGAAACCATCAAAGAAACCATTTCTTTCCCAGAAAAATTGCAGAGCCAGGCTAGCTTGTGCAAAGGCCCATATTGGTTGGAGTCCTGTTCAGTGGAGAAACATATTCTTCTCGGATGAATCCAAATTCAGCATAAAAGGTTCAGACATGAAGAACTTCACCTTAAGTAGACCAAAAAATGAACGACTTTAGCCGCAATATTGTAAAGAAACGGTAAAACATGGTGGTGGCTCAATAATGGTGTGGGGCTGTTTTTCATACGATGGAGTTGGACTAATTTACCAAATTACTGAGAAAATGGATCGAGTTGTTTATAAAAATCTGTTGGAAAACGTAATGCTGCCATACGCAGAAGAAAACTGGTCACTGGTTTGGGTTTTCCAACATGACAATGGTTGAGTCAATCAAGAGTAAGTGTTCTCGGGTGGCCAGCTCAATCCCCAGACCTTAACCCTATTGAAAACCTTTGGAGCATCGTTGACCGCAAAATAAAAAGGGACTTAGGGATAAATAAACACACCATTTTAAATCGTATCCAGAACACATGGAACAGGATTTCTAAAGATCAAATTGAGAGGCTAATTGATTAAGATAGATTAGAAAGAAAAAACAGTGTTGTGGCTTTTTGTCCAGTTTTGAACCATAGGAGCCAATATATAATATATATATATTAAGACATTGGTTTATATCGACAAATCAGCAACTCTTAAATCATTGGAAACCAATATCCAAGCCAACATTGACGCCATACGGCCAGATTTATTTAAAAAAGCAGTGAAAAATTGGAATAATAGAATGGACCATATTACTCGTAGCCGCAGCGGACATATTCCGAAAATCATATTTAAAAAAATAGTAAATGCCATGAAATTATCTACCAGATAATAATAAAAAAATTTCATTTTAAAAATATTTCTGTTTTGTATTATCATTTGAGTTCTCAAGCTCAACATTAAAATACTCGTATTTAATTGCCATTTCATTTGACGCCACCTGCCGATTCATTTGATCACAATTTTTATCACAGTGTATACGGTGACGACACACCAACAAAAAGAACAACAACCGTACAACAAATTTTACAACTCAGTATGGATACACGAGATAGTAAATATTAACATTATATAGCTGTCTCCTTATTTCGGGCTGAGTTATAAAATTTTTAATTTTGCTTTATTATTGTATTCTGACAATGTTTTTGGCTAAAATTAGTCTTAAATTTTATTTCACATTTTTTACTTACCTTTATTAGTTGAAAAAAGTACATAAATAAATTAAATAAAATGGAAAATTTTGTATATCTTTAAAAAATTACAACCAATTCAATTTTATTTTTATTTACTTTTTTTTCTTGCATACACATACGAAAAGCACATATATTTTGTGCTTTTCGCACTACTTTATTTTCTTATGGAAATTAATGAGTTGTAAATTGTTGTAAACAAAGAAAAACAGCTGATTTCCACTTTTAGAGCTGGGCTTTGGTGTCGTCACTGTGTACACTGTGATTTCTATATTAAAACTGTCGCCACAATTGAATTTCTAACACCAGCCACTTAATTGCAATTGTAAGGAGTATGGATTTATTGTGAAAATGTGTAGAGCTTTAAAATGGTCATACAATATAATTAATTTGATAACAATATAGAGAGAATTATATAATTAATTGTAAAGCTTTTTTACTTCTAGTGTTTCTCTTCTTCTTCTTATTATTATTATTATTCTTTTTTTCAATATTTAATTAATATTTTGCGCTCCAATGAATTTGCTAATAAAGACGCAATAAAAATGACATTGAAAACCGCTGAAAAAAATCAATTGATAATTTAAAACAGAACACACATCTACGATCGGACAGATGAACATATACTCAAATACATATGTATTTATGAATATATGAAGAAGTACATACAGTGGCGAGCAGAATTGTTTGAATACCAATAAAATTTGAATTATACGCACAGTAAAACCCAAACGACTTAAGAAAAGTAGCTTGACTTTTTGTTTAAAATAATCAGTAGAGGAATAAGAAAATATAATAAAAACAAATTCACTAGCATTTAAACTTAGAGTCAAGTTTTAGGCAATTTTATAAAAAAAGTCAATGTATCGAATTTTGCGCATTCGAAAAAAATTCTAATTTTTCAGACTTTTCGAACAAATTCTCGAGAGTTCAGCTCAAAATATTAACCCACTATGTTTGTATTCCTGACTAAAGTTCATTTAGATTTGTTGGAGTATTATCGTAATGCGACAGACGTTTCTTTTAACAAAGGGTTCCAAGTCTAGACTTTGCCCTGGCCATTTATTTGTTAGAAAATTCTGCACCGTGATATAATTCTTTACGATTCTTGAGATATACGTCGGATTCCTGTCTGTTAATATATGCATATGTATAACTTTCTCTTTTGGAAAAGCGCTGTCTTCGACAAAGATTGAAATACTGTATTGTAATATGCGCAGATAATCATCTTTTTCCATAATACTATCTATTTTTACGAAGGAACCGAGATGCCATCTAGTGAAACAGGCATATCATCTGTCATAATTTGTTGTTTCTTTTCTTGGGGAGTTTTTAAGCATCAATTAAAGCGTTGCCAGTTATATTCTTTTCAATTGACGTAAAAGCGGTTGAATTTGGTTTTATCGAATCAAATAACCGTTTTCCAGTCATCAACACTCCAATTTTATATATTCATTGCAAAATTAAAGATAACCCTTCAAATCTGTTTTTTGACAACGCTGGCTTTTACTTCCTTACAGCTGATATAAGGCCATTTTAACGAAGAGCTCTCCATGCTGTCCACTCATGTATTAGCTTGTTTATTACTGCTTAAGTCTGTTTGGGTGTTTTTACCTGTTTGGAAAATAATAAATGCTTCATAGCCAAGGTGACTCCCCCCAAAAAAAAAGACGGTCGACTTCTTTTTGCTTCTGGCGTGTTTATATTTCATCTTTTTCGAACTTGTAGCACTCTTCTTACCAATTTGAAGAGCTTGTACAATTTGGTTTTGTAATAAAACTGAAAATTTTTTCGTTTCAACTTGAAGACAAAATCTTAGCAATAATTGTCGTTGTTTGTTTTGTATAACAAGTAGAAAAACTCTAATTCATGGCATTTTATTATTTTATTTGCGCTGGCGGATTGAATGAACTTGAACGTACAAAATTGGATACATTGACTTTTTTTATAAAATTGCCTTAAACTTAACACCAAGTTCAAATGCTTGTCAATTTCATTGGTATTCATCCAATTCTGCTCGCCACTGTATGTATATATGTATGCATGTATATATGTGTGTATGTACATATGTATATGGAAAAGAATGCAAATAATATGACAGAAATTCAATATTGAAAACATGTAACCGGAATGTAAAGCACTGACATTTAACGCCACATACGAATTCAAAATCTAAAAATTATTTACAAATTTAATTCGAATTAAAACAAAGTAATAATAAAACGCTTTCTATTTCACATACTTAATAACGTGATATTAAATGAAAGCAAAAAAAAATCGTTAATATTCATTCAGTGAGTTATTACCAGGGAAACCAAAAATATGCAATTGCAACCAATCAAGTAGGATTTAAGATATTTATACGTTTCATGACTATCTATGTTTTTTAGCATCAATTTTAGTGCATATTTCAACATTTTTTTAGGGCATATTTGGATTTTTGGTGGTCTAAATTGTGTTTGTATTTTTTTTAAGTTCTGACTTAGTCATTGCATTTTTGAATTATCTATCTATCGAAATTTATTGTTCCATCTACTAAGTTTTTTATCGTTTACAAGGATCTTAAGCAATTTTTTGAAAAACATGCAAGCTATAAAGCGCAATCAGAAAGCGTTTAGCGTTAAAAGTATATTTGTATGTCAAAAATTTTAACCAAAAATTCTTAGATGACATACACAAATGCATAAAACACTAATTTTTATAAATTTCAGTAAATGAAGCAGTTGATGCCACTGAAAACAAATGCCGCAAATGTGACAAAGAAGCAAATCCAAAATTTTTTAATTTACACAGTTGTTTTGGACATAATCAATCACTTCACAGTTGCACAGTTCTTTTTGTGACAATCGTTAAAGATATTTGATTTTGTTACTTGTGACATAAAGGTGTTTTACCCTAAAATAATGCATGTTACATGCATCACTCATGGACTACATCGTTTATGCGAACGTATGGAAATAAACAAAGTAGATGTAAACAAAGTCATTGCAAATTAACGTAAGTGCCCTCGAAAGCTCCAGACCTTCCATTGCTGCTCGAATAAGATAAAAATCGGTGAAGAATTTGGCTTGCGGCCATCGATTATTATTTTTATTGCTGCAAGCTTCGGTTTCATTCAAAAGTTACTTAAAAACAGCAAACCAATGGCCTAACATTAGTTGAGCAGTATGTCATATTATCTGAAATAGTGCAGAATATTGACAAGGTGAAAGATTATAATACAAAACTTAATATTAAAACTAAGCTAAAACAGATTAAAACAACAAGCAAAGGACTTGATGTAATAAAATTAATATGTCAACATCTAAAAAAAGATCTTAGCTCATCTTCTTCAAATCAAGTTCTAAAATATGATCTTTAAGAATTTTTATCCTTTAAATATGACCCCATTACATCAGTAGACTTTGAAATGGCATTTTCAATACATATAAAAATTTGTTCAAATGTAACAGACAACACTTTACGTTTGAAAATTTAGGTTCATGTGTTGTTGTTCACTGCAACAACAATTACATACCAATAAAAAAATTCGGATCTCCTTAGAGTACAATTTTGAGTTACAATTTTTGTTTTATAGATCATATTTTCGAATTTTTACTGCACATTATATGCGTATAAAGCGTATTTCTGGTTTTCCTGGTTATTATATACTATATTAGAATTATAAAATAATTAAAATAATGAATAAGAAAGTTTATAAACCCTGCCTATATGAGTAACTACAATACAATGAACTCCCAGAATGAGTAGTCAACTTAGGCTTACCAGATGGCATTGATTTTCCGTGATTTACAAGAATTTTTAAAGCTTGTAAGAAATCAAGAAAAAAAATTGGTTTGTCAAGATTTTTTAAAACACATTTTTTTCAAGTTAATTTGTGACAGTCGAGATCAGAAACAATCGTTGGAATAGGTTTATTAGGACTTATCAAACAAGCTATAGTGTTGCCTGGTGCAATTAATATTACCAGAGATATTAAATTTTAGAGCAATTTACGGAATATTTCCCAATGGCGAACGTAACAGTGAATCACCGTGCCAAACGCTGACAGTGGTAAAGCATCAATGACTGGTTTTGGAAATGACTTTTTAAAGTAATTGTTCAAATTGTCACGCAGATGTACGTTTATTAGTGAGTCCGAGCAGTGAATGCTTCATTCGTTAAAGGAGAGGTGTATAGGAGACAAAATCCTGCATCTTTTAGCATGTAGCCGATTCATAAAATACAATGTCGTTAAATGTAAAGTCAACTGATAACAAACAAAATCGCAAAATTTCAGCATAAAGTCAACTGATAACAAACAAAATCTTAAATTTCAGCATAAAGTCGATTTATAACAGACAATGTTGCTAAATTAACGCTTTCTTTAGTATGGTGACATTTAATGACGTTGTCATACGTGGCGATTCATCGATGATAATATCAAGAATTTTGCAATGTCGAATCTGGCAATCCTAAGTCAATTAGACGTTTTATTTATAGATTGAACTGTTGCATACAAAACCGTACTTCTCTTTTGCATCTTGACGTTTTGTAAAGAATTTCTAAAATGCAGTGCTAGGTAGTGACACTAACAGGCTTTATCACACTCGCCAAGCCTCAGTAAGATTTTGAGCCTTTCACAAACGTATAGAGGACACTAAAGTTTTAAGCCCCTTAAGTTTTAGCGAAACGTTATGTAAACACAATGACTTCAACAACTGACAGTATAAAATGCCTCTACCTTATCCGAGTTACAACTACGATCTACACTCTGGGTGTAGTAGCACTTCTTGCTCAGATATTGAAGAATACTAAGCCTCTATTGCACTATTGGCAACATTGATTGAACTCCAACTCAACATCAACTCTAAAATACCTTCTTCTTTTTAGATCGAAACCTGTTGACTCCGCGTAGGTCCACCCTAGTGACAGGAAAGAATTCAAACTTCTAGAGCTACCAGTGCACAAAAATATGTCTCTGACTAGACCTCTAGGATTCTGTTCCAGCTATTCGGTAACTCAACTACTTAGCAGATAGCTCCTTATGGGCTGGCTGGTCAAACCCAAGATACGGACGATGTGGGTACAAATAGCAAGTCAACATTGTTCACTGGTTCCTAAGACCCACCTGTGAAACTCGACACATAATCTAATCGCAGAAATCCTGATATATCTTTACTCCTCTAAAATGTTCCAACTCAGTTTGTAGTTCTAGTGCATTTATCAGCCATCATCAAATTTCCATGAATTACTGAATATTTCAGGATCCAAACTAATTTTACTCTGTGACTAATTAGTCACTTCAATGAAAAATCCGGTTTTTCATAGTTGCCCGGCTATAATCACGTAGATCTGTTGCCAAAACTATAAACTGTAATATTCTCCAAAGGATAGCCGTATCCATATTCAACCCTTCCTTAAATAAATTAATATTACCACACCTTATGATTAAACATATAGTGCATGTACATTCCAATTCTTCCCTTAAAGCTCCGTGTTAATATTATTATTTTAAATTGCGTTAAATTAAATAAATGACACGAATTTATTGTTTCGCTTTATACAGACCTTTTATTTCCACAATATAACTCTATAGACAATGTCCAACTTAAGTAACTTCCACTTAATACCACAATTCATTCAACATTTTTACTAACGTCTTAGCACGACTTTACTCTTTTACAGTTAAATAAAATGCGCCGCATTTTATAGTAAGTTGACATTAATGTCAAATGTTCTAGCATAATCTACAACCTTCTATTCAAATGTAAAGTTTAATAAATGCGTAAGTTAAAGTTTAGTTGAGCCTAAAAGCATATCATTGTGCAGTTTAAAAATTGCCTTTCTTTTCAAGTTTAATTAATTTCAAGTTTAATTTAACAAACATTAATACAAATGCGATATGACTGCCCCCGTCAGCTATGGTGGTGATTGAATAGAAGAAAAAAAAAGCAGTAAAGTACATAATAATTTTCAAATTTTCAAGACCCATATTTAGATCACATGCAATGGCCGTGCAAAACAATAACAAAGAAGCACAGCCTTAAAGAAACTCATTTTCTAAGATTGGATATTATAATTTTATTATTCACCCATCTACTCCTTTGCCTTAATGAGTGTATAAGGCGTTTATTATTCATTATCGGTAAAGTGTCTTAAAAATGCATTAAAAAGCATTTCAATTAAAATGTGAACTTCACATTCAAATACACTTGAACGTTAAAAACGTCAGCGGCGTCAACATTCGTGAACGCAAATGAGCCATTCGTTGTGTAGATTTACATGTTGATGAGAAATATTTTTTTTATATTTAATTTCTTATCAAAATTGTTGTTTTATATACAAAAATATTATTAATTTCTTTTTATAAAATTATAAAAGCAAAAAACCAGACACTTTTGTAGACATTCACACTCATACGGCTACTTAGTATGGAGTCTTACACCCAAAGAAAAATTGTTAGTAATATATACTTAAATGCTTCATGTTAAGCGCTTGAACTTCATAAGTCATCAAAAAGTTTTTGGAAAAAATATTTCAATTATTTGAATAAAAAAATTTTTGGGCAGTTGCTAAGTAAAATTAGGTCATTTTGGTAGCAGATCACTTGGGTTTAGTGAATATATGCCTTATCTTTGATATCATGCAAAAATCATTTGCTGGTCACTTTTCTTCAGCCATTTATAATTTCTGTTATTGTCGTAACAATCATATATTATCAAGACTTATAATCGATTATTCTTCTTCGTCATGATGTCAGGATCTGCAGTAGTCCAATGACCAATTATCTGTGATAGCAATGTTAGGCAGTTTTAACACATACCGTGTTCTTCGCCCATTCAAATTAGACCAGAAGTCTAATGGACAATTAACGCATGAAATAAAAAATAACAGCGTATCGTCCAAATTGACTCGATTTATTATCGAAAGCAACGATTAATACCAAACCTTTCTGATCTCGAATCAAGTAGATTGTTTTGTTTATTGTTCATTCGCCATGACATATAATTTGCTCTTGCAAATTTAGACTTAAGACTAAATATCGAATATAACGCTTTCCACTAGAGACACTCGACATTACAGAATAATTTTCGATTTTGTACACTTTCTAGAATGTTATTCCAACTGTATGTGTGTACTGCGCGGCAAACTTTATGCCTGTTTAGGATTTCTATAACCAAATTTTGCTTTATTCTGGTAACCTTCGAAAGAAGCCGGCGCAACTTGCCAAACAGCGTACTTATTAATGGATTTATTGCAAAATCAATTTGATAACAACTTCTTTCCAGAAGTGGTAGTGTTCACTGGCCCCCTTGTTCGTGTGATTTAACGCCTCTGGATTACTTCATATCGGTCAATACAAGTCATTGGTATATGCCGACAAACCAGCAACCCTTGAAGAATTGGAAGCCAATATTCAAATCACCATTGACATCATGCGACCATATTTGTTGGAAAAAGCAGTGACAAATTGATGTAACTCGTAGCCGAGACATATACCAGAAATCATATTTAAAAAATAAATGCCATGAAGTTATCTATCAGATCATAATAAAAAAAATGCATTCCAAAAATATCTCTGCTATGTATAATAACTTTAAGTTCTCAAGTTCTTAAAAAAACACCCTATGCAATTTGAAATGTTTATGAAACGCCAGTGTCATTTATCAGTCCAAAAATAAATTCCAGCGTTTATTTTTAAATCGGTAAATTAATGTTATATAGCTTTATGAGCTCGTCTTTCGGACCTCGTCTTACCTTTAAATGATAAATATACATACATACATACATACATACATACATACATATACATACATATTTTTTCTTGAATTCTACAGATTTTATAAAATTATTTCTTCCCTCGAAAATAAAGATAAAAATTAAATTTTTATGGAATACTCGTAGAGTGATAAGGAACAAAATTTCACGATCGCTTAAAATTGCAAATCATTTGATAAGAAGTGGAAAAAAATATTTAATGCAGACACGCTTAATATTGACGCATTTTTCAAAGGTTAAAAATAATTTTTGCAAAGCTTGATTAATAATAAATCGTCATAAAACAAGTAAAGAAAATATTTATGAACTAAGCCGACTATAGGATTACCTACTTTATAATGCATATTTTCCATTTGAAATCATCTCTTATCTTATCTTATCTTATCTTATCTTATCTTATCGTATTTAGGAGTTTCTCATAGGTTACTGGTGTTAAATTTGACCCTAATTTGCATTGATTTATTAACCCTAAAATGCACAAGCAAAAAACACTTGTTTTTCACCTTTTAATTTTACTGCAGTTTTCTTCTCCGTCACTGCTCTAAGAAGCATATTAGCTTTAGACAAAGCAATCTTTGCTTTGTTTCAACATCCATTGCTTTACTGCAGTGTTGCATATGAAGAATTATGTGCATACAAAAGGAATGCAAAAACCTAAGGCCGCTTGTTCATTAGAGGTTTAAGGTATTATCACTATCATCATTCTGCAAGACTCTGCAACCCATACAATCTATTATGCCCCTTGGTATCAATAGTTTGTTCAGCAGATCTGCTGCCTTCCTAATAAACACTAGCAGATCTAAAATAATAATGGTTGATATGTCTCCCAATGAAACCCTGTATCTCCCTAAACAGTGCCATCTAAGCCTATCAAGAACCCCACATGCACACAATATGTGTTCCACCATCCCTGATGCATGTAAGCACAGTCTACAAACATCCACATCTGTGACCGCCATAATCTTCAGCTGCGCTCTCAGCCCACAATGACCAGTTAGGAGATTCAAGTCTAGCCTGCCATACTTGAGAACAACAGAGCGACACCAAAATTGTGGACTAATTGTCGCCCTAGAATGGCTAAGTTCCCATTAAGAATTCCAGTGTTCCAATCATCTGGCAATTTCTCAATCCTTGGTTAGATCGAGGTTGAAGCAAGTGGTGCTGCACAGTAAGGATCCGAACCAATATATGGTTTCATGAAACCTTTCCAGCAAATGCATTCACTGTTTTATTACCATCTATTCCACAGTTTCCAGGTACCCAAAACAAGTGGACTTTCCAACCGAAAGTTTTTGCAACGTATTGTAGCAATATTTGACCAGTCTAGATGTCATACGTATCGAGACAAGTGCCCTTAAGGCAGCTTGGCTGTCAGAGAATATAGAATGGTCTTACCGTTGAGCCTGTCCAGCTTAATCTCCGCAAATATGGCAATAGCCATGATCTTAGACTAAAAGTCGTTTAGCGATCTACCCAGTGTATATAAATCAAACTTACACCGAACTATGGCCCCATTAGACTGATAATCACGGTCCGGAAATGCAGCCCTGAATCTCCTGCCAAAGCACAGACCCCTAGGCATAACATCCAAAGACGCATTTCATGATTGCCGCCGAATATGCCGCCACCTTAATCACATAGCGGTGTCAAACAAATTAAGCGAGTCTCAATGCCTTGCCCAATTTATTCGTGGTTGTAGTTCGGCCTTTCTCCACCAAGCTATCGCCGCATATCCATATATCCATTGCGTCATTTTCTGGCTTATTCTGCACGGCACCAGTCTGCGAGTTCCAACTAAATCACCTAAGTCACATACTTAACCTACTTAGAAAAGTTGATGGTGATACCCATAAAAGAAATTCACTCACACAACTTGTATCTCCCAGGAAAAAGTACGAAAATCATTTACTCTCATATTTCCCGAGGACCTTTATAACGAGGCCATCAGTATAACCAATTTCAATGACACCTCTTTGAGCCAACATGGGGATCAAACTATCAACTACTACCGTCCATAACAATGAAGAAAGTAGCCCACCCGGAGGGCACCCTTTTGACGCCATCACAGTAAATTTCTCCCCATTAAGAGGCGAGCCGATGATGCTTCTAAGCATAAGCTTCAAGCTATAATTGACTTCTCCACCCCCTTTCGTTCCAACGACCTAGCAATGGAGTATCTAAAAAGGCACAAAGAGACATTTCCGTAATAAAGAATGCCTTTTCAATACTGCCCAGAAGAGACAAAATGACACCTTCAGTGGACCCCCCTTCTCGTACACGATTAAAATAATAATATTGATAATAATAGCTCATTAACATTACAATGGAATATAATAGATTAGATTTGAAATCTTCCTCAAAATCTTTAGTGTTTACACTACATTTCTTTCAACCATATTTAGCAAGATTTCAATTTCATGCAGGATTGGCAAAAACCCTGGAGATTTTTTTAGGTTTTATTGGGTCCTCTAACTGCTTCCAAATTTCATTCAATTACACAATATTTTTTATTTGTTAGTAAAATTACGTTGTTTTAATATTTATATGCAATTTTGCATTCTCGGTGATCAGAGCAAATTGCAAATACTTCGTTTGAACCATGCATTATGAAAAAACCTGCCGGAATATAAAGACAGACGTGATTAAACTATTCTGCAACACATATTCATCTCGTTTTACAGCAATTCGATTTGCGGCTTACGTTTTCAGAACCTATCTATCTACGCCGTATAAAGCGGTATGAGTTTATCTGCAAGCATGTCGCCAATTCACTTCCTTTAAAGATATATAAAATGGGCTTCAAAGTTCGAACGCCTTAAAAAACGAGAAGTTTTTCTGAGACGGGATTTGGAAATTAGCTCAGAGGCGGGGAAAAGATGTAAGCCGTGATTTGATAAATTATTATTTTGACCAATTTCCTAATGCATTTTTTTTTTAGCTAAAAAAAACTCATCGAATTAATTCGTAGTCGCAATACGTATTATTCTTATTTTTGTTGTAAATAAACTACGAAAGTCTTTAAATTAAAAAACCCACTCTGGTTTTTTTAAATATAATACCCGGATGAGCTTAATTGGGTTATCCAGTGGGTTGCCAACCCAGGTTCCATGTGACTGAATTAAAGATTTAAAAAAAAATTGACAATATTTTGCGAATATTAAGAATGTGAAAGAAAATGTAATTTTTACATACAAAAAACAGAGTTGCATCACTAAATCTATTAGACTTCAACTAGATTTCAACAAAAACTCGATAAATACTATTTTGTATCGGTAATATTTTTGAAGAATTTTTGGACAATAACACAAATCTCTGAAAATGCATTTCGGGGAATATGATGGAACTATGGCAACGAATTTAATACAAATATAGGGTCCGCCATCTAACGTTTTTTTTTCAACTAGTGCTTATTTCGTGAATGGTAACACTTAGCCAATGTCTGATTTGACAGATAATTAGTTTTATCCTTCCGCTGAACGAATATGGTTGTGTATACGTTAGAACAACGCTGGGAATCTGGGCCTGCGATCGACTTACAGAAGATGCCGATTTTGCCAAAAAAAATCATCTTTTCAGATGAAGCTAATTTTGATCATGGCGGGTATGTGAACAAGCAAAATTGTCGCATTTGGGGCACAAAAAACCCGCGCGCATACATTGAAAAGCCGATATAACCAAGACCAGTCACTTTTTGGTGCGGATTTTGATCCAGAGGCATAATTGTGTCATTTTTCTTCGAAAATTAGCAAGAAGTGGCCGTTACAGTCAATGACGATCATTATCGGGCCATGTTGAACGAATTTTTTTTCACAAAAATTGAAGAGGAGGATATTGGCAACATTTGGTTTCAATAAGACTGCGTTACGTGCCACACAGCCGAAGCTACACTCGATGTTTTGCGCCCTGTTTTTGAAGATCGTATTATCAGCCGCAAAGCTGATGTCGTTTGGCCACCTCGGAGCTGCGATTTGACACCGTTGGACTATTATTTGTGGGGTGCCGTCAAAGATAAGTGTTACGCCAACAAGCCAGAGACAATTGACGCTTTAAAGGACAATATTCGTGAAGCCATTGGTGAAATACAGCTGCACACAATCGATAATGTGCTTAAAAATTGGACCGATCGTGTAGGCTACTGCATGGCCAGCCGAGGCAGTCATTTGAATGAAATTATTTTCCATTATTAATCGGAAGGATTGTACTTTCAAATAAAAAAAGAAATTTGAGAAAATATTTAGTAGTTTTTTTTTATAGCATTTTCAAAAAAAAAATTTTTTTGGCGGACCCTTTAGAACCAGATTTTTCTTATGTTGTTGGGTCATTTTGTAGAAAGCACGTATAAATTCTTAAAAAACGCCACGAAAAATAGCAAACTCTAAGAAGAGGACGTAAAAATATGTATAAGTTCCTTACTATGAAAGCGAAAACTATAAAACCAAATGAATGTGGATTCTTTTATATAATTGTCCCTCTTTCTTTCCAGTATTCTTTTTTTTTTTTTTTTTTTTTTGAAAGAACTTAACAAGGAATAAAAGTGCAGTTTTGTTTTAGTTGATTGTGTATTTAATTTTTTATAGAAACTTTTCAGTTTAACTTAAAAACATGCATCTAGTTTTGCTCTTCACTGTAGATACATATAGTCATGTGAAAAATAATTGGGACACATTGCGGTTTTCGTAAAAAACCTAACAGAAAAATGTACTACAACTTTACTTCGTCGAAATTCCAGCAGACAATTTATAAGATCTTTTTGATAAATGTTTGAATATAAAAACAGTTCGGAATTTTAACTCTATTGATATGTGTTCCTATTAAATTTTACATGACGATACATATTTCTCTAGATTCAGCTTAAGTGCGAAATAATCGTTAATTATTTTGACAAACACTTGTAGTTTCATAATTGAACCTCTTCTATTCCTTCTTTAATTTAAATTGGAAATATTTATAAAACGTATTTTTTTATTGTAATATATGTACGTATATAGTATATTTACATATGTACATACATATGCGTATAGATTGCTTTTTATTTCTTTCAATTTGTTATTTCAGAAACTTAACAACAACGTTAATGTTAGCAATTCTACAGATAAAATATAAAGCAAACCTTAATGGTTCAATTCGTAGCATTACCTACATACTCGTATGTGTAGTTTTTGGAACCAAAATTTTGTTTAAATGCGTATTATTTGAATCATTTCTATGTCCTAATGTATCACTCACGGTCAAAGAAATACGTAGCTTCAGTTTACTTCAGTTTTGTTGGTTTCAATTCGTTTCTTTTGTGTTAAAATAGAGCAAAGCCCAAAAAATTAACTGAACAATAATTTTGCACAAATGAAAAAAATATTTATATTTTCAGCAAGAAAAAAAACAAAACTAACTATTTATTTTATTTAAAACTAAATACATACTTGGTAGGTTTACCCTTTTTCGTAATAAAAGCTGCATATCTCCTTGGCATACTGTCGATAAGTCTAACACAACGTTCCTTTGGCTTTGCTTACCATTCGTTTTGGATATCTGTCCGTACTTCACTAAAATCAATAGTGTTTTGCTCTACATCATTCCATAGATCTACTACAAGACTGAGATCTGATGATTGAGTTGGCCAATTAAAAATTTCGATACTATTTTGCTTTAAGCAACACTTCACAGTACGTGAAATGTGTTTTGGATAATTACTGTGCATAAAACACCATCTAAGTGGCATAAAATACCGTCTCTAAATGGAATCATTGTGTTCAAAAATATTTCCTTATAAGCGTACTAAACACTGTGCCCAGAAAATGCAACCTAAACCATCATGCTTTACTGTCATTAATGTGTACCTGGGATTGTATTGCACGTTTTCAGAACGCCACACATAACATTTTCCATCAGATCTAAATCGAGAAAATTTTGTCGAAAAAACTTCTTTTGAATTTCAGTTGAGGATTTAAAGGGGCCTGTCTCTCATTACGAGGTATTTTCTAGGCCAAACGAACTGTGTAATACTTTAGTATGTTCTATGGTGATGATGATCTATGATGATTTTTTTAAGAGCTTATTTGATAAATATCTTCACGCTATGCCTTTGGTCACCATTTATCTTAATCCATTTCTATTTAAACATTCAAAAAATTTACCAATTTACGATTTTAAACAAAAAATTTGTGAAGAATATCAAAATTTTTAAAATGTACTAAATTGCTGTTCAGTGCAGATTTCGTATTTTTTTAAAATAAAATTAACATTGAAATTAAAACCGCCAAAGAAAATAAAACGAAGTTACGATACATACTGAGCACACCATGAACAACAGATGTAGATCAATACTTTACTCAATTTTGATTCCTAGAAAAAAATGTGTATACGGCTTTCAATGCAGCATATATGAAATGTGCTAACCCAATGTCCACCACTGTATATCGTAATGTTGTATCTATATGTTGTATGCCGATATACATATTTATGTATATATGTATTAGCAGCTTAAAAATCCTATTTACTCTAGCGATAATCGACTTTAGTGTGTGCCTATGAATATGGGTCATTATATCTTTCCTAAAAATGTCCTCTTTTTTCTAAATAAAGTAGTCTCAAATATACTCACACTACTTATTCATAATAATATGCTCAAAAATACCATAAAATTTTTTCGAAGTTTTAAGTGATTGTAACATTTTCGTATACGTTAATTACAAGTCACACCAGGTATTGTTTTTCATTTAATAGCTGTACTTGAACAATAAGTATTCTGGTGTTAAAATTATTACTTAAGTGTTGTTACATTCAATATGAAGATTTGATTTCATTTCACTATTACAGCCAATACTTGTTAAGTCATAACGATAGCTTAAGTCAATATTGAACTTAATATTACAACGGAAATTCTTTACAAGTTTTTTAAGTAATTCACTGTCTTTAGGTAAGACTCTTATCAAATGCAGATTAAATAAACTAGGAAGTATCTTATATTTAATTTTCAAAGTATTCAAAAATTTACATACATTCTTTATGCATGCATACGAGTACATATGTATATAATCCAAAATTTATAAATTTCTACATTCGTCACTTAATTTCTGTAATATAATGACTTTACTATCAAACAATTTGTTGCAAAAGTGGCAGAATTTTCCAATAAAAAATTTTTAAGCAAAAAATTATGATTTTTGTCTTAATGTGACAATATCTTGTATTTGTAAATTAAAAACAAAAATAAAATCAGACTTTATATTTGGACACATCCAACAACACACAGAGTTTTATTTGTAATTATTAGTTATGGATTTTTTTTTTTTTTTATTACAAAAACTTGGTGTGTTCTTTGCTAAACGATGCGTCTGGCCAGGATATTTTCAGAATGAGCATGTACAGTCATGGGAAAAATAATATCAGAATAGTTAAAAAACCAAACCTATTTTAATATTCAAACATTTATCAAAAAGATCTTATAAATTGTATGCTAGAATTTCGACGACGTAAAGAACCGTTATTTGAACAAACAAATTTTCTCTTAAGCTCTTAAGGAAAACCGCAGTATGTCCCTATTATTTTTAACAAAACTGTTTATCACGATAAGATAATAAATATTATTTTATTAATTGGTTATTATTAATCAATATTTCTTCATAATCTTATGACATAAATGAAAAGAATTGTTGTAATAAACACTTTTATTATCGAAATAAAATTGAATATTTCCGCACCAAAAGATTTCAAATGGCATTAATCGGAAAGCATGCGACTTACAAATATCCCAAATTACGTAGTTTGATATTCCTAAAGTAGCGTATAAACGACTGACGCAAAGAATTTCAAAAAAGATCGGAAAGTCCAGTTCACTAAGTTTGTACGAAATCTGATTAAATTACAAATTAAATTTAAATAAAGTCAAAAGTGTAAAGATATTTTTTTCTGAGTGTAAATAAAACATAAAACATAAAATAAAAATAAGATTAAATATGTACCATATGTAAGAATATCTGTAAAAAATATATTCTATTTACAATTGTTTAGAAGATTGACAGATCTAACAATATTGTCAGAAAGCTCTGCAAAAAATCGCTTACAGCCGTGTGAACATACAATTCCAGGAAAGGCATGGTCAGATCATTGTCAGATGTCCAAATTTGTAACATCTGACAACGACATCATTGTCAGAAAAAACATACATATATACAACAGGATTGCCTGATTTTCGGGCAAATGTCTAGCCACGGTGTGAACTGACAATATACAGTCGCTCACATTGAAAGTCGAGCAACTCATTACAAAAACTTTAGATGCACGTTAAGGGAACAAAAGTAAACTTTTTCAAATTTTTTTATAGTTACGCCTAATAAAGCACTTATTAAGCAATAAAAACAAACAAAAAAGAAATTTCTGTCTGTAACATAAAATTTTATAAAACAAACTAAAGTGAGAAACTCCAAATTCGAGCTCACATTGAAAGTCGGGTAGACTCTTATATTTACTTATAAAATACATAGCCTGCATTCTCCTTGCGACGAATTCAACTAATTTTCTTCACACATTACGACTTATCTAACTCCATTTTTCCTCAAATATGACTTTTAGTTATTCTTAATTGGTACACGAACGATTGTGCATTCTACGTCCAAACTTATCTCACACATACTCAATAATATTTAGTTCGGGACTTTGGCAAAGCCTTTCCAATACTTTTGGGAAGTTGTACAACAACCAATTTTTCGCTATCAGTGATATGTGGTTTGCTTCATTGGCCTAATATAATTCTTAAGAACCTTTCTGCCTAAAGGAAAATACATATGTCTGTATACACAAAAAAAAAAAATTCCCAAAATCAATGTTAAAAATCGTTTCCAAGATATACAAAATCAAAACCAAAATCCATGTTAAAAATCGTTTCCAAGATATTCAAAAATCAATATTTACTATTTATGGGAAGAGCTACACCTAGTTATCCAATTTCGCTTTATTTTTTCTGATGATGTATATTAGCAATAAAGTTATTTTCTTCTAATATTACCGTTTCAAGATTTGTAAATATCTGTATTTGTATTTATATGTAATATATGGGAGGTGCTACACCCACTTATCCAATTCCTACTACTTTCCACTGATGGTGATGTTTTGACAATAAAGTAATTTAGATCAAATTCCGAAACGATGACTTTTACCGTTCTCAAGATAAATTAAGATCAATATTTGTTATGTTTGATAAGAACCACTCCTACTTATCGAATTTGGCCTTTTTTGACTGAATATGGACTTTTTGTATTGATCACAAAGCTATTTGGAATAAATTTAGAAATTTTACATGGGAGTGGCACCGACGATTTCAATCTGACAGTCGAGCTTGGTATTGGACCAAGAACTCAAACGCAACACAAACACACCATGAAAAAGAGACAATAAAATATGAAAAAGTAAACAAGCGATTTAACATATCCTCTGAATTTATTCGGCTCGATAATCGGATTATCGGAAATTGTGGTAATCGGTATTAGCTTTTTTAAAATTACATGGAGTCATGGGATTAATTTGAAGTTATTCTCGCTCTTCTTCGAGTCAGGTCCGCAGTATCTCTTCTTCTTAAACGGATAATGCCAGCATTATTCAATATTGCACGGACTAGTGGCTTCGATTGCACCTCTAACTTCTTCAAATACGTCTCAGCATACCTCACGACTGCCTCTCCAAACATAAGCAGCAGCAGGTGAGAATGTTAGAATTTCTTATTAACCATGTTGCATTTGTTATTGTCGTGGAATTTTATTTCAGCACCTTTGTAGTCGTACTTGTCGTTGGAAGCTGAGGCAGTAACCCATAACTTTGTGGCATCAGATTGGATTCAATACCGCATTATAAAGAAAGAGCTTATGGTCCAAGCTAAGCACCGACTTTCTATTAATAATCCAACTTAATTATATTGCTTTTATTTTTATTTTGATTAACTTAGCCCCTATGTGGCTTTTCCATGTTAGCCGGCGGTCAAGATGTACTCCAAAATATTTAAAATCAGAATTCTGAGGGATAATTTGGTTGTTTATTTGAATAGTCGGACAAGACTTCTTGCGCAAAGTAAATGTCAAGTGTGTAAATTTTTTTCATTAACCTTTATACTCCACTGCCTTAAACTAGTCTCCAGCTGCATTATATGGTCTTGAAAAATCCAAATTGCTTCTAGCGGGTCTTCATGTGGGTACTACCGATTGTTGGCATATAGGAGGTACATATATATCAAATAAAGAATGGGTCCCTGGTTGCTTCCTTGGGGTACTCCGTCCGGCCTTAATACTTTGAAATTCGCTTATATAATTGCCTTCCTTTACCTTAAACTTTCGTTCAGTTAGGTAACTCCGTAATAGGTTGCAGACATTTGGTAATAAATTTTGTCTCAGTCTATATATCAATCCTTCGACAAAAAGAGCGGAGCAATAAGTTTTTTTTTTCGAATGTCCTTCCAAATGCACCCACCACTTTATGTGTTTGTTCAATAGTGCTGTGGTTACTTCTGAATACCAATCGATGGTTTGAAATACGAAGCACGAGGATAAAACGGCTTAGGTGTTAACTTGCTGGTGGTATTTAAAAGAGTATGGAATGTATGCTTAGAGAAACATAAGACTAAATGTGAACATAAAGAATTGGAAACTTTGTGCAATCAAGGCTCGTATTAAACGTTAATCGTATTTGTTGAATTTGTGGGGGTAAATTAAGAATTAATTTTCAAACATTTAAACAAACTTTAACTCATTCCTAAACAGGGTTGGCAACCCACTGGGTAACGCAATTAAGCCCACTTGGGTCTTATTGGGCATTAAATTTAAACGTTTTCGTAGTTTGTTTACAACAAAAATAGGTGTAATTCACATATTGGGACTACAAATTTATTAGTTCCGCTTTTGAACTCAAAAAGATAATGAAATAACAAACTAATAAAAAAATCACTGCTTACATCTCTTCTCCAATTCTGAGCCAATTTCCAAATCCCGTCTCAGAAAAAATTCTCGTCTTTTAAGGCGATACAACTTTTAAGCCGATTTTGTTTCGGTGACATTTTAAAAGATAAACTCATACCTCTTTATACGGAAATCGAAATGCCTTTAAAAGAGATGAATGTGTGCTGCGTTGGCTTCCCTTACACTTTTTTAAAAAAACGGAAATTCAAGTTTTTTTTACCGTAAAACGAGGTAATATGCGTTGTTGGATAACTCAATAAAACCCATCAGAAACCCCAATAAAACCCGATGGGTTGGGTTAAAAAAAAACACTGACAACCCTATTCCTAAGCAAGATAATTGGGTGCTGCGCGAATGGAGGAAAAAAAACGCCAAATTTTTGCCTCTAAACAAAGTGGCATTATAAGCCAGACCGAATATCCGACCAATTAAGATTTGACAGAGGCCAACGCAACTGACTCATTTGTAGGAAACATAATGACACAATGCTCTTTCTTAAGGGAAGAACACACCTTATAAAGGTGGTTTTGAAATGGTTTCAATTCTGCAACGAAAGGTTATTTTTATTTATAAAACGACGGATATTAATACGTGATATAGGTACATAACAAAAGACAGTTTTTCCAAGTACAATAAGAATATGTATTAAATTCTTCATTATTCATGAATATCGAACGTTAGAATAATATTTCTACGAATAATTATATATTGTTTAGATATACTATACATATACATATATGTACGCTTTGTTCGTTGACCATTTATAAACAATTAATTCAAAATAAACAAATGAATTATTATTTTTGGTTTTTTTTTTTTTGTTTCTCTTAATTTCTGCTAAATAATAATAAATTTTGTTGTTGGCCCCATTTCAATTCTGTGCTTCTGTTTTCTTTTTCTTGCAAATATTGCGTGACAGTGCCGGCTATTTGACCGAATAGCAGAGCAAACTGGCAAGAAAATTAAATTTCTTTTCTTAAAATAAATACAAATACACACTGGAGTCAATTCATTTGAGAATTTAGTTTTGTTTTTGTTTTACTTACAGCAGCTTTCGGCAAACTAATGTTAATGCATTTTACAATTGTGGTAGTAATTGAGAGTCAATCACTCAGGCCACTTTGTACTGTGTTTTTCCACTTGTTTTCTCTTTACTACTCTTTGTTTATTTTTTGCCTATGCCTGGTGACTGCGTACGTGTGAAAACAGAAGAGAAGAGCAGCTCTTTGCCGAAATCTGATTTACAGTCTTAAAATAGATTTACAGAATAATAAATGGAATTGTATTCTATGTATGTATATATGTATGTATGTATGTATGTATGTATATATGTATGTATGTACGTATGTACATATGTACACATATACACATACGAGTAATTTAACTTGTTGATTTTTTGTGTTTTTTTTTTTGTTTACAGGGTGTGACAATGATTGAATTACTCTTACTTTGAAATATATTTAAAGAGTTTATATAGAGAAATTGTTATAAATTACCAATTGTTGCATTTGTACAACAAATAATAGAAAAAAGGATAGAGCGATTAAATCAAATAAATTAAAAATATAAACTTTTGCGCTTAGAATGTCATTGAAAAAATTTAAATAAATATTATTGAGAAAATATTTACGAATACGCGCTAAAATAAATTAATTAAAGTGAAAAAAAAAACTGAGTTTCAATGACAGGTTTAAACTGTTGAAAGTTTGAACGGAAGACGTGACCAAAAGTGTGTAGACTATGAATCACATTAATACGGTCACTATGTCAAATTAACTGGACTATATTAGCAAGTTAAGGAATTCAAAAAGTGACCAAAATTTATAACTTATATATATTATAGGGAAATATGTAACTTTGATTTTTTTTAAATACTTTCTTTAATCTAAATCGCATTTAGATGTAGGATTACAAACTTTATTTATTTATTTTAAGTTTTAGAATGTTTTTGTTTTGTACGAAATTTGATTAAACACATTTTATAAGATCATATAATACGAAAATAGCTAAAGAATCTGTTATTCCATACCTTCCAGGAATTACTATTACAAGAATTGTATAACCTTATATGTAGGTATATAGATATGAATGTGAGTTTGTATGTACATATGTTTTTTTGTTTGTGCCTTATAGACAGCTAAACGGCTGAACCGATTTTCTTGAAATTCTTACAGTATGTCTCTGCATGTCAGGTGCTATATAAATTTAAAAAATTCCAACTTCCATACAAATTATATATTTATTTTTCTGTACCTTCAAACTGGTAACAGAAAAAGTCTCTAAATTAGGCCCAAATAATTTCATGGTCAATGCAAATCGTCAGTCAAAGAGTGGGCGAAATTGGACAAATGAGCGTATTACCTCCCATACAAACTAAATATTGATTTCGTTATATTTTGAGAACGGTTAAAGCTAAAATTTCAGTATTTGGTCTGAATGACTTGATAGTAAAAAAAAAAAACGGAATTGGAAAGTCGGCGTGGTACTTCGCATACATGATAGTAAAAGTTTCTAAATTAGGTTTAAACATTATCATGAACGATACACATCATCAGTAAGTAAGAGTCTTTGTCACCCCAAGGTGTCCTCCGCTGGCTTCATTGTGAACTCATTTAATACTACCTTCATTTTGAAGACAAGCACCACTATTAGGTTGGATGAAGTTTTGCCACCTGCACTTTCCCAATGGCGATATAAGCACACATTGATCAACTTCAAACCGTCCCATTGTGCCCAATACGCTTTTTTAAGAGGACCTTCACACAATGTTTACATTCCAAAGGAGACAAGCACCACTATTAGTTTGGATGAAGTTTTGCCACCTGCACTTTCCCAATGGCGATATAAGCACACATTGATCAACTTCAAACTGCCCCATTATACCCAATACGCTTTTTTAAGAGGACCTTCACACAATGTTTACATTCCAAATTACAAGGCCGCATCAGCATTTCCGTGTTTTGTACCACTTCGGTGTTCAATGCTAAAGTCACAAGCAATATGTCCTTGAAGGTTCTTAAATTGCAGCAGCCATCTTAGTGCGGAATGAGCAGTCTTTAACAGAAAATGTTGACCATGTAGGTACTTATGGTAATGTTTTATGCATTCTAGCACTGCCGGTAGCTCACGTCAAGTCACACAATAGTTCCGTTCAAGCATTGACAGCGTGCGGCTAAAGTAGCCTACGACTTTTTCCGTCCCATTGACCACGTGTGAAAGTACACCACCAATACCATATCCACTGCCATCACCGTAAAAGGTGAATTTTCACCTGGGCTTGGATACGCCACACAATAGGTCTTTTAATGTCTGAAACGCCTTTTCTTGTGACTCGTCCCCATGATACGCCTTAGACCTCTTAGTGAGGTCATGCAAGCTTGCTGCTACGCTCGCAAAGTTAGGCACAAAGCGTCTGTAAAGTGTGCAGTCACAAAAAGCTGCGTATTCCATGAAGATTCTGGGGATGTGGCCAGTCCTTTACTACTCGTATTTTATCCTCATGTGTTGAAATGCCATCTGCTGTAACAAGATGCCCCAAATATTTTACTTGTCTTTGGAACAATGCACATTTCTTTACGTTTAATTTTAGCCCAGCCATTGATATTCGTTGCAGAATTTCTGCCAGGTTTTTGAGGTGTTCATAGGAAGTTCTGCCCATCGCTATTATACCATCGAGGTACACCAGGCAAATCTTTCAATGAAGTCCCTTTAGTTCGCGCTCCATAAGCAGCTTGAATATGGCCGGTGCATTGCAGAGCCAAAATGGCATAACTCTAAACTGCCATAAGCCACCGTTCGCACTCTAAGCAGTTTTCTCCTTATCCTTGTCTGCAATCTCTAGCTGCGAATACCCGCTTTGTAGATCCAATGTAGAGAACTACTTCGTTCCAGCTAGAGTATCGAGTAGCTAGAGTATCCTTATCCTTGTCTGCAATCTCTAGCTGCGAATACCCGCTTTGTAGATCCAATGTAGAGAACTACTTCGTTCCAGCTAGAGTATCGAACGTGTCGCCAATTCTTGGTAGCGGGTAGCTGTCCTCTTTAGTGACATCATTCAGCTTCCTGTAGTCTACACAAAATCTTGTACTCACTTTCTTCCCCATTTCATTGACCAGCTCCTTAATCTCATTAGGCTTCGGTAGAGGTATACTTCTAAGTGCCTGTTTTAATGATCCCGCTTCGACCGTATTAGTTTCATGTTCTAACTTGACTTTTATTTTTCGTGGCGAATACGCAGGCGTATTTCTTTAGCAGACTTTTGAATTTATTTATTTCTAAAGCTGCTAGATCTGCTACCCATTTCTCTACATTTTCGTCAAATACCTGTTAGTCCTTGGCTGATATATTGGCAGGTTCCGGAATTGTTCGCTTTTTACACAAATGAATTTTTCGTGGCCTAATTGAGATTGAGCACTCTCACCGGAACTATTCCTTGTTTGGTGGATTTAACGAGGGCGTTTTCTGATAACAAATCCGTCTTAATTTCTGCTGGTTCTACTACTCACAAGCAGTTGTCCTCACAATCTACCTTCATGCCCGCCCATATCACTGATTTAGTAGAGGTGGAAATTTTTGTCTCCTAGCGTGCACATTATTCTCGTATCCTACGTCTAGAGGTATATCTTTATTATGCCAACTCATTATCTGTTACCCCATGTTCAAATTGATGCCATGGACTATCATAAAATGAGCACCAATGTTAATCTCGTCTACAATATCGGCAACAATAAAAACATAGCTTATACTGATATTGGCTATAGTCACCTTCACTTCTATTTTTCCCTAAACGGTGGCAGACTCTCCAGTAGCTGTTCGCAGTCTGATATTATTAAGTTTCTCACACTTTCTCTTCACTACATCGGGTCTGATTATAGACTGTGTCGCACCAGTGTCTCAGGCTCTAGCTCATCTTCAAATTCATAACTAACTCCGCGGCGATGACATTCCTCTAATAAACGCTTTTGTAATTCGTTCTTGTTACTAGTTGTAGAGAGCTCCAATTTATTTAGTTCGCGTTTAAGCCTGTCCATTTTTCATTCTTGGAATTTCATTTTCTTTCTGTTTTTTTATTTATTTAATTCTTATTTTATTTTTTTATTTATTTTATTTTTAATTATTTTATTTTTAATTATTTTATTTTTAATTGTTTTATTTTTATTTATTTTATATACACAATCCCACTTCTGACACCAATGTTACGTTTTAACCTTTTTAAAACGTTTGAGTTCGTTTAAATTGCGTTAAAATAAAATTAACGCCACTTTGTTGTTATTTTACAGTTTTTATTTCCTCACTATATCTTTACTCAGTTTATCCTAATATAGCAAATTATTAACCTGCTCTTGGTATTCGTTTATACAACACTTTTATTTGCGCCTAAAAACACCTTTACTTTATAACAGGAAAACGATAACTAACTCTGACGTAGGTAAAGCAGCCTCTTTATATATCTAATTGCCTACAGTTTAGAAAATTCCGGAAATGTCTTAAACACTCTCACATCCTTTATTTTATATCCGTTATTTCAAATGAAACACAAAATGATGGTCGAATTGGCACTGCTGCCAAATACACAAATAAGTATGGCATTGACAGGTTGACACGATACAGTTTTAAATGCTGATATGGTATATTTTCCTTTAGGGCATTTTTATTTTCGTAACAATATGTATTCCGGTCAGTGAGCCCACGACATTGTTAGGATTCAGAAAGCGAGCGTATCCAACCCAATGATCAGTTGAACTTTTTACACAAAGAGTATTAAGCGAATGTTTGGTTCAGTAGTATTATTCTCCACAGGTTGTCTGCTACAACATGCTTATTAAATTAAACAAGAATTCTCACAATGTCCCTAAGAACCTTTCACATTTTCAAATGAGCAGGACTTTTGAGTTTCGAACTAATTAAAAAGGTTTTTCTATTACTTTTACTCATATTTTAGAACTACAATATCAAAATATAAAAGTCTTTTATTTCGGGGATAACCGGCAAGGTTGGAACGCTGGAAAAATTGCTGGTTATTGAAGGGTTAATATGTATGTACCTTTATTGCATATAAATTCGAACTTTTTGAAAACAACATAATTATGTAGTTTAGGACAAGAAAATATATTTATTTTTGTAAGTATGTAAACTTCTTTAAAATTCATTAATTTTCTGATTTATTTAATCTGAATTTAATTGCTACTTAAAAAATAAAGAACAACAAATGAGTAATTTCTTCAATTTTCTTAATTCTTTTTTGGGCATTTAATTATTAAATCAATTAAATTTTCATAGAAATATAAATTGCCTGTTATCTTTAAACTTAACATCCTTCAATGGATACTAAAGAACACTTAAAAAAAATAATAAAATAAATCAAATAATGTTGTGTGAAGATTAAGAACCAAAAAACATTTTAAACGTCAATCACAGTCAAGCATCGCAAACAACAGAATCTTAGCAAATGGAGAACAAAAAATAGATTATGTAACGTATTATAAAAAGAAACAAAAAGAGCAGAGATAAACACTTAAAATACATAGATATACTGGATACGTTTAATACCTATGTATGTATGTATCTGTATATCCTTTTAATACATAAAGAATATTCTTAAAGATGTTCTGATACTTAAAAAGTACTTCCCAACACGTATGTACTGCTATTTTTGTATTTCATTTTTCTTTTAACGAAATTATATTAAATAATGGCAGTATTACTTACATACATACATATGTACATGTATATAGAAATTATTTAAGTACATACATATTTAAAAAATTATATTATACTGCGACGTAGTATTTGATTTTGCAAAGTGATACCACTCCTTTTGACAAACCAACAAAAAAAAAAAACGCTCAAAAGTTAAGGCTACTGAAAAGGGCCTTCAAATGCATATTAAAAAATATTTTTTTCTTTTAATTTTAGCAACCTATACTATTATTAGTCCGGAGCCTTTTGATCTCTTGTTGAGGAAACATTTTCTTTATTCTCGAACGGTTGCACCTATACATGAGTGTCGCGGTATTCCTGCCTCTTCACGTGTAACCAGAAGGATCCAGAGTCTTATAGGAAGGGTTTTGTGGGCGATTGGCTCCCTTGGCAAACGTGGAGAGAGATTACGTTAATTTTTATACCGTAGGCAGATAGGCCTAGTGATCTTTCCAAGTCGTATTGACCTATCAGTCTCTCATCCTCTCTTTTGAAGACGATGAAAAGACTGATTGATGTCTATATAAGGAAGAGGTACCTTGTAGAACGCCCTCTTCATCGGAGTCAGTTCGCGTACGTGAAGGGGTTGCCATTTGGCTCTTTTGGGCAGTATTACAAAGGCATTATCTGATAGGGAAGTGGCTCTTTGTGCCTTCTTAGATATCCACGCCTTTAACAGGCTTTGACTCCATTGCTAGGTCGTTGGAATGAAAAGGAGTGGAGAAATCAATTATAGCTTGAATCACTTTCATGCTTAGGAGTAGGATCATCAGCTCGTCTTCTGAAGGGGTGGAGACTACTATGATGGCGTCAAAAGGGTGCCCCCAGGGTGGAGTACTTTTTCCATTGTTATGGACGGTGGTAGCTGATAGCTTGCTCATCATGTTGACACATAGAGGTGTCAATGTAGTTGGTTATGCTGATGATCTCGTTATAACAGTACGTAAGAAATATAAGAGTACGTCGTGTGACCTCATAAAGACTGCTCATGTCATGAAGCGCTCTCGGTGAAACCCTCAAAAACTGTTTTGTGCCTTTTACAAGGAGATACAAGTTATCATGTGAATGTATTACTTTTATGAGTTCTACCCTCAATTTTTCTAAGGAGGTTAAGTATCAAGGTGTCATACGAGGCTAAGTTGGAACTCGCACATTGGTGCCGTCCAGAATAAGGCGATAAAGGCCCTCTGGGCAAATCGCTCCAGCTACGGTGAGACATGGGGCCTTTCGTCGAGAATGGCACTATAGATATAAACCGCTATTATTCGTCCAATTATCATTTATGCGACGATAGCTTGGAGGAGGAGGGCTGAAGAAGCTCCCACCATGAATAAATGAGGCAGGTTACAACGACTCGTCTTCCTCGGTATAACTGCAAAGAGAACGTGTCCAACAGCGGCCCTGGAGGCCTTGAATAGTTTAACACTGCTTCATATCTATGTGATGAGGGTGGCGGCATGTTTGGCGACAAAGTTTTACGCCAAGGGATTCCGATATGCGTCGGAAAGTCTGTCCATTCTACGCAGAGTAGTCGGAAAACCATCTACGATCCTCGATGTTATGCCCTCAGATCTGTGCTTTGACAGGCGATTCGGGTTGAATTCCTGATTCAGGATTGTTAGTCTAATGAGGCCTTAGCTCGGAGTGAGTTTGATCGAAACTGGTATACCGATGACTCCAAAATGAATGACTGTGTCGGTGCTGGTGTTTATGAACCCAACAGAGATTTGTGGTTTGCTTTCGCTTAGTAATAAGATGCAGTTGTTTTGGGTAGATAGTAATAAAATAGAAAAAAAGAAAAGGTTTCGTCACACCCTATATCGGTCCGGGGCCTTGCTGTGCAGCACCACTTACAACAATATCATCTTCAATCTGATCAAGGATTGGGAAATTGCCAGATGGTTGCAACGGTGGAATGCTCAAAGCGGACTTCGTCACTCTATAGCGGCGATTAATTCGCAATTTGGGCGTCGCTCTGAGGTTCTCAAGTATGGCAGGACCTCACTGGGTGATATATACACCATTTTGGTTTTAGGTCTGCTGGTGTTCATTAGGAAGAAACTATAGACCGGAAGAGGCACAATAGATCCCATGGGTTGCAGTATCCTGCAATAGTTCCTGGTCAATATGATGCTAATGATGGCTATCATTAGTGGTACTCGTATATTAAATAAGTTTTAATAACGTCTGTAAACATCCATATTTCATAATGCCAATCTACCCACAATCACTAGCTTCCGTTTACACCAACCTTTAAATCAATGTTCCAATCACAGATACAATGTTATCGTATATTACATTATATAATAATTCCCATAACATTCCATGAAGGAACATGTGGACTTCTCTCAGTCAATGAGCTGCACCCGATTCTATTTTTAGACTCATTGCAAGGCACCAACAGTTTTACGCCGGCTCCGAACGGCAAATGCATTAGAGAAGTTTTCAATAGTAGTAACACTCATAACCAGTTACTAGCTAATGTTATGAGGTGATACCGCTGTTGAAAAACATTTTTTTTCCAGATGGTCTGACCTGGTATTGAACCGAGGACCTTCTGGTTGGTAGGCGAGTGTCTTACCTACCATACCACAGCGGCACACAATGTTATTGTATTTCGTTGAAGTTCTAATGGCTCATCAACGATTCCTGTTGTTATTTTATCAAAATCGTGGTAGTATTTTGGATGTCTCCCATATCAAAGTGTATCTTAAAAAGCGCTTTTATCTTTAAAACTTCTAAATACAATACATATCCCATGCAACTTGACCACACAAGTTTCTAAACGAACAAAATTTACTTCAGATAAGATTTTCTATCCGATGATGAATGAAAATCGTTAAGAAATTGAAACTGGTTGCTATAAAAATCTTAACTCAAAACCCGTAAGCGTCAGTAATTTTTTGAATAGGATACAAATTTAGTCTAGATAATCTGTTCTTTAAGTGTGACAAACTTGTTTGGTCTCAGCTAAGATACATTCTAAATAAAAGCATAGATTTTGGATTATGTGAAAGGCGCTTGATAAAATAAACGCATAATTGTATTATTGAAATGCGCTAAGTTGACATTGAATTATGTATCAGAGTTGGGTAGTTCGCGAACGACCTAGTACAATTGAACTACTTACACAAGTAAGCTAAGAGTGTCGGTCACTACAATGAGTCTTTTTAGCTCCGTAGTTCGCTCGGTCGCCTGTTCTTTCATATTTCTTTTTCGTACATGATTCTTTTTCGTACATAATTCTTTTTCGTTCATGATTCTCTTTAGTTCGTGTGTCTTTATTCACGTTATATGAAAAGAACATACGTTGGTATTGCCACTTTGAAAATAACATGTACAATCAGTGTTGCCAGACAATGAATTCTATTGGCTCCGTAGTTCATGTTTTTTTTTCTTCATTCATATTTGTTTCATTGATATGTTTGGCACTTAATTTGCAAATAATATATGTAATTAGTGTTGCCACAATCTCAATATGCAAATTAAGCAAAAGAAATATCAATATATTTTGTTAAAAAATATATTATCAATTTTTTCTTTTTATAAATAAATAAACAATTGGAAACTCTTATGAAAAAGTTATAAAACGAACACAAGTGATTTTGCTCTGTTTTCTCTTTTTTCATTCAAAATATGTCGTTTGTCCCGCTGATTTTAATTTTTCTAACGGTCTAATTCATTCAAAAGAATATAAAAAATGGAAAAACTAGTTTGTACAGAGAATAATTTCACATTAATTTTGAGCCTCACTTAAAGAAATAATTAGTCCAATGACATTTATGTAGAAATCAGTTAAAACCCCGGTAATAAAATAAGAAAAACTGCCTGAAATGATAGTGTACATTTGCAAATTTTGCGACAAATAACCTTTTAATATGTACATATGTATGTACCTGCAATAACATGTTGTTGCAAATTCTTAATTATTAAAATTTTAAAAAAATACCCTTAAAAATAACCGGAATAAAATATTGTTTTTAAAATTATCTGCAAAAAAAATGCTATTACATACATATGCACTATATGTGTGCAATTTTTGAAAAATCAATGATCAGTCAATAGTGGCAACGGTTGCGGTGAAGTTGTTTGTCCGACCGATTGCATTTTTGCGTTCAAATGTTGACTTATTAAAAAGAATAATCCAAGGATATCGTTAAACTATATCTTAGTGCAAAAAACATGCTGCAAAACGCATTAAAAAATAATATATTTGTCTAAATATTCAATGTTAATAATTGAAAAACGTTCACAAAGCGAAATATTTGGAAATAAAAATTGTCAACGAAATAATAATAATTTATGTGAAATCAACTTAGTACTGAACTACTGAACTAAGTGAACGACATAGTTCATTTAAATGAGCTGAACTAAAAAGAGCGAACACTGAAAAGAGCTAAAGAGCCCAAGAGTATTATGTATTTATGTATCTCTTATACGCCCGCGCTCTCGATCTCTTGTTTGTTTGTGTTTCTTTCCCCTTCTCTTTTAGATATAAATTCTCTTTTAGATACAAAAACATATGGATGTATGAGTGATGCCAGATTATAATATATAATATTAATAAAGGATTTTGTTAACAATACTGTTTTATGTTAAAATGCTAATGTTTATATATCAAGGTACATAATACGCGTTAACCGTTTAAAGCGTCTGATATTTTAAGACTTTCGGCTTTTAGAGCGGCAAATTATACAACACGCTTTAAAAGCAACACTTGAATTATTTAATTTTCGGTTGTTTATATGTATATGTATGTATTATTTGTGTATTGAAAAATGGGCAGTGAAATAAATTTAATTCAATTTTTTTTTTAATAGATTTGATTGATATTTATTATTATATATTAACCACATATCTAAGTATAATTTCACCATTTTCTTTCGCAAACGGTTTAATAATTTTGAGATTTTTCTTTTGTACATCAATTTTTAAGATTAGAACAAATAGCTTTAAAATTCTGGCAATACTGGTGGTGTTTTTTTAAGTGCACCTGTTTTATGTGGGTTGATTTCAAGTATAGTATATGAAAATGGAATGTATTTGCTCTGAAAGAGCACAGTTTGAAGAGAAAGTACAGCAAAATGTATAGATACTTTGCTTAGGTTTGCTTGTGGGTAGTTTAAGAACATCAAATACGGAAGCGCTGTAATGATTTTAATGTTTTTAGAAGGAGAAAATTTTTATATGTATATATTTTATATGTACATATCTAAAATGTATTTTATTCATAACTAGACATAGTTTCTAAATTAATTAATAAATAGCACGGTTCCTATATACATTAGTGCTCAAAAATGCATCTTAACTTGAAAAATATGGGAAAATTTTGAAGATACTTAAATGACAACAGAGGGGAGCAAAATCAGCTGGATGTTTTAAAATTGAATGGAAAAGTTCCTATTAAAATTTAATTGCTCCTGCAAATAAAACAAAACTTCACACATTTATTCATTGTTAAGTCCTTTCAAAAAAACATTAGCAAAAAGTATGATATTCCAATACTGGAATGAGATAAAGCCAATCATATAAAAGAATCTGCATTCACTTAGTTTTTTGTACTTTTCGCTTAAATAAGCAGCTATAAAAACATAGCATAGCATATATTAATTCGAGGCTAAACAACCTTTTTCGTTTCTTTTTTTTAATAATTTAAACGATATGTCTGACATCAATGAATTGTCCTGAGCATAAAAATATTAAAAGAAAGACATGAGAGGATATTTTTATATCAGAAATCACACACATGTTTATAGTAGTAATAAAATAAATAAAAAAAAATAAATAAATAATAAAACCATAACACGACACAGCCGTCAATTAGTCTACAAAAAGACCATTTAAAACAAAACTTCCCCAACGTACAACTCGTGTTTGATTTTTATTATAAATTACGAAATACTTGTGATATAAAATTATTATTGGTTGTAGGTAATAAAAATAAAAAATGAAAACAAAGATTTAAAGATACACAGCAACACCATCAACCTTGAATTGACCTTTTAGAAAGTATTGCTCTCTAATGTTGTTCCAGTTCGTTTTTGTTACTGTTTTTCTATTTATTTATTTATTTTGTTTTTGAATTTAATTTAATTTATTTGAATTTAAAGCTATAATTTTACTTGTTTATTGCGGTTGTTGTTATTGCTATTACTTTACGGGTAATTGGCATATAGTGGTGAAAAATCTCAGCAACACAAATGGAGAGAAATCACTAGAAATAAAAAATATACAACTAAACATACATATTTTGCTTGAGCCGGCAAAAAGACAACAGCAATAACATATGTATATGCGGTTGCAACAATAACAACAAATTTAAATTGCCGCTATAAATGGAGGTCAGCATAACTACATGCTATATAAGTATGTACCTATCTCTCACACACATAAAAACTCATACCAGCGTTGCCAGTAGCTTTGGAAAGAAGTAATCATTTCGTGAAAGAAAAATCATATTTTGCAGGCAAAAATCTTCATTTTTTTATCAAACATTTTGTTACCAAAACATAAAATTAATATTTAAAAAAAATGAATGCCTTATTTTATAAAAAGATTAATAAACGAAAAATGCTTGCAAATATTTGAATTTTATAATCAAAATTCGTGCTGTGAGGAATGTGTTTTGTATCAAAAAATTATCTTCATCGACGAAGATCAGTTCTTGCTCAATGGGTACGATGACAAACAAAATTACCGAATTTGGTGAGAAGAGCAGCCAATTTACCAATTAACTACCAATTAACTCTGAAATATGCTCAGTTAGGTTTATGAATAGTTCTTCAAGAACGGTGAAAATCTAAACGTTACAATAAATGGAACAAGATACGTGCGACTACCACCGGTTCTTATTCCAAAACGAAAGAATTGGACGTGGTTGGCATATATTTTCAAGATGCGACACCATAAATATATTGAGGGGCGAGTTTGGTGAGCAATTTATCCCACGTTTTGAAGCAGTCATTGGCCACCGAGGTCATGCAATTTGACCCCACTGGACTCAACACTCGTACAGACGAGTCAGCCACAATTTTACATGAAATAATCTTTAAGAAGAAAATGGAATGAATTCACTTATAGCCCCAAAAAAATATATCATTCGTTTTGTATATGTTCTGTGTTTAAAATTTAATCGACGTTTGGCTTAATTTAAATTGACTTTAGAGAATATTTGACAAACGTTTTCAGAAGAAATAGGAAAACTGATCAAATTTTCGATAAAGAAGAAAGATTGGAAATCTTAGTCTTTTCTATCTGTAAATTTTAAACGGACAAGACATGGAAGCTCTTATTAAACTAAAACGTTAAAATCCCATCAAATCAAAGTTTCCCCATATTCAAATTCATTGATTTTATAGATTTCACAGTGTTTCCATCTAAAGAAGTTTCATTGAAAGTAATTAAATAGAATGTATGGACATACAATACTATGTTTACAAAAATATGTATGTACTCGTATATGCATACAGTCAAGTGTTAATTTTTCATACTAAATACTTGTACATTTTTATGTTTGAATGTATGAAACTTTAAAAAATACGTTTTTTTAACAATTATATTCTTTAAAAACTTTATTTAAATTACTTCCTAATGCCCAGACACAATGATACATTTTTGTGTAGATTAGATACAGGGTACGTACATAGCAAGCAAAAACATTTTATTACAAGTTTATTGACACAAAATTTTTCCGTTTTAAAAATTAATTTTTAATTTTTTTATATATTTTTTTCGAAAAATTGTAATTTTTTCCAACTAAAAAATGCATTATTTTGATTTAAAAAAAAATCATCAAAAATATGATAAAATCATCATTATGGCAACGCTGAGTCATACTTAAAAAAAAGATAATTTTGTTCATATTTTTCTTCTAGAACTCACTTATACCAAAAATAGTGTTGTTTTTGCTTTAGAGAAAAATAAATAAGATTACACCAATACCACCAGCAATAAAAGAACTGAAGTTTAAATAAAAACTCAAAAAAAAAACTCAAATACATACAACAGGGATGGAAATGTTGTAGAGTAATTGTGTTTTTTTTTTTTTTTTTTTTTTGGTGGAATGTAAAATGTTATACTCTGTTATCATGGCTATGCAGTCGGTAAAAAAAAATTGTTAATATTAGCCATTATAAATATAAACATAAAGCATATAAAGCAATTTTCGACAAAATAACAAATAAAATACAATCGATTTCATGCATGCAAGAACATGCTATTTAGTAATTCAAAAAAATCACCTAAAACACCAATTAATAATTACAATTAATCGTAAACGCTTTACTGTAAGAAAATGTGCTTTACCGTAAAACGAACTTCGCGTGACCAAAATATTATTTACTGACCAGAATGCCAGATCATATGCAGAAATTAGAATTAATATAATGCTATTACATATAATTGCAATATTTGTTTCGTAAAATATTTTAAATTCGTTACACAAAATTATATGAACTTAATAAGATCACATCTAAACATATTTTTAAAATTAATTTTATAAGCTTATACTAAATCAGAGCTTGTTTGCCATCCCTGATAAACGTACTTATGGATATGGCATTCATACAAAAAAAAAAAAAAATACTTGAGAAATGTGTGAGAAAATCCAAAGAGTAAAACACTAAAAACGTGCTGTGCATGGTTTTTTTTATTGCCTGCTTGTCTAAGGGTATGGGAATGCATCCGCAGTAAAATTGTTTGAAGATGTAATAAATCTTAATTTTATTACGATAATAAACATTTCCTAAACGGTTGATTTTTCTCGAAAAAAAATAATATTTTAAAGATTTATTAACTGGCTTTTATTACCACAATCATAATTTATTTATTTATTACATTTAATACGAAAGGATATAATAGTACACACTGCATAATGGCGTTTTCGGTTTTTTTTAGCGATTTTTCTATAAGCATATCCTTCAGAATGGTTAACATCAATTTTTACTATTTCCAAAGAACTTTATGTACTTTTTCTACCCGTTTTAATTTAGTTAACATAGCCACTAATTTGAACTTTAATTTTATTAAGTTTTTATCAAAGTTTATCGCGACGGACGAAAAATAAAGTTAAGGTAGAAGTCAAAGGTGTCCCAAAACTAACGCAAGATTTGAATTTGTCGCCATGTGTGCAGTAAATTGTTGGCAGCCCTAAAAAAAAAAAACAATTCGACTGTTGACAGGTTAGGGTTAGTAAAAATGGAGCGTTACGCGATAAAACAACGTGTTTTCAATATTGGAAATATTTGGGAAATAATGAGCTTGGCGGCTGCAGTTCGAAAATTTCATACAAAATTCGTCAACTGTGAAGAGATTCATTGAAAAATTCAGAGAGATTGGATACGTTGGAGACGCCAAACACACTGGCCGGCCAAAAGTAAGCGGTTTAAATGCTAATATAGAAGCAGTGCGTGGGGGTGTCCGTGACAATTCTGGAACCTCAATTTGACTTCATGGATAAGAATTGCAAATTTCAGGAAGCTTACAAAATTCAATTAACATAACAACTGAAGCCTAACGACCATGCACGGCGAAAAAAGTTCATTGAATGGATTATTGAACATCAACAAATGGATGCTGATTTTTCGAGCAAAATCATCCTAAGCGAGGAAGCACATTATCACCATGATGGCTTTGTTAATCGCCATAATTGGTAATTTTTGGTTTCTGAGGACCCACATGTGATTGTCGAAAAACAAATGTATCCACAACGTGTCATTGTTTGGTGTGAATTTTGGGCTGATCTAGCAGCGACCACTACTGGTGCTCGATATCGCGACATGATAACACATTTCTTTCCGCCGATATTGATTGGGTGATATTGATGTGGTTTCATCAGAAAGGCGGTGTCCGTGAAACAATTCAATTACCGCATGAGACATATCCATGTCGTGTACTCTCACGTTTCGGTGATCAGAATTGGCCCTAGATCGTGAAATTTATCACCATTAAGTTTCTTTTTATGAGGTTATTTAAAATCACAGGTCACGAAAGGAGGAGATTCAACGCTGCATCAACTAAATTAAGCCGCATTTATGCAAAATGGTCATGGAAAGTTTCGACAAACGAGTGCGTAAGTGCATGCAAAGCCTTAGAGGCCATTTGCCCTATGTGTTATTCCATAAATAACTCTATCCTATGTAATTGTTGATTCCTTAAAAAAATAACAATCAAAAGACCCAAAACTGCGTTTTCTATTTAATTCAAATATTGCATTAATTTTGGAACACGCTTTAAATACAACGTGTTAACTCTATGTTTCTGTCAAAAAAAAAAGTAAAACTAGTGTATTTGCATAGAACAAGTTACGTAAAAAACATTTTCACTCGTTGGCGGCAGAAATTTGGTTAACTTTGAGCTTTTCAACGCGTTGAATATTTTTGACCAGTTATCAGCGGGCAATAAAAGAATAAATTAAACAAATAAGAAACATTTCTTAATGTACTAATAGGAAAACAAATAAAGAAAAAACAATTGACGGAAAATGCGTTGCGTGTTGCGTAACTTGCGATTTTTCATGCACGTATAGTTGTCGACGAACTAACCTTAACAATTGTGTGCTCAACTTCAAACATAACAAGAAAAGTATCAATAAAATAAACTTTTCTTATTTAAAAACTATGTGGTCCTATCCTGATTAACAATAATGTAACAATTCAATTCAACAATTAAAAATTTGTCTAAATTAAGTATACTGCACAATATTAAATTTAATTTATTTGCCAATGGAAATCTATATCTCTATATATACATACACATTGCGACAAAATAAAGTAAACGTTTTTTATGAATATGATAATTTTGCTAAGAATTAAAAACCACTTAAGATATTTCAAAAATACATTTTAAATATAAAATAGTAAAGTATATATGAAAACTAAAAATCAGTTTTGATACTCGTATTTACTCGTATATAATTTTTCCAGAAAAATTAATTTTTCTGGATTTTTTTTTTTATAAATTAAATAATATTTCACATGCGAGAATTGAAAGTATAAAAATGAAACAAATTATATTTAAGCTATTCCTACATTAAATTTATTTTATTTATTTATTTAATTATTAACAAATAATTACAAATTAAAGGTTAATATTCAAAGAGCAATGACAACATATGTGTAGGCCTACAGCTCAGAGTATAATAATATGATAATATAATAATAGTTGTTATATAAATGAGAAGTTTTAAATATGGTTATATAATTTTGTTAATTTTAGGAATTGCGAAATTAAATGAATATTTTTTTTAGAATAAGCAGATAAATATAGTTTGGGATTAGTATTTCCAAATGTTTGCGTTCGAATACTGTCAAATTTATTGCATTTTACAATGAAATGAATTGGGTCGCTATTGTTAATTTGGTGTGTCCAAGTCTCGAGGTTAAATTGTCAATAGTCGTGCGGTCTGTGTTAATTGTCCGTTACCAAGTAGATGTATTCTCGAATATTTGTATTCTGTCAGTTGTAGCATAGTGAGAAAAGATGAATTTATTAAGATCATTTCGATCATAATTTGCAAAACTATATGTTGGATGTTCCTGTACACTCCTAGCAACACAATCAGCAAGCTCATTGTCTATTATTCCACAGTGACCTGGTACCCAGAAAAGAGAAATATTCGGGTATTCATTTATTGAGATTTTCAAATATGACCGCCTCGTATAGAGCGACTATTTCCGCCGTATATATTGAGCTGTAGGGTGGCAACAATGACCTCCGTATAATCTTATCTTCCGTAGTGATAGCAACTGACACAAAATCATTATTTTTGGAACCGTCACTAAATAAAAATTTGAGTTGAAAGTTAGTTCCATTCAATTTCGCTAAATAGGGACCTAAATTGAATGGGACTAGTAAATAATTTTACAAACTCAGTCATAGACGTTTCATATATATGACATCTAAAATCCATGGGGGGTTAGCATTGTTGGTTAAATTGGAAATAGCTCTAAACGGGATATCCAGTGCATGGCATTTTTGTATAACCCTATAAATGAGGGATGGGATTCTGGGTTCTCTTCTCCTGCGAATTAATTTATTCACTATACTTCTAAGTTGCGTGGACTTATCGTATATCAATGTTCTAATTAGTTTGGTAGTTGCAGTTTCACTTTGGGTAGTAAGTGGTAAAATGTTTGATTCAAATAGAAGACTTTTCGTGGGTGAAGCACCACAAACGCCAAATGTCCCGTCGAACTCATTAAATTATATCTACTTATTGTTTGTTTCGTATATCCCTTTTATTTTTATGGCCCCGCGAAGTCGTTTCGGTACACTATTGACCAACTTGCCTAATGTTTCTGAAGGTATCCTTGTTGACAAGCTTATGGCATTAGTTTTACTATTTAAGGATATTTTAATTTCCCAAACTAGTGATATTTTATCAATAGAGTTCAAATTTGTTCATTCGGTCAAACTTTACTATATTTGGGTTTTATTATTTTCGTCCTGTTAGAACAAAATCGATCCTAATTTACTTATTTCAGCAGATTTCCTACAATTTTTCTTTAGCGATATTGCCACCAATTTTTACTAAGTTAGTGACTCGTCTTTTAAAATGTCAGACCTAAACCATAGTGATCTCTGAACTATGATTTACAGTATACTTAGGAAGTCATCGGAAAAAACAAATTTCATTTCATTTATTGGTTTTTTAACATACTTTTAATCAAAAATTTATTTTTCCGATGAGCTTCTAAGTTGTGACCACGGCATCGCATAAGTGGGCGTGGTACCTCCCATGCAAATAAATATTGATTTTTTGATGTCTCGATAACGGTAAAAGAATAGGTTTGTGAAGTTAGTCCAAATGACTCGGGAGTCAATATAAATCAATTTTAAAGTAGGCGTGGCATCTCTCATACATAATAAGAAATTGTTGGTTTTTATTTATGGTCTTTAAACCAATAAATAATCTCTGAGACTATGTACAAACAATTATTGTCCATAAATAGCTGAACACTACTGTACATACCTAGATTACCAGGCAAAGCCCAAGCAATTAAATTTCCATTTTAGTATCGTCTATGGAGAGAAATAACAAATTTTTTTAGATTTACATACATAATACATACATATATGAACTCTGGTAGCGATTTAAAACTTTGTGGCATGTTTTTTTTTTCTTTTAACAAAACTAAATAATTTTTAAATTATAATTTTTATAAACATGCAAACACAAAGCAATTTATTTAAAAGCAAAAATATTTTTTTCTTAAAATACTTATATTTTAATTAAATATTGAAGCAGCAATTCATATGAACCTTTAACCATGAAATTAAAATTAAAACAATTTTTTCCGCAATTTCTAAAAACGTATTTTTGTTTCCAAATATGTATGTAACAGCGTGTCAACAACAAGGTTTTTTTTTGGTACTTTTCCGGTAAAGTCTAGTAAAAATTACTCAGTAAGAAATTTGCAGAAAGTAAGACAAAATTTACTATCAAAAATAAAAATATCTGGAAAAGTACGCAGACGAAAATCCAGTAAGTAGTGAAAACAGCCGATTGAGAAATTAAAAAATAAAAAAAACAACTAGTAAATAAGCTTAAATAAGTAATAATAATAAGTAAGTAAATAAGTTTACATATAATCTTTTTTACTACTTAAAGAAAGACATTTTAATTTATTTTAAAAGGTTGTTTGTTTTTTACATATACTATATGCTTTTATATCAGCTGTTTTTTATTTATCTTACACATTTTTACTGGCAAAAATTTATCCAGTGAAAGAGAGTAGAGGCGCAATTAGTAACGCCAGTAGTAACGTAACCGTGACGTGTCAGCTGATACGATAACTAAATGGAGAATACAAACAATTAGTTAGTTGTTATGTAACGAACGTAACGTAGACGTTGTGTTTCTGTTTCCAGCAGAATTTTTCCACGTTTTTACTTCACGCACAACATCAGCTGACATAAAATTGTAACCAAAGAATTTTCGTTGACATAAAAGTGTAAACAAAGAATTCGCGCTTAAAAGAAATAAACAAAACTTAGAAGTGTGTGTTTTAAATTATAATTATTAAACAATAATAATAAACTTAAATAAAAAGAATAATGAAAAATTAATATTGTTGGTGCAAGAGCATGAATTAATTTATAATTAATTTTTTTCTTTTGCTGTTTACACACACACAGTTGAAAACAGCTGACACCTCCTTACTTCACCAACTAACCACACTTGACGTTTTGATGGCGTTACTTTTACTCCCGTCTACGTTACTTCTAGACTAATTGGGCCTTAAGTTCTCAGCATCGATCTGCCATTTCACTCTCTGTTTTCTCTCTCCTTACTGAGTATTTGTGTAAACAAACGTAAATTAGTAAAAACTTTTAAAAATTTGTACAAGTTTTTCAAAATTTTTGAGTACGCAAACACACCTGTTATATCTTCTTATTTTTGTTTTTGTCAAATAAGGTTTTTGTATTTTTTCTCTCGGCCCTAATTTATACTTCAGTATAAATATGCACGTTAAATAATGATTTTTCTAATAGCCGCTATAGAGTATAACAATCGGTATGTTTGGTGTGTGGTATATCTCAAGCAAACACATTCTTCAACTTTCGTTGCGTTTTGGGCACTTATTTATATAGGAACCATAATATTTATGAATGAAATGAGTCTTACGTTTTAGAAATCAGTTAAAAATGCTTTTTAGTGAAGGTACCTATACAGCATTAACGGCACAGGACAAACGACAAATTCGGAAACTGCTTCAAATTCAGCACCAATTTCTAAAATTAATGCAAGTAAATCAAAACAGTTCGACGTACTATTTAAATCAGTGGACATCTACGATTACATTAACTGAAGAATAAAGTCTGAACGGAATACAGCTTGGTAACACACAACAACAATGTTAATTTTCTTATACAAAAGCCTTAAGTAATTTTGAATGAACCTAATAATCGACTGCTGACCTAATAACCTAAGCTTATCGGAAATAATTCTCACCCTTAATTGTTGCCATTAAGGTTACCTACTCATAAAATTATTAAAGGTTACCAACCGAAAAACATGTAATATAATACTTACAAAAGTATTAAAAAAAAACATATTTTTCACATTATACAAATCAAGGCTTGCTTACTTGTCCATTGGCTAATCTTTTCACTGCGTCTTATTGTGCGGGTGTTTTCCCTTCTTGCTGGAAGGTTGCCAATGCAACGTCAATCCCTAAACAGAGTGCAATCCCAATAGTAATTCGCCCAATTACAGTTTGTTCGACACTTTCCAAAGTAATTGAGAGTATTACTAATCACCACCTTTTGATGTATTTAGAGTCTAACAGATTGGTGGGGAGAGTAAGGTTATGGCCCTGTATATTTGCAAGGTGTTTGATAGAGTCTGGCAAGAGGCTCTCTATCCAAACTTATTGCTTTTGTTGTCGGTGGTCACTTCTAGATTTATAGAGCATTCTCAGAAATCGCATTATACGAGTGGTTACAGGGGTACCGTAGGGCTCTGTACTTTCTCCAACTCTATTTCTAATATTTCTTAACGACTTTCTTCTTCTCACATCCAATCCTATCTACTCTTTTGCAGATGACAGCAACATTTGTCACTCATATTCTTTTGATCGTAGACCGAGCCTTTTGGAGATTGGGGCAAAAAGGCGAAATATGAGCGAGACGCTTACAAGCGACCTGGCAAGTCTCCAAGTGGGTTCATGCGAACAGGGGTAACTTTAATGACTACAAGACCCAATGTTGATTTTTGACACACAGACGTGGTGGTGTAATGTCATCTGTGACCATGAGTATTTAGATAGTGAGAAGTCAGACGCTCTTGATGTTCTGGCCATGAGAATTTATTGTGATGTTCGTTGGAATGACCAAAAGTTTCGAGCGTCAAAGGAAGCATTCAAGTGACTCTGTGACTGCATCTGATCTCCTTAATATTTACATACAAGACCTAATCAATTTGATATTTCAAGCTAAGTAGATGATTAATCCGCTGTAGCTTCCTCCATATGATTTTTTTTTTTGTATCTAGTGGTGAAGATCCTTGCTAATTGGTGATGATGTTTACTTTAGCATTACAATTTTTTCCATGTTTGTTATCATCGCCAGAGGAATGCGTGAAGGGTCACGGGGGCTTTTTTTTTTTTTTTTTTTTTTTTTTTTTTGATAGAGTTGTCTGGAGGGAAGTTGAAGCCTTTTATATTATTAAACATTCGAAACCACAATTAAATTGTTTCTTCCTCATGTCCTCTGCTGGGGCTCGAACCTGGGTCGTTTGTATTGTTATGCGTGCGCTCTAACCACTACACCACGTCACCACAAGACCTATATCCAAACAAAAATGGAATATAACTTTCATGTATGGGCCGGTGCTTCAAAGTCTATTTTGGAGCTTCTCGACCGAGTACAGGGTAGGGTAGCCAATTCCATCTATTCATTAGAGCATCGTCGCAATGTGGTGTGCGTTTCATTATTCTATCGGTACTATAACGAAATATCTTCTGACGAAATAAAGGAAATAATATGTAATAACATATTCTTTCGTAATACTATCTCGCACGACGCATTATAGGGAGAATTCGTACTTTAACCGCACAGTACGTTTGTGGAACAATCTTTCCTGCCATAATGTTTTATCTCATTATATAACATTTGACCTTTTTGTTACTTTTCAACTGCAATTTGGTTACAAAAAATTCGAAGTTATGGCAACACTAGAAGTATTTGTTTTTGTATTATAACCTAAAGATTGCACTTCTGTTATTGTTGTTGCTATATTTATTTAAGTGTGTACATATGTTTGCAAGAGTGTGTATGAGAGTGCGTATAAGTTGCCAAGAATAGTAAAGAACCCGAGCTGTGGAGAAGGTACGTACATACATACACATATATCTACATATATATGTAAATATGTACATATGTATGTACTTATGAACGAGTACATAAAAGTAAAAAAACAACAATAAGAATATCAAAGAGCATAGAAAAGCAGGAACAACAATAAAAATGAGTAGATATGTGGGAATAAAATTTATCGATTTCTCTTTTCTTGTACAACGGCTAAGTGAAGCTCTGACAATCAGTAAACACAGTAAATACCCCAAGCAAAGGGAGGGGTAGATATTCATCTGTCCTTTCTTTATTTGGTAACAGTTTTAAAAAGTAAAAACAAAAAAATATTAATTTGTATTTAGTTTTCAAATAAAATATTTATTATTAAAAAAAATATCTATTTATTTTCTAATATTTTTTCGCTGGTTAGTGCGTGTGACTGAATTTTCCACCATAGTTTTAAAAGAAGTGCTTTGAAAAAAAATTCTCTATACCATAGGGGATGTATTAATAGAAAAAAAGCATTTAAAATATAAATTATTAGACAATTTAATTATTTATCAAAGAAAAGCTGTTATTAAATATTAAAAATTAATTACATTTTCTTTATTGCTGTTTAATGCAACTCAAGAGATTTTTCTTTTTTTTTAATTTTCAATTTATAAAACGAGCCGTAGTTTTATTTTCAATGTACACTTTTCAAAACTTTTTTTATAGTTATTTTAGCAATTCATGAAACATTTCCTTTTATCTGTATATGGACTTTTTATGTATACATAAGAAAAAGATATTTTTTACTACTTTTTCTTATTAAAAAAAAAAAGAATAAAGAATTCACTTCACAATTTTTTCTTTTATTTGAGAAAATTCTTAAGTTTTGAGGATATAAACGTTTTAAACGACTGATTCCTTTAGAAGACCGAACAAAACTGAGCGATTATTTGAAGCTGTTTATGAATAAATGCGCTCAGTACAATTGCGCAAAAACAGCGTTACCAGTTATGCCTGTTTTCTTCTCTGTCTGGGGTTTAATTTTACAAATTGGGGTGATTTTTGTGTTTTTAGTGATGGAATTTTGGTTACTTTCTTTACCAGTGGCACACACACACATAAAAGCGGTACAACATGTTTTATGTTATGCTATGTTCGCACAAGACTTGGACGTACTTCGTTCTCTGTTTGAATTACTTATATATTATATATTCATACATATGTATGTACCAGGTTCGCACATTATTTTTCCAATTGGTTGGACTCTTTACATATAGGCATTAGCGTTGTCAACTAAGTGCTTTCAGCACTGCTCTTAATGCTTTTTAATTTTTTCGACTTGCAACACTTTCGTTTTAGTGTTTAGTGCTTTTTTTTTCTAATTTTAGTGCTTTTTTCCCTTTTGGTGGCATCAAGTCATTGTTTAAAATGGAATAAAAACACCTGTATATTACAAAATTAAATGTAAACAAAACTAAAAAAACGCGTTTTTTTCTCGGTTTTAGTGCTTTTTGAGATTTAAGAGTTTACAACACTGATTGGAATAAAGTACATAAGTCTGACTCGTCAAGTCATGAGTTTTTGAGCGAAGGAGATAAAGAGAATGTAAAGAGATAGACTTGACCATACCGTCAAATTTCTATTTGTCTTTGCTTTTCCTATCCCAATACATCAAAATACAAACAACAAACACGTACCTTTCATGTTCGAATGTGACCGCGAATGCAAGTTCAAAAGAAAATCTCAGAAAAACTGACGGGTCAGACCTGACTAATGTAAATGGGGACTAAACGGCATCAGCGCGGTGACAGGGCATTTTGTCTTTATAATTTTTTTCTTTGTTTTTTATGCTTGACATCAGGAGATGACATTGATTTCTTATGCTATGTTTACACGGTAATATGTACCACTTAGATATCTCTCTGAACTCCGATAGCAAACCATACTGTTCAGACAATGTTGTTGTTTCATTTTGACATTCCTTTTTTGTACGTATGTATATCAATGTATATGCATTTGAAGCGGTTTTTTGTGTTTTTTATATAATATAATATAATATAATATAATATAATATAATATAATATAATATAATATAATATAATATAATATAATATAATATAATATAATATAATATAATATAATATAATATAATATAATATAATATAATATAATATAATATAATATAATATAATATAATATAATATAATATAATATAATATAATATAATATAATATAATATAATATAATATAATATAATATAATATAATATAATATAATATAATATAATATAATATAATATAATATAATATAATATAATATAATATAATATATATAATATAATATAATATAATAATATAATATAATATAATATAATATAATATAATATAATATAATATAATATAATATAATATAATATAATATAATATAATATAATATAATATAATATAATATAATATAATATAATATAATATAATATAATATAATATAATATAATATAATATAATATAATATAATATAATATAATATAATATAATATAATATAATATAATATAATATAATATAATATAATATAATATAATATAATATAATATAATATAATATAATATAATATAATATAATATAATATAATATAATATAATATAATATAATATAATATAATATAATATAATATAATATAATATAATATAATATAATATAATATAATATAATATAATATAATATAATATAATATAATATAATATAATATAATATAATATAATATAATATAATATAATATAATATAATATAATATAATATAATATAATATAATATAATATAATATAATATAATATAATATAATATAATATAATATAATATAATATAATATAATATAATATAATATAATATAATATAATATAATATAATATAATATAATATAATATAATATAATATAATATAATATAATATAATATAATATAATATAATATAATATAATATAATATAATATAATATAATATAATATAATATAATATAATATAATATAATATAATATAATATAATATAATATAATATAATATAATATAATATAATATAATATAATATAATATAATATAATATAATATAATATAATATAATATAATATAATATAATATAATATAATATAATATAATATAATATAATATAATATAATATAATATAATATAATATAATATAATATAATATAATATAATATAATATAATATAATATAATATAATATAATATAATATAATATAATATAATATAATATAATATAATATAATATAATATAATATAATATAATATAATATAATATAATATAATATAATATAATATAATATAATATAATATAATATAATATAATATAATATAATATAATATAATATAATATAATATAATATAATATAATATAATATAATATAATATAATATAATATAATATAATATAATATAATATAATATAATATAATATAATATAATATAATATAATATAATATAATATAATATAATATAATATAATATAATATAATATAATATAATATAATATAATATAATATAATATAATATAATATAATATAATATAATATAATATAATATAATATAATATAATATAATATAATATAATATAATATAATATAATATAATATAATATAATATAATATAATATAATATAATATAATATAATATAATATAATATAATATAATATAATATAATATAATATAATATAATATAATATAATATAATATAATATAATATAATATAATATAATATAATATAATATAATATAATATATAATATAATATAATATAATATAATATAATATAATATAATATAATATAATATAATATAATATAATATAATATAATATAATATAATATAATATAATATAATATAATATAATATAATATAATATAATATAATATAATATAATATAATATAATATAATATAATATAATATAATATAATATAATATAATATAATATAATATAATATAATATAATATAATATAATATAATATAATATAATATAATATAATATAATATAATATAATATAATATAATATAATATAATATAATATAATATAATATAATATAATATAATATAATATAATATAATATAATATAATATAATATAATATAATATAATATAATATAATATAATATAATATAATATAATATAATATAATATAATATAATATAATATAATATAATATAATATAATATAATATAATATAATATAATATAATATAATATAATATAATATAATATAATATAATATAATATAATATAATATAATATAATATAATATAATATAATATAATATAATATAATATAATATAATATAATATAATATAATATAATATAATATAATATAATATAATATAATATAATATAATATAATATAATATAATATAATATAATATAATATAATATAATATAATATAATATAATATAATATAATATAATATAATATAATATAATATAATATAATATAATATAATATAATATAATATAATATAATATAATATAATATAATATAATATAATATAATATAATATAATATAATATAATATAATATAATATAATATAATATAATATAATATAATATAATATAAATATAATATAATATAATAT